>CM019696.1:21327623-21927623 GCA_009760885.1 Achatina immaculata | reverse complement strand
TATTCAAAATTAACGTATTCTATTTTCAGTGACTCAGTCAGTCATTTGAGAAACTTTGCCTCCTTAACAGCTTTCCTGTAGGCCTCTCGGTTGTAAACAAGATACCCTGCTGCTGATGCATCCATTTCCAGATCATCAACGATGCCTTGCAGCCATCTTCGCCTTGGTCTTCCCCCTCTTTCTTTCCCATTTTCAGTGACTACCGATTTCAAATCAGGGTAAAAATCGATGAAGCTAGAATTAGCTTGTACGTCCCGGAAGTTGAACAGAGGTTCTGAGAGAACTGAAATATGTGTATATTTTTCCTCAGCGGGGAGAAAGAGAACTAAAATATGTGCATATTTTTCCACAGCGGGGAGACAGAGAACTAAAATATGTGCATATTTTTCCACAGCGGGGAGACAGAGAACTAAAATATGTGCATATTTTTCCACAGCGGGGAGAAAGAGAACTAAAATATGTGCATATTTTTCCACAGCGGGGAGACAGAGAACTAAAATATGTGCATATTTTTCCACAGCGGGGAGAAAGAGAACTAAAATATGTGCATATTTTTCCACAGCGGGGAGAAAGAGAACTAAAATATGTGCATATTTTTCCACAGCGGGGAGACAGAGAACTAAAATATGTGCATATTTTTCCACAGCGGGGAGACAGAGAACTAAAATATGTGCATATTTTTCCACAGCGGGGAGAAAGAGAACTAAAATATGTGCATATTTTTCCACAGCGGGGAGACAGAGAACTAAAATATGTGCATATTTTTCCACAGCGGGGAGACAGAGAACGGAAATGCAGAGATGAAAATGACGTCAGACCTTTCTGTTTAAACAAAGAGACAGATCAAGATGGAGAGAGTCAGTGCAGCAATCTTACCTAAGAAGACTACACAAGATGATGATGACGATAACGACGACAACGGTTTACGATGAGAACTCTTCCCTCGCCGATTTTGTTTTCCTCTGAAGCAAGATATGCCCTTAAAATGTGCAAGCCTCTCACTAGCCAGACCGCATTGCAAATTCCAGTGTCTTTTATTCAGTATGAAATGTGTCTCCACTCTCAGAATTTGAAGACCGCTGAAGTTATATTGAATCAACAGTGAAAACACAATAAGAGCGTCCACTAGACGAAACTAACAAATGAACAGATAAACTGAAATGGAATATGCTCAAATATAAGATCCGGGAAAGCAATTTAGCGCTGAAGTGAAAGTATGTGAGAGGGCGAAGCGCAGATAAAAGCTAGTGCAAAATGAAATAGAGAAAATGCCAAAAGAAGAAAAAAAAAAAGTAAGATAAGAACTGAGGAATGAATTGGAGAGAAGGCTGGTCATAAAGAGTGGTGTTGGGGAGGAAGAAGCCATGCTGATAGAGATAAACAGAATCGTAGATTCAGGATACACGTTCCGAAAATAGAAACACGGAAATAAGACACTTTAGAAGATGGACTAGACACAGAAAGGTCTAGGAGTGGGAGTGGGCAATTAGTACACTCATTCTAGACACACAGAAAAGATCTAGGAGTGGGCAGTTAGTACACTCATTCTAGACACACAGAAAAGATCTAGGAAAAGACAATAAATACATTTTAAACACAGAAAGACACCAGTGGGACAGGTTAGATAGAGAATGATTTGGAAGAAGACGCTAAAGATATGAATTCTAGACACAGAAAGAAAAGACTAAGACACTAAATACAGAGAGAAGACACTTGTAAGTACGGGCAGTCCCCGAGTTATGAACTTCGGATTTACATACAGCCGGTAACGAACGATCTCCACAAAGCGTTCGTAGTAACAAACGGGCGCTACTTTGCGGCGCGCATCAAAACATTGCCCGTCTGCGGCGGTTCGTCGGTTTCCTTAATGCGTACAAAGGTACACTGCTCCGACTTACGAAATAATCCGACTTATGAACGGAAATCGTTCATTACTCGGAGACTGTCTGTACCGAAAAATATGTTAAAAATTGAAATGCAAAATTAAAGAAATATAGCGTGAAGAACTTTATTGAATTTCCAAACGAGGCTCTTGAAGACAGGCTCCTGCATGACGTCAGTTTGACCAACTGCACCTTACATCAGCGATCAAAATGTTCTGCCATGGCAGTGGACCCTAACGAGAAGTCATCTCTCGGGTCCATTCATTATGATAAAGGACAGAATGTAAGACGGGCCTGGGCGCCCAATTCTCCACCCTTTAAAGATCATTCATTCATTCATTCATTCATTCATTCATTCAAGTTCAACCAATGGCTGTGAAGTCTGTGTGACAAACCTTCCTTGCCCATTTCTCTATTTCTACTGTCTGGCTTCTACTGAAGATTCATCAATGGCACGTCCATACAAAAGGTTCTCAAACTGCATGTATAGTCCCGGTTGCAGTGGAAAGATTCAGGAGGGGGGGGGCGTTAAAGGAATGGGACCAGCAGATGGTTTAAGAAACAACAGAGCTATTTTTTGCGGTTTGGGGGGGGGGGGCGCTAGGGAATGATCTAGGAGGCAAGTGAACAGTGGCCTAAGAAAAAAGGTTTGAAAACCACTGTACTTTGACTGCAGGAAACAGACAAACTGGGGGAAAAAAAAACAAACGTACTAAAAACAGAAAAACTGCGAGAAGGCACTGAAAAGAATATAAATTTGTGGAGGATATTCCAGGCAGATATTCAAGATACACAAGTTTTGCAGCGCAAGACACGAGAATATGAAACTAATCAACCGATCCAAAGAATGCAGATGGTTATTCAAATAAAAGTTAACTATGAAAACAAGAAAGAGACAAGAAATCTATGAAATAAAAGCAGACAAACCAGACAAAATGAACTTTGAGAAATACAAAGGTTTGCACAGGGCTGTAACTGAAAAAAAAAAAATTCAGACGGCAAGATCGAGGAGTCTGTGAAACTTAACTGCTTATCATAACTTGTCTGCAGACGCTATAAATGAACGCATAAACTGAACAGCGCAAGCACTCTCTAACACTGATCTGAACCGCCCTTCTGTTTAGATTATCAATATCCCTGGTTCGGTGTTATGGGCGGGCTTGCTTTCAAAAGACGACGCGGTTATAGATCGTTGTGAAGACCCGTCTACGCCAGCTCTCTTGCACTCACAAATATCTGAACCTGTGCTCCTATGTTCTCCTGGAGGCCATGCAGATTTCCATTACACATTCAAAACTGCCTGTTGCCGTCTGTTTGTATTTTTCCTGTTAAGTTTGATGGATTTGAAGCGGTACAGGTAGAGAGCTTTACAAAAGATACACCTACAGGAAGCGTGCATCACGTGATAAGTTTGTCCAGATGTTTAAACAATTAAAAACCATTTTCAAATTATCGTCCTGGAAGTTTGTCATATCGCTACGTCTTGTGTGAGTGACTTCATATAATACAAGGTTTCTTCTTCGTTTGCTTCTACCACCAAGACCGCCCCGTGATCCTACTGAATTTACTCCTGTGGTCTTGGATAGGTCCCGTGATCCCTCTGTGGTCCCCGAAAGGATCATACGAGATCCCCGAGAGGACCACAAGAGGTTCAGAGTATAGTGGGGCTTGGGCCTGAATCCTTAGTGGGTCGCATAACCGGGAATGCGTGACAGCGTGGTTTTCGTTGCACCAGTTTAATCTAGAGTTGGACTTTCTCACCGGAAAACCTCGACGTGTTTTGGATATCAGTATATACCCGCTGGGTGAGAGGTGGTAGCCAATCCAGCCTAGAGTTGGACTTTCTCACCGGAAAACCTCGACGTGTTTTGGATATCAGTATATACCCGCTGGGTGAGAGGTGGTAGCCAATCCAGCCTAGAGTTGGACTTTCTCATCGAAAAACCTCGACGTGGTTTGGGATATCCGTGTATCCCCGCCGAGTGAGAGGTGGTTGTCCATCTAGACTGCACTGGTCCAGTGTCTCGGACTTCAGCATTTTGTGGTCGTGGCCGCTACCCTTGCTAGTTGTGACAAGGACGGAAATACAAGGTTTAAATGGCTGTAGATATTAATATTTCTTCTCTGTCTACATTCGTTGTTAGATTAACAGCATAACCTGCTTATATACGACTAGAAACAATGAAAACCATGGACGATCTTCTTTAGAAAGTTAAGTCAGAAATGTAAGGTGTGGTTCTACATAATAGACAGAAAGAGGTAGAAGTTAGAATGACTGACAAAAGAGGTAATGAGATAAGTAGAAATGTAAAAAGCAAACAGCAACAAAGTCAATATTTCGGCGAAATGCTTTTATCAAGGGCGACGAACTACACAACAGATAAATGCACAAACTGCACTTAACAGGACGAGATCTTCTTAATGAGTACGTCAAGCAAGTAATGTGGCTAGATAGTCATAGTTAGGATGTGAAGCAAGTAATTGTGATTAGGCAGACTCAGATTAGGATGTCAAACAAGTAATGTGATTAGGCAGACTCAGGTTAGGATGTCAAACAAGTAATGTGATTAGGCAGACTCAGGTTAGGATGTGAAGCAAGTAATATGATTAGGCAGACTCAGATTAGGATGTCAAGCAAGTAATGTGATTAGGCAGACTCAGGTTAGGATGTCAAACAAGTAATGTGATTAGGCAGACTCAGGTTAGGATGTCAAGCAAGTAATGTGATTAGGCAGACTCAGATTAGGATGTCAAGCAAGTAATGTGATTAGGCAGACTCAGATTAGGATGTCAAGCAAGTAATGTGATTAGGCAGATTCAGGTTAGGATGTCAAGCAAGTAATGTGGCTAGACAGAGAGTCAGGTTAGGATGTCACGCAAGTAATATGGTTAGATAGAGTCAGGTTAGCACGTCAAGCAATTAACGTGGCTAGACATAGTCAGAGAAGAGCGATAACCATAAAGAAAGAAAACTTTTGGCTGAAAAAAAAGAGAAAGAATAAGACACCAGGGATCAAGATTGCGGACCGTAACGGTCAGTTACGTAATACCTCATTCTTCATATGACAAAAACAGTAGCCAAGCAGCTGAGAATATGGTTTATGGCCTGGGTCATCATCATTGCCCTCCGGACATGTCCATAAGTGCTCAGATCCCTCCCTCAACATATCTCTCAACGTTCTGCCGCTGACCGTGCCTGTCCTGTGGTAACAAGTCCACTGTCGGGTCCAGTATGCCACTCGTTCCAGGCCGTGCCAGTCTGTACTTCCAGCTGTCTCAGTCTCAAGCAAGAATGTGGATTTGCTGCTCCCGAAGTCCTCCACTAATGCCTGTCTCTCTCTCTCTCTCTGAGCGAGTTAATAATACCAGCTCGATCCAGTGGTTGTCCATCTGAGAGCTAGGAACTGGGAGTAGTGAGAAGACAATTTACGGGTGGGGGGGGGGGGGTAAAGGTAGAACTGTAATGTCTGCAGAGACTGTAATGTCTGTTTCGTTCTACAGACCAGACATTCTAATAGTTTATCTATTAGGTACTTCACACATACACATACACATACACACACTCACACACACAAAACACGGAACAGAGAGTGAGATATTTCATTATAAAGGCAGTAAGGTAAGTTTTGATACTTTTGTGCACGCAATATTCCGATATTCCCGCTCTACGGGTGCACGACCCCGCAGTCTGCTTGTGCGTAGTGCCAGGTAAGCAGCACCTGTTTGAACAGGTAGACTTCCTATCAGTCATTTCTGGTGAAACTACAGCTTTCAGAATGTTCAGGTCAGTTTCTTAGTATAAAACGCTGCGCTAAAACTTAAGCGAAGTAAAAGTTTGATAGAAAACTTTTGAACTTTTCTTATCGAGTGCTTTCTTCTTCTTTGTTCAGTTTCGCATGCTCGGCTTTCTAAACAGGAAGTCGGGTTACCTCCATGAATCCTGCTGTCAGCAGGAGGTCTTCATAGGAACCCCAGAGTTTCTCTTCCATGCTCGAGGCTGTACCTGGGGCTCTCTGAGGTCTCTGTATATGGTACAGATCTGTAGTATGTGTTAAAAAGTGTGTGAGCCGCTTTGGACATGCTTTGGAGTGTACGCGAGTGTCTTGAATCTGAGAAGTCCTGCAAATGCCCTGGGATGCACTGATACAGCGTCCCCCTTTAAAGGACAAGATCCCAACTAGTATATTTTTTGAAGTTATTCCCCCCCCCCCCAAAAAAAAAGGCGGTGAAGGTGTTGAAAAATCCCGGAAATTTTTAGTGTATGTCTACAACATGAATACATACAATTATACTGAAGGTCTCTGGCAACAGAAAGACATGAAGAACTGAACAAAAATCTCCACCCAAATTCTCCGCTGAGCATATATCCTGCCGGTGTTAGCTTCATATTGTTCCTTACAGCGTACAGAGAAATTAACCTACTTCTTACGTTGTCGCATGTAGTCCTGAGGGCGGAGTTCCAGTTGTGATTAATATACCAACACTGACTATTGTTGGCCGCAGACGATCTTCACTGACTCTTGTTGGCCGAGGACGATCTTCATGTAAGCAGATATTCTCGGCAGTAAAACAGATAATTGTTTCAGTAAAAGATTTATATGGCATTGTCGCTGGAGTGATTCTGTTTCAGCAGTATTTGAGTACAGAAACATGGGTTTCTTTTTTCATATATCGCATATAAAAGTGTCAGAATGTCAGCTTCTGCAATAATACTAGGATTTCAAATAATTCTTCGTCAGGCATTCCAGTCCAGCTTTTTAATGCGATTTTTTTTTCCGTTTCCGTTTATACTTGTAAATACTGGTTTATTTTTAACGGTTTGGCCATTACCTACGAAGATCTGTTGGTCAATTGTTTTAGAGAGAAAGGCAATTTTACTCTGAGATTAGGGGTAACGGGAAAAGAAGATCGGATTTTTCGAGGTGAGATGCTAGAGGAGAATCCTCAGAATATCTTGGGCAGGTAAAGAGAAGCCACCGAAGTATCTTGGAGGAGAAGATTGTGAATGAGAATTGGCTCATTACGCTGTATCAAGAAATAAAAGATGCGCTTCTTTGTCCATGTTAAAAGAACGACTGGTTTAGAGAGAGAGAGAGAGAGTGAGAGAGAGTGAGCGTGAGAGAGAGTGAGAGTGAGAGAGAGTGAGCGTGAGAGAGAGTGAGTGAGAGAGAGCATGAGAGAGAGAGCGTAAGAGAGAGTGAGTGAGAGTGAGTGAGTGAGAGAGAGAGCGTGAGAGTGAGAGCGTGAGAGAGAGCGTGAGAGAGCGAGTGAGAGAGAGAGAGAGAGCGAGAGAGAGGGAAAGACACAGTGAAGGGTATGATTCCTGGAAAAGGAGAAAGACGAGAGAGGAGGATCTGTAAAGGAAAATGTGTAAAACATGTTCCAACGTCAACTTCTCTCATCAAAACCTGAGTGTTGATGTGTCAGTGAAATGCAGTTCTCCATGTAAAACCTCCGGCACAAGCCATGACACGAAACATGGCCGTTTCACAGCAGCTTACAACAAAGTGAAACACGGAAGATGGTGTTGGCCGGTTCGTTACGGCGTTTATTGTTGTATAGTTCTGATGGTGGCACAACCTCGCTCTCAGTCTCATCCTGGTCTCTACGTTATGTCTTTTTTCCCCCTGCTACTTGTTTTGTCCGTTGTTTCTAACGTCTACGCCACTTTTCTTCTATCTACGCCACTTTTTTTCCTATCTGCGTTACTTTTCTATCTACGTAACTTTTCTATCTACGTCACTTTTTCCCTTTCTACGTCACTTGTTTCCTTATCTACGTAATTTTTTTCCTTTCTACGTCACTTTTTTCTTATCTAGGTCACTTTTTTACCTACGTCACTATTCTGTCTACGTCACTTTTCTCCTTTAACTTTTCTATCTACGTCACTTTTTTTTCCTATCCATATAACTTTTCTATCTACGTCACATTTTTCCTTTCTACGTCATTTTTTTTTCATATCTACGACACTTTTTAAAAAAATCTACGTCATTTTTCTATCTACATCACTTTTTACCCCTTGGTCCCACCATTAGTATTATGATTCTGGAATTCCAGCATCAGATACAATGTCCAATGTCTTTCTGTATTACTTTTCTGCCCTCCCATCGCCAGCACCGTCACAGGGGTAGAGAGGGAGGCGATGGGTCCTGGGAACATCGCTTCCGCGACATCCTGAGCCATGAAGCACACACTCTGACCCGACAACGAAACATCTTAAGACTGACTGTCACGATGTGTGGCAGGCCAGGTTGATCGCTTGGTCTGCTAATCTGGTGGTACCGGATTCAAATCCCAGCAGTGGGGGTGGGGAGGGGGGGATTTTTTTGGTATTACCACACAACACAGGCTACGGGGTCCACCCAGCCTCTAAAAATGGGTACTGAAGAAATCTAGGAAAGTGCAAGCGGCCAGGCGTGGTACTAGAAAAATCTAGGAAAGTGCAAGTGGCCAGGCATGGTACTAGAAAAATCTAGGAAAGTGCAAGTGGCCAGGCATGGTACTAGAAAAATCTAGGAAAGTGCAAGTGGCCAGGCATGGTACTAGAAAAATCTAGGAAAGTGCAAGCGGCCAGGCATGGTACTAGAAAAATCTAGGAAAGTGCAAGTGGCCAGGCATGGTACTAGAAAAATCTAGGAAAGTGCAAGTGGCCAGGCATGGTACTAGAAAAATCTAGGAAAGTGCAAGTGGCCAGGCATGGTACTAGAAAAATCTAGGAAAGTGCAAGTGGCCAGGCATGGTACTAGAAAAATCTAGGAAAGTGCAAGCGGCCAGGCATGGTACTGACCACATCACACTTTCACGTATGGAAAGTCTTGGAGACACCATATCTCCACTATGCCTTAGGGGCACGTAAACAGGGATTTTGTCTGTCACGTGGTGTCCCTGTGATTACTGTACTGGGGGCTGAGACGCATTACACACAGCTGACTGCTGCTTCCATCATGGTTGTAGAACCGCAGCTGACCAAGACCCTAATCTACCTCTCGGAGGAGATTCTGGAAACAGACAGCAATCAGGTCTGGTGAACACAGATCGCAGTGGGATGAAGAGTTTGGTCATAAAAATGCGTTGAGCCGAAGCTGGAAGTGTTGGACAGAAAGACGCATAACTACGGCATAACGCAAACAAAGCCCTTTGGAGGGCGAAAGAAGAAGAAGAAGAACAACAACAACAACACCAAGAACAAAAGGAAGCAACATTTCATAACTTTGCACTTGATTTTGTTTTCCAGCTCATCCAAAGCATTCCCTTGACATACAGTCAGTCATTATGCAAACCGCGCTACGTCATATCGAAATAAAACAACTCCCTTCTAACAAGCTTTTGAATCTACATGACAAAGCTGATCTCTTCAAATCTTGCTGACACTTTCTAAGAGCTTTCGAAGATTAATTTGTTGGCTCTTTAAAGCAGCGTTTCGGAAATATATGCAATTATGCAAATTACAATATATCTTTGCATAGTAATGAGGTCACTTTTGTTATAGAATATAAAAATCGTTGTTGTCATATTAATGCGCTCATGTGTATTCATAAAATGTAACGAATCAATGAGGATATTGCCAACAAAATATATATGAGTATTATTCTCGTATAGCTGGGATAATATGCCTAAACCGGCTCAACCCAGGGGTGAAACTTACTAGTGGCGAGGATTCGTTCTCCTGGACAAAAGCTCCGTTCTTGTCACAGCTAGGAAGGGTAGTGGCCACGACCACAAAATGCTACCTCTCACCTGAAGGGGATGTATGCGTATCCTAATCACGCTGAGGTTTTCCGGTGAGAAAGTCCAACGCTGGACTTGATGAGCAACCACCTCTCACCCGGCGGTGATACACGGGTATCTCAAACCACGTCGAGGTTTTCCGGTGAGAAAGTCCAACTCTAGATTAAACTGATGTAACGAAGACCACGGTGTCACGCAGTCCCGCTTCTGCGACCCACCAAGAATTCAGGCCCAAGCCCAGCTATACTCTGAACCTCTTGTGATCCTCTCGTGGATCTCTTGTGGGCCTCTCGGGGACCACGGGACACATCGAGGACCACAGGAGTAAATTCATCAGGATCACGGGGCGATCATAGTTGGTAGAAGCGAACGAAGAAGAAGAAGATTCTCGTTTAGGAAGAAAGACCTGTTGCAGGCATATTTTGATAAGACACGATGGCCTATGCTAAACGTTCCATTGTCCTCCCCTCTGGTTTTTTCCCCTACCTACATTCTCTCCCCTTTTCTCCCCTGCCTGGAGTGTAGTTTATTTATAACCAGGGCCGCTAATCCAGTGTCGCGACACCAGGGTATGTTCCTGAATTCGAGAACAGTTTCCGCTCCAACTGCAGCCCTTGCTTAAGGGGATTCCAGTAATGACACCTTCGATGAATGTTAAAAGTTTCAAGTGACGACTACTCTCATAGAAAACAGAAGTCAATATACATTTTTTTCCAGGGTTTCTCAACCTGGGTGCCGTTGGAAACTGAGATTTAAAAAAAAAAAAAAAGAAAAAAAAACTTAACACAAATTAAGAATAGATTCACAAAGAAATATCGCTTTTGATATATATATATATATATATATCTTTGTATATTTACTCAAAAGGGGACTGATAGTTATTACATGATTATAACATCAACGACACACTGATCACACTAAGGCATCATGGATGTGTAGGTATAATAATTTTTTTTGTCTACAGGCAGTTTCTCCCCCCCCCACCCCCAAGTTATGAACGTCCGACTTACATACAACCCACAGTCCTCCAATGACCCCAGTAAAGTCTGTTATAGTAAACATTCCAGTATGTAGTAGGAAGTGGGCGCTGCTTTGTGATACTCATCCTAACAATGCCTGCAGCGGTTCGTTGAGTTTTGTAATAATTTTATGCAGAGAAAGGTAAATAATATCATATATGTTATATAACGGACGCTAGATACGAACCATGCCTAGGTGCTGCGACTTACGTACAAATTCGCCTTACGAACCGATTTATGGACGGAACTTGTTCGTAACTCGAGGACTGCCTGTACAGGATATGTCTAAGTCTGTTTCAGTGAAACCTCAAAGGTAAAGAAAGAGTGAGAAAAACTGAGTTAGAGGAAACGATGTCAGCCAAGATTAGAGACAACATGTGACAAACACAGCGATGTCAACCAATAATGGTGTCCAACATATGACAAACACAGCGATGTCAACCAATAATGGTGTCCAACATACGACAAACACAGCGATGTCAACCAATAATGGTGTCCAACATATGACAAACACAGCGATGTCAACTAATAATGGTGTCCAACATACGACAAACACAGCGATGTCAACCAATAATTGTGTCCAAAATGTGAATCAGGAACAGAGAACAAAATCTGACTAAGATCTTATACATATTCTAAGAGGCTTGTCTGGTAACCAGAATATTGTTATAACACAAGCTGCTGCCTAGCTTGTAAGCATCGGCACGGTGCTCCGCATGGCCATTCACGTGTTCATTGTGTAGAGAAACCGACCTCTCAAAGTCCGATCATGGAGATCAGGAAAACTACGTCTTCCACTTAAAGTAATGATGTTAAACTATATAAGATTGTCCCCCACAACAGTATGATCTACATGCGTCTTCTTCTTCTTCTTCTTCTTGTACTCATTCAAGATTTTTAAGGGCATGCATCTTTCCCATCGCAACATATGCCTGTGAGAAATGGACACTTAACAGAACAGCTGAGAAATACATAAATGCCTTTGAATGTAAATACTACAGAAGAGTTCTTCAAATATCATTTACACAGAAAAGAACAAATATATCCATACTACAAGAACTTAATATTGAAGAAGGTTGGCTAGTAAAGAGGATTAAAGAGAGAAAACTTCAATATTTTGGACACATTAAACGCCATGATAATCTAGAGAAGACCGTATTGGAAGGGTACATAATAGGAAAAGGAAAGAGAGGAAGACCAAAGCGAAGATGGCTGCAAGACATCGTTGATAATCTGCAAATGGATGTATCAGCAGCAGGCCATCTTGCTTAGAACCGAGAGGCCTACAGGAGAGCTGTTAGGGATGCAAAGTTCCGCAAGGGACATGCAAATGACTGACTGACTGACTTGGTACCCTGATTTTTGCGATGCGCCTTTTGACTGGGAACTCCCGACTTCGGAACCTTTCCTTGCTAGGGCAGACTGTGG
The DNA here is from genome assembly GCA_009760885.1 of Achatina immaculata. Lineage (NCBI taxonomy): Eukaryota > Metazoa > Mollusca > Gastropoda > Stylommatophora > Achatinidae > Lissachatina > Lissachatina immaculata. Next base: position 21,915,565 of record CM019696.1, on the reverse strand, counting down.
TCTTGCTCCGACTGCCATGAAGACAGTGGTGTAGGCTGGCCTGGCCAAAACTTTGTTTTCCAGCCTCTGGTGACTGTACTTAGGCTCCTTCTCCACTTCAGGTCCAACGGCCTTGAGGCAGTTCCATAGAGACACTTCGACTTTAATATGAGAAATGCGATGAATGCTTCAGAGATATCTATTCCCCGTCACCTATATTCTGCTGGCTCTGTTTTGTTTGCCTAAATCTGATAGCCATTGTTATAGAGACCAATAGGCTTGTCACGTCCTGGTTTCACATCACACTTTCCTCATCTCCGCCGGTGATCTCCATGTCTCCATCCGTCCCCACCTTGCTGATATTAATTTTACAAAACTAACAGTTACTGTTGATTGCTACAGGTTTCTTGGCTACAGAAGTAGGTCAGAGTTTTTAAGCAATCAGATCCATGTTCCCTATCTCACAAAGACTATGTTAAGATAAGTGTGTTCTTAACACAGTTGTTTCCGGGGGGGAGGGGGGATCTTCGAGGGTCATGCCGAAAGTCGTGAGAAAAAATGTTTTTAAAATCAACATTTATAAATAGAGAAAATATAAATGTATCACCTTAAAGTGCATCCTATTCTTCACTTTTCAACATAATCTCCATTTCTCTGCACGCATTTTCCCTCATCGCTCTGCAAGTTTGAAAATACCCTCCTGGTAGAATTCCGTTCCAGCTGACCGACGGCAGAGACGCACTGCTTTCTGGACGTTCTCTCCTGTGGGACCAAGCGGGCACAAACTTTTCTATACCCTACAGTTTGAGTCATTTCCTGTACTGCATTGTGTTCTATTTCACGATTTACAACGATTTCGGATACTGTGACACGTCTGTCTTCTTTAATGATGTCGTCAACCCTTTCCACGTTGCGTTCAGTGGAGACAGTTCGAGAGCGACTGAAGCAAGGCATATATTGGATGCTCGTGTTTCCATTTTTGAAATGTTTCCTCCTAACACTGCTAGCACCCATACACACATCTCCATAAGCAAGTTGAAGTCTTTGGTGAATTTCAGCAGCGGGGATTTCCTCTTTAACGAGGAACTCAATAACAGCACATTGACGAAATGAAACTTCAGCACCCGCCATTTTGTTTATGCTCCGGTTGGTCACGTGACACATGATGGTGACGTCAATATTCCTCTACATGAAGTGCAAAGGATGCAGATTAAGAAGATACATTTATATTTTCTCTATCCATAAATTCTGATTTTTAAAAGAATTTTGCTCACAACTTTCGGTATGACCCTCGTACTATGTGTTCATGGGACCGGAAGTGAGGACCAAAGCGAGACTGAAATCCTCTGGATTGAAAGCATTAGGTTCTGTCCCCTTCCGTAGACGACCGTTCATTCTTCGACCTAGTCATAAATGAGTGCACGCTGTGTTGAGGAAATTCTAGCTGCACGGCAAGAGGCATTGGATTACATCGTATGCCCGGCTGTCAGTGGATGAGGGTGACATCGGACACCTATTGTCATTCGTTTTTTTTTTCTCTCTTGAATACAGGACGAGGCTCGAGTCAGAAACGAAACATGAGAAGGAGTGTAGGATCGTTGTCAGATGTTGGTATGTGACCTGGACCATCTCCCACAAAATTCCTTAACAATCAGGCTTGTGGTGAAATAGGCAGTCTGTGTTCGGACGTTTATTATAATCAGACAACCAAGTTACCGGTTCGCAGTTATTTTTCTGATGTACCTTCGAAAAGAATCTTCTTCTTATATATCTTATATATCATTCCTGTGCCGTTAAACGTCACATAGGGCTCGCAAAGTAGTTCGCCAATTTTACAAATGAGCTCTTCGGAGTTGGCATCCCTGATGCTCGGTTAGTTTCTCTGCGAGTTTCCATAACGATATCTTTTTTTTTTCCATCTGGAGTCGCCTCTAGATAGGTCCCAGGATAAGGTTGTTAGCCTTATACCCAACTCCCGGTACATTCTAAAAGAATGGAACATCAAAAATCCTTGTGGAACTCATCCGAGTGGCAGGTTTCTAAGCTTTAGCCGGTCCTAGCATTTGGAATATTGACACATGGATTTAAGACGAAGACAGAGATGTATGATTCACTTTTACAACAACAACAAAAAAAACCAGATACAAACAGCGAAGAAAATGGGCCGGAACGAAAGTTGCAGAAAATAAGATGTGCACGTATAAATGAATAACATACAACAATCTAATATTTCGGCTATTGCCTTTGTCAAGGACAGCATAAATGAAAAAAGAACATAACAGATTAAAAACACGAAAGAATATGAACAATTAATCACTTAGCTCTATTGAGATTCTCCTGGTAAAGTACGCAGACTCATAAAGTACGCTTAAATAGATATTGGTAAATATAATATTGAAGATTGTGAATCATATATTTCTGAATAGTTCCATATTATAGAATAGTTCTATAGTATTGAATCTTACAGATGCTCTTTGATTAACACATGGCAGGTTTGACAAAACGTTACCACATTCGCTGGACCAGAGCAAGTCCGATTAAATGTTCACTGCATTATTTAATTCTGACAAATAAGTTCAAGATGTTGATAACATCACTTGGATTGAATCACTTAATCATTTGTTCACAATCATCAAACTCTATCATATTCTACATGCAGCATTTCGGCAGTGTTCTCAACTTCAAGCTACTCTACACCTGTTACTAGGACAATTCTAAACTCAGTTTTCTAATAGATCTGCAACACGTGGTCAACTAATTCCTCGTCTGCATCCTTTACACAAAGTCTCAAAGGTATCAGATCTTCTGCCTTCCGCACGCAGTACTAAAATAAACACTTTTCGAACTTAAGACAATTTCTGTCTGTCATAAAACTAACTCTGATTCTAAACTGACCTCCTGAATATCTATTGCTGTAATTGTCCATCTGTTCCATCTGTCGTTACCTAAGTCTTCTTTCTCTCTTCTCTGGAGTGTGTTCTCCTTCTGCTGTTCTTCTCTGATTATCTGTCCTTCTGTTCTTCTCTTCTCTGGACCGGTCTCTATTCACTGACCGTCCTTGTTCCTCCGTCTTCGGGCGCGCTCCTCTGTCTCCTCTCTCCTGTACTTCCGTACTTCTTTGTCCTCTCCAACTGCCCCATGACATATGTCGTACGTCCATTGTCCAGTAGGCCACGCCCCTTTATATTTAAATGGTCAGCTGGCCGAGTCGTCTACTCCTTTATTTCAAAAACGTGTGCAATAGCGTCCTAAGATTAATAAGCTAATACGGGTTTCAGTCTGCGTCAACTCCGTCTATACAAATGTCATTTACTTTAAGTCATTATCTTACTCTTTCATGTCGGAGGTTTTATTGTGTTCTCGCTTTTCATTGTGTCTGCCTTTTCTATTCGTCTTTTCTATTCTGTTTACTTGTATCAGCGTCCAGTCATACTAGTGTCATGGAAGTTTGTTTTTCTACCTTGCACTAATTTTTCTGTTTACTTTTTCTGTTGCTATTAGATGTTACTATTATGCCTACAGTATATTCACAATCATATTCATTAATAATAATAATAATAATAACTATAATCATTACTTACAAGGCCATGCTACATAAACTCAAAGCAGAAGCAAGCGATTGGCTGACAAATGAGATAAGAAGACGATGGTATAGTGTACCAGTTGGCAAACATGACGTCATGGCCGACAAGCCCCTTCCCCCCCCCCCCCCCACACTCACACACAGCTTGCTGCATTTGGATAACAATGGCCCAAAACTATGGATTGAAGACATAATTGTTTCTTAATATTTAGGTCTACAATCATTGCTGAAAGAACAGTGCCTTCAGGTCTTCAATCACTGCTATAAGAACAGTGCCTTCAGGTCTACAGTTATTGCTATAAGAACAGTGCCTTCAGGTCCACAATTATTGCTATGAGAACAGCGCCTTCAGGTCTACAGTTATTGCTATAAGAACAGTGCCTTCAGGTCTACAATTATTGCTATGAGAACAGCGCCTTCAGGTCTACAGTTATTGCTATAAGAACAGTGCCTTCAGGTCCACAATTATTGCTATGAGAACAGCGCCTTCAGGTCTACAGTTATTGCTATAAGAACAGTGCCTTCAGGTCCACAATTATTGCTATGAGAACAGCGCCTTCAGGTCTACAATTATTGCTATAAGAACAGTGCCTTCAGATCTCTTATTTTCAATGAAGATCCTCTTTTCTTTTTTTTTTTCGCCGTTCCCTTGACAAGGGCGTTTGTTGCGTTTGTGTAACTTCGGCACTAGGCATCCGACTTCGACTCGACTCATTTTTAGGATCGGGTCCGTCTTCTCACAGCGATCCATATTTGTTTAGAAGTAATTGAAAAACAATTAATCGTCGGCGATTTTTAAGAGTCCCTAGTTATGTTATGGATTTAGTATTAAGTGCCATATATTGCATATTTTTTAAAAGTCTGTGGTACAGTGATATTACATATAAGAAAGTGGTTCTCAGCTAATTCATAGTTGGAAAAGTGGTCGTCGGATGTAACGGTCTGAGAACCATTGCCGTACATCAGAATTCCAGCTCTGACACGATCATGGTCTCGTTTTCAAGATTTTTTGTTCTCTTTAGTCTGTTGTCTGCTTTGAAGTTCTGTCTGAAACGTTTTGTCTCCTTACGGTCTCTAAAGAAACCGATAATAAAGATGATATGGAGCTGACGGAAGAAAGGGTTCTAAAACTTCTGAAAATGGAGGCCCGCGATGTCTGCGCTATAAGGACGGGACGCGGTTATTGGCGCTAACGAACCAATGTAAGGAAGTAGCTGATTGGCTAATCAGTTACAGACAAACGAATTCAGACTGGTCACGTGCTCTTCGAAGTAATACAAGATTGAACAAAACTTCACTAATTTTGAACTAATTTCATTGTAAAGCATGGCAAGAGTTACGCCCTTTTCTTAGGTTGTTTCCCTTCACAGCCATAGTTCACGTTCTCAGCTTGTGCACTGTCTCTTTCGTTATGTTTATGTGACCACGTGGTATATAACCTTTGTGCGTCAGTATGTCCAGCCTTGACTCAAGAGCCGTTCTTATAATATGTGATTTCTTTTTGGTGTCTTTTTTAATTATTTTTATGTCGCCCTTGATAAAGACCTCCGGCTGAAATATTACGTTTATTATTATTATTATCTTTCATTGTCGTTTCTTACGGTTTCGTTCTCTTTTGTTAAAAAGATCTGCATAAAACTGCATCGTCCATCATCGATTACCATTTCCCCTTCACCCTGGCTTTGGAGTGCTTCTCAGTCTGCATGTATAATGTTGTCTATCCTTCATCCTCAAATAACAAACCTGTCCTGAAAACCTAGGAACTTTGCATGGCGGAGTTTATAATTACAGGGCGTGTTGTAATCCAGGACACGATGGATGATTAATCGGCACATGTGATAAGCGGTTTCCGTTTCAAATAATTATTTATTTACGAGATGCATTGCGTTGCTTATCTTTATTATACTGCGTTATGTATCTTTAGCCAAGTGGATCGCAATGGTTTATTGAAAGGTAAAGTATTCATGAGTTAACACTTTTCAGGTTTTGCCATCCATCTACAAACAAACAAAAAAAAATAAGAAGAAGAAAAGAGAAAGAGACATATTGGTTTGCTAAGAATATCGTCTTAAATACAAGCAGTAGTATAAACGTATTATATAATTATATATAAACTTATTATATAATTATACAAACATACAATGTTGTATTATAATAAGCGGTACACAGGTTCAGTTTTATCATTCTGTGAAGAAATGACTTAAAGAAACGGACACGAGTGCATAAACTAACTTACCTGGGAACAACAATAACAGCTGCTGGTGATTGCACGTACGAAGTGAAGTAACGAAAGGCTGAGTCAAAAGCAGCTTTTTTCATGACATGAAGAAAATACTGAGAAACAACGTATCTCTAAAAATGAGGAAAAGAGTAACACAGAACTATATGGAACCAGTTTTGCTACTGCATATGGCTGTGTAACTTGCACAGCAAACAAAAAGATTTGTTTTTATCAATCTGAAAGCAACAAATTTGTAGTCTTAGAGAAAGATACAACAAATACCGTAGATATGCAGAGAAACAAACCAAGAAGTCCCCAAAGAAGTTTCAGAGAAAAAGAGACAAGTTAAAATGAGAAGAAGAAAAAAGACACAGTGAAAATGAATTTCTTGGACATGTCATGCGAAGACAGAAGTTGGAAAACCTAGTAATAACTGAAAAAATTCAAGGGGGAAAAAGAAAGAAGGGAAGGCCAATAGAAACATTTCTTAGTGGACTGACCACCAAACAAAAGCGTTTGAACTGATCGGAAACACCAAGGATCGAACAAGACGAAGAAGTCTGGTGGCCGTAGCTCTCCGGCGTGGCTAATAATAATAATAATAATAATAATAATCGTAAAGTAATGATATAATTGTGATTTTTCTGGTCTTTGCGGATATAAGTGAAGTAAGCGAGACCCACCACTGCCTTGTGTGACAAGATTCTGAAGAATGACTGCCTTGTGTGACAAGATTCTGAAGAATGACTGCCTTGTGTGACAAGATTCTGAAGAATGGAACTTGAAATACTGCACAAAGTCCATCCTCACTCTGTTGATAAGTTCACAGAGAAGATTCTACCTCTGGTAATCAAAACAGGATTATAAGACACTTGAGTTTCATAGGAACAAAACAAAGTTAGTCCGTCCGTAATTGATTTCTCGAACGATATAATGGCAAGTAAACGGTGTGGATGTTGAGATACGTAATTTTCAGAGAGTAAAGAAATGATCGAGAATCAGTGTGTAAACAACCTGTTCTTGCCGAGATATCTGTCAAGGAAGCTGATGTACAAGACCATCATCACATCATCATCATCATCATCATCATCATCTTCAAATGTGAGATGAGAGACAAGGGATTCATACCTCACCACGGAAACCGATCTCTGAATGCTCTGTTTCTCTTAACTTTTATCTTTTCCTCTGCCATGATGTTTTATCGTTTCTTTTTTTTTCTTTCAAAAACTCATCATCTCATCATCTTAGTTTATTACTCTTTATCGTGCTATTCTATCGACTTTTACCTTCTCTCCCGGCACATTTTCTGGTTCTCCTCTCATTTATCTTTACTGTTATTATAATATTCGACAAACTCTTCCTTTCCTGTCATACCCAAGAAATGCAAACTTTATATACTCTAGTAACAGACAGTAGACTGGCCAAGAGAACAGTGAACCAACCGGAATAGCCTACCGGGTTCTAAAATACTTCATTGCCGAGGACGAATGTGCTGGAAGGAAAGGCGCAGATATCACAGTCTAGCTGCAAACCTTGACACAACGCAACCAACGACCTTTCTAGGGCAAGCGCAAACGAAAACTAAGATACAGTTTTAATTAATCTACCTTTTTCTTGAGCATTGCCATTGCCCACTGGCTGTTACATCTGTCTATTCGGCGTCCTCGGTATTCTCCTGACGAACCATACCTATGTAACATCCAACGATCTCTGTATGTCTTATATCTCATATCCTTCCCGTGCCGTTAAACGTCACATAGGGCTCGCAAGGTAGTTCGCCAATTTTTCCTGTCTTCGGCGAGTCTTTTAACCTCATCAAGGGATTTTATGCCTGTTAATTTGGCCTCTCTTAACAATGTCCTCTTCAGAGTTTAACGCGGTCTGCCTCTTTTTCTCTGGCCTGTTGTGTTCCACTTGATAACTTGTTTTGGGGATTCTCTGATCGTTTCTTCTCATCACGTGAAATGTGGACCTTCTATAATTTCGTTATCATATTATTTTTACTAATTTTCTGATGTTCAGTGAACAAGATTAATTACATAAGATTTTTCTTTCATTTTCACAGAAATGTAATAACCAAAATTTTGCAAAGGTAGGCGGGGCATGTTTTTATTATGACAAATTTCAAGACTTTATATATAAAAAAAAGTAAATGTAACCCTGTCATGCCTTAGAGGCACATAGGGATATGGTGTTAGTGCCCATATTTTCCTTGACCTGTCAGCACACTAGAGAGTGATATGGTCAGTATCACGCCTAAGACTTTATATATATATATATATATATATATATATATATATATATATATATTAAACACCTATTGTTCCCCCCCCCCTTTCCCCTTCATGCCCTGCGTTTAAACGCTGTAGACTCAGGCTAACACTCTGAATTGTGGTGAACTCTCTAGCTTCGGGTGAACACTATATTCTACTGAACGTTCTGGACTCCAGTGAACACTGCAGATTCGGATGAACATTCTAGACTCAGGTTAACGTTCTAGAGTGAACACTATAGGATAGGATGAACACCCTAGATTTGGGTGAACACCGTAGATTCTGGTTAACGCTCTAGACTTGGCTGAACGCTCTAGATTTGTGTGAATGCTCTAGAATTAGGTGAACGTTCTAGACTCGAGTGAACATTCTAGATTGGGGCAAATGATATAGACTTTGGTAAACACTCTAGATTCAGGTGAACACTACAGACTCGGGTGAACGCTCTTGAATCAGATGTACGCTCCAGACTCTGGTAAACGCTCTAGACTCGAGGGAATTCTCTAGATTCAAGTGAACACTCGCGTGAACACTTCAGACTCTGGTAAACGCTCTAGACTCGAGAGAGTTCATTAGATTCAGGTGAACACTCGGGTGAACGCTATAGACTCATGTGAGGCCTCTCATCTGTGAGATTGAATACGGAGTGGTATCCACTTTCCCTTCATTCTGAACTGCGACCATGTAGACAGAAACTCTCCGTTTTTCTGACACAAGCAAGGCAATAAATCTCACACAAAATATGTTTTTTTTTTTTTTTTGTGTAATTCGAATTACAATAAATCTACGATAAATTATTTATCATATTATTCCAAACTACACAGATCAAACTCAAAACATTATAAAGAATTATAAAAACACTTTTGAATTATTCAGCAGAAAATTGATTATGAAAGTATGAGACGCTGTGAAAGGCTCAGACTATAATATTTACATCTGAAAAGCCCAGACCTCTGTCTGAAGTCTTGGTCTCGCTTGATGTAAACAAAGGGGCGTAATTCTGTTCTCTACCCAAATCACAGCGCGATTAGAGCTCCGATAAATAAATAAAAAAGTCCACGTTTGGTTTTTCCTTTCAAGTTTCACATTATTATACTATTCTGAAGGTATTTTCAAGTGTGGCTGATCTCTGAACTGTCGCCCCTTTGTGTTTGTTTAATTGTTCTTACCGAAATGTTTCCAACTGGCGTCAAAGGTTTCCTCCCCTGCTGGGAGTGTGACAACAGAGGTTTTTGTTACTTTCAGTTTGGACTGAATGAGACACAGTGAAAGTGGAACTAAACGTTGATTCCGGCCACGTATCGTAGGGTACGCTGTCTTTCTTGTCCTCCATCTTTCGTCTCCTTTCATATCTAGCGTGGTCCCGTACGTTGTGAAACTTTTTTGTGTTTTTTTTTTTTGTTTTACGCAGGTATTCAATGTACTGTGAAAGTAATACGGGTGTGATAAGGCCACTAGTTCAGCGGTTCTAAGTCTTTTTACATACATTGGCCACTTTTCCGATTATACGTAAGTTGAGAAGCAGAATCTTGTATGCTAGAAGTGACCAAACAGCTGGTTCGCGAGTCGCAAGCGGGTCTTTGCATTGCAATATGCGGTTCGGGGAAATATGTTGGTTGAGATATTCTTTATATCACATTTAATATAAAAGTTAGATTTTAAAAAATACTTCCCATATATCGCTCTTTCTCTCTCTCTCATTCTCTCTCTCACTCTTTCTCTCACTCTCATTCTCTCTCTCACTCTTTCTCTCACTCTCTCTATCTCACTCTTTCTCTCACTCTCTCTCTCTCTCTCTCTGGACCTTAAGTTTCCAGGTTACATGGGGCTTCTGCAAAGATTTTCCACAAATGACTCTCCTTCGCCTTTTTTTTCCCGCTCCTGCCCAGGTGAGCCCTCTATTGCTCAACATCCTCTCTGTTGTTCTTCTCCGTGTCTCCTTTGGTCTACCCTTATTTCTGTTCCCCTGTGGTGTCCATTTTAGTGCTTTTTTTTTCTCTTATTAGTCATCTGGAGTACTTGCCCTAACCATCGCCAGCGTCTTTACTCAGCAAACACTACGGGGCAGCTTAATCTGCATTTCCACGAACAATGTATTTTTTGTCTTACGGTGTTTGGTCAAAATATTCCTCTAATCCTACAAAATATTCCTCTAATCCTACAAAATAATTCCTCTAATCGTACAAAATATTCCTCTAATCCTACAAAATAATTCCTCTAATCCTACAAAATATTCCTCTAATCCTACAAAATAATTCCTCTAATCCTACAAAATATTCCTATAATCCCACAGAATATTCCTATAATCCTACAAAATATTCCTATAATCCTACATAATCATTTAGTCTGGAAAGAATTCAGCCTGTTTTCTATAATCTTGGTGACTTTCCAGCATTCACTTCTAAAGTAATACACTTACTACGTTGCTCTTAAATATCCTTATTTAAGTTTTCACGCTCAGCTTTTCCGGCCATCCATTATCACGTATAGACCGATATTAGAGCACAAGTTCACGACTAGTTCTAATATTTAAAAATATGAATGCTAATTTTACCGCTTTATTTGAGTCAGGGACTTTTCTTTAAAATTTGATTAGCAAGGATTACAAAAAAAATTGTGTTGGAAAATCAGAAATTGTACGAACTGATGCTGGGCAGTGAATAAATTCATGGATGCGTCTCTTCATATTTCTATCCATTTCGTATAATAAAATGTGCATATTTCTATAAAAACGTTTCTGTTTGTTCATGTCTTGTGGGCCTTAAATGTATGAAGATTATCTAATGGGGCTCCTATGCTCCATAATTTCGGTCACTCCTATTATTTGTACTAAATGTCTCGTCATCTATCTCCCTGGATACTGCGACCTGATGTTCTTTGCAGTCGAAGCTGTGACGATTTAGAGGCACAGCATCGTGTCCGCGTGAGGTGGGGGGGGGCGGGGGGTTATGGCGGCTATTTGTTTCTCAGCTCCTGAGTTGAGCTAAAAAAAAGCAGAAGTTGTGCAATACTTCTATAGCAGACTCCACCACCATGGGGACTATAACGATCCCTGCCCCGTTAGCCAAGCTAGGCCTGTTACTAGGGGGGGGTATCAACAGAGAGGTGGGACAGGGTCTTGGTCAGCTTTAGTTTGTCAACCCTGACGGTAGCATGATGAGGCCATTAGTTCAGTGGTTCTCGTTCTTTTGTACTTTGGGTCGCTTATTACCAAAAAAACGGACAGCGTCTTAACCTTCCAACCCCACCCCGTGCCCGTCCTCAAATATGAATTATAGCAGTGCCATGAAACCTTATATATATATATATATACGATAGCCCCGAATAACGCAGCCAGGGACCATTTAATGTTGCTATGATGATCACTTGTGATCCGAGGATGACTTGTGCTCCATAAACCATAGTGTGAGAACTACTGTATGACTAGCTAATGTAAAAAAAAAACAAAACAAAACAAAACTGATACTCAGACGAGTCTGCTGCTATGGTAGCACAGTTTATCATGGCGGAGGAATCAGTGCTGGCCAAGACCCTGTCCCACCTCTCCGTTAGTGCTCCCAGCAACAGGCCAAGCAAGGTTAACGGGACATTTTTTTATCTCAAAATTTCGATCATAACTTTAGTGTCGATCAGTAACGCAGGGCAGGTAAGGCTCATTCTGGGAACCACTGCGTTAGTGGAATAGTTTCCCTGTGAGTTTGAAGGAGCGGAGCGCTGTAAAGGACATTAGTGTAGTGAAAAGTGATAGCCCAGATCAGGGTAAGCTTATTCCTTTGACCACAAGTTCACGTTATTTCAGCTCTCTCCGTGCCCATAGCCACGTAGATAAAACAAAAACTGCTTGTATCCAGTTTCATTCAGTTTGTTCATTTGTTTTTAAATGTAGGTTCTACGCTACAATATAAGCTTTAAAAAATGGACTTTTTCCCATTTCCGTTAAAAGACATGGCGGATGTGTTTATTATAAAGGTGTTTGTGGAGGCTTGAAATTTGTATCTGTTCAAGAGTCAGTGAGTGTCCTTGTTATTGTAGGGCTCCTCCGTAATTCTCAGCTTCAACTTCCGAGACTGGGGGGGGGGGGGGGGGGGAGAATCCTCACATGTCGTGGGCAAGTCGGATGATGAGGGCTGGGTTACAGAACAGTCCAGAAACAGAACTTGTCGAATGATGAGGACTGGGTTACAGAACAGTCCAGAAACAGAACTTGTCGAATGATGAGGACTGGGTTACAGAACAGTCCAGAAACAGAACTTGTCGGATGATGAGGCTGGGTTACAGAACAGTCTAGAAACAGAACTTGTCGGATGATGAGGGCTGGGTTACAGAACAGTCTAGAAACAACTTATCGACACGTTCTTCCACATAAGGAGTATGAAATCTTTGTCCCGTTGGCCTGGTTTTAAATAACTCAATCCTGTGATCATCAGAAACATGAGAAGGTTTAACCGGCATTTGGTCGGCCTGACCCAGCTTCTGCTTTTCGCCTACCGCAGCTGCCTTCGCTCACAGAGCCTGGCTTTCAGGTCACTTTTGCTTTGGTTCCTAGGAATAAGATGACCTCGCACCCACGGCAGAACTGGCTCTCCGCTTTCCTGCATCCAGGCCATATCCTACATCGCTTTCGTTTTAAAAACCAAAAAAAATCTACATATTCTATGTTTCTTAACACATGGTAACTTTCGCACGATGCAATCATGGAATCCTTGCTCCACATGTTTCAAGATTTCCTGCACGTTTGGCGAAAACAAACACGCATTTACGTGCACTATTTTCTCTCACATTAGGGTAATATGGGGGAATGGGGGGGGGGGGGGTGGGGAAGGGGAGGGGAGGGTTTTCCCAGATCTCCAAACGTCAAGGTCTGCTTGCGCCATGTGCCAGGAATTATCAATCTCGCGGAGTATTTCATGAATGCGAAATTTACAGGGATTAAGCGAAATCCCATATTACATGTTTGATCACATTACCTAGGTTTGAGAAGGCTACAGACATTTATCTATCCCTCTAATGGTATAGAAGACGAGGGGAAGTGTTAGAATTAATAAAAAAAAAAAAATAGTGCGGAGAAATAGATCCTACGTTTTTTGTGAGCTTTCCGTTGACATAATGGCTTTTCTAGTGGCCCCGCGGAAGGAGAATGAAAACAAGTGGTAAAATAGACATATGGAGTAATGATATTAAAAAAGAAATGAGAACTACTTTTCTGATAAAATACATAGACGAAAACAGAGAAATAGAAAGAAGAATATTTTGTCTCGCTTTGCCTTATCTTGTCTTCTTCCTCGTGTACTTTTCGGTGTTGAGATGAGAAACAGACTTCTTGAAATAGCTCAGTGATTTGTTTCGTGTAAGGATATATTTAAAGTATCTGTTATCTCTATTCACCTCCTTCGTAGGCGACCTTTCCCTCTTGTTTTTCCTTCTATTTCTTAGCAAGAATGTTTTCTGTGGTATACAGTTAAGCGGTAGTCATGTAACATGGCTCTAGGTAGAATGATATACGAGGGGAAGTCACTAAATAACTAGCAAATTGAAATATTTTACCAATGGTAGTTATCAGGTAGTATTTAAATATATCCTTGGATAGTACCATCGTCCAACTTATAATAGTTGCATGTAGGGGGAGCTGGAAGTTAATTGCGCATGCGCAAAGCAATAACAAAATGGCTACCAACTGTTAGTGTGTACCAAAGAAGAACAGAGAAGTGTAGGGCGATTTTTGTGGGCTAAAGTACATTCAGTTCATCTTCATGGGCAAAAAAATTCAAGATTACGCTTTCTTCGGGGAAGGTTATGCTGACAGTGTTCTGGGATTATCAAGGAGTGTTGTTAACCAAGTTCCAGAAGTATGGTGATAGTGTGAATTCTGTATCGTACTGTGAAGTTCTGTCGATGCTACAGGATGCAGTTCGAAGAAAACGTCCTGGTCTGCTGACTAGAGGTGTGCTTCTCCTTCATGACAATGCCAGACCACATACGGCTCGGTTAACCCAAGAGAAAATTAGCCAGTTGGGTTGGGAAGTTTTTGAACATCCACCCTATAGTCCTGACTTAGCTCCAAGTGATTTTCACCTGTTTGGTCCATTGAAAAACCACCTTGGCGGGAGAAGATTCTCGAGTGACGAAGAGGTGAAAACAGAAGTTAAAAAAATGGTTCAGAAATCAGACTCCCAATTTTTACGCCATGGGTATCGCATCATTGATTACACGATGGGACAAACGTATCAATGTTGGTGGCGATTACGTTGAGAAATAGGGGAATAATGTAGGTTCACAAATTTAAAGTTTTCAAATTACTGTCGCATTTAGCTTTTTTTTGTAACGGGCATATGCGAGTTACTTAGTGACTTCCCCTCATAGAAGCAAACAACACAACGTCTGCAGGAGCACGCAGATATAGACAGACAAAATAGAATATAGTTCATGAAGAAATTGCTGAATTGATGAAAATCGCTTCATTATAACTGTTGTGACTTTCCGTCCGCCAATTCTTAGTCATTTTTAGCTTCCGTGGTCATCCAGGCCTGAACTATGAGACCGACTACTTACTTTTTGGTCTCAACAGACAACTTTGAAGTGATCATATGTTAGATGTTGTGGAAATTGCTGAGTATTATTTCTTTTTTTTTTCTGGATGCCAATATTTCAATTTCCTTAACATATAATGTTGGATTTTTTGCATGGTTTAATTTGTATGTTCTCATGCCTTCTTGTACTCATGTGTGGCTCTTGTTTCTTTCTCCAAAGATGCGTCTTTAGATAATAAACTGTATTTCCTTGATTAAAGGCTGGGTCTGAAATAGTCACCTGTCTAAATTAACGGCCGGGGGAGGGGGTAGTCGTATGGAGTGTTTCAAATAAACACATGCCTCAAATAAACGCCGGGTCTGGAATAAATTCTGAGTGCATCGTTTGTCTTTCTATGAGAAGACGTACGATATAAGCTAATACCGATGCTGCAGAACCGGATTAGGCAAATTTCGAATAAACGTCTGCCTTGAATAGACGCCGGTCTTTAATAAACACCGAATCACGACGACAGTTTTGTGAATAAACGCCGGAAGTGTTTATGTGAAGAAACCACGGTATTTTAAAAATTATGAAGTTCAGAGATCTGTACAGAAATATTTTATACAGTTTATGAAAATCTGTAAAATGATGATAAAATATAGTATCAAAACGCATTGGCGCGACCTGAAAACTTTTGGGAACCGCTGCCTGAATAGAATAGAGAGCGAATCTATAACAGACGCTTTAAGACTGCGTAGAGAACTGTGGAACGAAGAAAAGCTGTTTTCAAATAACACGCACAAGTTCAGCTAACACTGCCCCATCGTCTGTCGTCTTTCGCTTGTAACCAGCGCCCACATCAGGTTATTTTTGCTAGCTAAAATAAACTAGCTTTTCTGTGTAAAAAAAAACTACGCCCCTCAAAGGTCAATACAGAGGTCCTCTGTGGTCGGACTCCAACGTGGGTGATTTAGCTGGTTTATGAGTAGCACGGACCTTGCTTGTAACACAAGTTCTCTTCTTCTTCTTCTTCTTCTTCTGTGTTCAAGTGCCGGGTCAGCTAAACAGGAAGCTGGGTCACCAGGACGAAGTCCGCATCTCACTTCAGGTCCACGTGGCAGCCCCACAGCTTCTGCCTCAGGTCCGCCCTCTGTGGCCGGGTTTGGTTTCTTACGTGTTTGAATGTTGGACACTCTTTGAGTACATGCTCTCTGATACTCATATCAATTATAAATACACAGTAATACATTATGTATACTATATCATACTTATAAAGACAGTGGAACAAAAAGCCATTAGAAGTGAATGGCAAGAAATAATTAATAAACCCCACATGAAAAACATCACATGAATATACTGTCCAGGCCATGCCGAAGTCGACGGAAACAAAAAAGCCGTCCAGCTAGCAGCAAGGACCAAACTACAGGGCCTCATCAAAATGGACAAATCGGACCTCTACAAATAAATCCAAAAAGCAACATCTCGACGAACCAATGCAAAGCACCTTTCTCCAAAGTTCATTCATTTGCATGTCCCTTGTGGAACTTTGTCTCCCTAACAGCACTCCTGTAGGCCTCACGGTTGTGAGCAGGATGGCCTGCTGCTGATGCATCCATTTGCAGATCATCAACGATGTCTGCCAAAGTACCTACCACAAATGATTCACTGCATTACATGCAGCCAGGGGCAGTGGCTGGAAATCCCAGCCAAGTGCTGGATCACGAGCAACACTCAACACAACACTGCAGTCATCTGAGTCACCTCCCTAAAAACACTGAAGGGGATCCTGATGTCAAAGGCCCGACCCACATTTGGGCCTGCCCCGGGTGTAATGAAGCCGCTACCTAGGACCAGCAACAGAGTCAGGTCCCTATTTAAAGGTTACAGTTTACAAAGAACAACTTGACATTCTTTGACGCAGCTAACAGTAAGAAAATCCAGGGCCAAGAAAGGCTCTCTCTCTCTCTCTTTCTCTCTCTCTCTCTTGCAGATGTTTATAAATTTTAACCCAAGTTTCTTTCAAGCTTATGTTTAAAGACATACACTTACTACAGAAACTTTAAAATGTAAAAATATTCAGAGTCTAAATGGCTGTCCGAACTCTTAAGAACAAGAAAGAGACGCGAGAAATAAAAGAGGGATGTTTCCACATATAAAGAACAAGTGTATGAAAGCTAAGATGTCAAGTTGACGCCAGAGCCAGACGTCCCGGGCCTCTGAGAGAGGCCAGAGGATGCTCGCCCGCGAGATAATATTGATGCAAACGATTTATTCTGTAATGAGGGACGTTTGAGGAGTCAATAGGAAACATACGTAAGGGCACGCGCTTATGGCAAGAGGAAGCAATCTGAGGATCTGGTGTTTGTGGCCGTCCATTTTTTTTTATAACTGGACGGTTTCGGGGTGTTGATATCGAGTTAATATAGCCCCTCCCCAAGCGCACTGAGAGAGAGAGAGAGAGAGAGAGAGAGAGAGAGGGAGAGGGAGAGAGAGGAGCGTGCAACAAGTGCATGGCTCATCGCTTCAGAGGATGAAGGGGTGCCCAGAGTGCCAATTAAAGAGGGGCCAAATGACTCCATAAGCATACAAACGGAACAGAATAGAACTCGAAAACAGTTTTCCATCGCCTTACAGAATTCCTCACAGAGAAACTTCTCGTCCCAAACGGAATAGTTCTTTTCAATTTGTTTAAAAACACACATACAGACACTTTCTCTCTCCTCTTCTCTCTCTCTCTCTCTCTCTTCTTTTCTTCTCTTCTCTTCACCCCAAACCCAGTCTTGATCTGTGCAAGAAAAGCCTTACTTACTCCACCTTGCTACTCTGTATTCCCTTCCCTACCATTTAATACCTATTTGTAATATTTCATCTTTTAAACTTTCTCAAAGTTTAGTTTTTTGCTAACTATATGCCTCCTTAACATGTTCTCGCCGACAACCAAATTCTGTTCCAAAAGAACATACTTCTTCTACACGTAACTTGTTTAGAAATAATCTTAATGAATTCTTTCCCTCTGGTGAAGTTCTTTATTTTATATTAGAGAATGTAATAGTTTCATTTCACATTCTTAGATATATTTTTAATGCAATCTGTATGCTTGCATTAAATCAAATGTGTGATAAGAATGAAACATGAGTGATGAAGAGCTGAAGGTAGACGGGACAGCGTGCCCAATTCTTTACCCTTTTAAAATGAAGATCATTCATTCATTCATTCCCTCCTTCTCTCTCCTCCACCCTACCACTGTGATGTTCATCTTCGTCTTCTGATCATACTGGTGTACAGAAACTCCTCCTCTTGGCAACTGACGCCCTGTTACGAAACTGAGGACACAGCACCGTATCGGATAAGGAGTGGATTAAAGTGTCTTGCTCGAAGACTGTGAGATCACTAAAACAGCTTCACAGCAGGCTCCACCACCTTAGGCAAACATGAAAATCTCCGCTTCCTTTAGCTTGGGTGAAGAAGTACATCACTCTGCCACCAGGAACTAACAGAGTCTTGACCAGCTCATACTGGTCGCCATAGAGTGTCAGCTACACTCATCTTTTCTGCTACCTGAACTTTCCTCTGTCGTAAAAAGAAAGACAAACTACGAGTAGTTACCTCACCAGATTATTATAGAGAGCAGCACCTATGCCTGTGAGACCTGGACACTTAATAAAACAGCTGAGAAACACATAAATGCCTTTGAATGTAAATGCTACAGAAGAGTTCTTCAAATATCATGGACACACACAAAAAAGAACAAATATATCCATACTACAAGAGCTTAATATTGAAGAAGGCTAGCTGATAAAGAGGATCAAACAGAGAAAACTTAAATATTTTGGACATATTAAACGTCACAACAATTTTGAGAAGATAGTCTTGTAAGGGTACATAACAGGGAAACAAAAAAGAAACGAGGACAAATGCGAAGATGGTTGTAAGACATCGTTGATAATCTGCAAATGGATTCATTCAGAAGCAGGCCATCTTGCTTACAACCGAGAGACCTACAAGAGAGCTGTTAGGGAGGCAAAGTTCGACAAGGGACAAGCAAATGACTGAATATTACATATAAAATGTAGCAAATATCCAGACATGGCTTGCTTAAAGTGATAGAGAACAGAGTAAGACTGGGTTCCAAATATAAGACAAACTACTTTATACGTCAGAGAAACTGAAAAAAAAAAAAGAACGAAAGTGACTGGAACCCCCGACTCTTGTAGGAGGAGGAATCGCCCAGCCACGAGAGGACAACGTGACATCAACTCGGCCACTGCAGCGTCCTGTGGAGGAAAGTGCGGACTCTGCAAATAAAAATATACATATTTTATATAATAACATCCACCCCGGGTGGGTGGAGTGAAGTGGGTGAGTCACATGGCGCCTTGAACATGAAACAGAACTTGCAAGAGACTGGAGTCTTCCGCTTGAGAGGCGGCAGAAGTATAGGAACATTTGGCTGATGAACTATGATAGCACACGGCTTCTCCGTCGGCTAGGGAGAATCTTCCCCATCTAAAACACAGACTATTTGGACGGGCAGAGAACAGCGCTGAGGAGGAGGGAGGAGTGCGTGTTAAGTGAGAGAGGGGGGGAAAATGATAGGGCTTTTGGAATAATATTGTTTTCATTAGATTTCCCCAGTGAGTGACAAGATGAGGTCTATCTGACCTGCGTAACTGGCCCTGTTAAATGAAAGCCTCATTTTTAAATAGACAGAGAACCCAGTGATGGTTTGAAATCGGGCGCCAATGGGTGTTGAAGGAAGGGCGTACAATGTTGGTAGATGCTGAAATAGGTACCTGGCCCCGCCCAACTTCTGTCTCTCTTCTGTCCCCTCTGATTTTTTTTCCTCTCTCTCTCTCCTAACTCTTCCCGTGCCCAGGAAAAAAAAAAGCGGACGTTCCCGTCCGTGCCACACAAAAAATGCGGGTCTTGATATGTTAGGGAGTATAGTTGTAAAATGGAATGGAAAACAGTATTTCCATGTACTTCCGTGTACTTATTATGCTTCAAGGTATAAGTAAATGTATGAAAAGTTCATAAATGCAGAGTTTTTTTTAGGAAAAAAAGACGTAATGTGATGTTTTTAGACAATGATTGTGCCCAGCTCACCATCAGCTAGAACTAGATATGCACTACTTACCATCTGAGATGTTTAGATCTACTTGTCGATCTCGTATTGTGATTCTATGTTGCTTTCTCGCTAAATTAGTGTCTGAAATAACCTCCTAACTATTTCTCCAGTCGTCTAATATGTCTAAATCTACTTAGGATACATTCAAGAGGAGTGGGGTGGTCACAGGCCATGTCCATACCCCTATCTACATCATCAAAAATTGAACATTTTCCATGTTTCTCTTCCCTTTTCTCGCTCGGTATCGCTCGTAACAAAGGACTCTTTCGCCATTTTGAAAAGTGTCACCAGAAACGCGGACAAAATATGTATAATCTAAATATTACACCGGTTGTTTTATTGAAACAAATGAATTGTCACTATAACGAGTATGGCATGCAACTCAGTAACCGGAAGTTATCACTATAGCGACTATGGCACGAGATGAGCTAAGCGTCATTGCTCGAGCATAGTTCACTACTCAGGGAACTGAGCTCCACGAGATATCCTGTATTCACTTTGTACGGTGAATGCTATTCGTGTGTTGTGATTCAGTGTTACTCGCCGTGCATATTGATGTTCTCCATTTTGTGTGTGTGTGGGGGGAGGGGGGCGGCCGGGTAATTTTGTTCACCTCAGCGCGCAATACCCACTTTTGACATATTAAATCAACTTGTTAGAGACGTCATGAGGAAGTGAACCCTTACCTTCAGTCAGACATCAAAAATGACACATGGAGATTCCTCCTGCCTCGTTGGCCAGGGTTTTTTTTTTTTGGGGGGGGGGGGGTTATCAACGGGAGAGGTGTAACAGGATCTTGATCAGCTATGGTTTGCCAACCCTGACGCTAGGATATCAGATACGGGTCGCTGATTTGCCACAACGGATAGCGTCCTCGCGCCCCACAGCTGTATCGACCGAGTGATTTTCTAACTTATGTTTGTCATATAACCAGATGGTAGCTCAGACGTGGTACTATTAGGATTGCGTGACAAGTCTCTGAAGCAGTTATCCTGCAAGACTATAACGTTCTGCCAGCAAAACCTGCCCCCCAAAATTTATATTTCCAATTTTTTTTTCTGCCTAAAATTTCTCTCCGCCTAAAATTTCTCTCCGCCATCTTTCTTCTCATGTCTGTTTAGATAAATTCGTTGGCGTTTTTCTTTTCTTTTGTCTTTAACTAACTCCACATGCCTCCAGGACATTCTTTCATAAAACATACAGCTTTTGCAGCTCGTGTAAAACAAATAGGAGGAACTATATTTTCTTATCTTCCTTTAATGAAGTTAAGAATCTACACACTTCTCTCTGATAAATCATAAAATGTAAGAAAACGATATGTAAAATGACAATGATGTTTGCACAGTATCCTGATGTTTGCTGTTAATGTTTGTTATTATAAGTTTGTATTCAAGATTTCTTTTCTTTACTAGTAACTTTTAAATTCACTCTTGCTCAAGTTTTGTGTTTCCAGACCTTTTTTTAAAAAAGTTATTGTTTTATCTCATCCCCCCCCCCCCCCCCCCCGCCCAGATTCACCCCTTTTTGTTGTTCTACCTATTATTTGTTTTCGGATACATTTCTTTTTCATTGTTCTGTCCCTTTTTCTCAGATTCATTTTTATAAAAAATTGTTCTCCTTTCATTTTCAGGTTATCTCTTTCCGTTGTTCATATTTCTCAGATGTATCTGTTTCAGAAGCATCTATTTCAAATGTAGATATTTCACTGCTCTATTTCTTTTTCTCATATTCAAATGTTTTCAGTGTTCTATCAGTTTAGCCTCTTTAACTTTTAGCACGATAGTCTTTTTTTTCCAACCTGACAATCATAATTTTAGAAAAATGATGGAACTACTAAAGTTGGAAAAAGGGGGCCCGGGGGGGGGGGGGGGAACGAGAACAGAAAATACTAACAAAAATTAAATGACAAACGGAAACAAAACCTATAGAAATATGGGACTCGGCTCGACTGTGTTGGGAAGTCGTTGTGTTACGAGGAAAGATCGTCTTCATTTTTCTGAGCAGTAAGACTCCGCCTCAGTAGTCTACAGTCTTTTTTTTTTTTTTGGTCTAAACCAGCACGTTATGGAGTTCTGATTTTTAAAAAAATTATTTTTGTAGGGAAAAAAAAAACAAAATCAAAAATATGTCTCTCGACACCCCCCCCCCTCCCCACCCCCACAAAAAATAAAACGAAAACAAACTAAGATATATGTATTTTTTTAAATGTGCTTATATATTTCAATCTCACTAAGACGGATGTGTCCCACTTCATTAGCATTGAAGGCCACAGTTGTATGGGAAAATGGAGTAGCAGGTTGCCAACCAGTTTACATAAAAGTCAGAAATGTGACAGCTGTAAAAGTAAATGTGAAATGACTGCATTTAATTATATTCTTAGGTCTTTTTAAGATGTCTTTTTTTTGTAACATGTTTTGAAGAAAAGAAATGTTGATTTTAATCCAGTAAATTTCATAGCGTAGTGGTTAGAGCACTCGTCTAGCAACCAAATGGTCGAGGGTTCGAATCCCCAGCTGAGGGGATTTTTTTTCCGACCAATACGGCCCTGAGGTCGACCCAGCCTCGTAAAATGGGTACCAGAGAAAATCTGGGAAGTAAAGGCAGCGAGGAAAGGAACTGGTCACCCTACCTCATACGCTGATGACCCAGCATAATGAGGTCTCTAACGCTTCACCCCCTACGGCATTTGAAATGCTATGGGACTATCTTTACTTTTAAATTTCATTGTCAGGCAGGGAACCCTCTGCTGTAAGGAGCAAAACAACAACTCAACTCCTCAGATCATCAGACCATCCCCTCTCAGAGTCATAATGCTCTCACAAAAAGGACATCCAGGCCGCAAGTTGGACACCCTTGCTCTAAAACATATGTCTTCTTTTTTTTTTCAAAATATACATTCTTTGAGCTTGAAAATATGCTTCCAGAACTATTAGGAAAGGGGGAAATGGCCAGATAACGTTGAAGATCTTCTTCAATACGTTTCTTGCATATACTGTGGTCCAAAAAAGACCAGTCTTTTACATTATATGAGATAGCAAAAGTCCTCACGTGATAACAAATATCATAGATCGGGTGTTAACAAGAGCCCTTTTTACCCACTCCAACAGGTAATGTTACACAGATGTTTCATCCGAAGTAACTGTGTATCTTCTCTACTGAAATGTACCCCAGTTTGTACACGACTTCTTTGATCCCTTATCTTTTCTCTTTAACCTTCAATATCAAAGTTTGTTCTGAGATAACCGGACGTTTAACCGCTGTAACTAACCCCTTGTGATTCGGACAAAATGAAAGCCTGTCTGTGGTCTAATTTATGTCATTAAACCATGAACTCTCTTCAGCGACGATAAATAAATGAAGTGTATTATAAAACTAGGCTATTCCCCAGGATCAGGTTAAGTTAAAATACGATTTGAGTAGCACACCACGTGATCGGTCATTAACTGCACTGTGATGTGGAGAACTATTTGACTGCATCCAATCTCGGTCACATGACTGAACTGTCGAAGGACCAATGTCTGGACCAAAAATATTCATTACTCGACTTTATTGTCAGTGCGGTCTTGACATTCCGTGCGGGTCTTTTCTTTCTTGGTATTCTTCGGTTTGAATGAATCTATCTATCTATCTATCTATCTATCTAATCTATCTATCTCTATCTATCTATCTATCTATCTATCTATCTATCTATCTATCTATCTATCTGTCTGTCTGTCTGTCTGTCTGTCTGTCTGTCTGTCTGTCTGTCTATCTATCTATCTATCTATCTATCTATCTGTTTTCTGTCTGCCTGTCTGTCTATATGTCTGTCTATATGTCTGTCTATCTGTCTGTCTATATGTCTGTCTATCTATCTGTCTGTCTGTCTATCTATCTGTCTGTCTATCTATCTATCTATCTGTCTGTCTGTCTATCTATCTGTCTGTTTTATGTCTGTCTGTCTATATACCAACAGACCAATCCATCCATCCACCCACCCATTCATCCATCATCCATCCATCCGAAATTCATACTATCATTATCTCTAACATCACGACTTATTTTATTGTGACCTTATTTATCTACTGTTTCGTCATTTCTGATGCCCTTGACAAAGACTTTCTAATCTAATCTAAGTGCCGTGCCGTGTGTCGTAGGCGATCATTTCTCTCCACAATTCGCTGTCTTTTGCGGTTATTATGAGATCCGCCGGTGACTTTCTTCCTAGCCGCACTGACTATTAACTTCTCTCTCTGTCTTCCTCTGTCTCTTCTTCCCTCAGTTTTTCCATTTGCCACAGTGTGTTCCACTTTTCCTATTCTCAGGAAATGTTCTATAAATCTCGCTTGTCTGCCTCTGATCTTTGCTATAATTTGCACTGGTTTTCTTGGCTATCTATGGTACCTTCAACATCCTTCTTATAAACCACATCTCCATGGCCTACATTTCTCGTCGTATTCTCTTATTCATAGACCATGCTTCACACCCATAAAACAAAATTGCCTCGATGTAACATTTCAGTACTTGGAATCTTGTTTCCATTGATATGGATCTGCTGCACAAGATGTGTCTCATTTTCTGGAATGCTGACTTGACCTGAGCACGTCTGCTTTTTATTTCGTTGTGACATTTCCCATCAGCTGTTATGATTATTCCTAAGTGCTTGAATCTATCAACTTGTTTCAAATTTGTGCCATCGACGGTAATACTACATTTTGGTGGTATTCTTTTCTTTGAGATGACCATCACTTCAGTCTTCTTTTTATTCAGGCTGAGACCTTTATTTTTACTTTCACGAACCTCGACGTCCAGAAGAGCAAAGACTTTCGGAGAAGCGCCGTAACAAGCCTGTAAATGTCACTTTCATGCTTCGCCCACTTTGTTACAGGCAAATGGATTAACGAAGTTACAAAATTTCACCAAATGCAATAATGAAGTTACTTACAAAAGTTTAGTAACTAATATAGATATCACCACAGAACTTGAAATATTTTTTCCTTGCATGTGAACAAGAGATGACATAAGGGCTAGAACACAAACTGGAAACACGATATATATTTTGCCATTAGACAATTGTTACAAGCAAAAATTCTATCCCAGAGCACCAAACTATACATATAAAAGACACAGATTAGACCAATTATACTTTATGAGTCATAAACATGGAGTACAACTAAACAAGACGAAAACCAAATACAAACATCTGAGAACAGAACTCTGAGAGGAATCTATGTACTGCCAAGAGACCCTATAGTATAACATTGGGATATAAGAAGCAACAGAGGAATCTATTCATTGTTTAACTCTCAGCTTATAACGGCCATTATGAAAAACAGACTAAGTTGGCTCTGGCATTTAGAGAGAATAGAGGAGGACAGAAAAACACAGGTTGCATATACAGAAGTGATGAAAGGGGGATAGATCAAGCAATAGACCTAAGCAAAGACAGCATAAACGAAGGTATTCGCTGTCTTGGGAACGACAACTGGCAAGAAAAAGATCAAGAACAGAGAAGAATAGAGACGTGACTTGTCTGCAGCGGTGAGCCTCAGTGGCATCGATGGCTGCTGAATTCAGCAGCTACTCAAAGATGGGAGGAGGAGGAGGAGGAGAAAAAGAAGAAGAAGAAGAAGAAGAAGATATTTGAAGAAGAAAAGAAATATTCACACCTGTCTTTACTTTTCACACTCTTGAAAACGGTGTCTTAAGTGTTTATCTCCAGAAACAACACTGGCAGAGTTGGTCGATTTTGCAAGCCTATGCAAATCATTACTGACGGCGACATTTAAGCAAGGTCTAAATAAAATAAAAAGCAGAACATTTTTTACCAAGTTCACTTCTTGTTTAATAAATGACAGCTTAACTGATTTCCAGTTTCTTTGAAACAAGATTTCCCAATAGAATGTATTCTCACACATCATGAAAATAAGTTCATGGATGGAAGAGTTAAGTAACTACATTTTACTCGTTCGTTATCTCCTCAAGTGAATTTTGGGTTTTAACCACTTGGATTTAACCACTTAGTCTAACCACTTTAAGCTCAAGCACTTGTGCCGATAATCAGCACTACACTAGAAGGTATTCACAATAAAAGCGACCCAGAGATATCAGTTTGACCCAATGAAAATTTCGTTGGGGCGAATTGACGGGATGCTTTTTCGTGGTCCACTGAGCATAACTGTGCTTGTTTTGTCCGTTCAACCATAATTCTTCCATGAATTTACTAAAGTGAATAGAGGAGAAACGGCTCTAAGTACAAGCGAGCCTCGATTTACGTGGATTCTACATAGTTAAACCCCACTTACGGCGACAAACTACGGAACGCTACGAATCGAAGCGGATAGAAGTGTAAAGTAGAAATACTGAATAATGCGTGAAAATACATTCACCGAATCTCGGTTTTTCATTTCTGTTTTCGGTATTAGTTTCTTAGTCTTTTTTTTTGTCTTGTGCCATCTCACTGTAACTGCGAGCTGGTGTTCTTTGCAGCCGATGCTGTGGAGGTGTTGGGCTACAGCATCGTATCGGAGTGGGAGTGGGTTATGGTGGCTATTTTTTTTTCAGTCTCAGAGTAGAGCTAAAAAGCAAGGGGTGTAATGTGCTTCTTTAGAAGGACCCACCACCATGGGGGGGGGGGGGGTGTCTGAGTGGCGAAGTGGTTAGTCTACTGATCTCTCATGGCGAAGGTCGGGGTTTCGAACTCGGCGGGAGGCACCCCAGTCACCCAGATGTAGAAATGGGTACCCGACTTCTGGAGTTGGGGAAGGAAAGGCGTCCAGGCGTAATACTGGCCATATCACCCTCTAGTGTGCTGACAGGTCAAGGAAAATATGGGCACTAACACTATAACACCATTCTGTCGCACAATGCTCCGCCTTACTTGTGGTCACTGTTTACGTATAACACTAAACATAGCCAGCGTTTAAAAAACTGTCTTCTTCCTAAACCCAGGATTGATCTGTACAATAAAAGCCTTGCATACTCTACAGTACAGCTCTGGAACACCCTCCCTTACCATTTAAAATCCATTGGTAATACTTCATCCTTTAACTCAAACCTGTTTCATTATTTACATGCTTGTAATTATATGCCTCCATAAAATAACCAGCACTCTCTCAACACGTGACTCGCCAACCATCAAGTACTAAAATGACATAGTTAGAAAAGCAACTTGTTAGATATTGTTAGAAATTATTTTAATGTTTATTATTCATTCATTCATTCATTATCCCTATGTGCCTCAAGGGCATGACAGGATTACCTTCACCTACCCTACCCCGTTAGCCAGGATATGCTTGTTACTAGGGGCACCAAAGGATAGGTGAGACAGGGTCTTGGTCAGCTGTGGTTTGCTAACCCTGACGCTAGCATATCAGCTATGGGTCGCTGATTGCCTCATCGGACAGCGTATTCACCCCCTAGGTTCCTACTGTCATCGCGAGCGAGATTTTCCATAATGGCTCCACCGCTTGTGCCAGTTAATACCGCACATGATGTTCATCGTCGGTTCTGCAGATCAGTCCTTGTTGATGAGCCACCAAGTTAGGACGCCATATTTTAAAATGCAAAAGTCCAAATGCGAATCTTGTCAGCGTCGCTCTCTGCACGAACTCCGTAGTTGAGGCGCCAAGCCGAACCATGACACACATAGACCATCATAGTTCACCATTGGCCAGGTAGAATTCAAGAACTAGCAGTGCTGTTCATTCGAAATTCACAGCTCAGAGTGGCGCCACAAGCACTAAACTCAGTCGCTCGACGCAAAGAACCGACCTATATATCTTGAAAACAGTGACGACACTGATGCCCATTTGATGTGCCCATGTGTTTCTATCTGCACCACAGTCAAACTACGATAAGCCACCAATAGACACTAGCACTTTCAATCAGCAGCGGAGAAATCCAACTCCACAACAAATATTATAGCAATCGGAATGGCTCGTGCGAGCGTGGAACCGTCACATCCGACCTACTAGCATTGCTGAACGGAAGGGAAGTCGCGCAACTCGATCCAGGCTTATCTATGTGTCGTAGTATTTGCACGTCCTGAGGGTGAGAAGTGTTAAGTGTCTGCCCATTTCTAAGCCACTGCAACATTTTATATAGGGATGCCAGCACTTGCCTTCACTGCCTTTGTTTTCCTAGGGAAACTCTTGGTACCCATTTGTAGAGGCTGGGTTGACCCCGGTGCCGGTCGGGCCGACAGAAATCCATCCCGGGTGCGATGTTTAATCTTTAATATTGCCTGTTCTTATTGTTACGTCTTTGTGACACATCATTACGTGTGTTCCGATATACGGAAGTTCTGATTTACGCAACATTTTGTGGAACAATTCATCTCAGTCAAGCCTGTATTTCCGAAGAGTGTTTTGTACTAAAATCATTGCTGCAAAGAATGTCTTGTCTTGTCTTGTATCTTACTGGAACTGCCAGTCTGTGCTGTGAAGATGTTTAGGCACTGCATCGTGTCGGATTGGGAGCGGGTTATGGCAGGTGTTCTTTTTTTTTTAATTTCAGTTCTAGGGTGGAGGTAAAGAAACCACGGGCGCGCAGTACTTCTTTATCATGCTCCACCACCCTGGGAACTATGGCGATCCCTGCCTCGTTAACCAGCCTAGGCCTGTTACTGCGGACACCAATAGTGTAGAGTCTTGGTCAGCTACGGTTTGACCACTTCTGACAATAACAGTTCAGCTCTAGGCCACTAACTGCTACTAGCATCGTCTTCGACCTTGTTTTATCCGTTTAAAAAATATTTCAAATTTAACAGTTAAGACGTGGGGAAGGGGGGCGGGGGAATAGTAAGAAAAAGGTTATAAATGAAACATTGTTTACTAACAAGAATTTTGGAAATTTTGTAAGCTTCATTTTATAGACTGTTATAACGAGATTTTTTTTAAAGAAGGCTATAAAAGAGTTAAACTGTATTGTTTCTCTTTACTACCAGTAGTTAGGCGTAGAATATTTTTCGCTCAGTTTATGGAAAGCTGTGCTTCGTTACAGCGCAAGAGAGTATATAATGAACTAACTGGACAAAGGAAGAAAATGTAGATAAGAACAATAATAGATCCACCTGCACGTGAGAGGGGAAAGCCTTCAACAAAAAAATATGACTGACCCCCGAATTACGAACTAGTTCTGTTCCTAAAGTACGTATGTAAATTGAATTTGTACGTAAGTGGGAAAAGTTAGGTACGGTTCCTATTTAATGTCATTTATACTTTTGTAGTACACACTCGTTCTACGTATACAAAACATTAAAGAAAACGACGAACCGCTGCAGACGCGCAATTAATGCGCGCTGTAAAGTAGCGCCCGTTTGTTGTTTCGAACCCTTGAATGTCGCTTGAATTTGTAATACGGGGATAGTTCGTAACTCGGTGTTGTACATAAGTCGGACTTTCGTAACTCGGGGACACTGTCTAAACCAGCTAAAGAGAATATAAAATGGCGTACAATGGGGCTGCCGAGTCTTTGACAAGAATGGTTAGACATATGCCTTTTATCCACATAGTGGATTCGGACAGAGGTGGAGCCATGTTGCTGAAAGCAAAGTTCTTTGGTGACCGGTGTCACAGTAAAGACCTTCGTTGTCCTTTGTGGTTGTTCAGATTTTGAAAATAGGATTCAGAGTATAGAAAACTACAGGAACATTCTAGTCGAAAGAAATGTTATTAGATAACAGGAGTCAGTAGATATGTACAATTTATTAGGAGTCGGTCATGGAGTAGGACTAGGTCTGCAGAAAGACGTCCTAGTCGGAGATTAGACGTGGCAGCTTCGCAGACCAGGTTTGCGCACACCTGTAACACAGGAAATGGGGTGCTATACTTCAGGTGTGGCAGGTGTGCACACCGGTTTTCCTGGAATGTCACTCACCGCCAGGAACACCAGAGCACGTGTAGACATCACTGAGACCAGCGCAGGACAAGATGGTTGCCTGTGTCGACAACCTCTACTACCCTCTGCTTACTTGAGACCTTTCGGTCTGTGGTTCAAACTCTGTGGTCCGTGCACCACTAGTGGTTCTCTGAATATTATCAAGAAGCCCGCGGCTGTTATCCAATTAGTATTAAGTGTCACCTATTGAAATCTATTGAATAATAACAGTTATGATAACGGTTATGAAATTGGGGTCCAAGGACCCCCAAAGGATGAACGGAAGGATTTTTAGGGGTACGCCGACCAGCAAAAGGATTACCTCGATTAAAAAGTCTTTGCGTCACACTACTACTACTACTACTACTACTACTACTACTACAAAATACTACTAATATTACTACTGCTGCTGCTGCTCCTACAGCAATTAGTACAACTGCTTTTATTACTATACTGCCACTACCACCGCTAAAGTTAAGACTACTACTACTACTACTACTACTACTACTACTACTACTACTACTACTACTATGCTACTACTACTACTACTATGCTACTACTACTTCTATATTATTGATGTTGCTGCTGCTGCATTCAGAATCTCATTTGTACACACACATAGATACACAAAACCCAGGAGTTTAAACACTCTAAACACTCTCATCGACCTTCTTCCTACTCCAAGTTAAACACTCACAGAGCTTAGAATTACAAACAGCCATTTCTCATAGAAAAAAAACCGCCGGATCTAGCAGGGTTATGAAGTGAAACCAGACACAAATATAATCCAGAAAGCCAAACCATTTCATAGTTTGTGGGTTGGATATATAACGCCACTTTAAAAAAATATATGTATATAATTAAGAAGTTGTCATGTGTTTTACAGATGTAATATGCAAGAGGTTCTCAAAGAAGTTTCAGAACACCGAAGACTAGTTAAAGTGGTAAGAAAAGAGGCAGTCAAAATTTGAGGGACGAGTCATGAGAAGACAGAAATTGGAGAAATTTTGTAATCGTAGTAGTGATGCCGTTAGAAGCAGCAGCAGCAGCAGTAGTAGTAGTAGTAGTAGTAGTAGTGGTAGTCGTAGTAGTAGTAGTAGTAGTCGTAGTAGTAGTAGTAGTAGTAGTAGTCGTAGTAGTAGTAGTAGTAGTAGTAGTAGTCGTAGTAGTAGTAGTAGTAGTAGCAGTAGCAGTAGTAGTAGTAGTAGTAGTAGTAGTCGTAGTAGTAGTAGTAGTAGCAGTAGTGCCGTTTAATGTCAGATAGGGCTGGCATGGTAGTTCGCCAAATTTTCCTGTTTACGGCGAACTTTTTAACCTCATCAAGGGATTTTATGGCTACTACTTTTACCTCTCTTAACAATGTCTTCTTTAGAGTTTCACGTGGGTGACCTCTTTTTCTTCAGCCTGTTCTGTTCCACTTGATAGCCTATTTTGGGATTATCCGACTGTGTCTGGCAGTAATGGTCTGGTCTTAATGGTAGAAGTTTACCACAGAAACAGCAGTAGTAATCTAAGCAGTGATATTAGTAACAGTACCAGTGGTAGAGGTTTTAGCAGTGGACGTAGTGATAATGATAGTGATTGTCTGTTCTTAATGGTGGTAGAAGTAGTAGTAGTAATAGTAGTAGTGGTAGTAGCAGTAGTAGTAATAGTAGTAGTAATAGTAGTAGTGGTAGTAGCAGTAGTAGTAATAGTAGTAGTAAAAGTAGCAGTGGTGGTGGTAGTAGTAGTAATAGTAGTGGTAGTAATAGTAGTAGTAGTAGTAGTAATAGAAGTAGTAGTAATAGTAGTAGTAGTAGTAGTAGTAGTAATAGTAGTAGTGGTGGTGGTAGTACTAGTAATAGTAGTGGTAGTAATAGTAGTAGTAGTAGTAGTAATAGAAGTAATAGTAATAATAGTAGTAGTAGTAATAGTAGTAGTACTAGTAATAGTAGTAGTAGTAATAATAGTAGTAGTAATAGTAGTAATAGCAGTAATAGTAGTAGTAGTAATAGTTGTAGTAGTAGTAATAGTTGTAGTAGTAGTAATAGTTCTAATAGTAGTAGTAATAGTAGTAGTAGTAATAGTAGTAGTAATAGTAGTAGTAGTATTAGTAGTGGTAGTAGTAGTAGTAATAGTAGTAGTAGCAGCAGTAGTAGTAATAGTAGTAGTAGCAGTAGTAGTAGTAATAGGTAGTAATAATAGTAGTATTAGTAGTAGTAATAATAGTAGTAGCAGCAAGAGATATGCTTCCTCTTCTTCAATCTCCCTAGAACTGCTGGCTGATGTTCTTGGCAGCCGCTGTGATGGAGATGTTGAGGCACAGCATTGTATTGATCTGGGAGCCGATCAGGCAGGTATTCTTTTCCTTTTCAGTACCTGAATGCAGATAACCTGCAGGGTGATGCGCAATATTTCTTCAGCAGACCCAGCCGTCGTGAGAACTAGGGCAATCCCTGCTCGCTAGTCAGACCAAGCTCGTTACTGAGGGCACCAACAGAAAGGCACCATCTAAACATTTCTACCATCTTCATCATCTTCCACAATCAAAGAACTGTAGTGTACAATAACAAGTGATCACGGTATTTTCTAATTGACCTTCAATCCTGGTCTCTTGGTGACCACAAGATGACCCTCCACGGCTAGCACACCCGAGCTGGGGCAGATAGCATTTCCCGTTTCCTGTTTCTAAAGCCCTCCCCAAAGCCAATGCATTCCAGCTCTCGGACAGTAATCCCTCAGAATCTGAAACTCTGGCGACAACCTTTTTTCCAGCATTGAAACACAAGGTCATTTTACAGTCCGTATCCCAGGCTACGTTGTCACGTTTTTTTTTTTCTAAAGAGAAAGAAGAATGGACCACACACACTAGGGCACAAGAACGGCCTCCAGCCTTATAAACAAAGGTTCCTTCTGTAAATGACTTGAAAGTGCAGGTTTTAGCAGGCTAGAAACGAGGCTTCCGCACAGAAAATTTATCAAGCGAAATATGTGGAAGTATAAAAAAAATAAAGGTAAGTCTATTATACCATGGAGGCACCTAATGGATGTGATGTTAGTGTCCATATTGTCCTTGATGTTTCGTCACATTAGAGGATGATATAGTCAGAACCACACCTGGTCGCCTTTCCTTCCTTTAGCTCTAAAAGATGCCAGGTATCTATTTCTACACACGGCCGGCTGGGCCGTCTCTGGTCGGATTAGAACGACTAACCTTCGCCGTGCGAGACTAGCGCATCAACTATTTCACCACTCTGACGCCCATGTATACCTAGCCTTGAAAAGTAGTGGCAGGATGACTGTGGATCGAACCTCGGACTCCAGCAGGACAAGCCACCGCCACGCCAAGACAACACAGGACGCTACCAGCACGGCTACATAGAGGGCCCAGAGAGAATTTCTTGATGCCTACAGAACACCATTAGGTGAACAGGGCGGTGATCTTTAGATGACTCTCGAGCAAAGACAAAGGATGAATGTTGGATGGATTAAAGCAGCAGCAATAAACAAGAAACACAGTTAAACAAGTAAGCAAAACACTGAAAAACAAGCAAGAAACACTATTAAACAAAGAAAGGAGATATTTTTAAAATGAAAAACAAACAAGAAACATCGTTAGACAAAAAGTAAAGGTATCAAACCGATGACCATAAAAAAGCAAACAAAAGAAAAAAAAAAAGACCAATTAAACATAAAAGGGTAGGTATGAAAAAAACCAACAACAAAAAAAATAGAAAGCTACAAACGTCATTAAACAGACAAAGCAGATATCCAAACCAACGACAAACAAGCAATAAACACCATTAAATAAATATATCAGGAAGGTATCAAACCAACGACAAACAAGCAATAAACACCATTAAATAAATATATCAGGAAGGTATCAAACCAACGACAAACAAGCAATAAACACCATTAAATAAATATATCAGGAAGGTATCAAACCAACGACAAACAAGCAATAAACACCATTAAATAAATATATCAGGAAGGTATCAAACCAACGACAAACAAGCAAAAACACCATTAAATAAATATATCAGGAAGTATCAAACCAACGACAGACAATCAATAAACACCATTAAATAAATATATCAGGAAGGTATCAAACCAACGACAAACAATCAATAAACACCATTAAATAAATATATCAGGAAGTATCAAACCAACGACAGACAATCAATAAACACCATTAAATAAATATATCAGGAAGGTATCAAACCAACGACAAACAATCAATAAACACCATTAAATAAATATATCAGGAAGGTATCAAACCAACGACAAACAATCAATAAACACCATTAAATAAATATATCAGGAAGGTATCAAACCAACGACAAACAATCAATAAACACCATTAAATAAATATATCAGGAAGTATCAACCAACGACAGACAATCAATAAACACCATTAAATAAATATATCAGGAAGGTATCAAACCAACGACAAACAATCAATAAACACCATTAAATAAATATATCAGGAAGATATCAAACCAACGACAAACAAGCAATAAACACCATTAAATAAATATATCAGGAAGATATCAAAACAAACAAGCGCTAAACACCACTGAACAAGAAAACAGAGCTACTGAGCCATAAACAAACAAGCAACAAACACCATCAAACACAGAAACCATCAGGTACAAAGGCTGTTGGGAAGACATAACCAGAGAGACTATAGGAAGGCGCAGAAAACTTGACAAGAATTTTCTATGGTATTCCCCAAGTTACGCCCCTGATGTACACTTGTTGTCGGGGCGTGTTGCACTTCAAATGGAGCTAAGAATTAACGGATGAATGCGTTGCGTTATTAAATATGCATCCCCCTCCCCCAACAATCCACTTACTGTTATGACAAGACTGTGAAAAAAAAAATCCCT
The DNA here is from genome assembly GCA_009760885.1 of Achatina immaculata. Lineage (NCBI taxonomy): Eukaryota > Metazoa > Mollusca > Gastropoda > Stylommatophora > Achatinidae > Lissachatina > Lissachatina immaculata. The sequence goes on along the minus strand of CM019696.1, from coordinate 21,881,145 downwards.
GTAGCCTTATATCTTATATCCTTCCCGTGTCGTTAAACGTCACATAGGGCTGTAGCCTAAGGGTGAGATTTAAAATAGGCACAATTTTGGGTCTATCAAACTATTTACACTTTAGTGTCAACAATTAAAAGTACAGTGTTTCTCAACCTGGCTATTGTTGAAAACACACCGGATTATCTTGTAATTCCCTAGCTGTATTATGTAATACTTGCCATTTTTTTCCTAATTTTCATGTCAGTTGGCAAAAAATAGTTGATGTAGATGGTGCCTGCCACTCACAGAATTTTTGTTTCCTTTTTTTTTAATTAACAGCAGGATTAACTGTGGTCTCTCTTGTTGGGGTTCGAACCACCGACCATTGGCATGTAGTACATACTTAGTAGTAAGTAGCAGTAAGTACTAGTAGTAGTAGTAATAAGCAGTAGTAAGTAGTAGTAAGTAGTAATAAGTAGTAGTAAGTAGTAGTAAGTAGTCTTAAGTATAGTAGTAGTTGTAAGCATTAGTAAGTAGTAGTAGTAGTAGTACTAAGTAGTAGTAGTAGGAGTAATAAGTAGTAGTAAGTGGTAGTAGTAGTAAGTAGTAGTAGTAACTAGTACTAAATAGTAGTAGCAGTAGTATGTAGTCGTAGTAGTAGTAGTAGTAATAGTAAGTAGTCGTAAGTTGTAGTAAGTAGTCGCAGTAGTAAGTAGTAGTAAATAGTAGTAGCAGTAGTAAGTAGTAGTAAATAGTAGTAGCAGTAGTAAGTAGTAGTAAATAGCAGTAGCAGTAGTAAGTAGAATGCACTTTCCACTTAAAAATCTAAACCTTGGACGTCCAACTTAAGTGGCCTACAGGGCCACAACCATATGCCGAAAAGGAATGGCGGGCCATATATAAATCAAACAGTCCTTGTCAACTTACAGGAAAATGAGACCAACAAAAAAAAAGTGACAGTTACTATGAGCAAAAGGTATTTAGCATTTCAGATCTCTTGAAAATGTTTTTTAACATGTTTTGAAATCGGGAGAAACAAATAAATTACATTTTCATAATAACTTGGCGGGTCCCAATGACACAAAAAAATTTCATGTGCCGCATTTGGCTCGCGGGCCGGATGTTGGACACCCCCCGGACTAGATTTCCCAGTTAAAAAGACTGGACCCGCTTATTTCCAGGACATACCTTGACCTAATTTTACCTGGGCGCTTATGGTACATACGGTGTGTGTGGACGTAGGGGGAAAAAGAATTCACAGTGCCTGAGAGGGGACAAAAATGAAGTCACAGTAACTTCTGGGGCGTTATTTAAATACTGTATCTTTGTCCAGGTCTGTGTTGTCATAGACAGGTTTCGAGGACAAGAAATCATGGACAGACATAGGCGTATGTGGTGGCTGTTTCTCATTTATCAGAGACGGATGGAACACTGCGGAGGGGTTGGGAGAGGGGGGGGGGAATCTGAGAAAAACAGATGGGTTGATGTAAGACAATGTGCACCAGAGAAAATGCTGATAAACAAAAGGCTGACATGAGAGACAGCCAAAGAAGACAATCACGCTCAGACAGACATGGAAAACTCTTCTTGGACATTGATGTGACAAGAGAGTGAACGAGCGAACGAACGAGCATTCTTTATTTTCAAAGGGTTAAGCATTGGACACGCAAGCCTGTCTTAACATTCTGCCCTTCATCATACAGCTTTCACTCAGTCACAGATATTCAGCATTTGTTAATGAGCAAAGTAATCAAAATAATGAGAGAGAGAGACAGAGACAGAGAGAGAGAGATAGAAGATATAAGGAATACAAGCTAATAAATATAGAGTGTCGAAAAGACACATGGATGGATGGATGGATGGATGGATGGATGGATGGACGGACGGATGGATGGATGGATGGACGGATGGATGGATGGATGGATGGATGGATGGACAAACATGGAGACAGAGATAACGACTTTATTTTCAAAGGAATGTTTAAAAACTGGGCACGCAGGCCCGTCTAACATTCTGCCCTTCATCATACAGCTTTCACTCACTCACAGACAGACCGACAGACAGACAGACAGACCGACAGGCAGGCAGACATACAGGATACTCACATTCCTGGCTGTAGTGTGCTTCCATTTGTATCCTGTCCCAGGTCAGTTTCAGCACGTACAGCTGTCAACAGCACAAGCACCACAGCTAAACTTCCCATTGTCCGAGGGAATCCAGGCCCTTGTTCTACGTAGCCGACGCCGTGCTGTTGATGATGCTGAGTGCCCACAGAGTTCAAAAGTTTCTTTGTCATAATCGGGGACTTGTGTGAAGTTTTCCGGTCTATTTGTATATCCATTACATCTGTGACACACTTTCTTCTGACAGAAGTATCTGCTTCGCTCAGTTTATATTTTTAAACACTGTGATAAAATAATAATAACGTTAATAATAACAATAATAATAATACTAGCAGTAGTAGTAGTAGTAGTAGTAGTAAGTAGTAGTAGTAGTAAGCAATAGTAAGTAGTAGTTAGTAGTAAGTAGTCGTAAGTAGTAGTAAGTAGTAAGTAGTAGTAGTAGTAGTAAGCAGTAGTAAGTAGTACCAGTAGTAAACAGTAGTAATAGTACTAAGTAGTAGTAGTAGTAGTAGTAGTAGGAGTAGTAGTAAGTAGTAGTAAGTGGTACTAGTAGTAAGTAGCACTAAGTAGTAGTAGCAATAGTATGTACATATAGTAGTAGTAGTAAGTAGTCGTAAGTTGTAGTAAATAGTAGCAGTAGTAAATAGTAGTAGTAGTAAGTAGTAGTAGTAGTAGTAGTAGTAGTAGTAGTAGTAGTAGTAGTAGTAGCTAGTCGTAAGTTGTAGTAAGCAGTAAGTAGAAGTAGTAAAAGTATTAAGTAGTAGTAGTAGTGGTAAGAGTAGTATTAAGTAGTAGTAAGTAGTAGTAGTAATCAGTAGTAGTAGTAGGTAGTAGTAGTAGTAATAGTAGTAGTAGTAGTAGTAGTAGGTAGTAGTAGTAGTAGTAATAGTAGTAGTAGTAGTAGTAGGTAGTAGTAGTAGTAATAGTAGTAGTAGGTAGTAGTAGTAGTAATAGTAGTAGTAGTAGTAGTAGTAATAGTAGTAATAGTAGTAGTAGTAGTAGTAGTAGGTAGTAGTAGTAGTAATAGTAGTAGTAGTAGTAGTAGGTAGTAGTAGTAGTAATAGTAGTAGTAGTAGTAAGTAGCAGTAGTAGTAGTAGTAGTAAGCAGCAGTAAGTAGTAGTAATAGTAAGTATTCAGCTAGAGTAAAACCACCTAGGCTTTTTAACGTTGTCTGGCTATTAATTAAGTTTTATTTCCTTTCCCTCTGATACAAAAGAAACTGTATATAATACACCCTAGCCTTTCAAACGGACACCATCTGATATCAGCTGTATTCTCTCTACACAAAATATGGACGGTACACCATTCTAAAACAGAATTAGCTCGGACACCAAACATTTCTAGTCCTTGTAACAAAAGATCCGCCGAAACAACTAAAAAACGAGAGAAGAATCCACAACAAAGAATAATAAATTCCTTTACATTTTCCATTTTATCTTTGTGCTGTATCAGTGAATCTCACACAGTCGTATCAGACAAATTTACTTTATAGACCACGTACCTTTAACTATTAGAGTCCCGAAACAACATTCCCTGCGCATAAACATTTTTTGTTATCATTCATAACGCTTTACTTAGAAATGATGCAATGCTTGTTTGTTTACAGTTTACGGAAATGCAAAATTAAGAACTTTTAGCTACGGAACAAAATCATACGCCTACAAGTTGTTTTTGTTGTTTTTTTTTTTCCTTTAAAGCTGTTTAAACGATTCTTAGTTTAGAAAAGCGGTTCTCTAACTTTTTCAGACCGGGGACACTTTACAATGAAAACTTCTGTCCATAAACATGTGTTTATATTAAGCTTAGCTTAAATTTATGAGCGTTTTATTTTTCTTTACGCTACACTGACCGAAGTGTAATTTGAAGGACGATATTTTTACAACCAAAATGTGGCAGCACATGTCCGGCAGGTCTCATCATGTGCTGTGGCGAGCTATTTCAGTTATCCTTTCAGAGATTCTATACATGGTGTGTCCGGCTTCTCTGATCCCAAGGGCCACAACTGTGTGCCGAAACTAAGTGGCGGGCGGCATCTAATTCAACTGGTTTGTTTGTTGTTGGTTTTTTGCCAATTTACATCAAATTGAAGGGGGAAAATGACGGTTACAAAGTAAAGGTGAACTGATTGTATTTTATTATCTTTCCGAGGCTTTCGAAAATGTTTCTTAACATGTTTTGAAGAAAGGAAACAGGAATTTTAACCAGATAAATTACACATTCATAAAAACCCCGCGGGCCGCATTAAAAGTCCTCGCGGGTCGCCGGTTGGACACCCCTGATCTATATCAAATTTAACACGTTGAAGATTGATGGAGGTAAACCTAGAAGCCTTATTTAGCAAGATCACGGTTCTGTACTAGTTTCCGGTTGTTTAGCAGGAGTTGCTGTTCTTAGGATTAGTGTCAAGAGAGAGAGAGCTAATATCCCAGAACGACAGACGGGATCTCATGAACCTGCCGAGGCAAGCAAAACAAATGAAAGAAATTGGATGCTAAGAAATATGTTTGACACAAACTTCTGGCCAGTTATACGACTTTATAGGGGAGGTAGAGAAACGTATGCTCGCGATAAGCTAGTAATCCAGCGCGATGCTACACCAGGAGGGTTGTCAGGCTGGGTTCTTGTGGGGGCTTAGTATGTTGTGTCTGTCGCTTATTTTAACTCTACTGCTTGTCTGATTATATATATCTTACGTTAAAATAGACGTTAGTTATAGCAAAACATGTTAAAATAGAAGTTAGATAACCTTAAAATTACTAGAAAACTCATGAAAGGAAAAAAAACGGGGGGGGGGGGGGGGCAGCCAAGAGAAAAATGTCTTGACGAGCTGTTCAAGTGCCACGATAAAAGAAAACCACCCAGTCTGATTACAAATGCTTAGTAACAGCGCACAATATATCGATAAGTTTGATTGTCTTTGTTTATCAGAAGTGAATGAAGGCTTGAAATATTGAATATCAGAAGTGAATGAATGCTTGAAATATTGTATATCAGAAGTGAATGAATCCTTGAAATATTGAATATCAGAAGTGAATGAATCCTTGAAATATTGCATATAAGAAGTGAATGAATGCTTGAAATATCTATGGAAAATTGTAGCGTAGTCAGTTTTATGAAAGAGTTTGTGCGTTAATTTCATCCGCCAGCTGACGCCATCTAATTAATGTAGTGATACTATTGTGAAACGTATTGAAAGCATTATTTGTTAAGACAGAAGAAATAAGTGCATTTACGTATATTTTTTTAAATCCGTTTCTATCAGTCTTAACTGTCTTCATGTCAAAAAGTTGAGAATGAGATATTTTCTTCATGGATTCCAAATATCTGGATCATGGACAAGGTGCACATCCGAGACACTGTCTTTACTGGCTCAAAAACTCTGAAGATTATAGACAAGGTGTACATCAGAGACACTGTCTTTACTGGCTCAAAAACTCTGAAGATTATAGACAAGGTGTACATCAGAGACACTGTCTTTAAACTGATTCTAAAATCTGGGTATCATGAACAAAGTGTACATCCCAGACACTTTCTTTACTGCAAAACTCTAGGGATTATAGACAAGGTGCATATCATCATCATCATCATCATCATCGCCTTTCACTCCCTTGAGAGCATCGGTCACGGATAAAGGCTCTCCAGTCACCCCTGTTCTTGAAATTATTCTCTGCTTCCTTCCATGTGCATCCTTTGTCTCTGAGCACTGTCATAGTTTCTCTTCTCAAAGTAAGTCTAGGTCTTCCTTGTTTTCTGTTTCCTTGAGGGTTCCACGTCAATGCCTATCTTGCACTTGGGAGACACTTTTTTTTAACTGACCCAAATATATCAAACAAATATATCCATACTGCAAGAACTTAATATTGAAGAAAGTTGGCTAGTAAAGAGGACTAAACAAAAAAAAACAAAAAACTTAAATATTTTGGACATATTAAACGTCATGATAATCTAGAGAAGATCGTCTTGGAAGGGTACATAATGGGGAAAAGAAAGAGAGGAAGACCAAGGCGAAGATGGGCGCAAGATATCGTTGATGATCTGCAAATAGATGCATCAGTAGCAGGACATTTTGCTCACAACCGAGAGGCCTACAGGAGTGCTGTTAGGGAGGCAAAGTCCGCAAGGGACATGCAAATGATTGACTGACTGACTGACCCCCAAACTCGGGATGCACTAATCTCGCTCAAGGTCAAAGGTGAATGAGTGAAAATGTAACAGTCTCTCTCTCTCTCTCTCTCTTCTCTCTCTCTCTCTCTCTCTCTGTATGCGTGAGTGTGTGGCACTCAATCAACTTCAGAAACCAATAGCTCTAAATGAAACAGCGAGGCCTATCAATCAAAAAATTTCAGCCACTACACATACGTAACCTACTATTACTGGATAGTTTGCTCCGCCCTTGACCGGAGCTCACGGTAATATGAACTAATAAGTATTCACGAGAAGGTCGTTAAGTGCGCAAATGCGGAAGTGAAGAGTCAGTCTTTGACCCTTTAACTTCCTAGTTTACATTCATACATCATATGTGTATAAATCAATGGTTTTCAACATACCACGTCACATTCCTCTTTTTTTCAACCCTGGCTGCCCCAGAATCCTCCTATACAAACTAAACTATCATCCAGAAAGGGTCTTCATTATTATATATTTTTCTCTATGAGCAAAAAAAAAACAAAAAACATCCCTCCCACCAGATTTGAAACTTATACTTGGCGGAGCCACCCGTCTCCAAGCTGAGAATCCCTGGCCTAAATGTAAGTTTCTAGTACAGCGGTTCTAAATTAACAAAAGTCTGCGGATCCCCTGCTGTTTCAAAATCTAGGCCACGGAGCCCCATACTTTGGAAAAGCTTATCTGTATGGTATCTATGAGCTTTAAATACATACAAAAGATTTTTTTTCTTCACAAAATGAGTAAACGCCACACTAAACTAAAACACACAAGCACACACACAGACAGAGACACGCACGCACGCACGCACGCACACACCACACAAACAGAGTACAAACGGTGTGAATTAATGACAATAGTGTAGTTAAGAAAAAACAAAACAAAACAAAGACAGCAACTAACATTCCTACTTTTTAAGACAAGTGAACAGAATATGAAATGTATGACAGCTGACCAACCTAAATATGGTGGGGAGAGAAATCATGCCTCTTTCCATTCCGAACAGAAGCATCCATACCTGGTTCCACATCGGTTGTTAAACATCACACAGTGAAAAAAACCCTTGAGTTTGTGTGACAGACCCCCATGATAAGTTCTACGGACTCCCACGATAGGTTCCACGGACTACCACGATAGGTTCCACGGACTACCACGATAGGTTCTACGGAATACCACGATAGGTTCCACGGACTACCACGATAGGTTCCACGGACCCACACGATAGGTTCCACGGACTACCACGATTGGTTCCACGGAGCCACACGATAGGTTCCACGGACTCCTGGGGGTCCGCTGACCACCAGTTGGGAGCCACTGTTCTAGTACATTTTAAAGAACAAATTGGAAGGGGGGGGGGGGGTGAAAAGGATGTCCTATTAGGCAATCAGCGACCCAAAGCTGATAAGCTAGCGTCAGGGTTAGCGAACCATAGATGACCAAGACCCTGTCCCACTTCTTCGTTGGTACACCCAGTAACAGGCATAGCTACTAACGGGGCAGGGATCGCCATAGTCCTTACGTTGGTGGAGTCTGCTAAAGGAGCATTGCACATCCCCTGCTTTTTTTAGCTGTACTCCGGGACTGAAAAAGTGGCTGCCGTAAACCCTCTCCCACACCGATACGATGATGTGCCTCAACACCTTCACAGCATCGGCTGCAAAGAACACCAGCTCGCAGTTCAGGAAGATAGCACAAGGCAAGACAGAACAAGCTGAAGACAAAGAATGTAATAATATAAATTCAGTCTTCTTCTGCTTCTTCTTCGACAGGCCGTCGGGTGCGTCATGTTCACAGTTTGCAGGTACACTGTGATATTTGTGTTTTTTACCCAAAACATTCGACTTACAAGATGTTTGCTGGACAGTGGTCCTTGTCATTTTTCAGCCCGTCAGCTATCCTGTTTCTTTGAATTCCTCTTTCCCATTGTCCCTCCAGTTTTCCTGTGGCCACTAGATGTTCCAGTTTTCCCCTTCTCAAAGCATGTCCTATCTTCTTCTTCTTCGTTCGCTTCTACCACCAAAACCGCACTGTGATCCTACTGAATTTACGCCTGTGGTCCTCGTTAGGTCCCGTGGTCTCCGAAAGGACCACACGAGATCCACGAGAGGACCACAGGGGGTTCAGAGTATCACAGGGCTTTAGCCTGTATTCTTGGTGGGTCTCTGAAGCGGACTGCGTGACACAGTGGTTTTCGTTGCACCAGTTTAGTCTAGAGTTGGACTTTCTCACCGGAAGACCTCGACGTGTTTAGGATATCAGTGCATTCCCGCTGGGTGAGAGGCGGTAGCCCACCCAGGCCAGAGTTGGACTTTCTCAGCGGAAAACCTCGACATGTTTTGAGATACCCGTGTATCACCGCCGGGTGAGAGGTGGTTGCCCATCCAGTCCAGAGTTGGACTTTCTCACCGGAAAACCTCAGCGTGATTAGGATACGCAAACATCCCCGCCGGGTGAGAGGTGGTTGCCTATCTAGACTGCCCTGGTCCAGTGTCTCCGACTTCAGCATTTTGTGGTCGTGGCCGCTACCCTTCCTAGTTGTGACCAGGATGGAGCTTTTGTCCAGGAGGACGAATCCTCGCCACTAGTGACTTCCACCCCCTGGGTTGAGCCCAGCATGTCCTATAAATCTGGACTGTCGTATTCTGACTTTTGTCATGATTTCTCTCTTTTAAGCAACCTCCGTTTAGAACCTCTTTATTTGTTTTCTTGCTTGTTCATGGTATTCTCATCACTCTTCTTAGGAACAACATCTCCTCTGGTTCCAGTAGATTTTGAATGCTCTTGTTTACTGTCCATACTTCACATCCATATAACTATACGGGTTCGATCTCTCTCTCTCTCTCTCTCTCTCTCTGAACCTTAAGTGCCCAGGGCATATGGGGCTTCCGCAAGGGTTTTCCACAATTGCCTGTCCTTCGCCTTTTTTTCTGCTCTTGCCCAGGTGAGCCCTCTATTGCTCAACATCCTTTCTGTTGTTCTTCTCCATGTCTCTTTTGGTCTACCCTTACTTCTGTTCCCCTGTGGTGTCCATCTTAGTGCTATTTTTGGTAGTGAGTTGTCAGTCATCCGGAGCACATGTCCCAACCATCGCCAGCGTATTTCCTCAATAACTGCTGTCAGTGGCCTCATCTGCATCTCTGTCAACAAGATGTTATTTCTTATGGTGTTTGGCCAAAATATTTTTCTAATTCTTCTTAAACATTTAATCTGGAAAGAATTCAACTTGTTTTCTATGGTTTTGGTGATTTCCCAGCATTCAGTGCCATAGAGTAGTACACTTAGAACATTACTCTTGAATATCCTGATTTTCGTATTCATGCTTAGTTTTTTTAGATTTCCATGTAGTCTGCAGTACTGCAAAATCCTGGTTTGTTCTAGTAAATCTGCTATTGATGTCATCTGTGCTGTCTCCATCTTCTAGTACTCTACTGCCAAGGTATACAAATTCGTTGACCTCCTCCACTAACTTGCTATCTACTCTGAGTACATTTCTATTGTTCACATTTTGCTTCATTAACTTTGTCTTTCCTACGTTGATCTTTAGTCCTATGTTGTTTGCATTCTGGGTTAACTTGTTTATTTTATCTTGCATTTCTTTGTGGCTGTTTGACAGTAGACAAATGTCGTCCGCAAAGTCAAGGTCCTCCAGCATAAAACACTGAATAACTCTTTTCTGGTATTCATCGACAGAGCTTCATTGCACGGTATGTTTTTAATTTTCTTAAATGCTGACTTGGCCTGGGCTATTTTGTTCCTATTTCTCTTTCATCTCTTTCATCTTGTGTTATTATTGTTCCTAAATACTTGAATTTGCCCATTTGCGTTAATTCTCCGCCAGTTACTTTGATGTTACATTTCGCTGGCGTTTCTTCCTTGAAGAAAATGACCTGCTGTTTTCTTTTTATATAAAATAATCCCTTTCTCCTCGCCTTTGTTTCCTGCGATGTTTTGTCTTACAATGCTTCTACTTCATTAAGATCTACAAGCCCCATTATAAATGAATGTTATTCTACTAAAGATGAAAAGTAAACACAACGTTTATGGAACCTGGCAAATTATTATCGGCGGTTACAAGAAAGGGGTGATGGAGGAATGGAGGGAAACCTTGCATCTACCAGGACAGTCAAGGTAACTCAGTGACCTTTCTCGGAACAAAGGAAAACCTTCCATGAAACCGAAACATGAAGCGCCGCGACAGCATAGCAGTACGCATGACTGAGTACTGGATTGCAGGTAAGATATCACGGAGTTACCTGAAGAAAGCAAACAAATCAAGGTATCTTGATAACAAAAGAAACTCTCGATAGTGAGTGTGTGAGGAGCGAAAAAATTAGACTAAAATTATGAGGAGTTAGGGAGGGGCCCAGACGGCTGGAGGGGGGAGCGAGAGAGAAGTAGAAAGAGAGAAATAGAAATTAGGGAGGGGCCCAGAGTGCTGGAGGGGGGAGCGAGAGAGAAGTAGAAAGAAAGAAATAGAAATTAGGGAGGGGCCCAGAGTGCTGGAGGGGGGAGCGAGAGAGAAGTAGAAAGAAAGAAATAGAAATTAGGGAGGGGCCCAGAGTGCTGGAGGGGGGAGCGAGAGAGAAGTAGAAAGAAAGAAATAGAAATTAGGGAGGGGCCCAGAGTGCTGGAGGGGGGAGCGAGAGAGAAGTAGAGAGAGAGGAATACAAAAGAGAGGGAGATGGGAAGAGAAATAGAGAAAGAAGAGAAATAGAGAAATAGACTGAGAAAGGATAACAAAGAGAGACAGAGAGAGATAGAAAGAGAGGATTACAAAGATAGACAGAGAGAGAAAGAGAAATAAAGAGATACAGAAAGAGAATTAAGAGAAAGAGACTGATAGGATAACAAAGAAAGACAAAAGAGAGAAAGAGAAATAAAGAGAGATAGAAAAAGAAATGAGAGAAAGAGACTGATAAGAGGATAACAAAGAGAGACAAGGTGGGAGAACGACAGAGATTGAGAAAGAGTGAAAGAGAAAGAAAGAGACAGAGAGAAAAGGATGAAGTGGAAGAGGCAGCATTCAAACTAAATAAGACAGTCAGTCACCTACATCTGTCACACACTTACGTCAAGTTAGTCGAGTTTTTGGCAATCAAGACCCTACTCTACCTCCCTTGGAACCAGACCGCACTGAGCAGGGGACTGAATGGAAAGCAAAACCCGGTCACAAAAAATAAGCCATGCCGAAGCATGTGTGTCGGTTCGAAAGACAGTGGATATCACAGCCCTAGTTGCACATTGTGACACACACGCAACTGATGTTCTTTTGAACGGAACGCAGAAGAAGAAGAAGACAATTTTTCATTGTCTGTAAACGGTCAAAGACAATGCTAACGAATAGAGACAGCGTGTTAGCACACGTTATATAAGGCATTATAAATAATTGTCAGTCAACAGTTTGAAAGTACGCGTTCTGAAAATAAAATTTAAAAAAAAATCGAACTTCTGAAGTAGATAGCCTGGGGCTCAGATCAGACAAAGCAACTGTCAAATTATAAAGGACAGCGATGCGACGAAAGATTCAATGTGTCTACTACAGTGGTTCTAAAACTTACGCGGCCTAGCGGTCTCTTGTCTCCCAAGCCACATCCGCTGGCAGTCTCTAAAACTTTTCTCCCTCATTTGTCTCTGATGTGACCTGCTGACGCCAATCCCGCTCACGGATCACCTGATTCTTCCAAACTCTTTCAGGGGGGGGGGCGATAAAACACATTTTGAGAATCACTGATCTAATAATATAAGGCGAGAGAAGAATTCCTCGGGTCACTGCGCCCCATGGCCTATCGGGCATGTCGTTTAAAAGAGATTAGACCAGCTCAGGATTGGGTTGCCTAACGCATAACGTGTTAAGACTTGGAAAGCTGTTGAGTATCAGCAGAGATATACGCGGGGGAGTGCGGCTGAGGTCAGAGTACTTGAAAACCTTCAGGAAGAGTGTAGGCAATAATAAAAGAGGTAGAAAGAGAAAATTAGACACAGAAAGAGAGAGAAGAGAGAGAGGATGAGAGAAAAAACGAGATAAGGAGAAAGAGAGACCAAGGAGGCAGAGAAGGTGAGTGAGAAAGAAAGAGGGCGTGAGAAAGAGAAAGAGAAAGTACGATTAGGAGACAGAGAGAGAGAGAGAGAGAGTAAAAGACAGTGAGAGAAGGAAAAAGAAACAAAGATAGGAAAAGAGAGTAAGCAATAGAAAAAAAAGAGAGACAGAAAATGGAAGAGAGAGAGAGAAGAGAAAGGGAAAGAGAGAAGGAGAGAGATACAGAGTGAGAAAGGGAAAAATAGAGTGAGTGAGAAATATAGAAAAAAAGGGAGAATAACAGAAAGAGAGAGAAAGGAGAGAGAGAGAATGAAATAGTGAGAAAGAGAAACAGAGGGGGAAAAGAGACACACACAGAGAGAGAAGAAGAACACAGGGAAACAGAGAGAAGAGAAAGAGACAGACAGAGAGGAAAAGAGAGAAATGGAGGGTTCAGCAGCCTCACACAAAACTCTGTTAAGTTGCTCTCTTCCAGTGCTCGGAAATTTAGTCCTAAAACAACCAGGGAGTGACACCGTCCGGATAGAAAGAGAACGAAAAGAAGAAAAAATAAACAAGAGCTAAAGAAGCCTTGAAAGAATAATTTTTTGTGTGGGGGGTGGGGGGAGGGTTAAATCCCCTGGCTACACAACAGAGGGAACTACATAACACCCAAAAACTTCAAATCACAGATCTTATATCTTATATCTTATATCCTTCCCGTGCCGTTAGACGTCACATAGGGCTCGCAAAGTAGTTCGCCAATTTTTCCTGTCTTCGGCGAGTCTTTCAACCTCATCAAAGGATTTTATGCCTGTTAACTTGGCCTCTCTTAATAATGTTCTCTTCAGAGTTTCACGCGGTCTGCCCCTTTTTCTTCGGCCTGTTGTGTTCCACTTGATAGCTTGTTTTGGGATTCTCTGCTCATTTCTTCTCATCAAGTGGCCAACATATGTCCATCTCCTTTTCCTGATCACCCGTGATACTGGTTGTTGTTCAGTCATCTGTCTTATCTCTGCATTGTTCTTGAATTCATTCCACTTGATGCCGAGTATTTTCCTTAGGCATTTGTTTTCAAAAGAGTCTAATTTCTTTTCTATTTCTTAGTTGTTTTCCAGCTTTCGCATGCATAAATGAGGGTGGGTATTACATTTGAATTGAATAGTCTTAACTTGGTTTTTGTGCTTATAACTTTTGAATTCCATATGTTCTCAAGATTCTTGAAGATTGATGCTGCTTTTGCAATTCTGATCCTAACTTCCTTTCTAGTGTCACCATCCTGGTCTATGTAGCTGCCAAGGTATGCAAATTGATTGACTTCTTCAATATCTGTCCCTTCTATGTGTATTTTTCCATTTTGATTGAGAGGAATTTTCATTATTTTTGTTTTGTCCTTGTTGATTTCAAGTCCTATTTTGCTAGCCAGTGAAGATAGGCTATCTGTTTTTTTTTTTTGCATGGAATTCACATTATTACTGATAAGAGTTATGTCATCAGCAAAATCAAGATCTTCACAGATGACTAACAGTTATTATCATTTAACCAGAAAAGTCGAATCACAAATGACTAAAAGTTATTATCTTTTAGCCAGAAAAGTCGAATCACAAATGAATAAAAGTTATTATCTTTTAGCCAGAAAAGTCGAATTACAGATGAATAACAGTTATTATCTTTTAACCACAAAAGTCGAATCACAAATGACTAACAGTTATTATCTTTTAACCACAAAAGTCGAATCACAAATGACTAACAGTTATTATCTTTTAACCAGAAAAGTCGAATCACAAATGATTAACAGTTATTATCTTTTTGCCAGAAGCGTCGAATCACAAACGACAGAGACTGTTTCTTACACTTCTTGTGACTGATACACCATGACCGGTGCTGTCTCAAAGGAAACGCCAGTACGGCAGTTACGAAGAAGATCCAAGATTCCCCTAGCGGGAAGTGTGAAACAGTCCAACTTCAGATCGTACTTCTATTGAAACCTGGAAACTCGGTTCACATGCATCAACAAGCACCCCAGGTGAAGAAAAAGATTCATAATAATTTTTTTTTCTATCTTGGCCATGCACTCAAACTTTCAATATTTCTAGCTCACACTAAAACTTTTATATCACTTCTAGATGACACTGAAACTCCTCGTTCGCCTAACCCAGTGAACTTGGTGGTGAACATGATGTACCTACGACATAAACAAAACAACGTTCTCCAAACAATAATACATAAACCATTGATCAATAAGTACCCGTGATTTTTTCCCAACTAATTCACAAATCACAGCCTTCCAAGAACAAATTTCTTGATTCATAAATTTCTATCTACTTTTCCATCGCATCTACAAATGCTTGCTTAAATGATTTAATAGGTTCTCAACTCGTTCACTTCAAAACGACACTGGTAAGGCTGGTAGAGCTCGCACACTTATGCCAATAAATACAGAGAGCGATATTTAGACACAGTCTAAAAACATGAAAAGTAACACATTTCTAACACAACCCATGTTTTAAACATTACAGAGCAACTTCCTTCAAGTTTCTTTGGACCAACATTTCTTCCCCGATTTTATTCTGGTAAAGTATGGAAATTAATTCAAGAGTTAAAGAGTTAGTCCCCTGTACAATAATTATTCATTCATTATCTGAATTACAAATCTAAATTTCTTTTACTGGGGCTGTAATAAAGACTGAACACCGGTCACAACTATTCCAAGGGGGTAAACCAGTGTTTCTCAAATAGTGGTCCACGGAACCCCCAGCAGTGACAAAAAATTCAAGGTCCGTTTTTCTTTTAAATTGTCACTGTGAAATGTTTAACTATCAGTGTTTCGGCGAATCCTGTGTAGAGGAAAGAACTTTTTCCACAAGTTTTTCTGATGTGCGCTATTTTGCGGCGTCGATGACAAACTAACATGACAGCGCCCTGCAGGCGAGCAGCTGCGAGAAGAACGAAGAGGCTGCTACCATACAGATAAGAAATGTCTCCAAAGTAATGGGGGTCCGTGGCCTGGATTTTGAAACATGCAAGGGTCCGCGGGCTTTTGTTAAATGGGAACCACTGATGTAAACAATACATACCGGTGAAGTGGTACGGTTGCGAACCCTGGGATTTATACCTGATTACTTTCTGTAAGTCTTTCCCGGCTAATCAACACACCGTGACCGGCAAGGCCTGACATTGTAAGGCGCTTGAATCTGCGATACTACTTCAAAGAACTATCACTTACTGGAGTAAGCCTTCACCTGCGAGGTACGCAGCTTCAAGGAGCAAGCCATCCAGTTACTTAGAAATTAAAAGGTCTACGTGCCTGGAGTTTGAACTGTCTCGTGGACTTGTGAAATGAAGTGAAAACTTCATTTTAATATTTACACATATTTTTCTATAGAGATTGCCCCCCCCCCCCTCTAACTTTCATTTCTCTCTATGCCATTCTCTTCTGAGTCTTTATTTTCCTAGAATTCTTCCCTTCGCTTTCTTTGTAAACTTTCTTTCCTTCCCTTGTCTTTAATATTTGTTGTACATCTTTCGGATGAAAGTTCTGTATGTAATGTACTTAGTCTCTGTAAATCTAATCAGAGTGTCATGAATGAGAGAGAGAGAGAGAGAGAGAGAGAGAGAGAGAGTGAGGGAGATTCCCTCAACAAAAAGTATTAGGGTCCAATTTTTTTTTGTGAGGATGGGGGTGATCGCGACTTCTCCGATCGTCTGAGGAGTTGTGTAGCTGTTTCGCTCTCTATTGAGATCCTCATCTGTACCTTGGTGCTTATTAAAACGTTGTTTGTTTAGAGTACTTTCTTCCATGCCTCGCTTTTATATAGTTCGGGTAATTTATTCCCTACCTTTCTTCTAGTTCCAGTACTTTACTCCCGGCCGTTAGAGTAGTTCTAGTACTTCCTTCCCTGCCTCTTTTTTAATCACAGTACTTTATTTACCTACCTTCTTTCTAGAGTTCCAGTACTTTATTTCCTTACCTTTCTTCTACAGTTCCAGTACTTTATTCCCCCAACTTCCTTCTACAGTTCCAATACTTAATTTCCCTACCTTTCTTCTACAGTCCTAGTACTTTATTCCCCTACCTTCCTTCTACAGTTCCAGTACTTTATTTCCCTACTTTTCTTCTACAGTCCCAGTACTTTATTCCCTTACCTTCCTTCTGCAGTTTCATTACTTTAATCACGTTTGCCCTAGTAGTTCAAGTATTACCTTCCCTGCCTCTCTTTCTAGTTTAGGTACTTTCTTCCCTTCCTTTCTTCTAGTTCGAATTTTCTTCCCTTCCTCTCTTATAGTTCGAGCACTGTTTTCCCTGCCTCTCCAGTAGTTCGAGTACTTTCTTCCCTGCCTTTATTCTAGTTCGAGTACTTTCTTCCCTGTTTCTCTTCTAAGTCTTGCTCTCACCTTCACACTATCCCTCTCGCTTTCTCACTTCATTTCTTTGCACTTGTCTTCCTCTCTCATCTTCTCTCGCTCTGTCATTTCGTGTTCTGGATTTCTCGGGCCCTTTCCACTTTCGTGTTTCTCTTCTATCCATCTCTGATTTCCCTAATCAACTCTTTTAATCTTAGATCATATGCAAAAAAATGATTTGACTGTTGACTGCTAGTCAGGTTTTTAGTCCAACCATTCCTGCCATAAACGTATGTTCGTTCGTTCTCTTTCTCACCCTCTCTCTCTCTCTCTGTTTTCTATATTTCTCTCTTTCTTTCCCCCGCTCTTTCGGTTCCTTTCCTCTCTCTCTCTCTCTCTTTCTTTTCGGCGGCCTGATTAGCTGAGTAGTTGGACGCTTGGATGACTAATCTGGTAGTACTGGATTACTGTCCACAACACAAAAAGGAATGGAAAAACGAATTATATCAGTCCGTAAAAACAGCGAAGAGCAAAACCTCTATCTTAATGCGAAGAAAACTAAACTGATGATAACTGGCAAAACAAACAAGGCAGCTGAAATATGTATCAATGAGGAAAAACTGGAAGAAGTGGACAGTTTTGAATATCTTGGATCACTGCTAACTAATAATGGAGATACAATGAGGGAAATTAAAAGGAGGACATCTATCGCTCTTCAGAAAGTAAAACAACTAAATAATCTGTGGAGAGGGACAGACAGAACTACAAAAATAAGATTTTTAAGGGTATGCATCTTTCCCATAGCAACATATGCCTGTGAGACCTGGACACTTAACAAAACAGCTGAGAAACACATAAATGCCTTTGAATGTAAATGCTACAGAAGAGTTCTTCTTCTTCTTCTTTGTTCGCTTCTACCACCAAGACCGCACTGTGATACTACTGAATTTACGCCTGTGGTAAGAGTTCTTCAAATATCATGGACACAAAAAAAAAAGAACAAGTATTTCCATACTACAAGAACTTAATATTGAAGAAGTCTGGCTAGTAAAGAAGATTAAAGAGATAAAACTTAAATATTTTGGACACATTAAACGTCATGATAATCTAGAGAAAACCGTCTTGGAAGGGTACATAATGGGAAAAAGAAAGAGAGGAAAACCTAGGAGAAGATGGCTGCAAGACATCGTTGATGATCTGCAAATAGATGCATCAGCAGCAGGCCATCTTGCTCACAACCGAAACAGGAGGCAAAGTTCCACAAAGGACATGAAAATGAATGAATGAGTACTGGATTCAGTTCCAGAAGTGGGATTTTTTTCTGGTACACGCCAAAAAGGTCCCTACGGTCTATCCAGCCTCTTAAAATGGGTACCAGAGAAATTTGAATGTAAATGGGGCCAGTAGTGATACTGACCACATCACACTTTCATGTGCGGAAGGTCTTGGAAATACGGGCCTAACACCGTACCCCGAATATGCCTTAACAGCATGGAAACGAGATTTTTACCTTTATCTTTATCTCTTTCCCCTTCTTTATCTCTCTCTCTCTCTCTCTGTATCGCTCTCTCCTTCTCTCTTTCTCTCTCTTTCTTTCCCTGGCTCTCCCTCTCTCGCTCTCCCTTTCTCTCTTTCCCCCCTTTTTCTCACATTCTGTCTCTCCCTCTCCTTTCATGCTCTCTCCCTCTCCTTCTTTCATTCTCTCTCCCTCTCCTTTCATTCTCTCTCTCCCTCTCCTTTCATGCTCTCTCCCTCTCCTTTCATTCTCTCTCTCCCTCTCCTTTCATTCTCTCTCCCTCTCCTTCTTTCATTCTCTCTCTCTCCCTCTCCTTCTTTCATTCTCTCGCCCTCTCCTTCTTTCATTCTCTCTCTCTCCCTCTCCCTCTCTCTCTCCATCCACGCAAAAAAGAAAACACTCTCTTTCACTTTCATTTATTAACTCCTTTATTGCCATCCAGCCTCCCATCTTTTCCTCCCTCCCTCTCTCCCTCTCTCTCTCTGTTCTGTCTCTGTAATAGTAATTCATCCTCTGTCTGGCTGACACCCGATGGCTCCTGCCCAAGATTTGGCCCTTATTTCAGGTTAAACTTCTCATTTCGCTGGCTAGACCCTTTTTTCTTCTACTGCGGTGCCAGCTTTGATTTGCAACCTGCTCTTCATCTCAACCTACTTTCTCTTCGCCTCAACTCACCTCTCCTAGATTTTACACCTGAAGAGGTAGTTTGCTTTAAAAGCTACCTGCCTCTGTCTCATCAGTTGTACTTAATCCGGAACTGGGTGTCAGACAAGTACCGTGTCCCAGTTCTGGTCTTTCATGGTCTTATTTAAA
The DNA here is from genome assembly GCA_009760885.1 of Achatina immaculata. NCBI lineage: Eukaryota > Metazoa > Mollusca > Gastropoda > Stylommatophora > Achatinidae > Lissachatina > Lissachatina immaculata. The sequence continues at coordinate 21,862,195 of CM019696.1, read as the reverse complement.
AAAAAAAAAGGAACCCACTGGGGTTATATTTCAACAATCGTTTGATTTTCTTGGTGGAACCCTCTTTAACCCTCTCACTTCTACTGACGTGTTAAGACGTCTTAACAGTTCTCGAGCGTCGTTGTAACCGACGTATTAGGTCGTCATTGCGCCTGTGTTGCAACTGGATGTACTGAGAGCTAACCTTTTTTTTTTCTGTTGTTGACTGGAAAAGAATATTTTTTAAGGGCAGGCATCTTTCCCATGGCAACATATGCTTGTGAGACTTGGACACTTAACAAAACAGCTGAAAAATACATAAATGCCTTTGAATGTAAATGCTACAGAAGAGTTCTTTAAACATCGTGGATACAAAAAAAAAAAAGAGAACAAATATATCCATACTTCAAGAACTTAATATCGAAGAAGGTTGGCTAGTAAAGAAGATTAAATAGAGATATCTTAAATATTTTGGACACATTAAACGTCATGATAATTTAGAGAAGACAGTCTTGGACGGGTACATTATAGCAAAAAGACAGAGAGAAAGACGAAGGCGAAGATGGCTGCAAGACATCGTTGATGATCTGCGAATGGACGCATCAGCAGCGGGCCATCTTGCTCACAACCGAGAGGCCTACAGGAGAGCTGTTAGGGAGGCAAATGACTGACTTGAAAACGTCATTCTACAACTTGTGAGATTACATTAAGTAAATATTGGTACTTAATGAGATTACATATTTAAATATTGGTACTGAATGAGATTACATAAGTTGGTACTTAATGAGATTACTTAAGTAAATATTGGTACTGAATGAGATTACGTAAGTTGGTACTTAATGAGATTACTTACGTAAATATTGGTACTGCATGAGATCTAAATGCTTTTGTTTGTTTGTTGTTGTTTTTTTGGATTGGGGGGGGGGGGATGTCGGCTATATTCTCTTTATTCCAGACTTGAAATTCTCGTCCTTCTTCTGTTCTGAGAGGACTTTTATGATCGTCTGAGGAGCTGTGTAGATGTCTCGTCCTCCTCTATAAGACATTCAGATTGTCCGTAGCTGGCTCCTGCTTTCAGATAGTAGTTGGTTCGGCTGCTTTCTTCCCTCATGCGAGCAACCGTCTAGACATGGTTGCATCCGCGAATACCATTGTCAGCAGGAGCTATTCAAAGGACCCCACCCTCCCTGTCAGAGCTGCTGTCAGAGTTGGCGAACCACAGCCGATCTAGACCTTGCCTCCACTTTTCCGTTGGTACCCACCCCCCTCCAGTAACAGCCCTAGCTTGGCTAACGACGCTAGGATCGTCACAGATATCATGGGAGGTGGAGTCTGATAAAGAAGTACTACAGCGCCTCACCTTTCTTTTTTTTTTTTTTTGGCTCACCTAAGGGACCTAGAAAAAAAAAACAGCCGCTATAACCTGCCCCCAATCCGACATGATGCTGTGTCGCAGCATCTGTACCGCATCCCCTGCAAGGAACATCAGCTCGTAGCTCCAGGAAGAAGAAGAAGAAGCAGAGGAAGACAAGAATCCCTCACTGAATTTTGACGTTTCCTTATAGAACTTAACGAGGTCACTTAAGCTGCACGAACATGAAGAACGTGGATAATTGTTCTTGTATGACAAATGCCACGCTTTATTTATGTATGTTTCTCCTCGTGCAGTTAAGTTCTGAGACGTTAATAAGTAAAACATAGACTACACGGTGTGAACGTTACATTGAATCTTGCCACGTTCCAAGTATGGCCAGTGCTGACTTGGTAACGTAACTCCCCTGTGCAGTATAATAGGTCACGGTGTCTCTTGTAGACAAAGTCAAATTAAAGATTTGACTGAACCTGGTTCTAGAACAGGTTAAGGTTTTCCAGGTGAAAAAAAATTTTCTTCGTGTCGGAAATATAAAAGATGAGGAGAAAGGCGCAAAAGCACAGGCTAGTTACAAAACTGTGACAGACATGATGCAACCAACGCCATTTTGAGAGCGAACGCATAGGAAAATAATAACAATAATTAACAATAGCAATAATAATAAGAAAGAGGAGGAGGAGGAAGAAGGAGAAGAAGATAAAGAAGGAGGAAGAGGAAGAAGACGACGAAGGAGGAGGAGGAAGAATGAGAAGGAGGAGGAAGAAGGAGAAGAAGATAAAGAAGGGAGGAAGAGGAAGAAGAAAAAGAAGACGACGAAGGAGGAGGAGGAAGAAGGAGAAGAAAATTGAGGAGGAGGAAGAAGGAGAAGAAAATTAAGAAGGAGGAGGAGGAAGAGGGAGAAGAAAATTAAGGAGGAGGAGGAGGAGGAAGAAGGAGAAGAAAACGGAGGAGGAGGAAGAAGGAGAAGAAAATTAAGGAGGAGGAGGAGGAAGAAGGAGAAGAAGACGGAGGAGGAGGAAGAAGGAGAAGAAAATTAAGAAGGAAGAGGAGGAAGAAGGAGAAGAAAACGGAGGAGGAGGAAGAAGGAGAAGAAAATTAAGGAGGAGGAGGAGGAAGAAGGAGAAGAAAATTAAGGAGGAGGAGGAGGAAGAATGAGAAGAAGACGGAAGAGTAGGAGGAAGAAGGAGAAGAAGATTAAGAAGGAGGAGGAGGAGGAAGAAGGAGAAGAAGACGAAGAAGAAGGAGGACGAGGAGGAGGAGGAAGAAGGAGAAGAAGACGGAGGAGGAGGAGGAAGAAGGAGAAGAAAATTAAGAAGGAGGAGGAGGAGGAAGAAGGAGAAGAAGACGGACGAGGAGGAGGAGGAAGAAGGAGAAGAAGACGGAGGAGGAGGAAGAAGGAGAAGTACATTAAGAAGGAGGAGGAGGAGGAGGAAGAATGAGAAGAAGACGGAGGAGGAGGAAGAAGGAGAAGAAAATTAAGAAGGAAGAGGAGGAAGAAGGAGAAGAAAATTAAGAAAGAGGAGGAGGAAGAAGGAGAAGAAAATTAAGAAGGAGGAGGAGGAAGAAGGAGAAGAAAATTAAGAAGGAGGAGGAGGAAGAATGAGAAGAAGACGGAGGAGGAGGAGGAAGAAGGAGAAGAAAATTAAGAAGGAAGAGGAGGAAGAAGGAGAAGAAAACGGAGGAAGAGGAAGAAGGAGAAGAAAATTAAGGAGGAGGAGGAGGAAGAAGGAGAAGAAAATTAAGGAGGAGGAGGAGGAAGACGGAGAAGAAGACGGAGGAGGAGCAGGAAGAAGGAGAAGAAAATTAAGAAGGAGGAGGAGGAGGAAGAAGGAGAAGAAGACGAAGAAGAAGGAGGACGAGGAGGAGGAGGAAGAAGGAGAAGAAGACGGAGGAGGAGGAGGAAGAAGGAGAAGTAAATTAAGAAGGAGGAGGAGGAGTAACAATGAGAAGAAGACAGAGGAGGAGGAAAAAGAGAAGAAAATTAAGGAGGAGGAGGAAGAAGGAGAAGAAGAAAAAAAAGAAGAAGAAGAAAGACGAGGAGGAGGAGGAGGAAGAGGAGAAGAAAATTAAGAAGGAGGAGGAGGAGTAAGAATGAGAAGAAGGCAGAGGAGGAGGAAAAGGAGAAGAAAATTAAGGAGGAGGGGGAAGAAGGAGAAGAAGAAGAAAAAGAAGAAGAAAGACGAGAAGGAGGAGAAAAAGGAGAAGAAGACGAAGAAGAAGAAGGAAGAGGAGGAGGAAGAAGAAGAAGTGTTTTGTGTCGTGTAGGACTGGGTGCGGGTTATAACCTTCGATATAGTTGTATGTATTTATATATACAGAGAGAGAGAGAGAGAGAGAGAGAGAGAGAGAGAGAGAGAGATCTGAGTTAGCTAATAAAGAAGGACAACCTGTCTGATTATAAAATTTATTTGTAGAGATCGCAGACATAGACAACTGTTTCCAGAATAAAGATAAGTTTTCCAAGGAAACATGGGTAAAAACAAAATTTTGTCTTGTCAGCAAGAAATCAGCCATAAATCACAGACATCTCTTTTATTCAGCTTTGAGTATGGCGTCTTCGCAAGCTCCACTCCCCCCCCCCCCCCCCGAACCCCATGCAAGATTAATCTACGCCCCATACACATAAAGGTCGCAGTCTTCAAGCAAAATATAAACACGCATAAAGATATTATTCTTGAAGTCAAACATAAATACACATAAAGGTCTTAGTCTTGAAATCAAAAATAAATACACATAAAGCTCTTAGTCTTGAAATCAAACATAAATACACATAAAGGTCTTAGTCTTGAAATCAAACATAAATACACATAAAGGTCTTAGTCTTGAAATCAAACATAAATACACATAAAGGTCTTAGTCTTGAAGCCAAACATAAATACACATAAAGGTCTTAGTCTTGAAGTCAAACATAAATACACATAAAGGTCTTAGTCTTGAAGTCAAACATAAATACACATAAAGGTCTTAGTCTTGAAGTCAAACATAAATACACATAAAGGTCTTAGTCTTGAAGCCAAACATAAATACAAATAAAGGTCTTAGTCTTGAAGTCAAACATAAATACACATAAAGGTCTTAGTCTTGAAGTCAAACATAAATACACATAAAGGTCTTAGTCTTGAAGTCAAACATAAATACACATAAAGGTCTTAGTCTTGAAGCCAAACATAAATACACATAAAGGTCTTATCTTGAAGTCAACATAAATACACATAAAGGTCTTAGTCTTGAAGCCAAACATAAATACACATAAAGGTCTTAGTCTTGAAGCCAAACATAAATACACATAAAGGTCTTAGTCTTGAAGCCAAACATAAATACACATAAAGGTCTTAGTCTTGAGGAACTTGGAACGGTTTTGTTGCATGCTACATATATCAGAAAAAAAATACAAGGACCTAGGGGAGACAACTGTGACCACAGCTTCACTATAAACACGACAAGGGTTGAACTATTGATACACAAACTCTTAACTTTCCAGCGAGAACTCCCATGTACGATACAAGATCCTGAGATTTCTAACAAACAAACAAAATCTGTTACGTATTTTCTCTAGACTGCCCTACCTTTATTTATTTGTTGTTCTTTTTAAAATGAATAACAGCAGTCGTACAGTTTAGTTCCGTAGTTTGGCAGTTCGTGTTTTAAACTACTGTGAAGGCTAAAAATAGGCCATAGGTCATCCTTGGTAAGACGGCGGTAGATGGTAATGTTTGTGTGCTGTGGTCAGACGCTGTGAGATGGAGGTTCAAGCAGGTGTGTTCTCGCCGGGCCGAAAAGATTTTCTTTTTCACGGGTGGGCCCCTAGGGTTTTCTGCTTTAAAAGTGGGCCCTAAGTGTTTTCTTTGTTTTACGGGTGGGCCCGGGGGAGGGTTTCTCTGTTTGACGCGTGAGCTGGGGGGAGGGGGGTTCCCTATTTGAACTCTTCCACTCCAAACATGACTGGTAGGGCTGGTAGATCTTGTACACTTTACGCCAGTCATTCTGAAAGCGATGTCTACATGGAGTCTAAAGAAGAAGAAGAAGAAAAGAAGCACTTAACACGGCCCATAGTTGTAACTTGTACAACAGCTTCCTTCCACTTTCTTTCTACCAACATTTCTCATCGAAATTTATTTTAACCCAGCACAGAAGTTAATTCAGGAGTTAAAGAGATAAAGGATGGGCCCGGAGACTTTCCATGTTTTAGTGATGTACCTGCAGGACTTTTTTTTTTGGGGGGGGGGGGGAGTGCTAAGCAAAGAGGAAGAGAGGAGAGCGGTGGGGGTTAGAGACAGATATTGCCCCAGCTTACAACATTTCTGTCAGTGGCCCCAGTTGTGGGTGCGGTTCGGTAGTAAAAGTTGAAAGGGGGGCGGGGGGGGGGAATAAGCTACAGATCACCGCAGATAGATCCAAGCATGACTGACATACGAGAAAGCTACAGATCACCGCAGATAGATCCAAGCATGATTGACATACGAGAAAGCTACAGATCACCGCCAGATAGATGCAAGCATGACATACGAGAAAGCTACAGATCACTGCAGATAGATCCAAGCATGATTGACATACGAGAAAGCTACAGATCACCACAGATAGATCCAAGCATGACTGACATACGAGAAAGCTACAGATCACCGCAGATAGATCCAAGCAAGAGTGATATACGAGAAAGCTACAGATCACCGCCAGATAGATCCAAGCATGACTGACATACGAGAAAGCTACAGATCACTGCAGATAGATTCAAGCATGACTGACATACGAGAAAGCTACAGATCACCACAGATAGATCCAAGCATGACTGACATACGAGAAAGCTACAGATCACTGCAGATAGATCCAAGCATGACTGACATACGAGAAAGCTACAGATCACCGCCAGATAGATGCAAGCATGACTGACATATGAGAAAGCTACAGATCACCACAGATAGATCAAAGCATGAGATACGAGAAAGCTACAGATCACCGCCAGATAGGTGCAAGCATGATTGACATACGAGAAAGCTACAGATCACCGCCAGATAGATGCAAGCATGACTGACATACGAGAAAGCTACAGATCATAACAGATAGATGCAAGCATGACTGACATACGAGAAAGCTACAGATCACAGTAGATAGATGCAAGCATGACTGACATACGAGAAAGCTACATCTGTGATATAAAACAACATTTTAAGAACAAATGGGCACAAGAACAACCAGGCCACCAGCAAAATGGTGGTTTCTACCAACTCGGTAGAGAAGAGTAAGGGATCGCTTCTGCAGCTCCACACACCGATCACAACAGACTGAGGTACTACCCTCTCAACAAGCTCGAGATAGGCCTGACCGACATGTGGCACAAGTGGCGCTGGTAAGATGACGGGAGAACATATTCTGTATGAGTGTTCAGCATAAGAGGCGCAGATAAAACAGATGTGGCCAACACCTGTATAAGTTCGAGACAAGCTTTATGGGGGATGTACACGAACCCCAGCCGTGTATAAACTAGGGAAAAAAGTAGGAACAGCTTTATTACGTAACGAGCACACAGTTGTGACGTTTCGGTGTGAACCTTATAATCAAACAAAAATACACAGGACGAAGGAATAGAAATATAAAATAAAATATAAATTCACAAGAATGCTATGTAAAGAAATAGGAAAGGAAAAATATATAATACAATAAAATGAATGCAGCACTTAGATGTTGCTTGTTAGAAGCTGTGGATTGTAAGAGGCTGTGTTCAGAAATGCACATGGTGGAGTGTAGGGAATTTTTAAATGCAGACTTGTGATGTGTGATAGACGGGTCGTAAATAAGAGAGGTGAGAGAGTGATAAATGGTATTCTAGCCGGGAGAAGTTGGAATAGGAGATTATAGCTGGGGTAAAGATGTTGTAATCGGATGCTGTGTGGAGGTTTTGAAATGTGTGTTACAACTGAGAAAGGAGTAGAACTTAGTGCAGAGGGATTATGATTGCGACGGAGGGAAATGTTAAGTGTAGTTGAATAGCGAGTTCAAACCTTGTGGTTATAGCGTCCCATATTCCTGAATGTAGCTGTTCTTAAGTGCTAGGCGACTTCTGTCATCAGCGTGACATTATTTGATGGCTAATACCAGAAAAGTAGATTTGCCTCTGTGGCTGGGCCCATTGAAATGATTAGAGACTGATTTCAAAGCATGCTGGGTGATGTCATACAAATGTTTCTGCATGTGGTCACCTAATCTGAGGCCAATTTCACCAATATAAATTATCCTGCATCTTTTGCAAACGATGACATATATCACATTACGGGACTTGCATGTGAATCCCTCATGGAGAGTGAGGATAGTTTTGAGAAAGGTCATCGTTTTCGTTTTCAAGACTACAGGGCAGGTAACACAGCGGGGGGCGGTTACATTTTCTAGCGCCAACATATGCAAGGTTCTGCTTCAGGTGGCTATGAACGAGGATGTCCTAAAGATTTGGTTCACGTTTGTATGCTAATATGGGTGGATCTGAGAAAGCTACAGATCACCGCCAGATAGATGCAAGCATGACTGACATATGAGAAAGCTACAGATCACCACAGATAGATCAAAGCATGACATACGAGAAAGCTACAGATCACTGCAGATAGATGCAAGCATGACTGACATATGAGAAAGCTACAGATCACCGCAGATAGATGCAAGCATGAGATACGAGAAAGCTACAGATCACCGCCAGATAGGTGCAAGCATGACTGACATACGAGAAAGCTACAGATCACCGCCAGATAGATGCAAGCATGACTGACATACGAGAAAGCTACAGATCACCACCAGATAGATGCAAGCATGACTGACATAGGATAAAGCTACATCTGTGATATAAAACAACATTTTAAGAACAAATAGGCACAAGAACAACCAGGCCACCAGCAAAATGGTGGTTTCTACCAACTCGGTAGAGAAGAGTAAGGGATCGCTTCTGCAGCTCCACACACCGATCACAACAGACTGAGGTACTACCCTCTCAACAAGCTCGAGATAGGCCTGACCGACATGTGGCACAAGTGGCGCTGGTAAGATGACGGGAGAACATATTCTGTATGAGTGTTCAGCATAAGAGGCGCAGATAAAACAGATGTGGCCAACACCTGTATAAGTTCAAGACAAGCTTTATGGGGGATGTACACGAACCCCAGCCGTGTATAAACTAGGGAAAAAGGTAGGAACAGCTTTATTACGTAACGAGCACACAGTTGTGACGTTTCGGTGTGAACCTTATAATCAAACAAAAATACACAGGACGAAGGAATAGAAATATAAAATAAAATATAAATTCACAAGAATGATATGTAAAGAAATAGGAAAGGAAAAATATATAATACAATAAAATGAATGCAGCACTTAGATGTTGCTTGTTAGAAGCTGTGGATTGTAAGAGGCTGTGTTCAGAAATGCACATGGTGGAGTGTAGGGAATTTTTAAATGCAGACTTGTGGTGTGTGATAGACGGGTCGTAAATAAGAGAGGTGAGAGAGTGATAAATGGTATTCTAGCCGGGAGAAGTTGGAATAGGAGATTATAGTTGGGGTAAATGGGTTGTAATCGGATGCTGTGTGGAGGTTTTGAAATGTGTGTTACAACTGAGAAAGGAGTAGAACTTAGTGCAGAGGGATTATGATTGCGACGGAGGGAAATGTTAAGTGTAGTTGAATAGCGAGTTCAAACCTTGTGGTTATAGCGTCCCATATTCCTGAATGTAGCTGTTCTTAAGTGCTAGGCGACTTCTGTCATCAGCGTGACATTATTTGATGGCTAATACCAGAAAAGTAGATTTGCCTCTGTGGCTGGGCCCATTGAAATGATTAGAGACTGATTTCAAAGCATGCTGGGTGATGTCATACAAATGTTTCTGCATGTGGTCACCTAATCTGAGGCCAATTTCACCAATATAAATTATCCTGCATCTTTTGCAAACGATGACATATATCACATTACGGGACTCGCATGTGAATCCCTCATGGAGAGTGAGGATAGTTTTGAGAAAGGTGATCGTTTTCGTTTTCAAGACTACAGGGCAGGTAACACAGCGGGGGGCGGTTACATTTTCTAGTGCCAACATATGCAAGGTTTTGCTTCAGGTGGCTATGGACGAGGATGTCCTAAAGATTTGGTTCACGTTTGTATGCTAATATGGGTGGATCTGAGAAAATGTCGCGAGTATCGGGGTCGAGTTATTTTAGTGCCAGATAGTAATAAAAAGAGTTTTCTTAACCATCTGACCATGGGGGTGAAAAGGAAGTATTAATTTAACTCTGTCAGATGGGATAACAGGGTTTTTTTTTCCCTGAATGCCTCTTCGCGGCTCACTAGTTGGATACGGTTGAATGCTTTCCGAAGGGCCTTTTCTGGATAGTGGCGATGACGGAAAAATTCTAATAATTTGTTGGACTGATCCATAAAGTCCAAGTTGTCTTGACGTAGATGGCGAAGAAGGAGGAGTCGGGAGTATGGGATAGAGTTCATGATGAGAGGAGGTGTAAAGTAAATACGTGTGGCTGTCGGTGGGCTTGTAAAATACAGTTCAAGTTGACCACCGATTGCCTTATAAGTACACAAGTCAACGTCTGAGAATGACAGAAGAAGAAGTAGCAGCAGCAGCAGCAGTAGTAGTAGTAATAGTAGTAGTAGTAGTAGTTACAGTTAAAGATTTGTAAAAATCCGGTTAGTGGTCGAAATATTGAAGGGATCGTGTTATTGTGTTGAAAGGGATAAAAAAAAAATGTCTATAATCCAAACTTTGTAGCTCACCTGCGTTAGGAGATAAAATTATCCACAAACTGAGGGGAAAACAACACATGCAGCAACGACTGTGAACTATTCACTAAAACAGTGACTTAAAACTGTGTTTACAAGAGGAACAATAACCTCGAGAAATAATTTGTACGACGCTGAATAGATATTAACGATATTAGTATAACAATACAACAATTTTTAATAACAACAGGATATAAGAAATTAGAATCTAAATATTTCTTTGACAACTAACAATTATTTATATAAGTCCCATACTGAAAATTCATTTAGCATCGCATACTGGTTTAATGATGTTAAATTGACACCGTTTATAACAATATGGAAAGCGCTCATCTGAAACTTTTAATCTGTGAATTATTCTGAAATTCAGTTTCAAAATGAAAGTTTGTTCCACCTCAAAAAACTTATCATAGTTTTTAACAAAATAAATTTGCTTCATTGAGCTAATGGAAGTACAGTTGTTATAAAAACAACCACGAGAAGCCACGAATGAAAAGAATGGAACGCGTACCTAATGTTATGTTTTCAGAATATGAAACCAGAGGTAGGAGATTTAGTGTGTCCTATGACTCTAAAGCCATTGCAAGTGACAGTTTTCCACCACGGCCTGGGTCCCCCGAACGAGAACGCCACAACTTTTCGTCCGCTAATCGGACGAGCCAGCAAAGCGCGCCTTGTGTCGAACCGGCGTAACTTTTAGGCGGCTTTCTTCCCGTGCTAAACCGAAGATGATAACAAATAGAACGTGAAACGACATCGCAGTGTAGTCTCTGTTATTTTACACGGCAAATCACTAGATAACAACGTTTTTCTTAGCAAATATGCTTTCTTAGCGCTGAATTTTCGAATGTTATTTTGTTATATTTCAATTAGTGAACTATTTTTTGTGCAGGATTATAGAAAGCTATATAGTATATCATTGACTTAATAACTGTCATGCCTGTGCCTGGGTTGGGAAACTAAAGCGGACCAAGACCCTGCCCCAACCTCGCCGTTGTTACCTCCAGTTATAGGCCTGTCTAACGGAGCAGGGATCATTATAGTTCTCATGGGTGGTGGAGTCAGCTAAAGAAGTACTGCAACCCCCCCCCCTCTTGTTTTTTAGCTCAACTCAGGGAATGAAAAATAGTAGCTATAAGCTTCTCCCAAGGCGACACGATGATGTCTCAACATCCTCAACGCATCGGCTGCAAAGAACACCAGCTCGCAGTTCTGGGGAGATTGAACGAAGAAGAAGAAGAAGAAGAAGAGGAAGAAGCGCGACTTGTATTGCTGTTGGAATAAAGAAATGAAGAAAACAAAACTCATGAATCTAATTTTTTAAAAATGTATTTGAGTTAATAAATTCCGTGTATAACGTCGCAATGTGCACAGACTGTATTAGAGTTAATAAATTCCGTGTATAATGTTGCAATGTGCACAGACTGTATTAGAGTTAATAAATTCCGTGTATAACGTCGCAATGTGCACAGACTGTATTAGAGTTAATAAGTTCCGTGTATAATGTTGCAATGTACACAGACTCTATTAGAGTTAATAAATTCCGTGTATAATGTTGCAATGACCACAGACTCTATTCTCTCTTTCTCTCTCTCTCTCTCTTTCTCTCTCTCTCTCTCTCTCTCTCTCTCTGAACCTTAAGTGCCTATGGCACATGGGGCTTCCGCATGGGTTTTCCACAAATGCCTGTCCTCTGTCTTTTTTTCTGGTCTCGCCCAGTGAGCCCTCTATTGCTCGACATCTTTTCTGTTGTTCTTCTCCATGTCTCTTTTGGTCTACCCTTAATTCTGTTCCCTGTGGTGTCCATCTTAGTGCTATTTTTGGTAGTGAGTAATAAATTCTGTGTATGACGTCGCCATATGCACAGATTCTATTAGAGTTAATAAATTCCGTGTATAACATCGCCTTATACACAGACTGTATTCGAGTTACGAAACTACGAGTATAACATCGCCTTATACACAGTGCGCAAAGTTTTTACTGTGGAAATATGAGTGAAAGCTCGACCTTTATAAACTGTTGATATAAATTCAAATTTAGAACATACTTGAATGTTCCATTTCTAAACATATTCAAGAAATAATTTTAAAACTATGTAGCTTCTGCTGTTTAAAAAATATATGACAGTTTGCTCCGTAAAAGAATTCTAAGAAGTCATAATTTTTTTTAAAATGACAGTTTGCTCTGTAAAAGAATTCTAAGAAGTCATAAAATTAAAAAAATATGATAGTTTGTTCTGTAAAAGGATTCTAAGAATCATTTTTTACTTCTGTTTCCACCTCTTCGTCACTCGAGAATCTTCTTCCGCCAAGGTAGTTTTTTGAATAGACAAACAGATGAAAATCACATGGAGCTAAGTCAGGGCCATAGGGTGGATATTCAAGAACTTCCCAACCCAACTGGCTAATTTTCTCTTGGGTTAACCGAGCCGTATGTGGTCTGGCATTGTCATGAAGGAGAAGCACACCTCTAGTCAGCAGACCAGGACGTTTTCTTCGAACTGCATCCCTTAGCATTGACAGAACTTCACAGTACAATACAGAATTCACTCTGTCACCATACTTCTGGAACTTGATTAACAACACTCCTTGATAATCCCAGAACACTGTCAGCATAACCTTCCCCACAGAAGGCGTAATCTCGAATTTCTTTTGCGCATGGCGATGACGGGTGTTTCCATAGTACTGAGGCACGTTTTGATTTGGGTTGGTAGTGGTGCACCCAAGATTCGTCTCCAATAATACTCCTTTGGAGCATGTCTTCACCTTCATATGCGTAATGACAGAGATGCTGCAATGACAAACCAAATCGGCTCATTTTGTGTTCATCATTCAGATCTCTGTGTACCCAACGTGAGCAAACTTTCTGAAAAGTCAATTGCTCATGCATTATTCTATAGGCTAAGCCATGTGAACATCCGATTGCACTTGCTACACTGTCTGTCGTTATTCGTCTATCAGCTCTGATAATCTCATTCACACGTTGCACAGTCGCTTCTGTTGCAATCTGAACAGGACGGCCAAGTCGGATTTTGTCAACAATTTCGGTGCGTCTCTGAAAAAAAATTTTTATCCAGTTATAGACCGCTTCACTTGATAAACACTTTTCGACATAAACCATAATCATTTCATTATGAATGTTCTCAACGGAATGTCCTTTAGCCAACAGAAATCACACTATACTTCTCTGTTCTTCTTTGGTACACACTATGTGCTCCGAATGACTGACAACTCACTACCAAAAATAGCACTAAGATGGACACCACAGGGGAGCAGAAGTAAGGGTAGACCAAAAGAGACATGGAGAAGAACAACAGAAAGGATGTTGAGCAATAGAGGACTCACCTGGGCAAGAGCAGAAAAAAAGGCGAAAGACAGGCATTTGTGGAAAACCCTTGCGGAAGCCCCATGTGCCCTGGGCACTTAAGGTTCAGAGAGAGAGACCGCTTCACTTGATAAACACTTTTCGACATAAACCATAATCATTTCATTATGAATGTTCTCAACGGAATGTCCTTTAGCCAACAGAAATCACACTATACTTCTCTGTTCTTCTTTGGTACACACTAACAGTTGGGTAGCCATTTTGTTATAGCTTTGCGCATGCGCACGTAACTCCCAGCGCCCCCTATATACAACTTTTATAAAATTGACTGATGGTACTATCTAAGGATATATTTAAATACTATCTGATAACTGCCACTGATCAAATATTTCAATTTGCGAGTTACTTAGTGACTTCCCCTCGTATCTTAATAACAACAGCTAAAGACATGGTTCCAGTAAAGAAAGCACGAACGATTCGATGCATTACAGCAGGCACAGATAAAACAATGTGGAGAAATGAGGGCACAATGGAAAGTGACAAACAACAACAAAGAGGAATATAAATCTTTAACAAAAGAAGTACGAAGAAACATAAGAAAAGACAAAAAACAATACATACAAGATTGTTGTGAAAGAATAGAAGGACATCAGAAGTGTGGAAGAGATAGTGAAATGTTTAAAGAAATGAAGACATTGACGAGAAATGTCACACCTAAACTAAATGCAGTTTATGACGAGATGGGGAATACCTTGACAGAGACAGAGGAAATTCTAGAAAGATGGAAGGAATATTGCAGAGAAATGTATGAAACAACTGACTGTGAAAGCAGAAATCAACAGTGTGAATTATTATTGGAGGAGAAAGAACCCGAACTGATGAAAAATGCTAAATCACCAGTATGTGATGCGATAACAGCTGAATTTATTAAAGCCGGAGGAAAGGAATGTGCAACAATCTTTCATGCACTATGTAAAAAGATATGGCATTCAGGTATTTGGCCAAAAGAATGGAAAAGAACTGTATTCATACCACTGCCAAAAAAGGGTAACCTGAAATTATGCACAAACTACAGAACTGTTGACCTGATTAGTCATGCCAGTAAAATTCTGTTAAAAATCATAATGGGTAGACTTCGTAAGAAAATAGAAGAAGAAGTCAATATTGTCCAAGCTAGTTTCAGGCAAGGAAGAGGATCAAGAGATCCTATATTCAATATAAGAATAATAATACAGAAATGCAGAGAGTTTAATGTGAATCTATATTTATCCTTTATAGACTACTAAAAGGCATTTGTGTACAACACCAGAAACTTTGGAAAAAAAACTGGGATTTCCAACACATTTGATACAATTAACATCACTGCTGTATCTAGACCAAGAAGCAGCAGTAAGAATAAATGGTGAAACAACAACTTGGTTTGACATAAAAAAGGGGTCCGTCAGGGGTGCATATTGCTGCCTTACTTATTTAACTTGTATACTGAAAATATAATGAGGAATGTTAGAGAAGATGTAGACAAAGAATATTACGATGCCATAACAATTGGAGGTTATGAAATACCAGAGATTAGGTATGCTGATGACACAGTATTACTGTCTACAACACAAAAAGGAATGGAAAAACTAATTATGTCAGTCTGTAAGAACAGCGAAGAGCAGAACCTCTATCTTAATGCGAAGAAAACTAAATTGATGACAACTGAAAAAACAAACAAGGCAGCTGATATATGTATCAATGAGGAAAAACTGGAAGAAGTGGAGAGTTTTGAATATCTTGGATCATTACTAACTAATAATGAAGATACAATGAGGGAAATTAAAAGGAGGACATCTATCGCTCTTCAGAAAGTAAAACAACTAAAGAAACTGTGGAGAGAAACAGACAGAACTACAAAAAATAAGATTTTTAAGGGCATGCATCTTTCCCATAGTAACATATGCCTGTGAGACCTGGACACTTAATAAAACAGCTGAGAAACACATAAATGCTTTTGAATGTAAATGCTATAGAAAAGTTCTTCAAATATCATGGACACACAGTAAAACAAATATGTCCATACTACAAGAACGTAACACTGAAGAAGACTGGCTAGTAAAGAGGATTAAAGAGAGAAAACTTAAATATTTTGGACACATTAAACATCATGATAATCTAGTGAAGACCGTCTTAGAAGGGTACATAATGATAAAGAGAAAGAGAGTTAGACCAAGACGAAGATGACAGCAAGACATCGTTGATGATCTGCAAAGGGATGCAACAGTAGCAGGCCATCTTGCTCACAACCGAGAGGCCTACAGGAGAGCTGCTAGGGAGGCAACGTTCCGCAAGGGACATGCAAATGAATGAATGAATGATATAAGGCATTAACCTATTTTCAGTTATGTCACGAATATACAGAGGACATCAACTTTTGCATTTATCAGCAAAATTATCAACGCCATCATTACATCAAGCCCAGTCCAGAGCACATAAAAATGGAAGACAAAAACACTCCACTCAACCTGGTCTTGCTCCCAGGTTTCCATGTACCAATCTGGCTTTCTTGTACGTTGGAATTCTGTTTCAAAAGTCAGTTTCCATCTCTTCGTACGTCTGCTCTGTCTTCCATAAGGTCTGGCTGGACAGGCTAAAATAAAAGGCAGACTGACAATGGACAAATGTGACATTGCTAAAGCCGTATTGGAGAGACAGAGGGGAAAATGGAGAGCGGGGATGGACGAACAATGTAGCTGTGAGGAGACTGTTGGAGCTAGGACAAGTTAAAAGTGCTGGTAGGAAATCCGAACCATGTGGCAGAAAACTCATCGTAAACAACCAACATTTGACAGGAACTATCAGCAAACATACTCTTGGATGGATGCTGCGGCATGCGGGGGGAGCATATATAGGGTTGTCCCGAATGCAGTGAAGCCGGAGCCTGAATTTTGAACCTTGGACCTTCCATAATGGCAGAATATTAGACGGTCCTGCGTGCCCAATTCTTAACCCTTTGAAAATAAATTTCGTTCGTTCCTTTTATGGAGACAAGTTAAGAAGTATTGCACACCCTTTGCTTTTATCTGCTCTCATGTACTGATTAAAAAACAAAACAAAAAAATAATGAATGAAAGAACACTGAAGTAAAAGTTAGAAAGACGGAATAGTAAAGAACACTGCCGTAATATTTAGAAAGACGGAATAGTAAAGAACACTGACGTAGAAGAATGTAAAGAGCATAAAATATCGAAGATCGAATCTGTTTATGGTTTATTCCTGCAAGTAAAATGTATTCTTAGATAAACTGATAAACATTTATAGCTACTGTATGCAGTCCTAGGTCTTAGCTCTCTTGGCGTTTTTTTTGGGGCGGCGGGGGGGAGGGGGGATATTAGTGTTGTTCTGGCTCAGGATATAAATGAATGGAGAAAATCTAGGTACATGTCCTTGCATAATATAAAGCAAACGAGAGTAAAAGAAACAAAAACATATTAATAAATTCTTTTCTCTTTTACATTTATCTAAAAGATACGGATCATGACTAGCTGGGGTAAACATCAGATATTCTACTCCCGTCATTTATTCGTTGGCTACGTCTAGTACAGTGTACTTTAAGCGCATACGTGTACACGCATCTCTTTTCACACTGTATTGTGCATGTCTTCGTGAACTTCTCTATTATGCTGAGAAAAACTTTTGTATTCACGCTATTGCCAGCCAAGATACCGTATCTCTTATATATCATATATCGTTTATAGCTGTAAATGTTTCACAAGAGGCTTTCGAACGTAGTAGAGAACTACGTGGGACTAAATCATGGGTGGGAAGTATTCACTCTTTATACCGCACCTCATAGGGACGCCATTGTCTGATGGTTCTGGTACATTTCCCAAAACTTGATGACTGTCATGACAATCTGCTATCACAGCCATCTATCGCCAGCTTCACTTTCGCTGTCCAGAAAAGCTAAGGGCGCATTCTCGTAGGTTTTAGAAAGAAAAAAAAAACCTTGCTGAACGAGTAAAACCCGGCTTGACAATGACCGCACAGTGTGAAAGCCACTTCATGTGAACTTGGAATAGGGGCGGTGTTTCTGGCTGCGAGGTTCGCTTTGTGAAATTTGGCAGTGCCCAGACGCTATGGGCTGGTTTGTTGCTGGGATTATAAATCTTACGTTGTGAACTAATGTGAACTGTAGTCCCTGAGTAAAGAACTAAGAGAACTTTCCGATAAAGTTTTGGAATCCTTTGTAACATCATGATTTAAAATGAACAATGTGATAATCTTCACTTTAAAAAAAAAGAAACAAGAGGTTTCCTTTTTAAAGTGAATTATTATTATCATTACATGCCCTACAAGACAGCGTTGGCGATCACGCTACACCATCTTGTGCGATCCTTGGTCTTTCCGATCAATTAAAATGCTTTTCATCTTCCATGCCACTTGGTCAGTCTGGTGAGATATTTTTCTCTTGGCCTTGATCTCTTCTTTTTCCTTGAATTAACCAGTCATTACCAAGTTCTGTCTATGTTGTCTTTTCTCCGCGGCATGTCCAAGTTCTCTCTAACTTGTTTTTTGTCAGTGACATGTCTAAGTTCTCTTTAACTTCTGTCTTGTCAGTGACATGTCAAGTTCTCTTTAACTTCTGTCTTGTCAGTGACATGTCCAAGTTCTCTTTAACTTCTGTCTTGTCAGTGATATGTCCAATTTCTCTCAAATTTGTCTTTTGTCAGTGACATGTCCAAGTTCTTTCTAACTTCTGTCTTGTCAGCGTCATGTCCACGTTCTGTTTTGCCAGAGACATGTCCAGGTTCTCTCTAACCCCTGTCTTGTCAGGGTCATGTCCAAGTTCTTTCTAACTTCTGTCTTGCCAGCGACATGTCCAAGTTCTCTCTAACTTGTCTTTTGTCAGTGACATGTCCAAGTTCTCTCTAACTTCTGTCTTGCCAGCGACATGTCCAAGTTCTCTCTAACTTGTCTTTTGTCAGTGACATGTCCAAGTTCTCTCTAACTTCTGTCTTGCCAGCGTCATGTCCAAGTTCTGTCTTGCCAGAGAAACGTCCAAGTTCTCTCTAACTTGTCTTTTCTCATTTTCATATCCAAGTTCTCTCTAACGTCTGTCTTGCCAGAGACATGTCCAAGTTCTCTCTAACTTCTGTCTTACCAGAGACATGTCCAAGTTCTCTTTAACTTCTGTCTTGCCAGCGACATGTCCAAGTTCTCTCTAACTTCTGTCTTGCCAGAGACATGTCCAAGTTCTCTCTAACTTGTCTTTTCTCATTTTCATATCCAAGTTCTCTCTAACTTCTGTCTTGCCAGCGACATGTCCAAGTTCTCCTTACTTTCATCTTCTCATGATATGCGCAAACAATTTTAAGTCTATTGTTCTTATCATTTTAATTTCTGTTTTTTTTTCTGAAACATCTTTGAGGACCTCTTCGTTTGTTTTCTTCTGTCTGTTCAGGGTAAGTGCTTCATCTTTCTCCAAAACCTTCTCTGTTGCTTGCAATTATTTGTCATCTGTTTTTGTTAAATGTCCAAGTTTCACAACCATACAGCAATATTGGTTCTATATAGCTCTGTAATACTATTTTTCTCAATTTTAAGGACATCTTTTTATGTGGAAGCAAGATTTTATTTACTAAGAGAATATCCTTAACAGACAAAATAATGTAGCGGTGCTATATAGAGTATACCCTTTCATGTGTTTGGAGATACATGTAACATGTTACACAGGCTCTTAAGGGCTGGAAAAACTCAACAGAGAAAAGAGTAACTGAAAAATTAGGACCGACTGCGGAAGAAAAAAAACAGTAGTAAAATTGTAGTAAATTAACAGTGCTCAGGAGTTGCACAATCACAGCGAACTGTCATTTCATGAAAAAGTTGTGAGTTTATATTTGCATAATTTACTGCAGGAGGCTGGATTTTTTTTTTGTACATTTTTTTTCTTTTGTCTATAAGGAAGCTTTTACCCGCGCTCCACAGTAGCTCACAGATGACCCACTCTTGTCCATAGGTGACCCACTCTTGATCACAGGTGACCGACTTTTGCTCACAGGTGACCCACTCTTGTCCACAGGTGACCCACTCTTGCTCACAGATTACCTTCTCTTGTTCACAGGTGACCCACGCTTGCTCACAAGTGATCCACTCTTGTATACAGGACCCCCATCGACTGAAGGGTAACGGAGGTAGGGATGTAGCTTACTGTTTCAGTCAAAACGCTTGACTATCAGCTCTACAGTCCTGACAGAAGAAGAAGAAGAAGAAGAAGGAGGAGGAGGAGCAAGGAGAAGAAAAAGAAGAATAGGGAAGGCGAGAAGAAGAAAACTAGAGGAAGAAGAAGAATGTGATGATGGTAATGCGCCTTTGGAGTCTCGCACGTTCTCCCCCACCCCCCTCCGCCCCTTTCCACCCCCTCCCCTAACCCAAACCCCCCACAGCCGTCGACAAGTGATACTTCTATTAAATCAAATCCTGCAAATGGAGACCACCTTCTGAACAAGTAATTGCCTGGCGTCTGCACCTTTTCCTTGCCTACCTTCTTATCTCAGTAAGTAATCTGTCTGTCATCATCTACGTCCCGCACAAAAAAACAAAAAAAACCGAGTACTGCTTACTCCTGGTCTTAGGGTCTTAAGGCAATTTCCAAAGTTTATGAAAGCACTTTAAACACGGTTTGATTTGCTTGTTAACTTTTCATGGCGGCTTCGCTACTTCTTTGATCGTACCAGACTCTTTGGTTACTAAACTCAGGTAGATCGGTCTTTGTATTTCAGCGGAAACATCATTCTAGTGGCCGCTCTGTGATAGCATCTTATTTACATCAGTTAACAGCTGCATAAATCTCTGATAGTACCCCAACCAAACGCTTCATGTTACCTTGTTCCTGTTATCTCGTAGTTAACCCTTCTCTATCAGTTTATGAGATGTTTACACCTATCATGGGCTATAGTTTTAGGGCTGTCATAGTATATAACACTTTTTTTAAAATGAAAACCATTTCATTCATTCGTTCATTCGTTCATTCATTCATTCATTCATTTATTCTGGGAAGACGCTGTTCGATTTAACAGTCATCGTCTACAGCTGACGTGCTAGCGTCATGGTGGGCGAATCATAGCCGGCCAAGACCCTGTCCCAATTTGCCGTAAGTACCCCCAGTAACAGGCCTAGTCTGGTTAACGGGACAGGGATTGTCATAGTCCCCATGGTGGTGGAGTCTGCTAAATAAGTTTTACACACCCCTTGGTTTGTAGCTGTACTCAGGGACTTTTAAAAAAAAGCCACCGTAACCAGTTTTCAATCTCACACTATTCTGAGCCTTAATACTATTTTTCTCAATTTTAAGGACATCTTTTTATGTGGAAGCAAGATTTTATTTACTAAGAGAATATCCTTAACAGACAAAATAATGTAGCGGTGCTATATAGAGTATACCCTTTCATGTGTTTGGAGATACATGTAACATGTTACACAGGCTCTTAAGGGCTGGAAAAACTCAACAGAGAAAAGAGTAACTGAAAAATTAGGACCGACTGCGGAAGAAAAAAAACAGTAGTAAAATTGTAGTAAATTAACAGTGCTCAGGAGTTGCACAATCACAGCGAACTGTCATTTCATGAAAAAGTTGTGAGTTTATATTTGCATAATTTACTGCAGGAGGCTGGATTTTTTTTTTTGTACATTTTTTTTCTTTTGTCTATAAGGAAGCTTTTACCCGCGCTCCACAGTAGCTCACAGATGACCCACTCTTGTCCATAGGTGACCCACTCTTGATCACAGGTGACCGACTTTTGCTCACAGGTGACCCACTCTTGTCCACAGGTGACCCACTCTTGCTCACAGATTACCTTCTCTTGTTCACAGGTGACCCACGCTTGCTCACAAGTGATCCACTCTTGTATACAGGACCCCCATCGACTGAAGGGTAACGGAGGTAGGGATGTAGCTTACTGTTTCAGTCAAAACGCTTGACTATCAGCTCTACAGTCCTGACAGAAGAAGAAGAAGAAGAAGAAGGAGGAGGAGGAGCAAGGAGAAGAAAAAGAAGAATAGGGAAGGCGAGAAGAAGAAAACTAGAGGAAGAAGAAGAATGTGATGATGGTAATGCGCCTTTGGAGTCTCGCACGTTCTCCCCCACCCCCCTCCGCCCCTTTCCACCCCCTCCCCTAACCCAAACCCCCCACAGCCGTCGACAAGTGATACTTCTATTAAATCAAATCCTGCAAATGGAGACCACCTTCTGAACAAGTAATTGCCTGGCGTCTGCACCTTTTCCTTGCCTACCTTCTTATCTCAGTAAGTAATCTGTCTGTCATCATCTACGTCCCGCACAAAACAAAACAAAAAACCGAGTACTGCTTACTCCTGGTCTTAGGGTCTTAAGGCAATTTCCAAAGTTTATGAAAGCACTTTAAACACGGTTTGATTTGCTTGTTAACTTTTCATGGCGGCTTCGCTACTTCTTTGATCGTACCAGACTCTTTGGTTACTAAACTCAGGTAGATCGGTCTTTGTATTTCAGCGGAAACATCATTCTCGTGGCCGCTCTGTGATAGCATCTTATTTACATCAGTTAACAGCTGCATAAATCTCTGATAGTACCCCAACCAAACGCTTCATGTTACCTTGTTCCTGTTATCTCGTAGTTAACCCTTCTCTATCAGTTTATGAGATGTTTACACCTATCATGGGCTATAGTTTTAGGGCTGTCATAGTATATAACACTTTTTTAAAATGAAAACCATTTCATTCATTCGTTCATTCGTTCATTCATTCATTCATTCATTCTGGGAAGACGCTGTTCGATTTAACAGTCATCATCTACAGCTGACGTGCTAGCGTCATGGTGGGCGAACCATAGCCGGCCAAGACCCTGTCCCAATTCGCCGTAAGTACCCCCAGTAACAGGTCTAGTCTGGTTAACGGGACAGGGATTGTCATAGTCCCCATGGTGGTGGAGTCTGCTAAATAAGTTTTACACACCCCTTGGTTTGTAGCTGTACTCAGGGACTTTAAAAAAAAAAAGCCACCGGAACCAGTTTTCAATCTCACACTATTCTGAGCCTTAATATCTTCATTGCACCGGCTGAAAAGACCATCCTGCTCGCAGTCCTATTAAGACGAAGAAGGAGAAGAAGAAGAAGGAGAAGCGAAGAAGTAGAAGAAAAAGAAGAAGAAGAAGAAGCAGAAGAAGAAGAAGATCTCTCTTTCTCATTTGTGCGGTGCTTGGTATTTCTAATCTGGTAAAATGCATCTATTTCCTTTTGGATTTTCAGAAGATACGTTAGCTACTTCTTTTTACTCCGTTTTTTTTTTTTATTTGTCAGAGATTGTCAAGTTCCCCAACTTTTATCTTCTAAAGACATGTCCAAGGAATTTCTGGCTTCCCTTTTCCTTGCAGTTTTAATTAGGCTTGGATGTTCGGCAATTTTCTGACAAATCTTCCTGTTTGTAGTCTTGAAATTTCTTCTGAAAGTTAAAAAAATAATTCAATAAAGGAACGTGTTGGAGTTCTTTCTTTCATGGTTGTAAGAAAAGTGGAATTGTTTCTTTCATGGTTGTTAGAAAAGTGGAATTATTTCTTTCATGGTGGTAAGAAAAGTGGAATTGTTATTTTCATGGTTGTAAGAAAAGTGGAATTGTTTCTTTCATAGTTGTAAGAAAAGTGGAATTGTTTCTTTCACGGTTGTAAGAAAAGTGGAATTGTTTCTTTCACGGTTGTAATAAAAGTGGAATTATTTCTTTCATGGTTGTTAGAAAAGTGGAATTGTTTCTTTCATGGTTGTTAGAAAAGTGAAATTATTTCTTTCATGGTTGTAAGAAAAGTGGAATTGTTATTTTCATGGTTGTAAGAAAAGTGGAATTGTTTCTTTCATGGGTGTAAGAAAAATTTTAGTATGAAAATCTGAAATCTAGAACTGAAATGTGTTTTTGTTTATGAAATTTGAACAAAGTTTGGTGATTTTTGTTATTTTTATCATGTTTTTGCTGTTTTTCTTGTTGTGGTTGATGATGATCTTCTTATAGATTTTGTTATTGCTGTTGTCGTTATTGGTCTTGTTGTTGTTGTTGTTGTTATTATTATTTTTCTTCATAGTCCATATTTATAGTTTTCTTTTTTGGATATATTGCACTGTTGTTTCCCCTGCTGAGCTGTAGAGTTCCTTGTTTCTTTAGAACACAGCTGTGGCAACAGAATCCTTTACCAGCTATTGAATGGTAAAGAGAAGTGGAAACAATACATCAGTCAGGGATGTCAACCCAGGGCTAGCCGAGTCCTTTGTTTACAATGAAATAAAGACCAAACAGATCTGGATATTTGTCTTACTGAACTTACTGGTTGGTTTAGTACTGAAGCCTTTGTAATTCCATCCATCTAGTGGCGGGGGGGGGGGGGGGGAGAGGAACTTGTGGAGCATCGTTTTGTTGAGCAATTTCTGTCATGATCGACCTTACCAATACTGGATTTGCAGTTCATCATTACTCCAGTTCATCTTTTACTACGCCAGCGAAATGGACACAATGCAACTATCAAGTCTATAAAGGGAGGCCAAGACCATCATACGAAAACGCTAAAAAGACCAGCTACGGACCAAAAGACTGGGAGCAGGCATTTAGCTGGATCCTGGGAGTCAGCTACAAAGGAAGCAACAAACGATCCTGCTCCGATTCAAGAGCCGGCCGCTGCAGGATCCTGAGCCATCTCCACCGACTCAAGATCTCACGCACAAGATCTCACATAAAATATCTCTCACACAAGACCTCACATATAAGATCCCACATACAAGATTTCACATATAAGATCCCACATACAAGATTTCACATATAAGATCTCACATACAAGATCCCACGTCCAAGATCTCTCATACAAGATCTCTTATAAAAGATCTCACATACAAGATCTCACATACAAGATTTTACGTGCAAGTTCTCACATACAGACGAATACCTCTGTAGGAGTCGAGACTCCAGAGCATATATTCTAAGACTGCTCAACTTGAACACAGAATGAATGAATGAATGAATGAATGAATGAATGAATGAATGAATGAATTAATGAATAATCTTTATTTTTTCAAGGGTAAAGAATTGGGCACACAGTCCCGTCTTACATTCTGCCCTTCATCACTCCATCTTTCATTCTTCCCACACACTTGATTTAGTACAAATATACAAATTAAATTAGGAAAAAACATATCAAAAGAGTGTTAAGATTTAACTACTACATTCAAAGTAAAAGAGAAGAAGTAATTAACCTAATAAAATAGCACTCACGCACACATACATACGCAGACATATACATAAACAAAAATACATTGTAAATACAGATATTCTAACATATGTTTTTTAAAACAGACATTAAAATAATTTCTAACAATATCTAACAAGTTACTTTTCTAACTATGTCATTTTAGTACTTGATGGTTGGCGAGTTACGTGTTGAGAGAGTGCTGGTTATTTTATGGAGGCATATAATTACAAGCAAGTAAATAATGAAACAGGTTTGAGTTAAAGGATGAAGTATTACCAATGGATTTTAAATGGTAGGGGAGGGTGTTCCAGAGCTGTATTACAGAGTATGAAAGGCTTTTCTTGTACAGATCAATCCTGGGTTTAGGAAGAAGACAGTTTTTTTAAACGCTGGCTATGTTTAGTATTATACGTAAACAGTGACCACAAGTAAGGCGGAGCATTGTGCGACAGAATTCTCTGAGCAAACTTAACTTTGTTAAAAATGATTCTATTTTTGAGGGGTAGAATTTTGAGTTGTTTGTGTTGATCTACAGTCTGTACTGGGTGTTTGTCACAAATCAGATTTAATGCTCGCTTGTGAAGTGAGTGGAGCCTTTTTGTGTTTGAGACTGACCATCCATCCCAGATTGTGGAACAGTAATCTGTGTGTGTGTGTGATATGTAGTATATCTTTCTTGTGTCTTTGTCGATAAAGTGTTTAATTTTGGCTAATTGGTAAACTTTCTGTGCAATCAAGTTTGTTAGGTTATGTATGTGAGAATTCCATGTTAAATGCTGATCAATGATGAGTCCTAGGGTTTTATGTTCACGAACATTTTCTATTGCCTTAGTCCCAGCACAAAGCTGTAGAGAAGTTTTTGTTGCATTCTACAGTTTCTGTCTTGTACTGATGAGCATGGATTTTGTTTTGTTGGTGTTTATCAACATACCATTTTTATTACTCCATTTAATCAAACTGTTTATATCATATTGGAGCGTTGTCTGTAGTTTATTGATGTCATAGTCACTATTATAAACAGTACAGTCATCAGCGGAAAGATCACATGAAGAGTGCTTTAAATGTAGTGGTAGGTCGTTAATATATGTAGCAAAGAGAAGAGGACCAAGAATGGAGCCTTGAGGAATACCGGTATCAACTACAGACGAGCCAGATATTTTGTTTCTAAAGTAAAGTACTTGTTTTCTACCTGAGAGAAAAGATCTAACAAATTTTGTTAGGTCAGGGTGTAATCTATAGCCTTCCAGCTTTTTTGCAAGAATTTCATGATCAATCATATCGAAGGCTTTCTTGAAATCAACAAAGACAGAAGAAGAAGAAAAAGAAGAAGAAGAATGGGGGAGAAGACATTTTGCTTTCTTGATAGCTAACGTCATGAGAATCTAGAGAAGATCGTCTTGGAAGGGTACATAGTGGAAAAAAAGAAAGTGAGGAAGACCAAGGCAAAGATGGCTGCAAGACATCGTTGATGATCTGCGAATGGATGCATCAACAGGACATCTTGCTCACAGCCGAGAGGCCTGAAGGAGTTCTGTTAGGGAGGCAAAGTTCCACAAGGGACATGCAAATGAATGAATGAATGATAGCTAACCTGAAGATGTCTTTCCGCCTCTGAGATGTTTCCTCTTCCTGGAGTGTTGTGTTTAGTACATCAGTGACGAACTTTCACCTCCTCTGCCGCCCCCTTTTCTTGTTCTCAGCGAACCGTACCATCACATATTGTTCTGTCTGTGCCTAGCATATGGCATACATAATTTCTCTTTTTTCATCACGTGTCATATAATGTCTACTCCTTTCATGATTTGTCTTACAATTTTTCTACTTTCATCATTTGTCTTACAATTTCTCTGTTGTCTAAATCAGTGACTACGATTGTATTAACCTAGAATCAAATCTTCAGGTCGAGTTATATAATTTAATTAGATGGAGCAAAAACAATGACATGATTATCAATGCCGATAAAACAAAATCAATGCTCACAACAACAAGACAGAAACTACAAAACGCTACAAAAACAACACTTCGGCTCAGCACGGAAACATTACAGACAGAAAACGTTAGCGAGCATAAAACACTAGGTCTTATTATTGACCAACACCTGACCTGGAACTCTCATGTGCAAGGTCTAACAAAACTCATAGCAAAAAAGTATACCACTTAGCCAAAATTAAGCACTTCATCGATCAAGACGCAAGGAAGACATACTACATATCACATATACAAACACATTTAGACTATTGCTCAACAGTCTGGGATGGTTGCTCAGTGTCAAATACAAAGAGGCTTTGTTCACTCCAAAAGCGAGCAGTAAAGCTTATTAGTGACAAAGATCAACCACAAACAACTAACCAGCACAAACATATCAAAATACTACCTCTTACGAACAGGTTCCTCTTCAACAAAGACAAGTTAGTACATCAAATTCTTGCACGGCATGCCTCGCCTTATCTATGGAACCTGTTTAAATTTAGCCCAAAGTGCAGTCAACGCTTGAACAACATATGTCTTCCAAAACCTAGACTTGATCTTTACAAGAAAAGCTTTAGTTATTCTGCTGCTCATCTTTGGAATACCCTTCAATCCTGTATAAAAAATATAAATTGTACTCCTTCCTACAACTACAAACTTTCCCAATATCTATTTGATGTCGACTACATGCCTCCATGAATCATAAAACTTAAAAGTTATTTTAGACTGCTCTTACAGACACCGAATACAGTTAATTGTTTATTCTGAATAGTCCCGAAATTTTTGTTTAGTAGATAGTCATTTATACATGTATGTAGTTACTTCTGTACTGGGTGAATGGATAAGACCGAAACGTAAATGTTATATTTTATTTTATGTCTCTCAGGTTCAATGTTAATTATGTTTGTTACATGAATAGCATATTTGTAGAATTTTTGGAATAGAATGAAAGATGTATGATAAAGTGCAGAATGTCAGACGGGCCTGCGTGCCCAATTCTTAACCGTTTTGAAATAAAGATCAGTCAATCAATCAATCAATCAATCTACTTTTCATGGCATGTCTTACACTTTCTCTACTTTCATGACATGTCTTATAATTTCTCTAATTTCATGACATGTCTTACAACTTCTCTACTTTCATGACATGTCTTATAATTTCTCTACTTTCATGACATATCTTTCGCTTTCTCAATCCTGGCCGACGCGCCCTCTGGCGACTGCTACGGCCGAATGTTACAGCTGAATGTTACAGCTGAATGTTACAGCCGAATGTTTCAGCTGAATGTTCATGAAAAACGAAATTGACAAAACATCAATAAATCTTCATAACTTAGTTCATGGACCTGAAATGAAAAGAGTTATTTACTTTGTTAATATTCCAATATTTGTTTAGTCGTAAAGGTGAGATTCTCTACTTCTCTACCGGCAGATCATAGCACCCTCACTCTTCAGGTACTCAGAAAGTTTCGGGTATAAATAAAGGGAGATAAGCCATATATTTGTCAGAATTAAATACTTCAGCTCTAGTGCAAACGCGCCATTATGAATTTAAACCTTTCACATCTCGTGTGTACACAAATGTTAGGGATTTTAATCTTCTATAATGCTCTCTGTTTAACATAGAAAAAAAATATTTTTGAAATTATTCTTCTGGCTCTATTTTGGTATTCAGTTTCCAGAATACCTCTAAGTACAAGTAAAATAATAAATGAAGTTTGCGTTTTCTTTCTTACGTCAGTTGTTAACTTAAGGAGTAGTTCATATTTAAGGGGCTGGTTTACTTGTAGGTTTATATATATATATATATATATATATATATAATCGCTCTTCAAAAAGTAAAACAATTAAAGAAGCTCTGAAGAGAAACAGACAGAACTACAAACATAAGATTTTTAAGGGCATGCATCTTTCCCATCGCAACATATGCATGTGAGACCTGGACACTTAATAAAACAGCTGAGAAACACATAAATGCTTTTGAATGTAAATGCTACAGAAAAGTTCTTCAAATATCATGGACGCAAAAAAAAAGAACAAATATATCTATACTACAAGAACTTAAATATTGAAGAAGGCTGGCTAGTAAAGAGGATTAAAGAGAGAAAACTTAAATATTTTGGACACATTAAACGTCATGATAATCTAGAGAAAACTGTCTTGGAAGGGTACATAATGGGAAAAAGAAAGTGAGGAAGAACAAGGCGAAGATGGCTGCAAAACATCGTTGATGATCAATAGATGGATGCATCAGCAGCAGGGCATCTTGCTTACAACCGAGAGGCCTACAGGAGAGCTGTTAGGGAGGTAAAGTTCCGAAAGGGGCATGTAGAAGACTGACTGATATATATATATATATATATATATATATATATATATATATATATATATGCAGTTATTTGGACATCATCATCATCATCATTGTATGTTCAGATGTTTCGATGGTGTTTTTTTTTCTTGTGATACAAAGGCAAGCCAAAAAAAAGTAACTGGAAACCATGAGAAGTAACCACTGAAAAATAAAAAACAGAAATAAATTAGAGCGGGGGTCGAAAAGTCCTCTTATATTTTAGGCTTTCTCTATAATAAGCTTGTTACAGTTACAGTGATGGAATGAGCTGGGTGCTGTTCATCAGACTATTATTTCACAAGATAATTCTTCTTCTTCTTCTTCTTCTTCTACTACTACTACTATTACTACTACTGCTCTTCTTCTTCTTCTACTACTACTACTACTACTATTACTACTACTACTACTACTACTACTATTACTACTACTACTACTACTACTACTACTACTACTACTATTACTATTACTACTACTACTACTCTTCTTCTTCTTCTTCTTCTTCTTCTTCTATTACTACTCTTCTTCTTCTTCTACTACTACTACTACTACTACTACTACTACTACTACTACTACTACTATACTACTACTACTACTACTCTTCTTCTTCTTCTTCTACTACTATTACTACTCTTCTTCTTCTTTCTCCTACTACTACTACTACTATTACTACTACTCTTCTTCTTCTTCTACTACTACTACTATACTACTACTACTACTACTACTACTACTACTACTATTACTATTACTATTACTACTAGTACTCTTCTTCTTCTTCTACTACTACTATTACTACTCTCTTCTTCTTCTTATTCTTCTACTATTACTACTCTTCTTCTTCTTCTTCTTCATCACTGGCTGTAACTATAATTAGAGACTGCCACGCCCGCACTCCTGGCATATCACTTGTGCTCCGCCTTCCGTTTCTTCACCCACTGAAGCGTGCACCTGCTGATGGAGCTAGTCACACGCTGGTTGTGGGTAACGCGCGCTAAACCACTTCTTTCGGAGGAACGTCCACTTCCCCTGTCATCCCCCAGTTGGTCAGTGGTTGTGTAGGGTTAATGGTGCCACCCTCTCACATTCTCTTCTGTAGCATTCAACGCTTCACCACTTTATTTGTGTCCACGCTGCATCTCGGGTACATTCGGCGGTGCAATTCTAGGCTATGAAGATCTCTGTTACTTTCTTTTTTTAATTTGTTCTAATGATTTTTTTTCCCCGTCCTGCAGTCTTTTTGGCCGAAATATTGAGTCGTTGTTACTATAATTTTTACTATTGCTATTCTCGGTTTCTGCTGTTGCTGAATCTCTCTCCTCTCTCTCTCTCCCCCTCTCCCCTTTCTCTCTCCCCTCCCTCTCTCTCTCTTTCTTTCTCTCTCTCTCTCTCTCTCTAAATAAAATATAACATTTACGTTTAAGAGCGAAACGTAAATGTTATATTTTATTTTATGTCTCTCAGCTTCAATGTTAATTATATTTGTTATATGAACAGCATATTTGTAGAATGTCTGGAATAGAGTGAAAGATGTATGATAAAGGGTAGAATGGCAGACGGGCCTGCGTGCCCAATTCTTAACCCTTTTGAAATAAAGATCAATCAATCAATCAATCTCTCTTTCTTCCCATGAAAAGACTTTACTCACTTCAAAAACGAGCAGTAAAGCTTACAGATGGCAAACATGCAGCACATATTACAAATAATGACAAACATCCTTATATTCTACCCCTCAAGAAGAGATTTCTTTTCGACAAGGCCAAATTAATTCATAGACTTCTATCGCACAATGCTCCACCTATCTGGGGTCGTTGTTCAAATCCAACCCAAAACACAGTCAACGTTTAAGCAATTGTATTCTCCCAAAATCAAGGCTTGACACATTTTAAAAAATTTCTCTTACTCAGCTGCCCACCTTTGGAATGCCCTACCAATTCATGTAAAACTTATAAGTAATATTCGTTCTTATAACTTTAAACTTTGTCAGCATCTGTTTGATATGGATTATATGCCTCCCTAAGCATAGTCTAAAGTATTGCTTGACTGTTGTAATTTTGTTAATTTTAATTTTTAAAAAAACACTGCTTTTCCACAGTATAAATTAGTTAGTTTTGAATGAATGTAAGAATGCAAGTTTATTTCATGTTGTTGCATAAATCAGAGTATAGAGTGTATGGACATGAGATAAGTTTATTATTTATTTACGAGTATGTAATCACTTAGTGTGTCTTCATGATTATTATGCTCATTAACAAATGCTGAATGACTGTGACTGATTGAAAGCTGGATGATTAAGGGCAGAATGTTAGACTGGCCTGCGTGCCCAATTCTTAACCCTTTGAAAATAAAAGTATGTTCGTTGGTTCGTTCGTTCCCCTCTCTCCGTTCTCTCTTGTCTCCCCTCTCTCTTTCCCCCTCTTTCTCCCTCCCTCTCTCTCCTCCCTCTGACTTCCGCTCTCTCTCCCCTCTCTCTCCTTCCCACCTCTTTCCTTCCCTCACTCTCTTTCCTCTTTTTCTCCCTCCCTCACTCTCTTCTCTCATCTCTCTCTCTCCTCTCTCTCTCTCTCTCTCTCTCTGTTTCTCTGTCTCCTTCTCCACACTCGTCACTTTTTTTTAGAATTATCTGAATAATACATCTGCACCTACGTATCTACCTTAGTAGTTCACGTTCTAAGTACACAGATAACGTCATAATTACTTCTTGTTCAGAATATTTTACTCTAAGAAATCACGGGTCACCGCAGCATTTCATGGACCAGCTAACTCTAAAAGAAAAATTTCCTATTAATTTTCATAATGTGAGACGCAACGACATTTTAAAACATTCTCGAACCTGACAGCCCGGGACAGCAGCCTGCGACATGCAGGCAGAGCACAGAACTACCCCAGTTTTAGCATCCCGTAGCGCCATCTGGCCTGAGGAATGTCACCAATTTCAAGAATATAATTATGATATTAGCCCCCAAAGAAAAGGAAATTACTAGATACAGAAATGAAGGGAATTTCCAAGACATGAGATTATGCGACAAAATAGAGCGGTCTGCGTACAAAACACGACGAGACATCGAGTCGATGATGAAATGACGCCTGCAGTTTAGGGCTCTCTTTGTAAATATTTAGATTTCTGAAGTATTTTTTAAATTCGGGAGAGAGATATACTTGTAAATGTAATCTTGAATTTGGAATGTCTAGTGGTACTTCTTAAGAATAAGACGTGGTCTTCGAAGTTTCAAATACATTAGAGAGGCAGACATGTGGGTAATAGAGACAGACATGAAGACAGTGGAGACAGATATGCGGGCAGTAGAGAAAGACATGTGGGCAATAGAGACAGACATGAAGACAGTGGAGACAGACATGCGGGCAGTAGAGAAAGACATGTGGGCAATAGAGACAGACATGAAGACAGTGGAGACAGACATGCGGGCAGTAGAGAAAGACATGTGGGCAATAGAGACAGACATGAGGGCAGTAGAGAAAGACATGTGGGCAATAGAGACAGACATGAGGGCAGTAGAGAAAGACATGTGGGCAATAGAGACAGACATGCGGGCAGTAGAGAAAGACATGTGGGCAATAGAGACAGACATGCGGGCAGTAGAGAACATTATTAAGAGAGGCCAAGTTAACAGGCATAAAATCCTTTGATGAGGTTGAAAGACTCGCCGAAGACAGGAAAAATTGGCGAACTACTTTGCGAGCCCTATGTGACGTCTAACGGCACGGGAAGGATATAAGATATAAGATGTAATCATTTAGTGTGTCTTCATGATTATTATGGTCATTAACAAATGCTGAATGACTGTGACTGAGTGAAAGCTGGATGATGAAGGGCAGAATGTTAGACTGGCCTGCGTGTCCAATTCTTAACCCTTTGAAAATAAAGTATGTTCGTTGGTTCGTTCGTTCCCCTCTCTCCGTTCTCTTTCTTCCCCTCTCTCTTTCCCCCTCTTTCTCCCTCCTTCTCTCTCCTCCTTCTGACTTCCGCTCTCTCTCCCCTCCTCTCTCTCCTTCTCCCCTCTTTCCCTCCCTCACTCTCTTTCCTCTTTTTCTCCCTCCCTCCCTCACTCTCTTCTCTCATCTCTCCCTCTCTCTCTCCTCTCTCTATCTCTGTTTCTCTGTCTCCTTCTCCACACTCGTCACTTTTGTAAAGAATTATCTGAATAATACATCTGCACCTACATATCTACCCTAGTAGTTCAAGTTCTAAACCTGCACCTACATATCTACCCTAGTAGTTCAAGTTCTAAGTACACAGATAACGTCATAATTACTTCTTGTTGTTCAGAATATTTTACTCTAAGAAATCACGGGTCACCGCAGCATTTCATGGACCAGCTAACTCTAAAAGAAAAATTTCCTATTAATTTTCACAATGTGAGACGCAACGACATTTTAAAACATTCTCGAACCTGACAGCCCGGGACAGCAGCCTGCGACATGCAGGCAGAGCACAGAACTACCCCAGTTTTAGCATCCCGTAGCGCCATCTGGCCTGAGGAATGTCACCAATTTCAAGAATATAATTATGATATTAGCCCTCAAAAGAAAAAGGAAATTACTAGATACAGAAATGAAGGGAATTTCCAAGACATGAGATTATGCGACAAAATAGAGCGGTCTGCGTACAAAACACGACGAGACATCGAGTCGATGATGAAATGACGCCTGCAGTTTAGGGCTCTCTTTGTAAATATTTAGATTTCTGAAGTTTTTTTTAAATTCGGGGGGAGAGATATATTTGTAAATGTAATCTTGAAATTAGAATGTCTAGTGGTACTTCTTAAGAATAAGACGAGGTATTCGCAGTTTCAAATACATTAGAGAGGCAGACATGTGGGCAATAGAGACAGACATGAAGATAGTGGAGACAGACATGCGGGCAGTAGAGATAGACATGTGGGCAATACATGCAGACATGAGGGTAGTAGATGCAGACACATGAACAATTAAGACAGACTTTGAAGCAGTAGAGACAGACATGATGAACCGCAAAGTTAGACATGCGGACGGTAAAGATAGACATGCAGGCATTCTATACAGACAAAGGGAGTGTTAAGACAAGACTTTGGGGCAGTAGAGACAGACATATTAGACTGCAAAGACAGACATTGGGGAGTTGAGACAGACATCTTTTTACAGTAGAGACAAAGATGTGAACAGTAGACAACGATGTGAACAGCTGACACAGACATGTTGAACAGTAGAGACAGACATCTTTTTACAGTAGAGACAGATATGGCGAACAGTAGAGATTGACATATGAACAACAGAGACAGATATGGGGACAGAAAAATAGGCATGTGACCAACAGATATGGGGACAGATATGGGGACAGGAAAGACAGAAATGTTGAATAACAGATACAGTTATGGAAAAATTAGAAACAGACATATGAACAACAGGGACAGATATGGAGACAGAAAATAGACATGTGAACAACATATATTGGGGGCAGCTATGGGAGCAGTAGAGACAGACATAAGAACAAGAGAGACACATGGGGACAGAAAAGACAGACATATGAGCAATAGAAACAAATACGAGGACAGGAGAGACAGAAATATGAACAACAAAGACAGACATACGGACAGTAAAATAGGCATGTAAACAACAGAGACAGATATGGGGACAGTAAAATAGGCATGTAAACAACAGAGACAGACATGAGAACGGTAGAGACAGACAGGCAGGTAACCGAATATAGGAAAACAATATTTTAAAAATCGAATAGGCGATCAGAAGGTCAAACAGATAAACATTGTGAAGATATACAGCAAACAGATGCACTGATAGATAGATAGATAGATAGATAGATAGATAGATAGATAGATAGATAGATAGATAGATAGATAGACAGACAGGCACAGACAGACAGATAGATAGACAGACAGATAGACATAGATAGATAGATAGATAGATAGATAGATAGATAGATATAGATAGACAGACATAGATAGATAGATAGATAGATAGATAGATAGATAGATAGATAGATAGATGTATGGAATACTTTATATTCAGCCAGGCGTATATTGCGCAATTCAATGTGTCACAGATCACTGACCTAGGTATGTTACCTAGGAATGCCTGAAAGGTTAAGTTAAATCTATTGCCGTACAAGAAAGCTAGAGGATGTGCTGTACGTGTTTAGATTTTTATACTAACCTGTTAGGACGAAGACCCTGTCCTTGTTCGTAATCAATCACCAATGGGTGACAAGACCGAACAAAGGTTGGCTGACCAAGACCCTGTCCCGCCTCTCCGTTGGTACCCCCAGTAACAAGCCTAGCCTGGCTAACGGGCCAGGGATCGCCATAATCCCAAAGGCAGTGGAGTCTGCTATAAGAAAAAAAAAACATTGCATACCGTCCGCTTCTTTAGCTCTAATCAGGCACTGAAAAAATAGGCACCATAATTCAAATTCTAATCCAACACGATGATGTGTTTCAGTATCTTCACGGCATCGGCCGCAAAGAACATCCAGCTCCCCAGTTCCAGGGAGATAGAAAAAGAGAAGATACCGGCCTGTCGAGGCAGTAAAGGCTAGTGTGACCCTTCTCATGCTTCACGCCCTTGTTTTCTAGTTTCAGTTTCTATATCCTAGATGAGTCGCCTCTGTCTGGATTCCAACCACCGAGTCGCCTCTGTCTGGATTCCAACCATCGACCTACGCTTTGAGAGACTAGTACATCGAATTCCAGATCACTACCTGGAGATATTGTGAGATCTTATACTTGGAATAATAAGCTATGATCGGCTCATGATAATATTGCCGTTTTCTCTATTACAATATTCTGTACTGTCTATGCAGTCTGTTATATTCTTCTGTCACCATCAGCTTTGCTATCACTGGCCTCTGTTATATTCGTCTGTTACTTTCTTCTGTTACCATCAACCTTGTTATCATTGGCCTCTGTTATATTCGTCTGTTACATTTTTCTGTCACATTCAGCTCTGATGTCTCTGGTCTCTGTTATACTCGTCTGTTACATTTTTCTCTCACCATCAGCTTTGTTATCTCTGGTCTCTGATATATTCGTCTGTTACATTTTTCTCTCGCCATCAACATTGTTATCTCTGGCCTCTGTTATACTGGTCTGTTAGTTCTTCTATTACAATCAAATTTGTTATCACTGGCCTCTGTTATATTTGTCTGTTAACATTCATCTTTTTTTTTATTACCATCAGCTTTGCTGTCTCTGTTATATTTCGTCTGTTAAATTTTAAATTCTTCTGTTACTATCAGCTTTGCT
Organism: Achatina immaculata; assembly: GCA_009760885.1. Lineage (NCBI taxonomy): Eukaryota > Metazoa > Mollusca > Gastropoda > Stylommatophora > Achatinidae > Lissachatina > Lissachatina immaculata. Next base: position 21,825,954 of record CM019696.1, on the reverse strand, counting down.
GACTTCCATCTTTTGTCTCTGAGACATTCTTCTACTACAGCCTGTTGTCTGTGCGTTTTGTAGTCTCTGTTACCTTCACCTGTTACATCATTTTTTGTGTTATCTTTGATCTCTGCTATATCCTTATACTACAGTCACCTTTGGTATATTTGGCTTCTGTTACATTATTCTATTACAAGTATCACTGATACCTATGTTACCACTGTAACATACACTACAGAAAGAAAAGACGTGTGTAACGGAAGAATAATAACAGACACTGCTTTAGTCGAGACCGAAATTTGAGACGCTCGTATGAAAAGGATCTAGGGACAGTCAGAAACTGCCTATTGTTCACGTTACGCGGAAGAACAAGCATTAGACTGAGTACTACAGGAGCTAAGAGCTCAGTGATTACTCTGAACTAATAAGAGCTGTAATTCCAAAAGTAAAGAAACTAGTTCTTGGCTTATCACTCATGAATGGAAATGATAAACTCAGGGCTTCTCAACTATTTTCTCGTTTAACCCTTAAACAGCGCGAATATTAAAACGTTTCTCATTAAATTATCAGTACAATGATCCGTGGCCCTATTAGCCAGGCTAGGCCTGTTACTGGGTGGGGTGGAGGGGTACTAACGGACTACTGGAGCAGGGTCTTGACCGACTACGGTTCTTGAACTCTGACACTATGATGTCAGCTATGGGTCGTTGATTACCAAAAACAGACATCGTCTTCGCGGCGGCCCCCCCCCCCCCCGTTCCCGGACAGATAATAGGTAGAAATGAATCGCCTTCAGTTATTTGGTCTTACTAAACAACTCACAAAACCTCTGGGAGTCATGACCCAGAGGGGCCCATCCCCCCACTCCTTAGAGTGTCAGGAGTTTAACAGGGCCGAAACACTTGTCTGAGGGGGGGGGGTACTTCCTCTGGTGATCTGAAGGAGCTGTGTTGTTGTTCCGCTCTCTATAGTAGAGAGTTTCCTGTATGTTACTCATTCTGACCACATGCCCTGTCCAACGGATTTGGGCCTTTTGAAGCATTGTGTAGATCCTTGGAATTTTAGTTTAGTAAGAAGTGGAGAAACAGAACACAAGACTTAGCAAAGGGGTGGAAATTAATTTGTAAAATTATTCGTACTATGAGCTCGTTATTCCCATTAGAGCTTTATATAAAAAAAGAAACCATGTTAGAACATTATAATACCCTGTCAGAACTTTTTTTCAAAACAGCCTATGATGTGACCATCCCGCGGCGTGGCCATATTAGATGTTACTCATGACCCCACAGCTGTCATACCACGTGGCCCAAGGAGCCGTGCCTTCCATTAACTTCTGATGGTCTGAAGGAGCGGCCCGTCTTCTGAACCGAAACACGTTCCACAATTAGCGCGGGGCTGGTGGACTGAATCTTATCAACTTTCCCGATAGCCCCTTTGTGTGAGGGCCAGCGGAAATCCCCAGAGCGAATTTTTGACGAAACATAATCAGGTCTCCGTGCCCCCAAACAACGCTTTGATAAACGGCTGTACCAGCAGGCCATTAATGCCCGTGAGGTCACACGAATCCCTGGAGTTCTGTAAGTCATTTGAGAGAAAACAAAGAGGAGAAGGAGAAAAGGAAGAGGAATAATTAGAATAAATTACAATCCCAGAAAGGGGGAGGGGTTTGGGAATAGAGCAGAGTAATATATAGAAACAGTGAAGGAACTCTGTGATATTCATTTAGTCTTTTTCTTGTTATTTAGTTATTTCAGACCACAAAAAAAAAAAAAAAGAAGAGAGGGAACAGCAGAAGACAAATAATAATTAGAAATTAACACACGCAGAGCACAGAAAGGGAAAATAATAAATGTAAAAAAAAAGAAAAAAAAAAGAAGAAGCAGATAAATATGTGATCTTCTTTTGGATATTTGAGGGGGGGGGGGGAACAGTTTATATTGACAATGGATTTATGGAACGTAGTCTATTCCCTCATTCCCCCCTCCCCCACCCCCAAATCGTAAGTCCAGGATTGCCAACTCAAGCTGTCAGTTCCAAACTCGGGCTCCGGGAATGGTTATGGCCCTATGTGTCATAGGAGCAGATCCGAAAAGTTGTTTCTAGTCACTTCCCGTTTTCTGTCAGACCAGGCGGTCAGCGACCTATAGCTGGCATGCTTGGAAGAGTCAGCGACCTATAGCTGGCATGCTTGGGAGAGTCAGCGACCCATAGCTGGCATGCTTGGAAGAGTCTGCGACCCATAGCTGGCATGCTTGGAAGAGTCTGCGACCCATAGCTGGCAGGTTTGGGTCAGGGCTGGCGAAGCGTTGCCGACCACTACCCTTTCCCACTCCTTCGTTGTTACACCCCAGTAACGGGCCTGGCCAGGCTAAGGGGGGCAGGGATCACAATAGTCTCCATGGTGGTGGAGTCTGATAAAGAAGTATTGCATACCCTCTTGCGTGTTAGCTCCGTTCAAGGACTGAACGAAATGGCCGCCAGAACCAGCTCCCGGTCCGAGACGATGCTTTGAATCAACATCTTTTCGGCACCGCCCGCAAAGAACATCAGCTTGTAGCTCTAGGGAGATAGAAGAAAACTGAACCAAAACTCCATAGCACCTCAAAATACACATATTCAGATATTTCTTCCCAAAATTTAATATCAAACGGAGGAGGATTATACAAAGATCAACAATTTCTGGTGTGTATATTAAGAACTGCTGATCTATCAACGGTTTCAAGTATGTATATTAAGAATCGTTCGTCCATCAACGGTTTCTGGTGTGTATAGTAAGAACCGCTAGTCCATCAACGGTTTCAAGTATGTATATTAAGAATCGTTGGTCCATCAACGGTTTCTGGTGTGGACACTGAGAACCAATGGGTGGGGGTGTAGAACTGCCGGTCCCAAAGAAAATAAGAGTATCACTGTTAAGTATCACTGAAATGGCTTCTGATAATCAGAGTAAACATAGTCGCTCTAATGCTGCCTGATCTCAGAATAGACTTTGATACCCACTGCTAGTGTTGATTACCTAGTGTTACCTCATGTGGGATGGTCACAGTCTAAACAAGTCTCTTCAACAGGTCAGCCGGAGACTTTGACAGAAATCTTATCTTATATATCTTATATCCTTCCCGTGCCGTTAAACGTCACATAGGGCTCGCAAAGTAGTTCGCCAATTTTTCCTGTCTTCGGCGAGTCTTTCAACCTCATCAAAGGATTTTATGTCTCTTAATTTGGCCTCTCTTAACAATGTCCTCTCTTGATAGAAATAGGGTATCTTTTATTTACCAGACATGATGAAGTTTGAGCGGGAGCCGGGGAGACGTACACCTGAGGGGTTGGTCATGAACAAACGAATGAGATGCGTACAGTAAGAACCTTTCTCGACCAGATCATCACAAATGTTATCTTCGCTCAGTTTTTCATTTCATCACGTTGTGCCATGAAAACGAATTATTATTTGAAAGTGTAGGTTTGATCTTCTATCGTTTACGTTGAATATTAACACTCGGGCGCCTGTCCAGCCGAGTTAAAAATAAACTTAATAGCTCGTGGCTTTTCACATGTCTCAGTGAAATAAGTTGTTTGGGAAGCATTGAGCGGCAGTTTAAAGAAAGTCTATGTTTGGGAAGCATTGAGCGGTAGTTTAAAGAAAGTCTATGTTTGGGAAGCATTGAGCGGTAGTTTAAAGAAAGTCTATGTTTGAGAAGCATAGAGCGGCAGTTTAAAGAAAGTCTATGTTTGGGAAGCATAGAGCGGTAGTTTAAAGAAAGTCTATGTTTGGGAAGCATTGAGCGGTAGTTTAAAGAAAGTCTATGTTTGGGAAGCATTGAGCGGTAGTTTAAAGAAAGTCTATGTTTGGGAAGCATAGAGCGGTAGTTTAAAGAAAGTCTATGTTTGGGAAGCATAGAGCGGTAGTTTAAAGAAAGTCTATGTTTGGGAAGCATAGAGCGGTAGTTTAAAGAAAGTCTATGTTTGGGAAGCATAGAGCGGTAGTTTAAAGAAAGTCTATGTTTGGGAAGCATTGAGCGGTAGTTTAAAGAAAGTCTAAAGGGAAATGGAAACAATGTTTTTCTGTAATCACGTACTTGGGGTGTCGGGTTTAACATATATCACAGACAGCTAAGATGATAAACAGGGAATGTCTAACAGAAGCAAATGTAGAAAGGAGCATACTTAAATCCATAACGAAAACAACAATCATCGTTCATTGGACATACAATGAAAAGAGGGGGGGGGGGGGAGGCTGGAAACATAATAACAACAGGGAAGATAATTTGGAAGAGGAGCAGGGGAAGACAAAGAGGGGAAAAATCATGATGGATAGTCTAACCTGATGGCACAATTAAAAAAAAAAGTCACCAACTGAGTTGATGAAGAATATCACAGATCATCGTCCATGGACAAGCGTGGCTGCCAACGTCCACCTGCAGAGAACATCATGATGATGATGATGATGATGATGTGATAAAACAATTATTCTCTCGTCAAATTTTCAACATATTTTGTATGCAAGTAAATTGTTAAAACAGTTTCAAATCAATCAATTACTCATTGATAAACGCAATCAATGAAACACACGGGTATATATATATATATATAAGGTAAAATTTCCGTTCCCATGCCATTAAGGCACACTGGGGAATACGGTATTTTCCATGACCTTCGGCACATGAAAGTGTGATGTGGTCAGTATCACGCCTGGCCGCTTTATCTTCCTAGATTTCCCTGGTACCCATTTTTAGAGGGTGGGTGAACCCCCGGGGCCTTTATATATATGTATATATGAATCTCTCTCTCTGTATATATATATATGAATCTCTCTCTCTGTATATATATATATGAATCTCTCTCTATATATATGTATATATGAATCTCTCTCTATATATATGTATATATGAATCTCTCTCTATATATATGTATATATGAATCTCTCTCTATATATATGTATATATGAATCTCTCTCTCTGTATATATATATATGAATCTCTCTCTATATATATGTATATATGAATCTCTCTCTATATATATATGTATATATGAATCTCTCTCTATATATATGTATATATGAATCTCTCTCGGTGTGTGTATATATGAATCTCTCTCTATATATATGTATATATGAATCTCTCTCTATATATATGTATATATGAATCTCTCTCTATATATATGTATATATGAATCTCTCTATATATATATGTATATATGCATCTCTCTCGGTGTGTGTATATATGAATCTCTCTCTATATATATGTATATATGAATCTCTCTCTATATATATGTATATATGAATCTCTCTCTATATATATGTATATATGAATCTCTCTCGGTGTGTGTATATATGTATCTCTCTCTATATATATGTATATATGAATCTCTCTCTATATATGTATATGAATCTCTCTCTATATATGTATATATGAATCTCTCTATATATATGTATATATGAATCTCTCTCTCTGTATATATATATATATGTATATATGAATCTCTCTCTATATATATGTATATATGAATCTCTCTCTCTATATATATATATGTATAAATGAATCTCTCTCTCTGTATATATATATATATATGTATATATGAATCTCTCTCTCTATATATATATATGTATTATGAATCTCTCTATATATAGTATATATGAATCTCTCTCTCTATATATATATTGTATAAATGAATCTCTCTCTCTGTATATATATATGTATATATGAATCTCTCTCTCTATATAATGTATATATGAATCTCTCTCTATATATATGTATATATGAATCTCTCTCTATATATATGTATATATGAATCTCTCTCTATATATATGTATATATGAATCTCTCTCTCTGTATATATATATATATGTATATATGAATCTCTCTCTCTATATATATATATGTATATATGAATCTCTCTCTCTATATATGTATATATGAATCTCTCTCTCTATATATATATATGTATAAATGAATCTCTCTCTCTGTATATATATATGTATATATGAATCTCTCTCTCTATATATATATATGTATATATGAATCTCTCTATATATATATGTATATATGAATCTCTCTCTATGTATATGTATATATGAATCTCTCTCTATATATATATATGTATATATATAGAGAGAGAGATTCATATATACATATATATATATAGAGAGATTCATATATACATATATATATAGAGAGAGAGAGATTCATATATACATATATATATACAGAGAGAGAGATTCATTTATGTATATATATATATATACATAAGATTTTATTAGCCGATATTATAATCACATGAAACACTCAACAGTTGAACACGTGAAGCAATAAAATAGTTTGAAACCTCCACTGAATATAACGATCATTTATCCTTCAAGAGTCACAAGGTATCCACAAAGTGAGACGTGTTATCTGTGCCAGTCGTAGACCGTGAAATATGACGTACAAAGGTTGTATGAAATTCTGCATAACTTACTCCATTCGATTGTGTGTTTTATGTACAGGGAGGTTTAAGAAAGAAAACTCGAGGAAAGAAGGAAGATGGACAGACCGAGAGAATGAATGCTTGAATGAGAAAGTGCAGGCGAAGACGCTGTCCCATTTGGCAGTCAACGACCCATAGCTGACATGCTGGTGTCAGGGTTAGCAACCCATAGCTGACATGCATGACATCTGACATTTTTTCCCTCAAATATCCAAAAGAAGGTCACAGATTTCTCTGTCAGGGTTAGCAATCTATAGCTGATATGCTGGCGTCAGGGTTAGCAATCTATAGCTGACATGCTAGCGCCAGGGTTACCAATCTATAGCTGACATGCTGGTGTCAGGGTTAGCAATCCATAGCTGACATGCTGGCGTCAGGGTTAGCGACCCATAACTGACATGGCTGGCAACCCATAGCCAACCAGGACTGTGTCCCATCTCTCGTTTTGGTTACCCTCCAGTAACAGGCCTAGCCTGGCTAACGGACCACGGATCGCCATACTCCCATGGTGGTGAAGTCTGTTAAAGAAGTATTGCACACTCCCTGCCTTTTAGCTCCACTCTGGCTGAAAAATAACCGCTGTAAACTGCTTCCAGTCCGATAGGGTGGTGTGTCTCAACATCTTCACTGTATCAGCTACAAAGAACACCAGCTTAGAGTTCCAGGTAGAATGATGAAGAAGAAGAAGACTGGCAGTCTGTAAGCGTTTTCGAGACCAATCCCGCAGTTAAAAAATAAATACCGGATTGTTCCTGAAGCTACCCTATGCTATGGCACGATCTGACCTTTAGCCTTTCCAATGAGGTCAGAGTTTGACCTTGTGCGACCCTTGACCAAGCATTGTAGTTTAACTATTATGAATGAAGAGTGATGAATGAGGGACGTGGGATAGTTAAGGTGTGACTGTGACAGTGTAATGGACTGTTCTAGCGCTTTCTTCAATTAATTATCTGAACCAGTGGTTTTCAACTTTTTAGTTTCAAGGAGCACTTTTCAAGCTACATGTAAGTGGCGGACAGCAGTTTATTTATGTATCTCTCTCTCTCTCTCTCTCTCCATGCCAGCCAGGCGTTGATAGTCAATAATTTCCACAACAAACTATCATTTGCTCTTTCTATCAGATGTGTGTTGGTCCGTGCTCTATGCTACTCTTTTGGTCCTTCAAGAATCTTGTTTCTTTTGTCTCCCTGTGTCCTTTTGTCCCTCCAGTTTTCCTGTGGTCACTAGGTGTTCCAGTCCCCCCCCCCTTTTTTTTTTCTCAAAACATGTCCTATAAATCTGGACTGTCGTGTTCTGAATTTTTGCCACAGTTTCTCTCTTTTGTCCGTTCTCACTTAGAACCTCTTTATTTGTTTTCTTGGTTATCCATTCTCATTATTTTTCTTATGAACAACATCTCCGCTGCTTCCAGTAGATTTTGAGAACCCTTTGTTATCGTTCATGCTTCTCGTCCATATAATTGTACGTCCTCGATGTAACACTGAATAACTCTCTTTCTGGTGTTCATCGACAGAGCTTTATTGCACAGTATGTTTTTCATTTTCTTAAATGCTGACTTGGCTTCAGCTATTATGCCGCCTTATTTCTGTTACACATCTTCCGTCTTGTCTTATTACTGTTTCTAAATACTTGAATTTGTCTACTTGCTTTAGTTCTCTCCCTTTTACTCTGGTGCTACATTTTGTTGGTGTTTCTTACTTGCATGTGACCTTGACCCGTGTCTTTTTTATTTATATAAATTAAGTCCTTTATCCTCGCTTCTTTCTACAGTATCGTAAAGCCATAAAGTCTGAATTTATATTCAACAGATGGTACTTATTGCCAAACTGATAACCACAGAGATGGAGTACTTCTGGTACTCACACCACAGGTTGGGAACCTCTGATCTAAACCAGAAAAGGTGTTGAATAGAATTATGAACAGACTACGAGACAAATAGCTCGGGAAAGAAGTTTTTCAGTTTTACGGCTAAAACTTGTTATGATAGGCGCTTCCGTTGTCTGGCTAACTACTAATTGATCTCGGGACAATAATAATAACACTAAACCACATTTCTATTGTTTCCAAGGTCCACATAAGAAATAGAAATGTGGTTTATCAGAGAATATTCCGAATTCCCTGGACGAGCAAATATAAGTAATGAAGAATATATGAGAAGAGTGGGGGGGGGGGGGGGACACACACACACACACACACACACAAACACACACACACACAAAACGAGAGAGACAATGTACTTTCATAATACATGCAATGAGAAGAGGGGGCATTGAAAATATTGCAACACCAGGAAAAATAGAGGGAAGAAGAGCCAGGGGAAGACGGAGAGAAGTACTGGATAGTCTGACTAGATGGTGTGAGATGAGATCACCAAATGAACTGATGGCCTGCATGAAGGATCGGGTACTATGGAGAAACACAATAGCCAACGCCAGTCGGCACGGCACCTGATGATAATGATAATAATGGTGTAACTTTCCATATATGGTGTGTCTGAGTGGCGAAGTGGTTAGTGCACTGGTCTCTCATGGCGAAGACACCCCAGTCATCCAGCTGTAGAAATGTGTACCCGAATTCTTCTGGAGTTGGGGAAGGAAAGGTGGCCAGGCGTGATACTGACCATATCACCCTCTAGTGTGCTGACAGGTCAAGGAAAATATGGGCACTAACACCATATCCCTATGTGCCTCTAAGGCATGACAGGATTACTTTTACCTTTACCTTTCCATATCTGTACGTCCAATCAGCAAATCTTCATTCGGTAAATATCATCAATTTCGGTAAATATCCATTTCGGTAGTTATCACCAGTTCTACCTAGGATGTCAAACAGGTCAAGATGGAGCGAAGATGCCATAGCTTGCAGACTAAGACCCTATTTTGGCTCGCAATCGTGCCCTCTGCAAATAAACAGCAGTTTCTGGCCTCGTGATTAGGGATCGAAACTGGAAGGCGAACCCCGTCCTAAAAATAAGCCTTGCTGAAGACGGATGCTGCGGACCGAAAGACGAAGATATCACGGCCATATTTGAAAACCGTGACGCAATGGAACCACAGTCTTTGTGAATGCGAACGAAAGAAGAAGAAGGCGAAGAAGAAGAAGGAACAGGAGGAGGAGGAGAAACAACTGGCCAATCAAAATGAATTTTTTCTCCGTGACAAATTCAACTCGTAACAAATATTATACAACCAGAGGATACAAAGACGGAGGTCTTGATCAGAATGTCAGGATTTTTATTTAAAAAGAAAATCATTCTCGACTTTTATTTTCTAAAACCTAGAAAAGCAAACATGTAAATAAATACTTCTTTCATTGCTTCAACCTCAAGACTCATCCTAGCCCTTACAAAACGGTGGTTCTCTAAACTGAAGATGGGAGAACCCAGAAAAGGTGGAACGGGAAATTGAAGCAATATCAGGAATGAGAGCCAACTGACTAGCTTGTTTGTAACTGAACGTACAAGGACGCAAAGGGTGTAACTTGGGATGCTAGAGGGGCAGTAGTTTGAGAAAGTTTGGGAAGATCAGAGAGGTTTACTCTTGAACACTGAGAAAACGTCACACAATCTGCTTTCAGTAAAGTAGTTGACCTTTGGCAGCCAGAAAAACGACTGGACAACGGTAGAAAATGAAACAGAAAAGCAACACAGCCATCGAACACAAAATGTAAAAGGAAAGTAAACTGGGTTGAAGGTTCATAATTCAGAATCCGGCTTCACTGTATTCGGGATAACCCCATATTGGTCCACCGCATGCGGCAGCTTCCATCCTATATAGCTTTAGCAATGTCCCCCTTGTCCATCATCATCATCATCATCATCATCGTCGTCGTCATCATCATCATCATCGTCATCATCTTTCACTCCCTTGAGAGCATAGGCCATGGTTAAAGGGTCTCCAGTCATCCCTGTTCTTGGAATTATTCTCTGTTATCGTTATTTGCTAATTATTATTAATTGTTATCAATTACTCTCTTGGAATTATTGTCACTCTGTCATTTATTTTAGCCTGTCTATCAAGTCTGTCAGCCACATCATCGCCATGTACTTCTCGCATGCCCTGGACAGCAAAGCCACGTTAGGCTTGTCACAGCTGACTGGCTTAACAGATGAACCCATTCTTTTCGAAAGAAAAGCCCCAATTTCCATTCGCGTGCTTTGAAGTGCTGACTTCAAAGGCTCCCGAACCCTGTGCCGCTACTCTTCCATTTCGGTAGGCAACAAAACCCCCAACCGCTTCTGCTGCTGCGAGTCACTGAGCCGGCGGTGTACGTTACCATGTCGGAAGACCCCACAGAAATGCTGGATGAGATCTTGAACCCAAAGCTAAGCCGCAGCGGAGTTCGTGCAATGAGGTGGACACTACAGCAGCATCTAAATAAGGAGTCAAATCGACGACTAGAGCGGAGAGAAGAAAGAATAATCGTGGGGGGGGGGGGGGGGGGGGGAGGATTAGGAGGAACAGGAGAGCAAAGAACCGTAAGAATAGGACTAAATTTTATAGAAAAAGGCTGAACTGCATGAATGTTGGATGGTAAGCTACGAGGATCTACATACTTAAATGAAGCCTTAGACAAGAAACTGTGGAGATTTCCTCCAAGTACAGTCAACACAGAATTTCCGCAGGATCAGTTTTGATGTCCATGATGTGTTTTTCACCTCAAAAGTCCAAATATGCCTTCTTATTTCACGTTCCATAGTTTCTATGTTACATCTTCACTACTAACAGTACCTGTTTCATTTTCCATTTTTTTTCTATACCACATCTCCACTATGGCTACTTGTTATTTCATTTTCTATAGTTTTTGTACTACATCTTCGTCACTGCCACTTTATATTCCATTATTCATAGTTTCAATATCACGTCCCCAGTATTATCACTTCCCATTTTATATTCCATAGTTTCTGTATCACATCTTCACTACTACCACTTTCTACTTCATTTTCCATATTATAGAAAAGCAGTAGTATTCACTACCATCATTTTATGTCTTATTTTCCATAGATTTTATACTATATCTGCACTAATATAACTTTTATGTTTTCTGTTCTGGTATAGAAAATATAGAACAGTAGTTGAGATGTAGAATAGAAACTATAGAACAGCAGTTCAGATCTGACATAGAAACTATAGAACAGTAGTTGAGATGTAGAATAGAAACTATAGAACAGTAGTTGAGATGTGGCATAGAAACTATAGAACAGCAGTTCAAATCTGACATAGAAACTAGAACAGTAGTTGAGATCTGACATAGAAACTATAGAACAGTAGTTGAGATGTGGCATAGTATCTATAGAACAGTAGTTGAGATGTGGAATAGAAACTATAGAACAATAGTTGAGATGTGGCATAGAAACTATAGAACAGTAGTTGAGATGTGGCATAGAAACTATAGAACAGCAGTTGAGATCTGACATAGAAACTATAGAACAGTAGTTGACATGTGGAATAGAAACTATAGAACAGTAGTTGAGATGTGGCATAGAAGCTATAGAACAGTAGATGAGATGTAGAATAGAAACTATAGAACAGTAGTTGAGATGTGGAATAAAAGCTGTAGAACAACGGCTGAGATCTGGCATAGAGACTACAGAGCAGTACTTGAGCATTGGCATACACACTTCTCAACTACTGTTAAGCACACCAATCCCCCACTCCCTCAAAAATGCTCACAGATTTGACTACAAAAGCAATTTACTCGCCCATTGTCTCCCCTGCAATGGATAATGAATGATGAAGTGATTGTTCTATCATAGATTAGCGCTATGAATGATGGACTTGGTCATTTTGATGCTGGTATCGATTTGTTGTATTGAATCAATACTATGATTGCTCTTACTTCTATTCTCACCGTTTCTGTACAAATGCTCGTAAACATACAAATGGGTTACATGTCGTTGAAAATATCGTAAATCGAATAGTATTAAATAAATAAGTGAGTAAATAATTACTGCCATCGGATAAATATATAATCAGGAACTTGCTGTGGCTAAATGTTATTTGAAAATAAATAAATCAGTATAAGTTTGTTTCATCAATAAATGTACAGCGCTACCGAAAGTGGTTAGTTATCGCATCAACGTACGTCGAAATATCGTAAGTCGAACTGTCGTAAGTCGAGTAGCACGTACATTTTCATTCTATAGAAGTGGCGCCGTAGGTCTTAAGCGATCAAGCTTCTTTTGTGCGCACTTTCTCGTAATTTTGTAATCTTGTCTTGTCTTGTCTCGTCTCGTCTTGTCTTGTTTTGCCTTGTCTTGTCTTGTGCTATCTCCCTGTAACTGCGAGCGGATGTTCTTTGCAGCCGTTGCCGTGAAGGTGTTGAGGAACAGCATCGTGTCGGACTGGGAGCGGGTTATGGCAGCTATTTTTTTCGGTCCCGGAGTGCAGCTAAAAAAGCAGGGGCTGTGCAATACTTCTTTAGCAGACTCCACCACCATGGGGACTATGGCGATCCCTGCCCCGTTAATCAGCCTAGGTCTGTTACTAGGGGCACCAACGATGAGAGGGGATAGGGTCTTGGTCAGCTACGGTTCACTGACCCTGACGCTGGCATAACAGCAGTGGGTAGCTGATTGCCTCATCGGTCATCATCTTCCCCCCCCCCTCCCAGTTTTGTAATCAGATTTCCCTTGATTTCTGTGACGTATCAAATCGTTCAAATATTTTTCTCTGTTTTCCTTTCTTTCCTTCCCCTCGAGTTTTCCAGTTGATTATCAGCTTCTCTAACCTCTCTCTTCTTCAGGATATGACGAAAGAACCGTGACCGAATCATGTCTTGTCTCCTCTTGTCGTCTTACTCACTTACCTTTCAATGTGGACGGGACAAACAGAAGTCTTCTTTTATCTTCTTTGTTATTTTCATCTCCACTAAACATAGTTTTCGTTAGGTTAAAAAAAAACTTCGCTTATTTTTCGCATTTAGGAAAAAAAATTAACTTTAGCTTACCGGTACGTGATTTATCGACCTGGCGGATCATTCTGAGAAGCTTAGAACAGCAGTTTGGGTGGAGGGTGTCGTCATATCTTCTTCTTTTTTGTATACGTCATCATTGCTATTCATGACATGCCCACGACCCCTCATAATACTGTCGAATAGAACACTCGGAAACGAGACTGCACAATAAGTATAGAACACTGGGAAACGAGATTGCGCACATGAAGTATAGAACAATGAGAAACGAGGCTGCGCACAATAAGTATAGAACACTGGGAAACGAAGCCGCGCACATTAAATATAGAACACTGGGAAACGAGTCTGCGCACATTAAGTATAGAACACTGGGAAACGAGTCTGCGCACATTAAGTATAGAACACTGGGAAACGAGGTTTCGCACATTAAGTATAGAACACTGGGAAACGAGGTCTCGCACATTAAGTATAGAACACTAAGAAACGAGGCTGCGCACATTAAGTATAGAACACTGGGAAACGAGGTCTCGCACATTAAGTATAGAACACTGGGAAACGAGGTCTCGCACATTAAGTATAGAACACTGGGAAACGAGGTCTCGCACATTAAGTATAGAACATTGAAAAACGAGGTCTCGCACATTAAATATAGAACACTGAGAAACGAGGCGCGGACATTAAGTATAGAACACTGGGAAACGAGGCTGCGCACATGAAGTATAGAACACTGTGAAACGAGGTCTCGCACATTAAGTATAGAACACTGGGAAACGAGGTCTCGCACATTAAGTATAGAACACTGAGAAACGAGGCTGCGCACATTAAATATAGAACACTGTGAAACGAGGTCTCGCACATTAAGTATAGAACACTGGGAAAGAGGCCGCGGACATTAAGTATAGAACAGATAACACGGAATTAGCCTGGAAAAAGTAGGAAGTGGTTAACAAGAGTGGTTGTACGTCCTACTAAAGTCCAGAGTTCTATCCTCAGTCACAGTCTGTTCTGTCTTTCTTTCTCTCACGTCTACAGCGTCGTGTTCAGAATTCTTTCAGGCTAATATTGCCTGTTTCCTTCTGGGACGTAGCGAAGAACATTTTCTTAGCCAAAGTTGTCGTTTCAGATGAGAACCTTGTTTTACGTTAGATTTCTTCACTTCCCAAGACTTTATGAGTCCTCCTCCTCCATCTCTTCTTTGTCTTCTTGTTGGAACTTGCAAGTTTTTTAAAAGTTCTTCACAGCAGATGCGGTGAAGAGGTTAATATACACAAATGTCGTTCAGAGAAAAATGGATTCTCAGAAAAGTTACAGAAAGCAAAAATGAACTTAAATATACAATTTTAACCATGTTATTGTGAAGAACAAGAAGTTAAAAGTACATGACAATGAGTGGAAAACTGCAAGAGAAAAAAAATGCGACAGATAAAAGTAATAAATGTCTCGCCTTCTGTCTCTCTGGAACTCCGAACTGGTGTCTGCAGCTGATGCTGTGAAGATGTTCAGGCACAGCACCGTGTCTGTTAGGGAGCGGGCTATAGCTGCTATTATAATTTTTTTTTTAGTTCCCGAATGCAGCTAAAATGCAGGCGGTGTGCCATACTTCTTTAGCAGACTCCGCCACCATGGGGTCTATGACAATCTCTGGCTTCTTAGCCAGGATAGGCCTGTTAATAGGTGCATCAACGATGAGGTGGGACAGGGTCTTGATTTGCTATAGTTCGCCAGCCCTGAGGCCAGCAGGTCAGTCATTGGTCGGTGATTTCCAAAAGAGACACTGTTTTCCAGAAGAAAAAGAAATATATTGACAGACTGACAGATTGACAGACTGACAGACTGACAGATTGACAGACTGACAGATTGACAGACTGACAGACTGACAGATTGACAGACTGGCGTTGGAAAAGAAAGGTACGAGGGTTGATTGATAAATTAGTGGCCTAAGGTACAAATACTTGAAATACACATTTGATATTAGGTGCGTTTGTAGATCAGGTTAATGTAAGATTAAACAAGTTTCAAGAAATTAACTGCAACCACTGTTTTTTTTTTTTTACAGGCTACTGAAGTGGTAAAGCGTGGCAGATATTGACGAAATGGATAACATTTCTCATCAAGCAGTCATTCTCTACCTCTATATCAAGGGCTTATCATCGAAGGAGATCCATGAGGATACGGAAGAGACTCTAGGGGGAGTGCCCCTTCTTACAGCAAAGTGAAGAAATGGGCAGCTCAATTCAAACATGGAAGGGAGAGTCTGGAAGATAATCCCCGTCCAGGAAGACCAAGAACGGTAACCACCGATGAAACCACCGGCAGAATCCATGGCATGATAATGGAGGATCGACGTCTAACTGAGCGGTACAATGCTACTGAGTTGGGCATCTCCCAAGATGTGTTCATGCCATTATTCAAAGTGATCTTCAAATGACAGAAGTCTCTGCTCGATGGGTCCCGAAACTTCTTAGAGCTGATCACAAACGACAGCGTCTCAGCATGTCAAGAGACAATCTTGGCCATTTTCCTGCAGATCCTGAAAAGTTTCTTCAGCAGTTTGTGACTATGAATGAGACTTGAGTTCATCATTTTCAACCAGAAACCAAAGAACAGTCAAAGCAGTGGAAACATCATGGATCCCCACCTCCAAAGAAAGCAAAGGTGGTTCTGTTTGCAGGCAAAGTGATGGCTTCCATCGTTTGGAATTCAGAAGGTGTGCTATTGGTAAACTATCTTCAAAAGGGCAGAACGGTCACCGGGGCCTATTACGCTAATCTTGTGAAGCAACTGCGGGTCATACTGAAAGAAAAGCGTCGAGTGAAATTGACGAGAGGAGTCATCTTTCAGCAAGACAATGCTCCAGTTCACAAGTCAGTGGTGGCAATGGCCGCCATTCATGAATGCGGCTTCCAGCTTCTTGAACATCCTCCTTATTCCCCAGATTTGGCCCCTTCGGACTATTACCTGTTTACCAAACTCAAAAAGGAGCTCAATGGTCGCAAATTTGCTTCAGATGATGACGTCATTCATGCTGTAGACCACTTTCAACTGGCACAAGATGCTGACTTTTATAAAGAAGTGATCCGTAAACTCCAGGATCGCTGGACTAAGTGCATAAACTTGCAAGGGGACTATGTTGAGAAATAAGCCACAAAAGTTGTCCACAAATAATCCATTGTACCTTAGGCCGCGAACTTATCAATCATCCCTCGTAACTGATATGATCAGAAGAAAGGAGAAGCATGATTACAGCACATTTAGAAAAGGAATGAAGTGAAGATAGTCTTATTTTAGTAATACCCGTACTTTCACTTCATCAAAAGCAAAACCAGTGTTTCTCTGAAACTTATATTCTATGAGTAAGAATTCATTTGGGCGCCTGAGTGGCGAAGTGGTTAGTGCACTAGTCTCTCATGGCGAAGGTCGAGGGTTCGAATCCGGCCGGAGGCGCCCTAGTCACCCAGCTGTAGAAATGGGTACTTGACTTCTTCTGGAGTTGGGGAAGGAAAGGCGGCCATGAGTGATACTGATCATATCACCCTCTAGTGTGCTGACAGGTCAAGGAAAATATCGGAACTAACACCATATTCCTATGTGCCTCTAAGGCATGACAGGATTACCTTTACCTTTTTTAAGAATTCATTTGAATAGTCCGGACTGGCTTCATCTTCTCCAGGGACATAATCGAGTTTTATTGTCTCCATATTGCCTCTGGTTATTATCTCCGCTTAATCATTAAATCCATCTATCTATCTATCTATCTATATCTATCTATCTATCTATCTATCTATCTATCTATCTATCTATCTATTTATCTATCTATCTATCTGTCTGTCTGTCTGTCTGTCTGTCTGACTATATTTGTTAAATTATGAAGCACTAGTTATAAGAAAAGCTATAAAGTGGAACACAACAGGCCAAAGAAAAAGAGGCAGACCACGTGAAACTCTGAAGAGGTCATTGTTAAGAGAGGCCAAATTAACAGGCATAAAATCCCTTGATGAGTTTGAAAGACTCGCCGAAGACAGGAAAAATTGGCGAACTACCTTGCGAGCCCTATGTGACGTTTAACGGCACGGGAAGGATATAAGATATACGAAGTTATAAGAATGTATAGAAACATCACATTTGTTTGCTTTTGGGAAACGACTTTCAGAAAAGTGAATGAAGGTTTTAAAAAAAATAAAGACTGAAGAAGAAATAAGCTTTTACCAATTTTAATGAAGGTCTGTAATACAATCTGGTCATCTCTGGGGCAATGGATTTGAAGATCTGTCAAAGGGAAAATAGATATATTGTACACAACCTGGATGAGATACTGAACAGATTTCCCATCGAGCCCAGTTATCTTTGATAACAGACAGCAGTCTGGCAGAGTGAATAGCGATCGAAAAGGGAAGGCAAACCTGGTAATACAAATACAATCCGCTTTGAAGACGGACATGTCGTGTCGAGTGGCAGGGACGTCATGGTCTGGTTATAAAACGTGACACCTGTACTTTTTTTTTTTTTACTGCGAATGTAGAATTTTTAAAAATGGCAGCAACTTAAAAAAAAAAAACAACTATAATTTTAACTATTCTGTGTGTTTTAACTATAACTTTCATACTGTTCAAAACTTTATAAACGCCACCCTGTTTACATTTTACCTTTTATATGACGTATTTCGCATTATCACAAGGCAATTGCTATTAAACGAATCACATGTTTTTTTTCTTTTCAATGTTTACCTGGAGATTCGGTTAGAGAAGAGGGAAACGGTTCGATGATTCTGTTCTATTACGGGAATGTTTAGATTAAACATAATAAATATAGCATACATTCAAACACTACAAGTTTACTCAGAAACTTAGCGGTGAAAGGTGATTTAGGTGCAAGGTAATAGATATAAAAAATAGAGAAAAACCACACACATATAGAGAAAGAGACGGACAGAGAGACAGATAGAGAAAGACAGTGAGACAGGGAGAGAGACAGAAAAAGAGAGAGCAGAGAGATAAAGAGAAGACGGAGAGAAGGTGAGACCGAGAGATGCAGAGAGAGAGAGAGAGAGAGACTGAGAGTGATACAGAGAGATACAAAGAGATACTGAGACAAACAGAAGCATATACAGAGATACAGAGAGAGAGAGAGAGAGAGAGAGAGAAAGAAAGAGGAAGATATAGAGAGAAAGACAGAGACAGAGAGATAGAGAGACAGACAGAGAGAGATGAAGTAATTGTGAACTGGTCTAAGTAGAACGATTATATGTAACACAACAAGACAAAGGTTGGCCCCAGACCGTGCGAGGCAGAAAGAACTTGTCGCTGCCCTGCTAGAAGCCACAGGGAATACTGGGCAGCGACTAAAGGATGAATATGCAGTATAATATAAAGAAGGACGCGGATGGATGAATAATCAAAATAATAAAAAGAATATGAAAAATGAACATAAAATAAACCCATAGAATGTTTCACGAACTTGTGTCTTAATAGCTGTCCTTATAAATTTTTGCTGGTAAATTTATACTTTATTTTACCAGTATATCACAATTTTATAGACTGTTGCAGTTTCTTGAAAGCAAACTTAACTAAAAGGCAAAAATTAAACGCATAATAGAACACATCGTTTAAAAGCAATATATAGCTTCTCACTTTTCATTTAAACGAAGTTTTTGGCTTTCAAACGATTGGTAAAAGGAGACGGAAATTTCGGCGATAAGCAGGTAATTTATGGCGTAAGGGTCAGATGTGATTGTTACCTGGAGGCAGGGTGTGAAGACACGAAGAATACGCGATATAATCCTTGACTGGAAGTGTTTGTTGTAGAGTTCAGTAGAGCTTGCTTAAAAACGCCTGCAGTTCAGCTTCAGGTAATCTTTCACAGAAGTTCACGCAGTGGTAGAAACTATTAGCCCGTGCATAGTTACACAGGAGGTGACTGTTACATGATCAGTTCAGCTCTGCCAGAGTTTCAGGTAAGAATTATGCCTATAAGTGAGTAGATCAAGAGAAACATGAGCGCCTGAGTGGCATAGTCGTTAGTGCACTAGTTTTTCTACGGCGATGCCGTGGGTTCAAGTCCAACTAGAGGCTATACAGTCACCCAGGGTACCTGGCCTGTCTTGGTGATAAAGAAGGAAATGCGGTCAGGCATGACGATGGCTACATTATCCTCTTCTGTGCGGTCAAGTCAAGAAAAATGTATGAACTAAAACAATGACCGTGGGTGCCTCTATGACATATATAGGCAACCCTTAGTCTGAAGGCCAAATGTGGCCCCTAGACTAAGGGTTGCCTATATATATCGCGGCAACATTTTTGTTTGTTTGTAATTCGCACCCAATCTTGGTAGTTTATTTTAAAAACTAATGTGCTGGAAAAGATGATAACACTGAATTGAAAGCGCACAATTACAATTGCGCGGATTAATAACTTAATAATCTATCTTCTCTTACCTTTTGCTCGTGTCTGCTGTATGACACGTAAGGACTACTTTTTTTTGTTTTAAGCATGATTTCTCATATAATTATTACACATCACGATCTATTCGCTCCGTACTTTAATCTACCGTGACTCTCGTTTACTTGATCAAGCTGTTGAAAACAAATGAAACTGATATAGTGAATATAGTTATTTTATATGTGTTACAATTATCTGTCAGTATTATAGTTCTCAGCCCTAATTCGTTCATTTTTCAAAATTGCTATCATTGTTCTTGTCGCTTTGTTTCATAAGCAGCACATATGAGAAAGATAAGAATCGAAACACTGAGATGGTGTTTGTGTGATAAATTTTCTTTTATTTTTTTCTTCTTACAAGAAGGTCATCGCCTAAGGGATGAAGGATTCATGATGCTTTCAAAACCAAAACAACAGAAAAGAAAACGAATGTAATATTACAGGGTGTTTCATAATGATGGGACACATTTTACTTCTTATTTACAAGAGCGTAAGTAGTCGGCCATCTGCAAATTTATTGCATTTCAAATGTCTGACCTTTGGAGTTAGTGTTGGAGAAGAGAAAGTTCACAAGGCTTTCACGAAAACCCATGCACAGCGTCAGAGTACAGGGCGGTGAGCAGTGACTCATGCGTGTGTGGCAGGTCCTTACTTTTGTAAGGACGACCATGGTGCGACCGTAACAGTTATTGCCGAGCGCTACAACCACATGTTGAATCAGCTTCTTCATCTCATGGGCTACAACGGCTTGGTTTTACACCGCGTGAATGCAAAAAGATGAACAAACGACTGCCAATGGCAACCCTTCGATAGCAATTCCCAGGGTGCTTCATTTCCAGATTTGGTGATGTCCAGATCAACGGATCTAACCCCACCGGACTCTTTTCTAGAAGGAAAAGGTGTACGTGGAGAAGCCCATTAGGGGTCTGGAAAGCAAACAAAGCGCCCGGAGGGAGATAACGCCCATTTCAGCTGATGCGCAGCCCCACGCTGCGACGGGGATGATAAACGGACTCTAAGGATGTTCCCTTCTAGCTGGTGAACATCTAAGGAGTGTAACATGCACACCTCAAACATCTGTTATGAACTCCTGTATCTTGGGTATGTATTACGCACATTCCGTAGTCCTTGCTCCAGTCCCAGATAATTGCATTAAAATGTGTCCCATCATTTTATGAAACACCCTCTACATAAAGTAACACTTGATAGTCTTAAGCTAATCAGTTAAAATCAGATAGTTCATACCGGACATCTGTCTTGTGATATCCTCATATATCTTTCAGTTTCGAGCGGACATACAGACGTTCTGATAGCGCCCGGCAGTTTGTTACATATAATGGGATATTTGAAGTTTCTATAATTTCCTCCCTCAACCTCTTGCCAAGACGGCTGCTCTCTTCTGTTTTCTACAATTCTTAGCATGAATGTTTCCTGCGGTAGATTGTCTGGCGGTGGCCATGCAGTGGTCAAACGATTTTGACTTCTTGTCTTTGGATGTAGCGTAATACTGGCGTTTGCTTCAGTCGGTTTCCTTGATGGTGTCGTTTTCTGGTCTAGTCTCTTCGTGTTACATTTAATACTCTGCTTAAACATCTTATTTCTGCCGTGATGATTTTCCTTGTAATTTTAGCTGTTAGTGTCCATGTTTGACCCTGATAGCACAGATTTGGTAGTAAGACTGTGATGGACAGTCTTTTGATTTATTTCAGTTGTGATGTATTTGTTTTTCACTACTGTACGATTATACTGACATATATTGACTTAATTCGCTTTGCTACATGAATGTGAATATGATAATAATTAAATGGAACGAATTTAGCATATAATGTTTTACTGAAGATGCAGATAAAAGGTTGAATGTGAATGTTTTGCCATTTTATATTTTGCTCAAGATTTTTATGTATTTTATTAATATTTGTACTAAATCGAATGTTCGCGATAGAGTGAAAGTTGAAAATGAAGAGAAAGATGACATTTAGACGCGACAATGTTAATGAATCAAAGAAAAAGACAACGTGAATAAAAAGAAGACATTATGAGAGGACAAAGTTATGTATTAAAGAAGATGACATTGTGGCAAGATGGCATTATGCATCGAAAAAAAAAAGGATAACATTCTGACTCGACACAGAGCGAAATATCAGACGGACCTGCTAGTTTAGAGTTGTTGGAATAGTGGTCATTAGATGTAACAGATTGGGAACCACTCACCGTTCAGTTCAGATCGTCGTTTGATTTGCGAGACTGAAGTCTCCAGCACTTGGAAACTGGAGTTCTTCTTCTTCTTCGTTCACTTCTACCACCAAAAACCGCACTGTGAACCTACTGAATTCACGCATGTGGTCCTCGTTAGGTCCCGTGGTCCCCTGTGTGGTCCAAAATAGACCACACGAGTTCCACGAAAGGACCACAAGGGGTTCAGAGTATAACAGTGCTTTAGCTTGTATTCTTGGTGGGTCTCGGAAGCGGGATTGCGTGACACCGTGGTTTTCATTGCACCAGTTTGGTCTAGGGTTGGACTTTCTCACCGGAAGACCTCGACGTGTTTGGAATATCAGTGCATCCCCGCTGGGTGAGAGGCGTTAGCCCACCCAGGCCAGAGTTGGACTTTCTCACCGGAAAACCTCAACGTGTTTTGAGATACCCGTGTATCACCGCCCGGTGAGAGGTGGTTGCCCATCCAGTCCAGGGTTGGACTTTCTCACCGGAAAACCTCAGCGTGATTAGGATACGCAGACATCCCCGCCGGGTGAGAGGTGGTTGCCTATCTAGACTTCCCTGGTCCAGTGTCTCCGACTTCAGCATTTTGCGGTCGTGGCCGCTACCCTTCCTAGTTGTGACCAGGATGGAGCTTTTGTCCAGGAGGACGAATCCTCGCCACTAGTGACTTCTACCCCTGGGTTGAGCCGGTTTAGGCATTTCCCAGTATGGGCATGTTTGGGACGGGACCGACCTCTAGGGCAGAGGTACTGTGACATTCATAGCCTTCAAGATTCACCCCTGGTATGAGCCGGTTTAGGCAAAATTCACCAGTATGGGTGTTTATCAGGCGTTACCGACCTCTAGAGCGGAGGTGGCATGACATGTCTAGCCATCAAGTTCCACCCCTGGTGTGTGCCGGTTTAGGCATATTTCACCAGTGTAGGTGTATTTCGGACGTAGGCGGCCTCTAGAGCAGAGGTGCCGTGGTATAGCTCTCGTAGCGATACTACTGGACATACCAGGTTAAACTTCACTTTCCGCCACCTTTTCCCATCGGCGCCGCACAGCAACCTTTATTTCCGCATTTACTTCCTTAACCGGGAGGAGCTTCACTCCACGCGCGGCATTTGAAAAGTCAAGCCAGCAGTGACTTAACCTCTGGGACAAGCCGGTTCATGCATTTCACCCGATATGACTGCACTCAGGACATGGCCGACCTCCAGACCAGAGGTGCCGTGATTTGACTGTTTGCTTCGCTTTATTCTTTCAACCACCTTTTCCGCAGTGATGCTGCGCGGCAACCTCATTTGCAAATTTCTTCATTGACCGGGAGGAGCACCGCTCCACGCACGGCAGCTGAAGATCTCGCCAACAGCGGGTTTTGAACTAATAAAAGCGCTCTTTCCACGAGGGTCGGAGCTTGGTAAGCATGTATTAGCTCTAGAATTGCCACAGTTATCCAAGTAGGATCGTGTCATCTAAGGAACCTCGACTGATTTAATGAGCCATTCGCGGTTTCACCGTGAGACAGTGTGAACTTAGACATGCATGGCTTAATCTTTGAGACAAGCATATGACTACTGGCAGGATCAACCAGATAGCTTTCTTCACCGAACCTTTGTCGGATATCTGCCGACAGACCGACGCGGGGCAAGGGAGACAGCGCTCTGCTCAGAGCGGATCCCTTTCGACCCCGGCGGCGTTTCATTTCCTTTAACCGGCGGGTGCGGCTCTCTCTGCTCTAACGAGCGGAGAAGAAAGCCTGGCCACCCACAAACAACACACGTTACATACTGCAGACCCGATACTCTTTGCGAGAGATGGGCCAATTTCGAGACCATCGGTCGACAAAACCGTACTACATCGTTATCACGAACCTGGCTGGCTAGCCGTTTACATGCTTCGCTCGACGGACAAACCACTTGCTTCTGCATCGAAACACCTTAACTCTCGCCGTCCGGGAAGGGAGCGAAAGTCTGTCTCCCCACGCACGGAACTCGAGAGCGCTTTTTCGCCAAAAGAACGAAACTGGAGTTGTTTTGTATTAAACATTGAAGCCTCCAGTACTTGGAAACTGGAGTTGTTTTGTATTAAAGTCTCCAGCACTTGGAAACTGGAGTTGTTTTGTATTAAACATTGAAGCCTCCAGTACTTGGAAACTGGAGTTGTTTTGTATTAAACATTGAAGCCTCCAGTACTTGGAAACTGGAGTTGTTTTGTATTAAACATTGAAGCCTCCAGTACTTGGAAACTGGAGTTGTTTTGTATTAAAGTCTCCAGTACTTGGAAACTGGAGTTGTTTTGCATTAAACACTGCATATCTTGATGGATTCTCCTTGGGACTGCGAGCTGTTGTTCTTTGCAGTCGACGTTGTGAGAATTTCGAAACATCGTATGCGGGGTGGGGGGGGGGGGGCGGTAGCTGAAGCCCCTGAGAGCATCCAAGAAAAGTTTCTCTACAGATTCCACTTCCGTGGTGAGCCCTACACTGTTAGATGGACAGGAGCATGATGAAGAGATTGGATAGGGTTTAGGACAACACGGCTTTGCTACCCTTGATAACTGCACGGTTTCCACCCCCCAGAAAAGTCATCATTGCTGTGTCTTAAGTACTATTCTTGTTCCAGTTAGGCCGTTGGTCTCGAGATGTGTCATGGACATTGCCCAGGATCTCACTTGTCCAGTATGTCTGGAGCTTTTCACGCGTCCTGTC
Source organism: Achatina immaculata (assembly GCA_009760885.1). NCBI lineage: Eukaryota > Metazoa > Mollusca > Gastropoda > Stylommatophora > Achatinidae > Lissachatina > Lissachatina immaculata. Next base: position 21,801,250 of record CM019696.1, on the reverse strand, counting down.
ACTCTATCTTGCGGTCACCTGCTGTGTCGACGTCCTTGTGCTGCGAATATCATCCAGAGCAATTTCCTCCGTTGTCCTGTGTGCAGGTGAGGACAGTTTTCATCCTTTGTTTTATGTGTGCAGGTGAGAACAAATTCATCATTTGTTTTACGTGTGCAGGTGAGAACAAATTCATTATTTGTTTTACGTGTGCAGGTGAGAACAAATTCATCTTTTGTTTTACGTCCTTCATTCTATAAAGGTACACCTACTCCGCAGCGTCGACGAGAATCATGCGGGGTTTAGAACACACTGCAACCAGTCTGATAAGCTGGATGGCTGTTGACTCGAGCACTTAAAATCTATTTATCTCGATATTTTGTAAGCAATTCAGGTTTAAAAAAATGACATCAAGTTAACTAAGAATGCTAGGCCTATATTTTCCTCAGGAATAACGGTCTCGTGAGCGGTGGAGTTGATTCTCTACCCCTGGTCATCGCTTTAGAAAGCATCATTGAAAAAGTTAGGGCAGAGCAGAAAGGAGCTGCCCCCTGTGAAGCCACATTGATCTCAGACTCTGCCTGCGGTTCCACCAGTCACACCACGCGAAAAGATTGTCCAATCGGTTACTCTGTGACAGAAGCAACCAATACAAACAGACCAGCAGTCAGTCCTACTGCGAATTCCACCAATCATGGTACACTTGTAAAATACGTACTTGTTTTAAATATGCCAGAACAGGGTGCATGTCAAAGCTATCAGTGTTCAGACATGGTAAGTAATATCGATATCAATATTGCTAATTTTATTTTATTTTTTTTCAAACTACACTAAACTATTTTGATTCACTATCAGTACCATCTTATCACCTTTGTTCTCTCAGTATCCTTCTTAGCACTGAATTCTGTTATGCCTCTGCTGTACATATTTGCCTATCATAACGTGCACAGCGTCATCTGGTGGTGGATGTGTCATGTATGATGACTCATGGTGTAATTAACTCAACATACAACAACATGCACTCTATGGAAGTGAATGCTGGAAAATCACCAAAGCCATAGAAAACAAGTTAAATTCTTTCCAGACTAAATGTTTACGAAGAATTATAAAAATATTTTGGCCAAACACCATAAGAAATAACATCTTATTAGTAGAAATGCAGATGAAACCACTGACAACAATTATTGAGGAAAGACGCTGGCGATGGTTGGGACATGTGCTCCGAATGACTGACAATTCACTACCAAAAATAGCACTAAGATGGACACCATAGGGGAACAGAAGTAAGGGTAGACCAAAAGAGATATGGAGAAGAACAACAGAAAGGATGTTGAGCAATAGAGGGCTCACCTAGGCAAGAGCAGAAAAAAAAGGCGAAAGACAGGCATTTGTGGAAAACCCTTGCGGAAGCCCCATGTGCCCTGGGCACTTAAGGTTCAGAGAGAGAGAGAGAGAGAGAGAGAGAGAGAGACAACAACATGCGCACAAACTAGCACTTAGCGTAGACTTTGACCGCGGCTCAAGAAGCACCTCTGCTTCGAAGAACAGGTCCGAGCATAAGTCCAACTTGAAAACTTTCATATATTTAATACTCCATGTTCAATCACTTTCTCAGCACTCACATAGGCTGACAAATACCTCACAAACGTACATCCTCTAGCTTCCGCACTGATGATCTCCCAAAAGTCCCGCCAAACATCCCCTCTAATGACTAAGTTCAATAACAACCCAGTCACGTGACCAAATAACCAACGTCCACATCCACCCTTACTTAAACGTACCCAGTAATAGGGCCTGAACAGTCACGACACACCAGGTAACCCATATACTGCTGTAGATATAAGCTAACATTGTCAGCAATTAAAGTTAACATTGTCAGTAATTAAAGCTTACATTGTCAGCAATTAAAGCTAACAGTGTCAGGAATTAAAGCTAACAGTGGCAGAAATTAAAGCTAACAGTGGCAGGAATTAATGCTAGCAATGTCAGCAATTAAAGCTAACAGTGTCAGCAATTAATGCTAGCACTGTCAACAATTAAAGTTAACAGTGTCAGCAATTAAAGCTAACAGTGTCAGCAATTAAAGCTAACAATGTCAAGAATTAAAGCTAACAGTGTCAATAATTAAAGCTAACAGTGTCAACAATTAAAGCATGCAAAGAAAAATTAAGTTTGAATAGAAAGTGGAACATGAAAGAATAACCTAGGATACACAAACGTAAAATGCATAAACTGGGAACAAAGTAGGAACAGTTTTGTTACTTAACGAGCACACAGTTGTAATATTTCAGATTGAGTCTTAATCACACAAAAACACATAGGACGAAGAAATAGAAAGAAAATATAAAATATAAATTCACATGAATGCTATGTACAGAGTAGGATTGGAAAAAAAATTGTATAAAGTAAAATGAATGGAGCACTAATCTGTGGCTTGTAAGAAACTGTGTTCAGAAGTGCGCATGGTGGAATGTTGGGAATGTTTAAATAGAGACTTGTGATGAGTGATAGATGGGTCGTAAGTAAGGAGGGGAGGGGAGGGAGAACCGTGAAAAGGGGAGAGAGTGATACAATGGTAATCTAGCCGGGAGAAGGTGGAATAGGTGATTATAGTTGGGGTAGAGAGGTTGTAATTGGGGTAGAGAGGTTGTAATCTGATGCTGTGAGAAGGTTCTGAACTATGTGTTACAAGTGGGAAAGAAGTGGAATTTAGCGCAGAAGGATTATGGTTGTGGAGGAGGGGAATGTTAAGTATAGCTGAATAGCGAGTTCAAACCATGTGGTTCCAGCGTCCCATATTCCTGATTGTAGCGGTTCTCAAACGCTAGGCGGCTTCTGTCGTCAGTATGGCATTTCGTAAGACACACATTTGATACCGTGCTGATGACCGCTAACCAAGAAAGACCTAAAGAATCTAGTGACACAACAGAGGTCAAAATTATGGACTAGAAATAAATACCAGAGACAGGCAGATGTTATGGTAATAAGCAGAGAAGAAATTAAACCATCCTTAAATATAAACATGAATGAAGAACTAGTTGAACAGGTGAAAAGTTTCAGGTATTTGGGACAAATGACAACGGAGGATGGAAAGTAGGAAACAGACATTAACAGAAGAATAGGAATGGCAAAATTCAACAGAATGAGGAAGATCCTAACATCAAAATAAATATCATAGCAGCTGAGATTACATTTCGTAAAATGCTACATATAATCATTATTCCTTTATGGTGTAGAAGCTTGAACATTGAATAAGAGAGCAGAAAAGAAAATTAAGGCCTTTGAAACGTGGATATATAGACGAATAGGGCGATCCCATGGCCAGAGAAGAAAACAGCGATGAGATGTGGCAAAGCAGCTGAAGCTGAGAGAAATATTGAACATCATTAGAACAAGACAACTGAGATACTTTGCACACGTCAAGAGGGACAATACTATAATGAAGTCTCTACTTAAGGGTAAGATCAAAGAGAAGAGAACTAGAGAACGACAGCGACATGGGTGGGTGGACAACATCATGAGATGGACAGGAACCAGCTTGCCCGAGTGCACTAGGAAGGCGGGAAACAGAGCAGACTAGAGACTCATTGCAACCAACCTTCCTTGGGGAGACGCCATGGGGTGATGATGATAATGATGATGATGATGACGACGACGACGATGATGATGATGATGATGACGATGATGATGATGATGATGATGATGATAATGATGATGAACAAGTAATAATCACGTGGAAACTGTGACAACGAAATGGACGTACAAGGCTAAACACCTGAATGAAACAAAATTCAGGTAAAAATAAAGAACAAGTGACTGAGTTGTTACTAAACTTGGACACGAGAGAGGTTTTTGGAGGGACTTTTGGAGGATGAAGCGAGAGAATGGACTTATGGAAGTATGTGATATCTTTATCTTTCTATATAAGCACTGAGATAGTGATTAAGCATGAAGTATATATGTGAGATCTTGGGCATGGACTTATGCTCGAACTTGTTCTTCAATGTAACGTTTGTTCCTGAGTCTCGGCCATATGTCAAACATTTCCACTTAAAGATGACAGCTATTGTAAGGAGTAGACAACAAAGCAAGCAGTTGCCCGGTTTGATTGGCAACCCCACTGGCCAGAGACGGGCTTTTACGGAAATGACCAGTCATGCGAGTCGGCCGCTGATCAGGTATATAAGACGAGAAGAGAGAAGTTGAAGAGGTCGGAATGATATACAGAGCACGTTAGAGGCTAGTTGGGAGCCGTGTGATCATTTAAGGTGAATGAGGGAAGTCATTCGTTAGATAGGAACAAATATGTGTAGTTTAATTGTGTGTGTTTTACAATCAGAGCTGAACTCATAGTGTTCAAGGAAACATTTTAATGACTTGATGAAGCATATCGGCGGATATTTAACATCTCGTACATAAGATTCATTTGATTCTTGCTACTTGTAAGTCGACATTTGTGTAAATACAAGAGATCATGATTTCATGAAGCATTGTTATTTCGTGTTCCTATTCATCGGTGTAAGGTCATACATGAATTTTTAAAAAAACAGTGAAATTTGTCCAAGAGATAAATACCCTTAAGGATGGACAACCAACCCACTTACTTAGGAGTGACTCTTGACTCAAAACTGACCTGGAAGCAACACATCAACAGTGCAGAAGCAAAAGCCAGAAGAAAACTAGCCATATTAAGAAAATTGAGTGGAACCACATGGGGAGCTAGTGAAAGAATCCTCAAGAATGTATATCAGCAAAGTATTCTACCACATTTAGAATATGGCTCAACATCTTGGTGCACAGCATCAAACACTACGCTGCATAATCTAGACAAGGTTCAAAATCAGTCACTACGGATTATCACAGGTGCCATGAGGTCCACACCAATAGTAGAAATGCAGAAAATAGTTGGTTTTCAACCGCTAAAGGAACGTAGAGACACAAAGGTCATGACCATGGGAGAAAAATTCCTTAGCTCTGTAAGCCATCCCCTGAAGGAGAGATTCAATAACTTGGCATTAGGACGGCTTAAAAGAAGCAGCTTCATTCATCAGGCCAAGCGTATGCGTAAGCTGATACCTGACCTTCCAACTGTAGTCGCTCCATTATCATCTGTACCAGAGCATACACCATGGAAAGAAGCAGATTATACACAAATAACTATTCAGACTGAAGTGAAAGGTGTGCAGAATGGTGAGATGCAGAGCAGTCTTGTAAGATCAACAGCCACACTTAGTGTTCTAGATGACAAATATCCATGTGACACCTGGATACGTGTGTATACAGATGGATCTGCACATAATGCCATAAAGAATGGAGGGGCAGGGCATATATTGAATATCCAAACAACACCATTGACAAGATTTCCATACCCACTGGTAAATACTGCAACAACTTTGATGCAGAAGTTAGGGCAATTATTGCTGCAGTTGAAAAACTATCAGACTCCAGAATTGATACATGTCCTGTAGTAATTCTCACAGATGCAAGATCAGTACTGGAAGCTCTTCAGTGCAACAAACTACCAGACCTTAAAGATGCCTTGTCAAAAATTGGCTTACAACATGGAGTCACTTTGCAATGGATTCCCTCCCACTGTGGGATACCAGGCAATGAGAAAGCTGACCATCTGGCCAAAGAGGGCACTGAAATGGAGCAACCAGATATACCAATCACCTATAATCAGAAGAAAAGCATGATAAAAACCTACAGGAAGCCACAAACACCACCACATGATGACTATCACATGCTAAACAGAAAGGAACAAGTCACCATCTTCCGTCTCCGAACAGGACACACCCGACTCCGAAGTCATATGTATACAAAGTTTAAGGTTGGTACTACTAATCTATGTACATGTGCCCAGGTGCCCCAAACTGTGGAACATATCCTCCAGAACTGCACTAACTATGAGACACTGAGAAATAATTGCTGGCCCAGTGAAACCACTAAAGAAGATAAGCTCTACGGTTCCATACATGAGTTACAAAAAACAGTGAAATTTATCCAAGAGACAGGACTGCAGATATAGACAGACAATGCGAACGAAGAAGAAGAAGAAGAGAAGAAGTCCAAGAGATAGGACTGCTGATATAGACAGACAATGCGAACGAAGAAGAAGAAGAAGACTGATGTAAAGTGTCAATATGTAAGGTCTGAACGTATAGTGTAATCACCCTTCAAACACTTGGTATAACAACGATAAAAATAAAATAAAAGATTGAACATCTTCCCCTTCAGTCAAATATGATATTTTCTGACACTATCTTCCTCCAGAAGTTTGTCACCTTAACTCAAAGCTATGCCTAGGTATCTCAAGTGTTATAAGCCATTCCACGGTGGTCATGTATGAGAAGCTGTTATCAGCCTTGAACTTGAAGAACGGCCATACTCTGCTGCTGGCCTAGAGATGAGGCTCCTTGCGCTCAGGGCACTTCCATATGTGCTCAGTCTTTGATGTCAGTGTTGCTTGTAGTTTATGTTGGGTGATGGTACCAATTTGCTCACTGTTTGCACACAGCACGGTCTTTTCCTCGCAAAGTTCTGACTGTCTACCGCTGCCTTTCGTTATACTTCTTTCGCATAGTTTTCCGTGGTAAGTGCTGCATTCAAGCATTTTTTCTGTTTTTTTTTGGCATCTTTCTCTTTAATTTTGATAAGATGGCTGTTATGAAGTCTGCTGTGTTCATTTGTAGCCTGCCCAGGATTGTTGCTCTGTAACAAATTATTTACACCTCAGGCTTGAATTCCTAATAGATTTTAAGACTACGTAAAAATCAAAATGAATGAATGACTGTTGAATCCTCGATGAAGTGATAAAAAAAAATATATATATATAATTTATTTTACTTTGCTTTTTCATTTTCACAACTCCTAAGCCTTTGTGTAGGGTACAATAAATTTCTCTTAGTAATGCTGGTCTGGTAACCGAAACAAAAACTGATAACAGACCTATTTTTTAATAGACCTTAGACTTGACTTGAAGCTGTTTATGAAATGTAAGACTTGACTTGAGGCTGTTTGCATTGATATAAGACTTGTCTTGAGGCTGTTTGCAAGGATGTATAATACTTGGCCTGAAGTTATTTGCAAGGATATAAGATTTGACTTGAAGCCGTTTGCAAGCACTTGTTTGAGGATTTGTAGGCACTTATCTATGACATGATTTAGGATTTCCCGCAGAATTCACCTCTGTTACTTATGAAGTTTTGTTACAAATCAATCCGTTCTGACCAATGTGCATCATTATTTCTTAAAGCTACTGCTATACAACAACAGCAGCAACAACAACAACAACAAATTATCACAAAAAATGCAGCAAAAATAATTACAGCATTTTTCTTCCATAGGACTTACTGGAGATCTACACGAAACATGAATTTCTCAGTAGATATTTTAGCGGCATCAGCCGGATAACGCTATTGAACGTCATAGAAAACCGCCAGAGGATGTTGCCGAACTTTATTTTTGCCAGATCTGACGGTGAAATCCTTGCAGACTTCCAGCAACGGGAACGTGCCATCAATATGTATAATATTGTGGATGATATTACTCTTTCACCTGCAGAAGTATGGCGGTGAGTTCAGTTTTGCTTTGGAACAAACCAATGAATAAACGAATGAACTTGGTTTACGAATAGATTTTTTTTTAAACAAACATAGACGCTGAATTGTCTGGCTGTTTCTTTTTATCTCTTAAACTTTTGTTCCTTTAGTGTTTTTATTTTGAAACAGTAAAAAGTCGTTTTGGAAGAAATGAAATCCAGAAGTTTCATTTCTTTCTATTTCAGATTTATCGGTTTGCTGGGGTTTCCTGGACTTCCTGCCGTGGGCTCTTACTTTCAAGTGGGGTCCAGATTACTTGCAAGAGTTGGATACCATCATGGAATACCTTTCGTAAGAGGTCTGGAATTTCTCAACGGTAAGTGAAAGTATACTGAAATTAAAGCAGATACACACATATAGCATTTTATTTACACGAAAGCCCTACGGAAAGTTCCTGGACGATGTCGGAATAAATAAAAGGCTTGCCGTTTTTAAACTAGGTCACCATCACGTTGGAAATAGTCTCGTTGGGAAAGTACACAGCGATCCCAGCGCTTCTTCCACGACTCAAAAGAACAGCAGAAGTCCTTTATCTCAAAGATGTCCGTGCTGCCGTATGTCTTTTGGATGTCATCTAAAGTGTCAAAGCGACGCCCTCTTATATTTGGTTTTATTTTTAGGAGTAATGCCAAGTCGCAGGGAGCAAGGTCAGGCGAATACTGAGGGTGTGTCATAACCACCATGTTGTTTTCTATTAAAAAAAATTGTGTCGTTCTGAGGGATATATGAAAAAGCACGTTATCATTATGCAACAGACAAGTGCGCCAAAGTTCAGGTCTTTTTCGTCGCATATCTTCTCTCAAGCGTCGTAGAACGTTGTAGTAGAAGTTAGAATTCACTATAGCGACAGTTGGAACAAATTCTAGGTGAACAATGCCACTGATACTGAAAAAAGAGGAAAAAAACATCATCATGCATTTCGTTACACTCAAGACTTGTCCTGGATTCTTTGGTCTTGGTGACTGCGGGTTTTTTAATTGCATACCACTCAAAGACCTATGTTCGACCTAAACAAAGGCCTGATTAAATATTTCCAGGGCCTCGGTAATAGATTTGGCAACTTCATGCAAAATTTGTTGCAAACACGTTGTTTGAACTTGTCAGCCATCTGTAATATCGTAGAGCGGCTTTCACCCAAGGTCATGCAATCGGGTGTAAACAAAACTGACGACGCGTAGTTAGCGTCACTTGACCCGCTGAGTCAGAACACTTGGGAGCCTTTGCGCACGAATGAGGCAAATGCTTACTTCACGACTATTACTGCCCAGGAACTTTCCGATAGGCCCTCGTATAGACTTTTGGCAGAGAAGCAGAATTTTGAGAGTGTTTAAATGAAAGTTTGCTTTGTCCAATCTGATGTTTTTACTGGCTGAAACTGTTGAAAAAAATGTCTATATTATTTAGACAAATATTGCAGGTAGTCAGTCAATCAGACAGTCAGAGAGTTAATCAGGTAAAGAAACAAATGTATACTCAAGCAGACAGGCAGATAGATGAACAGACAGTTGGTCAGACAGTAAGTCAGACAGATAGACAGACACAGAGTCAAGCAGCCAGACAGATGGACTAGACACTCAGTAAGACAGGTAGGCAAACGGGAAGATAGACAGACAAAGAGTCATTCAGGTAGGCAAATAGATGGATAGATAGATGGTCAAGCAGAAAGGTAGACCATTGGTCAGACAGATAACACAGACGGACAGACACATTCAGGTTGTCAGGCACATGGACAGACAAGATGTTAAACAAACTGACAAATATTCCGGCATGTAGGCAGGCAGACAGTCAGGCGAACAAGTGGAAAGAATGGTCAGACAGGCATCATCTTCCCTATTCTTTATACTAAATCTCTCTTTCAGCCCCAAACAAACCAATCATTGACGTCCAAAGATGCACCAGAAACCACCACTCAGCTGCACTTATCATAGCTCCACGCCCTAATCATGAGATCGTTGACTCCTACGAGATAATGTATCACTCGGACACCACAGGAAGCGAGGTGTGTCTGGCTGTCTATAATCATTTGAATGATTGACTGCGAGAGGTTCTAATGACATTTATTGGTTCGTATGAAAAATATGCAAGTTTTATGGGGTTTTTATTATGAACTACATAACTTAGTTAACTCTTTATTTCTGTTGACCAGCGCTCAACTCATGCAGACAAGCAAGCAGACAGATGGACAGACAATCGCTCCAATGCAGACAGATGGACAGACAATCACTCCAGTGCAGACAGATGGATAGACAGTCAAGCAACCAGACAGATGGACAGACAGTCGCCCCAAAGTAGATAGATGGACAGACAGTCAAGCAAGCAGATGGACAGACAGTCAAGCAAAAGGACAGATAGACAGTTAGTCAAGTAAGCAGACAGATGAGGAGACAGTCGAGCAAGCAGACAGATAGACAGACAGTCACTCCAACACAGATAGATGGACATACAGTGAAGCAAGCAGACAGATAGACAGATAGTCAAACAAGCAGATAGTTGGACAGACAGTCAAATAACCAGACAGTTAATCGCTCAAACACAGACAGACTTGTAACAACACTCAGGGAAGCAGGTAGACGGACAGTCGCCCAAGCACAGGCGATGGACAGACATTCAGACACGCAGGCAGACAAACGGATGAGGCAGTCAGGCAACCAGGCATACACATAGGCAACTGTTAGCTAAGCATTAATGATCCTTAATCAAATCTCTGATTAAAATCAGTTTATATTAAACGAATGACAGACAATCACTCCTGACTCAGGCAAATGAGCAGGTCAGAGGACACAAGCTTGAGGCAAAAGCTTTGGGGCTTCTATCAGGATCTGGAGAAGACTGCGGGCTTTGTCATGTCGAAAGGGATCAGGATCTTATGTGACCAACAACTTCGAACGCAGAAGAAGAGGAATATATTAAACGAAAAGTTCGCTTTTTTCCAGCATTGATCTAGTTCTAGTATTCGTTTATCCGTTTATGTATCTTTAAGACCTAACTTTTGTTCAGGGGCAGAGACATGTCAACTTCTTCATCGTGCCAAGGATGCCAAGTCGACTGACATTTGTCCTGATCGAAAATCTAACCAGCAACACACGCTATTCTTTCAGCGCATGCGCTGTGAGAGGAGCTAGACGAAGTCCAGTCAGTGAGCCGGCGTGCTGTTTCACGCTTTGCGAAAGCTATTGTGTAGTTCCAGGTGAGACTTCTTAACATTATCATCCATCATCATGATCAGCATCATCATGAGCACTGCCCAGGCATCATTAGTCCTACATTCCCTCTGTATGTCAGTTTATCTGCTCAATAACAAGGTGGTTTGGTATTCGTGGCTGCAACGAAACATCCCAGATGCGAACGTCCACTCATTTACTGCCTTCGATAAGACAAAAAAAAATCATAACCCACTTTCTATCCTTTTCCTTGTGCGTCAACACCACCATGGTCTCGACAGCAGAGAGCAACTTGGAGTCTTAGTTATATAATATAATATAATATAATATAATATAATATGATATGACATGACGTGACATAACGTAGATATGATGTCTCATTTGATAGCCAGCAACCCAAAGCTGGCAAACCATAGCTGACAAAGACCCAGTCCAAATTCTCCCCTGGTAACCCCGCCCCCCCCAAAAAAAAACCAAGTAACAGGCCTAGCCTGGCTAACGGTGCAGGGATCGCCATCCTCCCCATGGTGGTGGAGCCTGTTAAAAAGTATTACTCACGCCTGCCTTTTTTAGCTGCACCCAGGAACTGAAAAAAAACCCACTAGCCATCACAGCCCGCTCCCAGTCCGACACTATGCTTTGCCTCAACATCTTCACAGCATCGGTCGCAAAGGACATCAGCTCGCAGTCCCAGGTAGAAAGAAGAATCTCTCTCTCTCTCTCTGAACCTTAAGTGCCCAGGGCACATGGGGCTTCCGCAAGGGTTTTCCACAAATGCCTGTCCTTCGCCTTTTTTTCTGCTCTTGCCCAGGTGAGCCCTCTATTGCTCAACATCCTTTCTGTTGTTCTTCTCCATGTCTCTTTTGGTCTACCCTTACTTCTGCTCCGCTGTGGTGTCCATCCTAGTGCTATTTTTGGTAGTGAGTTATCAGTCATTCGGAGTACATGTCCCAACCATCGCCAGCGTCTTTCCTCAATAATTGTTGTCAGTGGCTTCATCTGCATTTCTGCCAATAAGATGTTATTTCTTATGGTGTTTGGCCAAAATATTTTTCTAATTCTTCGTAAACATTTAGTCTGGAAAGAATTCAACTTGTTTTCTATGTTTTTGGTGATTTTCCAGCATTCACGTCCATAGAGTAGTACACTTAGAACATTACTCTTAAATATCCTGATTTTCATATTTATGCTTAGTTTTGATTTCCTTATAGTCTGCAGCACTGCAAAAGCCTGGTCTGCTCTAGTAAGTCTGCTATTGATGTCCTCTGTGCTATCTCCATTTTCTACTACTCTATTGCCAAGGTATACAAATTCGTTGACCTCCTCCACTAAATTGCTATCTACTCTCAGTACATTTCTGTTGTTCACATTTTGCTTCATTAACTTTGTCTTTCCTACGTTGATCTTTAGTCCTATGTTGTTTGCATTCTGAGTTAGCTTGTTTATTTTATCTTGCATATCTTTGTGACTGCTTGATAATAGACAAATGTCGTCCGCAAAGTCAAGGTCCTCCAGCACTGTGTCAAGGGTCCATTGTAATCCTCTGCGTTTGTCTGATATTGCCTCCTTCATTAACCAGTCTACTGCCAAGATAAATAATGTTGGTGATAGTACACATCCCTGTTTCACTCCTGTTTTTACCTTAAAGCAGCTGGAGGTATGTTCTCCACAGACCACTTTGCACTGAAAACCCTCATATAGGGCTTTGATTAAATTTACTATCTTATGGGGGAGGCCATGCCATCTTAGGATTTTCCACAGTGCATCTCTGTTGACACTGTCAAAGGCTTTCTCAAAATCTATGAACAATGCATATATTGTGCTATGCCATTCATTTGCCTGTTCTAAAATTTGTCTAAGTACAAATATGTGGTCTATGCATGATCTTCCTTTCCTAAATCCTGCCTGCTCTTTCCGAAGTTTTTCCTCAGATGTTGGTACAATTCTGTTGATATTATTCTGCAAAATACTTTACTGGTGAGTGGCAGTAGGGTAATGCCTCTCCAGTTCCCGCAATCTCTGAGGTCACCCTTCTTTGGTAGTTTTACTATAAGCCCAGTTTTCCACTCCTCTGGGGCTTTTTCTAGATCCCAAATTTGTTGTAATATCCGGCAAAGTTGTTTTGGTGTTTCTGTTTCTTCTGCTTTCAACATCTCAGCAGTCACTTCATCTTCACCTGGTGCCCTGTCTGATTTTAGCTTCTTTATCGCCTCTTTTACTTCACTTATTGTTATTGGTCCTGTATTGATATTTAGTTCCGTTTTTGCTTCAGGTATGTCTATTGTTTGTGCTGCTTGTGTTCTGTTTAGTAGGGTGTTAAAGTGTTCCCTCCATCTTTCAATTTTTTCTCTTTCTCCACTGACCAGTTGTCCATTTTGTGTCCTTACTGCACTTTCACGTTTTGTGTTGAAGTTACCTGTCATCTGCTTTGTGATTTTATATATGGTTTTCATATCATTTGTATATGCTGCTTTCTCTGCTGCTTCTGCTAAGTTGTCATAGCATTGACGTTTATCTTGACGGCATGATTCCTTCACTTCTTTGTCTTTTTGTGCATAGTTACTTAAAACTTGTTCTTTAAGCCGTTGTGATTTGGTGTTCAGTAATTTTTCCTTAATTTCTTTTCTTTGCTCTATCTTTTCCCATGTGGTCTTGCTTATCCATTCCTCTTTTCTCCGTTTCCGATATCCCAGCACCTCTTTTGCTGTTTCCTGTAGTGTTTTATTGAACTCTAGTATGGACATTTCTGCTTCGTCTTGTAGGACACTGAGGCGGTTCTTAAGTACTATTGAGAATTCGTTTCTTGTTTGCTGGTCTTTCAATTTTCTTGCATCAAAACATATCTTTCTGTGTTCTCCGATTTTGGCTTTCCTTAATTTTAGTTTTATTTTTGCTACCAGAAGGTTGTGATCACTTCCTACATCTGCTCTTTTCCTTGGTCGCACATCTTGTAGTGACCATTTCCACTTGTTGTTTATTAGTATGTGATCGATTTGGTTTTGTGTGGTTTTATCTGGTGACCTCCAAGTCACTTTATGGATGTTTTTGTGTTGGAAAATTGTCTCTCCGATGGTCATCATATTTTCTTCACAGAAACTGCACAGTCTTTCTCCATTTTCATTGATTTCTCCGATTCCTTCTCTTCCCATGATTCTTCTTCTATCTTCATTTCCTTCACCTACTTTTGCATTGAAGTCGCCCAAGATGAGTAGCATGTCATGCTTGGGTATTGTTTCTACTGTGGCTTGGAGGCTGTTGTAAAAATCTTCTTTTAATTCCTCTTCAGCTGCTTCTGTTGGTGCATAACAAACTATAATAGACAGCTTCGTGAATCTTGAGTTGAACCGTGCATATAATAATCTCTCATTTATTGGGGTCCATTTCAGCAATGCTCTTGATGGTTCTTTTGTTATAATCAATGCTATTCCTCCTTCATGAAGATCTTCTTTACCTGACCATATTATTGTATCTTCTGGGTGCTGTGTTGTTAATTTCCTTCTGCCTTGTCCTGTCCATCTTGCTTCTTGTATTCCTAGTATGTATAGTTTGTATCTGTGCATTTCCTTGATGGTTTGTGCTAGTTTTCCAGTCTGGTTAAGTGTTCTTACATTCCAGCTACCTATTAGCATCTTATGTTTAGGTTCCAGGAAGTCTGCAGTCGGGCTGGGGACTTCCAGTGGCTGGCTTTCATCCACAGCCTTCATGGGCTCAGTTTCCTGATAAGCATTTCTCCTTCCACCTGCATTTGTTTTTTCCCTTGCTTCCGTTTCTGTAGCAGTCTGATAGTTTTTTTTTACCAGATAGTGTTGCTGGCCCTATGCTGAACCCTCCTTAGTCGCCTTTTACGATCATGCGTGGTAGGGTACAGTGGTCCTATTCTTTGCAGATCCTGGGTACCACACGGGTGAAAGAAGAAGAATACGATATAAATATTTCTGTATTTAACAGTGAAGTTATACAATCTTTCTTTTCCTTATTGCAGTCCCAACCGTTATAAGGAATTTATGCCACGCTTACAGATCTCACGCTACCATCTTCAGTCCAAGTCCAGCCAACGTGAAGCCACATCAAGGCGTCTTCCACTACATCTTGTACAGATTTGATGACTGTTTCAACTACGCGTGGCAAGGAGAAGAACTGCAAGCGAGAGAGGAGCATTTAGTCCAAGGGCTCATCCCAGATACTAGCTATCAGTTTCGGATTTTGGCGTGTAATCTGAGAGGCGAGTGTCAGATGTCAGAGACGGTCTGTCTAAGAACAAGTGACAGAAATCACGAGACAATGAGCTTTGAAGGCATACGTTATACGTTTTAGGAGACATAAGTTGAAAAATATGAATTACAGGGGACATGAGCTGTTGAAAGCATGAATTACACGGGACGTGAGCTGTTGAAAATGTATGTTAAAGAGGACGTGAGCTGTTTGAAACATGATACAATCACTGTCTGGCGAGAGTCGTGTAACATGACCAAACCATTTGACATGTTGTTTCTGAATGTTGCGTAATACTAGTGTGCCTCCAGATTTTTCCATGACGGTACCACTTCTGATTTGATCTCATCCTGTTATAATTAGTATTATTCATAAACATCTCATTTCTGTCACGATGATTTTAATCTGTGTTTTAGTTGTTTGTGTCCATGTCCGACATTGACACCATAGAGCTGCGAGGACGTTTCAAGTGTGTGAGTAAAGGTGTCATTTGTCCAAGGACCTGATTTGCTGTGTTGTCTACGCTCTCAAATTCTGCATCAGTTTTTCCAGAGGATGATATTATACTATCTGGGCATTTGAAATTCTTCACTTGTTTAAAAGACTGACTGTCTGGGAAGATCTACAAGGAAGCTGCAAAAATAAAAGAAAAAATTAAATCTTAAGAAAAAAGGATTGTAAATTTTTAAACATGTTATAGAGATAAAAAGAAATTGGAGAACTGGATATTCACTGAAAAATTCCAGGAAAAAAAAAGAACTGTATATAGATCTAGATATATAGACTGACAGCTGACGTGGGACAAGAGAGCTAAGATTGGAAAAACATAGAGCTGAAGGCAATAAAGAAGCATAATTACGACTCACACTGATAAGGAACGATAAAACATTAATCTGATTTTAATAAAATCCGTACCTTAACTTTAACAAAAGCAAAATCAGTGTTTCTCTGGAACGGTTTTCTGTACGAATTCATTAGAACATTACGGACTGTTTTCATCTTGTCAAGCGACACAATCGAGTTTGATTGTGTCCAATCTCTGTACAGGTTATCTCCCCTATTAAATGCTTCTATCTATCTATTTATCTATCTATCTATCTATCTATCTATCTATCTCTATCTATCTATCTATCTATCTATCTATCTATCTATCTATCTATCTATCTGTCTGTCTGTCTGTCTGTCTCTTGTGAAGATTCCAGCAATCACTTCGGAGAAGAAGCCTATATCTTAAAAAATCTTCACTACCAACCCCTACTTTTGATTTTAGCGAATTAAATAAATTTATAGGTAGCAAATGTGCAAATCTAAAGCAACCCAGCATTCCTTTCATGTCAGTTAGTGAAGTTTACAATTATCTTTCATCTTTAAAGAACAACAACACAGCAGGACTTGATGAAATCAGCAACAAGATATTACGCTACTCAGCCCCAGTAATTACAGATACACTAACATACATTTACAATCAGTGCATTGCACATTGTCATTTTCCTCAGGCTTTTAAAATTGCAAAAATATATCCCCTTTTTAAATCTGGTTCAGAGAAAAATCCCTCAAGCTATAGACCAATTTCCATTCTATCGACTTTGTCAAAACCCCTAGAAAAACACTTACAAAAAAAAAACAACCTTACAACACATGCAAGAAAATGATTTGATTGTTGACTGTCAGTCAGGTTTTAGACCAAAACATTCCTGCCACACAGCTCTCACAAAAATGACAGAATATTGGTTATCTAATATAAACAACGAAAAATTATGTGGTGCTGTCTTTGTTGACTTTAAAAAAACATTTGACATGATTGATCATGAAATCCTAGTTAGAAAGTTTGAGACTTAAAAATTACATTCTGACTTGACAATATTTATTATATCTGTTCTTTCCAAAAGACAGCAGGTAGTTTGCCTCAAAAACTCTAAGTCAAGTTCATCTGTGGTTGATAATGGCGTTCCTCAGGGATCTATTCTTGGTCCTCTCCTCTTTACCATCTACATCATTGATCTTCCACTTCATCTAAAAAATCATCTTGTGACCTCTTTGCTGATAACTGCACAGTTTACACTAGTGACAATGACTGTATTAATCTTGAGTCAACACTTCAAATTGAAATAAACAATCTAATTAACTGGAGCAATAACAACAGAATGCTCATAAACACCAGCAAAACAAAATCCATGCTCATTACAACAAGACAGAAATTAACAAATTCACCAACAACAACACTACAGCTCCATGCTGGAACTTCACAGATAGATAATGTTAGTGAACATAAAACTCTAGATCTCATGATTGACCACCACCTCAGCTGGAATCATCACGTAGACAATCTAACCAAACTCACTGCACAAAAAGTTTACCAGTTTACTAAAATTAAACATTTTCTTGATATAGACACTAAAGATACATCACAGATACAAACAAACTTGGACTACTGTTCCACAGTCTGGGATGGTTGTTCCATGTCAAACATGAAAAGACTTTATTCACTTCAAAAACGAGCAGTAAAGCTTATAGATGACAAACAGGCAGCACGTATTACAAATAAGGACAAACATCTTGACATTCTATCCCTTAAGAAGAGATTTCTTTTCAACAAGGCCAAGTTAATTCATAAAATTCTATTGCACAATGCTCCACAGTCAACGCTTAAGTAATTGTATTCTCCCAAAACCAAGGCTTGACATATTTTAAGAAAAAAAGCTTCTCTTACTCAGCTGTCCACTTTGGAATGCGCTATGAACTTATGTAAAATTTACAAGCAATATTCGTTCTTATAACTTCAAACTTTGTCAACATCTGTTTGATATGGACTATATGCCTCCTTAAGAATAGTCTAAAGTAGCTTAAAGTATGGCTTGACTGTTCTATTTTTTAACAGCTTTTCTATAAATTTTAGTTTTGAATGAATGTAAGAATGCAAGTTTATTTCATGCTGTTGCATAAATCAGAGTGTGGAGTGTATGGACAAGAGATAAGTTTATTATTTATTTATGTAGTCATTTAATTGTGTCATCATGATTATTAACGCTCATTAATAAATGCTGAATGACTGTGACTGAGTGAAAACTGTATGATGAAGGGCAGAATGTTAAATGGGCCTGCGTGTCCAATTCTTAACCTTTTGAAAATAAAGTATGTTCGTTCGTTCGTTCGTTTGTCTGTTTATAAATCTGTCAATAAAGCTTTCAGTTCATCTGTCAATATACATAGCACTGGTTATAAGAATGTATAAAAAGAATAAAACATTTGTTTTGGAAAAAAGGACTTCCACAAAGTTAGAGAAGATAAGAAATAGAGAAGTTTAACTCTACCAATCAGTAATGAATGTAATATGTAATAAAAATATAAACTACTCCGTGATTTTGCTGTTAAAAAATCTGTAATCGGAGACTGGCATCTCCACACTCCAACTGTAACACAATGCCTTGTAAGTTATGATTATGGTATTACTTTAGCCTTGTATATTAGGATATTGTTATTATTGTTAGCATTTTATTATAGTTATGATTATTATTGATTAGCAGAAAGTGGGTAATAAACGATGGAAAATTTGAGAACCGGTGATAGATGAACACTCACACTGTATTAGTAGTAATATTACTACAGGACGCTCAGAAGAGTAATCAAACTAGGTAGATACCAAAAATACCAGACACAATGAAAAGCTAGGACACAATAAAAGTAGAGAATGGTCTAATCTCTAATACCTACGACATGAAAGAGATAGTGGACTGAATAATATCCCTCATGACATTTGAATGGACGGATATGACGCAACAGACTTACTGACAGGTGAGGCACATTTGATAATCTTAAGACGCAATTTGCACACAGCTTTAAAAAAAAGAGGGGTAGACTGACTCACCCCGAATTCCAGAGTCCATTTAAAATGTAGTCAACCAGCTGACCAATAGAAAGATCTAGAGGTGTGTCCTATTGGACAACTGACTTACGATATACAAGCCAGACATGCAGCTTTGAGAGGGATAGAAAGGAAGGAAGACCAAGAATAGATAGATAGATAGATAGATAGATAGATAGATAGATAGATAGATAGATAGATAGATAGATAGATAGATAGATAGATAGATAGATAGATCCAGATGTAGTTCAGGACACACAAAAGATGTGTTTCAAGTTAGAAAGTGATCATTAGTACTGCGTGAGAAATGTAGAAGATTTAATATCTGTAGAGCTTTATGTAAAATGCCTCCGGAGATGCATCAGTGTGATACTTGTGATTTCGTTTGATGGGTATTAAAAGCGAACTATAATTTGATTCAAGAATGAACCATCTTAATTTTATAGCGACTATGTATGTTAAGATTTCAGTCTTGTGGTAAACAATATAATACCACGTGTAGTGACAATCTGAACTACTGAAGTGAACGAAATGAAGCATTAACCTGTATTCATAAATTAAAAAGGTAACAATTGTCATTATTCAAAGTCCAGCAGTATCATCGATTCAAGTAACAGAATTATAAGACAATAACAATTCGAACTTTATACAGTATTATAACGAAGAGTATAAACTCAGAACCTGACAGTATTAAACGGGCAGTCTTATACGTGGTCTGCCTTCTGTTGCAACACCCAATAAAGTGTGCGACTGCTGATTGTTAAAAAAATGAACTACAATAAATAAGAGCAGAAATGTAAGACTCCGCTAAAGTTTTTGTTTTTTTCCATGTTCAACACTTCAAACAGAATTTAAAGATAGGAAACAAAAGGCCAGCAGAGTTTGTGGTTGATGACTTTATAGTTTGGTCCTCTTTGCGGCAATGTTCTGACTCACTGTTCCCTCTAAGCTGCGCGCCGGGGGCGGCCGCGCACAGAAAAACACCAAACCGTGCACAAAATTTTTGGAGCCGAGCAAAAAGAAAAATGAAACTGTTACTTTTAATTTACAGTTTCCAGATGTTACGCCGTGCTATAATTTCAATCAAGAAAACTACAATGATGGTACATGTTTTTCCTTTACTGTTTCTTTCTTGTTGAGATATTACCTTCGGATCGGATGTTTCAGCTGGTCTTTTATCGCGTAGTTTCGATATTGTTGTAGCAGAATAGTGACGAGGCAAGTGGATACACAGAGAATAGAGGGTAATTAAAATAAACAGGCAGATGAATTTCCACTGCGTCGTGGAAAAGGAGAATGTCCATTGAGCTGCTCAGGTATTGAAACTGATCTTGGTAACTAACACCAGACGTCATGACCACCAACATAGAGCCGTCCTGTTTTTTTTTAATGCAAGTAACTGAAAAGTACAGCAGGTTCATCCTAATATTAAATGTACAGGTCGTTACAGTTTGTGTGCGCGCGCACACACGTTACTGTGCACAATATTTTTTCCACATAAGCTGAACATTTTACCAAAGCTGGTGGGACTGACTGCTTCATCAAGTCTCTACAAACTATTTCTGCCCTAATCAGCAACCTTATGTCGGGTTATGAGTATTTCATTATCATTACTACTAGGCAGCTTTTTTGGTTTAGCTGGTACGGTGTGTGCTGTGTAGGAGTTTCTTTATGATATATATGGTGATTCTCACTGCAGAGCAGATATCTTGCTCATCCATAGATTTGCATGACTTGATAAATCCTGTTTAAAGCAAGTCTATTATAGTCTTTGTTTTCAGATGAAAATCTGTGTCTGTAATCGTTGGTCTGCTTATATTTCAAACAACAAAACGTTAAGTCGCTCTGTTCTGATAGGTTTAAGTGCGACTGTAAACTTGTAACTGTAAAGCACACATCTATGCGAAATAGACTCACTTTCTTTCTTTCTTTCTTTCTTTCTTTCTTTCTTTCTTTCTTCCCCAGATTGCTGAAATAAAGTTTGCCTCCATTCCTTCCTATTCCTAACTTTCTCTTTTCAGTTAGTGGCGTAAATTTCCTGTATATCCTCTTCTTTATTGTCTCTCCATCTTTGCCTTGGTCCACTTCTTTGTCTAGCTTCCTTCATTTCTTGTACAGACATCGTTTTCCTTTGTCTGTTCTCCTCCATTCCATTAACACGACCGAGACTACGTAATCTGTTCAGTTTCAAGACGTTTATAATCCGTTGTGGTTTCTTTCCAGTATTATTTAATGTTTGAATGCTGATGTTGCTTTTGTGCACTGGAATGGTACGAGTCGGGCTCAGTTCATTAAAGTCACATTGGTATAACTGTCGACGCATTTGCATTTTTGGAAACTACTAGTATAGCTGTCGACGCTTCGGCATGTTTGGAAATTACTGGTATAACTGTCGACGTTTTGACGTGTTTGGAAACTACTGGTATAACTGTCAACGCTTTGGCATTTTTAGAAACTACTGGTATAACTGTCAATGTTTTGACATGTTTGGAAACTACTGGTATAACTGTCAACGCTTTGGAATTTTTGGAAACTGCTGGTATAACTGTCGACGCTTTGGAATTTTTGGAAACTACTGGTATAACAGTGAATGCTTTGGAATTTTTGGAAACTACTGGTATAACAGTGGATGCTTTGGAATTTTTGGAAACTACTGGTATAACTGTCGACGCTTTGGAATTTTTGGAAACTACTGGTATAACAGTGGATGCTTTGGAATTTTTGGAAACTACTGGGATAACTGTGGACGCTTTGGAATTTTCGGAAACTACTGATATAACTGTGGACGCTTTGGAATTTTTGGAAACTACTGGTATAACAGTGGGCGCTTTGGAATTTTTGGAAACTACTGATATAACTGTGGACGCTTTGGAATTTTTGGAAACTACTGATATAACTGTGGACGCTTTGGAATTTTCGGAAACTACTGATATAACTGTGGACGCTTTGGAATTTTCGGAAACTACTGGTATAACAGTGGGCGCTTTGGAATTTTTGGAAACTACTGGGATAACTGTGGACGCTTTGGAATTTTCGGAAACTACTGATATAACTGTGGACGCTTTGGAACCTTTGGAAACTACTGATATAACTGTGGACGCTTTGGAATTTTTGGAAACTACTGGTACAACTGTGGACGCTTTGGAATTTCGGAAACTAGTGTAACTGTGGACGCTTTGGAATTTTTGGAAACTACTGGTATAACTGTGGACACTTTGGCATTTTTGGAAACTCGGAAGATCGCACCTGAGATCTCAGTGTGCTTCTCCCCAATATGTGACATTCGTTTTTTGTTTGTTTGTTTGTTTTTGAAGTCTCGGGTCTGTGAAAAATGGGGTCTTAATCACTTCCTTGTTCAAACGCCTCTTTGGCTAATTTTAGCAGCCTTTTGGCATTATCTGAATTGTTTCTTTCTTACTTTGTCCTACAGCGATTAACTGTTTTTTCCTTGGTTTGTCACATGGTTTTTAACTCTTTCTTTCTTTCTTTCTTTGTCTCATGGCGTTTAATTGTTTTAAGGGCGTTTGTGACACAACATCTGGTTCTGTCGTTAGTTCCTCATAGGCATCTTTTGTGTACTCTCTCAAATTTCTGAATATTGTGAGCCACTTGGAGCAAGAGCGTTTTTTGCTGTTTGTGTCATAGAAACTGTTTAACTGTAAATATATTATTCTACTTTATACAACCACATTTTGTAGTCTCCGTTGATCCACTTCACACGGAGTGATATAATCTGGGATTCCTTGCTTTGTCAATGTAATACTTGATTGACTCATCATATGGATCATACCGCGCATATGATTCTTTTATTGACATAAGGTAAGCTACAGGTCCTTTGGCATCTGGCACGCCATGTGTTCCTGTTTTAAATGACAACTTCCCTCCCCCAGTTGCTTCAATATCGGTAGGCCGCTGCGTCATTTAAGTTGACATTTATGTAATGTGGAAACAGAATTAATTAAATTAATTTCTCTCTGAACTGGGAATGATGTTAGCCATTATCAACGTAATATGTCCAGAATTAGCTAGGTTTAGGATATTCAGTTCACACATGTCGCTACTTCTTGTGCAGAGAAAGAAAATGTGTCAGTCACAAGCCTTTGATGTTAATGAACAATTGTTCCCTGACTTTACATAAAAGTACGTGACAGCCAACAACAACAACAACAACAACAACAACATGTTGGTGTCACAGGTGGGTAATGATCAACTCTCCCAGCTTCTGACTGCCTCAACAGAACAAAAAAAAAGTGTGTGCCATGACACATTTGAATACCGAGAACTTTCCTGAAAATGTTTAGCACGTTCGTTCTGTACTCATGATGCTGATGGCAGTCCTGTATTTCTCATCATCATCATGTGCCTCCTCAGTGTCGACACTTTTTTTCCTCCAATAAAATATCTAAAACAGCTCTAAAATATATTTAAAATTATCTACATTTGTAAAGAATTTATCTAAAACATTATCTAGGGAATGTTTTTTTTTAAAAATAAAGTGCAAGTGGAAAGTTAATGGGTAATTTTAAGGAAAAGTAATACTAATGTGGTAGTGATAATAATCTGAACAAGTAATATAACAGGGGAATATCATCATCATCATCATCATCATCATCATCATCATCATCATCACCACTTTAAGAACTCTGCTGATAAAAAGACGCAGAGGTTTCGTCTCTTGCAGATTTGTTTATGTACAGCCATTATTTCCAAATCATTTATTAACTTTGAGGAGAAATCTATAATGGGGCCACCATTTTTTATGTTTTCACAAGCTGAGTCTGGGTGCTTAAAACAGCAGGAAGCAGTTCTGAGTTAATTTTTATTTCTCATTTAGGAAATCACCAGATTCCAATTTCAGTGCTTGAACATGGTAGTATTGGAGCCGAGATATAAGACCTGGGATATTAGAGCTGGAATATTAGATCTGAGATATTAGAGCTGGAATATTAGAACTGAGATATTACGGCTGGAATATTAGATCTGAGGTATTAGAGCTGGAATATTAGAACTGAGATATTACGGCTGGAATATTAGATCTGAGGTATTAGAGCTGGAATATTAGATCTAAGATATAAGAGCTGAGATATTAGATAATATATAAGAGCTGAGATATTAGAGCTGGAATATTAGATCTAAGATATGAGAGCTGAGATATTAGAGGTGAGATATTAGGGCTGGAATATTAGATCTAAGATATTAGAGCTGAGATATTAGAGCTGAGATATTAGATCTAAGATATAAGAGCTGAGATATTAGGGCTGGAATATTAGATCTAAGATATAAGAGCTGAGATATTAGGGCTGGAATATTAGATCTAAGATATTAGAGCTAAGATATTAGAGCTGGAATATCAGATCTGAGATATTAGAGCTGGAATATTAGATCTAAGATATAAGAGCTGAGATATTAGAGCTGGAATATTAGAGCTGAGATATTAGGGCTGGAATGTTAGAGCTGAGATATTAGGGCTGGAATGTTAGATCTGAGACATTAGAGCTCTAATATCTGCTGAAATGAAATCTGGTCTACAATGAGACCCACCATACATATAAAGAAATCCCCTACATAATACACACCGTACCAGCTAAACGAAAAAGCTGTCTAGTAGTAATGATAATGAAATACTCTTAATCCGACATAAAGTTGCTGCCTAGGATAGGTACAGCATGTAGAGACACTTGATGAAGCAGTCAGTCCCACCAGCACTGGCAAGTTACTAGTGGCAATTCTGAATATTACCCATAACCATATTCGCATAAGAAAGGTATCATCACCACTAAGTCTTGTCTTGGCTTGTCATCTAGCTCCCTCGAGCTGTGAGCTGGTGTTTCTACAGCCGATGCTGTGAAGGTGTTATGGCAGAAATTAGAACAGACTAAGACACCTTGGTGTGTTGGCAACACCGAAAGCGTAGGAATAAAACGGGTCAGGGACTGGTCAGTTTTCAGAGGTGCGCATCTCTGAGAGAAAATCTGTCCGACTGACCCAGTATACAATATAAAGAAGAAGCGAGAGAAATTTAGTCGGTCGGGATTTGGAAGTTGAGCACATAGGAAGGTGCTAACGGAATCAGAGGAGGTCATGTTTTCGTTTAAGCACGAACGAGTATGTTTATTTCGTCGATGGAAAAAATGTGTGTGTTGGGTTAGTATCGGTTTATATTCTGTGATGTGGACGTGTACAAGCTGTTCTGTCGATTCCTCCGATCCATCACGACCCGCTCAGATAAATCGTGCATGACTAATCATAGTTCTATTACGACATAATTGCTCTGTGTGAGATTTTGATGTTTTGATAATATGCAATGGGAATGTGGTAGTACTTCTTTAGTAGACTCCACCACCATGGCGGACTATGGTGATCTCTGCCTCATTAGCCAGGCTAGGCCTGTTACTGGGTGGGGGGGGGGTGTTAACGGAGAGGTGCTACAGGGTCTTGGTCAGCTATAGTTCGCCAACCACTACGCCAGCATGTCAGCTATAGTTCGCCAACCACTACGCCGGCATGTCAGCTATGGTTCCTCATAGCATGGCAGCTTTGAGTCCCTGATTAGAGATCTGAACAAGTCACTGCAGAGTATCCTATTCGTATCTCTTTCTCTCTCTCTCTCTTTCTCTCTCTCTTTCCCTTTCTCTCTGTTTCTTTCTCTCAATTTCTCTTTCCCCCTCTCTCTCTTTCTCTCTCTCTTTCTTTCTCTCTTTTTCTCTTTCTCTCTCCTTCTTTCCTCTCTCTCTCTCTCTTCTCTCTTTCTCTTGCGAACGAAAGCGTGGAGGAAAAACAAACCTGACCAAAGGATTCAAACGGAACTAGATAATAACAGAAAATGTGAATCTGTAATCACTTTACGAATGTTCAAAGAGAGAGAGGGAAAGAGAGAGAGAGAGAGAGGGAGAGAGAGAGGAAAAAGCGGTTTGGGAGATCTGCTGGAAGAGTCACACACACAAACAAGCACACTGGAGTGTTCAGTCATCACCATCATCAACAACACCACCATACACAGCATCACGATCATCTAACACATGACCGCCAATCTTTATTTGTAGGATGGACTGACTAAAAAAAAGCGAAAAAAAATTACTAAACTCAACCAACATCAGAAGAAAACTTGATTTTCCATTCCTGACAAAATAAAAGTTTAAATATCAGCTACATTTCACAAACTTACGTGAAGTACATAGAAAAGAACACATGAATTTTAATGTTACGCGCCACGGAAGCAAATATGACAAATGCCATCCAACAAGACGAAACAAGTCTATATAATAGAACAGACTAAAAAGTAAGATGGACGCCGAAACTATTACTTATTATTTCTGACGGAAGTCTGGATGGCACGAACATTTAGAAGAGTTTAATAAGAACACAACATTCCTCTTGCTTGTTTGAGGTGAACTATTCGAATTATAAAGGGGATCTTGCATTCGGCAGGTTGCAGGTTCGTGGTTAAACACGTAAAATTCTGGAAGGGTCTTGCTCGACGTCCTCCTCCAGGTTAGGTTGTTGTATCAGGCACTGGGTTCTGCTGTTACCGTACCTGGTCATGAAGAGACAACATTAGAAACATTAAATATGAAAAACATTTATTCTTCTTTTTTCATCATCATCATCATCATCATCATCATCATCATCATCATCATCATCATCATCATCATCATCTTCTTCTTCTTCTTCTTATTTTTCAGCATACACTGGCATATGCTCAGTTATCTAAACCAGAAGATCATAGCGACACTTTAACAAAAAGGAAAAAAAAATGAAATCCAAAATATTATGTTCCTACGGCTCATGCCTTCTCGAAGTTTGTCCAAATAAACTGTATCATATTTTTTTCCTAGCACCACCGCCAAAAAAAAAAAAAAAGGTCCCGGTGTTCATCCAGGCTCTAACTACGGGTATCAGAGAAATCTTCTTAGCCTGGAAGGATGTTCCACCCTGTTGATCATATTTTCCAAAGGCTTTATTTGTTTTCAGTGTTATTTGATTTCTGTGAGAACATCTGCCCTTTATCATTCAGTCATCCAGAGGTACTGGGTTCAAGTCCTAGCAGTGCCATTTTTGAAGACAAATGCCCAGGGAAAATACTCGGTGTAGAGTGAAATGAATTCGAGAGCAACGCAGAGATAAGGCAGATGAGCAAACAAAAACCTGTCTCATGGGTGATCAGAAAAAGAAGACGGACATATGTCGGTCATGTGATGAGAAGAAACAATCAGAGAATCCCCAAACAAGCTATCATGTGGAACACAACAGGCAGAAGAAAAAGAGGTCCACCACGTGAAACTCTAAAGAGAAAACATTTCATTAGGCAAACATCCTTTGATGAGATTCAAAAACTCACCGAACACAGGACATCTTGGCGAACTACCATGCGGGCCCTATGTGACGTTTAACGGCATGGGAAGAATGTAAGATATAAGATATATACACTGTCCAGAAAAAAGAAAAGCATAGCTTATATAAGCTTCATTTTTTATATGTTATGACAAAAATTTTTTTCCAGGTATCTCAAACCAAACCAAAAATTGTCATCAAGATATCAGGTCCATGGTTTAGAGTGAAGTTTGCTATTCTCGTGCACAGTCAGAACGCAGTAGCTGCCCTTGCTAATCACGCATTTTTTATATTTTTTTACCATAACTCATGGACAAGTCCTGATTTTTGTGGTGAGCACAACTCACTTCCCACGCAAATGAAACCCTATAAAAGGATGAGGTTACACAAAAATACAGTTAATTTTCAAGCAGACAATTATGGTGCGACTATCGCAAAATTTACGAAACATTGTTATTCTTCGCCTGCAAGCAGGCGAAAGTCAAAGTCAGGTTGCCAGGCATTTAAACGTGCAGCAGAGTACCATCAGTCGACTTTGGCACCGTTTCCAAGCCACTGGCTCAGCTGAAGACCAGCACCGCAATAGACGACCCAGGGTGACAACAGCAGCTGATGATCGCTTTATTCTGGTTCATCACCTCAGAAACAGGTTTACAACAGCTTCCTCAAGTGCCCAGTCATTGCTTGCAGGGCGTCATGTGTCTGATCAAACTGTCCGGAATAAACTGCATGAAGCTGGGCTGGTGGCACGACGACCCCATCGAGGTCCTGTCTTAACGAGACGCCATCGCCAAAATCGACATGTTTGGGCTAACCAGCATAGGCCCTGGACAACTGACAATCAGTGGAGGCGTGTCTGGTTTAGTAACGAATCTTCCTTTCAGTTGCATCGCCATGATATGCGGAGAAGGGTCTACCGTAGGCCAAATGAACGTTTTGCCCAAATAAGCGTTGATGAAGCTCCGCCGCATGGTGGTGGAGGTGTAATGGTATGGGAAATGATCAATTTCAACGGAAGGAGTTCATTGGTGCAGAATGAAGGAGGCGTGAATGCGCAAAGTTACGTCAGTGAAATTCTTCGACCCCTTGTCCTTCCATTTTTGGCTCCGCAAAGGTCTTTGTGTCAACAGAACAACGCCAGACCCCATTCTGCACGGTTCACAACACAGTTCCTAACTGCCAACAACATTCTCACCCCACCCTGGCCATCCCTGTCTCCAGACATGAATCCGATCGAGCACCTATGGGATGAGCTGCAAAGACGTGTTTGTCGCCGAAACGTTTCTCCAGCCAATCGTCGTGATCTGTGGTAGGCACTCCAGGAAGAGTGGGCAACCATCCCACAGGCGCACATCAGACATCTGATCGCATCTATGCCCATGAGATACCAGTCGCTGATCGATGCAAGCGGAGGCCACACACCATACTAACTTAGGAACCCCTGGGACTAACAAATTCTAATCACACAGATGCAAGAAACTGTCAAGTGAGTGTTTAAACCCTTAGGTATTATTGTGTGCAATTTGAAAACTTTATTCACTCAGTTTAAAAAGCTGTAAAATATCAAATATATGGCTAAAACTGGGTCATCAGTAGTTATGCGTTTCTGTTTTTGGACAGTATATATAATATATATAGTAAAAAGTAAAGTAAAGGTAACCCTGTCATGCCTTAGAGGCACATAGGTGGTGTTAGTGCCCATATTTTCCTTGACCTGTCAGCACACTAACCTGGCTGCCTCTCATTCCCCAACTCCAGAAGAAGTCAGGTACCCATATCTACAGTTAGGTGACTGGGGTACCGCCGGCCGGAGTAGAATCCCCGACCTTCGCCATGAGAGGCCAGTGCACTAACCACTTCGCCACTCAGACACCCATATATATATATATATATATATATATATATATATATGCATTCAGTCTTCATTACTCCATGGTACTTATGGCTTTTAGGCCGATTGTACAAAACTCCTTTAATTGATTCTCAACTGCCAAGCCAGAGATTAACTCAACAACAACGCTGAATCAATCACCTAAGTGCATCCAGTGCCGATCACATACACATTTCATTAACGACACATGATGATGATGTTTGGCTGATGAATTCATGCTGGTGAAATAGGAAAACAGGAACAAGAAATCCAGACGGCTTGCATCTCAATACAAGATGGCCGCCACAGGATATTAAATGAAATATGACAGTATTCCTGTGCAAGAAGAACTCTTGATCACAAACATTCTAACCTAGGCTGACAATCACTAGTTCTACAGTTACATTACTAACTAAAACACTACGTCCTAACACGACAAAACTAACTCTAAACCGATAAAAAAAATTTAACTACTTATCTAACATTTCTACAGACTGGACCATCTAGAAAGATATGAGCTGCATACGGTTCATGCATAATTTTCAGACTACAAAAATCATTAGTATTCAGGGGGAGTTAAATATACTTTCATTTCACTCAGAAGTTTTACATGAGTCGCATCCCCTTAACCATGAGCAAAATTCCTTACATTAATGTAACATCATACACCAGCGTTTCCCAGCATGGGGCTTAATAAGCTACCGGGGGGGGGGGGGGTTGAATATTTTGAGAAGCAGTTAGATATACTTTTTTTAGTATTGGTTGACTATTATATCTTTCGAGGGATTGGGGGGGGGTGCACATCAAAATCTTTGTGGCGTTGAGGTGGGGCATCATCCAAAAAAAAAAAAGGTTTGGGAGACATTGTCTTTCACGGATTTTTTTTAATGACGTCATAGTCTACCTGAAAAGCCTAAGAATTTTCAATGAACCAGTGGGAAAATTTTTAAATATCCAGAACCATTATTACCATTTTATTATTATTATTATTAGTATTATTATTGTTATTATTATTATGTCTTAAATTAAATATTTGGTAAATTTGTTAAACTAATGAATAATTCTACGCTGTGGCCGTGGCCATAATTTGTAATCTAAAAATGACGTCACCTACCAGAGCTGATATACGGGCATTTCCAAGGTTAGTTACATGTCTTGCTACGAAATTCAGCAAAATAATAAACAGCAGCATACAATCTTGGACCTAAACTCTGTTGAGGGGAGGGCTATGAAGTGTAAGGAAAATGTAGAGGTTTTACTTTTGTTCTTAAATATTATTTGCCAAATTATAAGTACGGTCGCGTCTTATACAGCGGTGCGTCCTATATAGTGGGACATTCGGTATATAAGTGCACTTACAAACATAAAAAGATCACTGCCGTAATGCTTATAAAGGTATCAGGTGTTTCTTGCCTAAAACGTCGCCAGTTACAAAATACTTGAGTGGTTTTATTAATATGGTAAGCCAGAAGGATGGACTTGTTTGGTGATTATTAAAAATATCGGTAATTAAGTATCGATTTAGTGAAAAAAATCAAGGGTCGATACTCACTTGGTAATGGAGTTATTACTGTGGAGAGATAGAATGGACAGAGATAGGAGGAGAGAGAGATCAGAGGAATGGGGAGATGAGAGAGATACAGATGAGAGTGAGGTGAGAGAGGAGAGAGAAGAGAGGAGATGAAATATGGAGGAAAGAAAGAGAGGATTGAGAGTAGAAGAGAGAGGAGAAACAGATAGAGAGAAGAAAGAGGAGAGAGACAGAAGGAAAGGAAGAAAAGAGAAGGAAAGAAGAAAAGAGAGGAGAAAGAGATTAGAGAGAAGACAGTGAGGGAGAGATAGAGAGACAGAATGAGAAAGAGACAGAGACACGTGATATACAGAAGGACAGTTACACGAGAGAATCTTTCGAGAGTCCAGAATTCGAAGATACAAACTTTACAGAAGTACACAGAGCACAGTTGTATGTTTAACCTAAAAGCGTATACAAGCATTTTCCCATTAATATTACTGCGTGTTCATTCTCCTGATTTATTTATAGCTTACCTACTACATCTATATTTCAATTACTTTAGATCATTTTACATAGTCACCTATCAACTTTGACCCCTTCTTCTGGTTCAGTAGCATTTTTTAGACCGACATAGATGGCGTCACGTGACCCCATGGAAGGGCATTCCGGGTGGTAGTTAAAGGGGAAGATGAAGAATGTAAGATGGTTGCCAACTGTTGTTGTCACGGGTAGGTCCTCCGTGCGGGGAAGGTGGTACATTCCGTTTGTTATCCAGAGCACCAGATCCTAGGAGCACACAATAATTAATGTAAAAGTTTACACCTATACACCAAGCACTGCAGTAAAGCTTTTAGTAAAACTAGTTTCCTAGTTTATACAGATCCTAGGAAGTGAATAAAGATTTCAAGATTAACCTGTACAAAAGAAAAACTCTAAATCTGTGAAAATAAAAAATATACATCTTTAAAACTTCTTTTCAATGTCTAAATATACCTGAAAAGCAGGAGTATATAACGATAAAGACAAGAAATGTGAAACAAAATACTGTAATACATGATCAAGGCAGAACAAAATGGCTGAATCACAGTTCTGCTTACAAGTCGAATGTGCGACTGACTTTCTCCCTTAACATATCTGATTTAAAGGGGGAAAATGTATTTTCTTAAAGTTATTCTGTTTATGAATACATGTAAATTTTTATCAGAACTTCTACTCAAACCATCATCTTTCGTGTAGTCCATTATTTCAAGAGTCAGTCAGTCATTTGCATGTCCCTTGTGGAACTTTGCCTCCCTAACATCTCTCCTGTAGGCCTCTCGATTGTAAGGAAAATGCCCTGATGGCTGAAGCATCCATTCGCAGATCATCAACGATGTCCTGCAGCCATCTTGGCCTTGGTCTTCCTCTCTTTCTTTTTTTCCCATTATGTACCCATTTAGTCAGTGACGTAGGAAACTTTGAGTTATCTTCTACCCTGGGTGGGAGTGAAGGCGATGACCGATTAAGCAATCAGCGACCCAAAGCTGATTTGCTAGCGTCAGGGTTAGCGAACCATAGCTGATCAAGACGCTGTCCCATCTCTCCGTTAGTACCCCATTTGCCTTAATAACGGGAAAAGGATCACCATAGTCCCCAAGGTGGTGGAGTCTGCTAAAGAAGCATTGCACATCCTCCTGCTTTTTAGCTGTAGTCCGGAACTGAAAAGATAGCCGCCATAACCCGCTCCCAGGCCGATACGATGTTGTATCCCAAGACCTCCACAGCATCGGCTGCAAAGAACACCAGCTCGCAGTTACAGGGAGATAGCACAAGACACAACAAGACAAGACAAGACAATCCATTGGAACTGCAAGCAAATGTTCTTTGCAGCCCTTACCGTCTTGTACGCTCACTTATCAAGAAAATGCTGTCTCTATGAAGCATAGCATTGTGTTGAATTAGTTATAGCATTGTGTTGAATTAGTTATAGCACTGTGCTGAATTAATTATAGCATTGTGTTGGATTAGTTATAACATTGTGTTGAAGTAGTTGTAGCACTGTGTTGAATTAGTTATAGCACTGTGTTGAATTAGTTATAGCACTGTGTTGAATTAGTTATAGCATTGTGTTGAATTAGTTATAGCATTGTGTTGAATTAGTTATAGCATTGTGTTGAATTAGTTATAGCATTGTGTTGAATTAGTTATAAGTTACTGCGACTTTTTTTTCAGTCTCTTACCGTACCCTAAAAGCAAAAAGAGGGAGAGAGAGGATGTTATACTTCTTTAGCAGACTCCACCGCCGTTAGGACTATCCCTACCTCTGTATCGCTATCTAAGCTATGTCTGTTAATAGGGGTAGCAACGGAGAGGTGATACAGGGTCTTGGCCGGCATGGATAGACAACCCTGACGTTAACATGCTTTCTGACCGCCACATCGGACACGCCTTAAACATCTGTATGAAATTTATCCCAAGAACGAACGAAGGAACGTTCTCTTCAAGAGACCACGACTTGGACATATTTAACTTTTTTCTTCGGCAAAATTTCATTTAATTCAGGTTTAATACATGGATGCTACAGAATTTTTACGTTAAAAATGTTATACAAAGCTGCACAACCGACGGTAACTAAATACTTTCCGTATAGTTATTTTTTTACATTTTCAGTGAAATAAGTTAGGATGGTTGTAAAGTATAGTTTTTAAGGACACGAAGACAAAAGAAAGGAGGCAGATACGCCAGCAGCAGATAATAAGATGAACGCTTACAGTTAAAAACACACACAGAAACCATCCAGTATTTGGGCAATATGAGTTTGTCAAGGAATTGTTCATAAACTGTGCAGTTCATAAAAGTACGAGAAAAATCAAGGGAACTGAGAGAACAAATATAACAACGGGCTTGCCAAGTGGCACAAGAAAAAAAAGAGGCTACAGATTTAATTTGAAACATTAACAGGGCAGGATTGATGTGACTGAGAATGTCAATCTGAGACCGCCCCGTTAGTCAACTACAAATATCATCATGAGCAACGACACGACAATTGGAAAATATAAAGGAGTTGTAAATAATATAATAGTCTCCATCATCTAGATAAAGTACCATCAGCAGGAGCACGTGCTGTAACGGAAGGCGGAACACATATGGGAATGCCCGGAGTGCGGGGATGTCAGTTTATGATTATAACTACAATTACAACAACAAATCAGTCTAGATAAAGAGCATACTCCATCGCGGTTACTCGGTGAGAGCTTTGACGGCGCTGAGGTGACATTATGAGAATGTCTTTCTATAGCAACAGTTGTGGAAGGATGTCACAGAAGACATGTTAGTGTAAAACTGTAAAACAAAACAAACAAGTAAAAACAAAACAAGACTGAGATACTCTGTATTTGAGGGTTATCACAAACCACGTAAAGTGAAAGACGGCAATCGTTGATCCACTTTGTTCTTTCTATTATTATTACTATTATTATTAATATTATTAATATATTATGTGTGGTGCCGGACAGCGTTGATGATCATGCTTTTTCATCTTGGTGTTTTCTCCATTAGCTGAGATGCATTTCTGTGTCCCTGCCATGTGGTAAGTCCACTGAGATATTTTTCTCTTGGCCTTCCTCTCTTCCTTTTTTCCCCCTTCAATTTTACAGTCAGTACTTGGTTCTACAACTTCTATCTTCTCATGGCATGTCCAAGAAATTCTGATAGTCTTTTTTCTTATTATTTTATCCAGTATTTGTTGTTTTGAAAGTATTTTGAGGACCTCTCTTCGCTTGTGTTTCTGTCTGTCCAGGATATCTGTTGTATCTTTCTCCAAAACCATATCTCTTTTGCTTTCTGTTTCTTTGTAATCTTTTCGTTGTCTGTTTAAGTTTTATAACAACATAGCATATTGGCTCTATAAATCATAGTAATACTCTTTTCCTCATTTTTATGGGCATTTTCGTATTTGTTAGTATCTTCTTCACGTCATAAAAAGCTTCATTTACTTTACCTGTTCGTAATTTTATTTCATTTCTGCACTTGCCATGAGCTGTCATTGTTATTACAAGATAACTGAAACTATTTACACGTGTCAGTGTCTTCCGTTTGGAAAGGATGTTGCACTCTGCTATGTTTATTCTTTTCTATGTTACCACTGTTTCAGTTTTTGTTCTGTTTACTTCTAGACTTATTTCATTGCTCTTCGGTTATCTTGTTCATAATTTTCTGCAAATTACTTTCGCTTTCCGCTATTAGAACGGTATCATCCGCATATCTCAGGTTATTATGGCCTTATGTTTATTCCTTTCACATTTTCATTGCCCCTCCTAATGTTTTCACTATATAATAAGAATAGAGCAGGTGACGATACATCAGGTATCTATCAGGTATATATTCTTAGCAATATGTTTACCTTCTATATTAACCTTTTCTGACATTTCTTCTTGTCTAACTCTGCCAAAAGCTTTCACATAACCAATACAGCACAAGTATAAATCTTTGTTTACCTCTAGAGATTGTTCTGTTAAGATTGCTTACCTGTTCTTCAACAAAACCACATTGTTCTTCTGCGATTTCAGTTTTTATCTTATTTTGTATTCACAGGTTAATGATTCTTAATAGTATTTTTATGATGTGGCTCATTAAACTGATTGTGCGACGGAAAAAATTCGTTAAAAAATGTAAATCGCCATGATCTGACTTGCAATAAAGCGTTTACCTTATTGACAATGTTCTCATTGTCACCGTAGAAGGAAGTGAAGTTCACAACAGGGTTGTAGCTGTCGTACATGGCGTAGATAGAGCTGGCAGATACCTCACCGTCTTTATGTCTGGTAACGACCATCTGATGGCGGCCCCAGGACAATGATGGCTCATGTCCTTCGTCTTCGTCTAGGATGCCTTTGCACATTCCATTCAGCTGTATCCTGTAGATTAAACAAAAATATTTAAACTGGAAAGTTTTGAGCTCTAGTAAACAACGCAAGGATTGAAACATATCGATCATTTCACATCCGCCACATAACTTTCCAAGCAACGTTAAACTTAGAAAAGTTTTTTTTAAAAATTGTCATCAGTTTCTAGGATCGTTAAGAGTTTCTGCGTAGCAAAGTGATTAATGCATTAGCCTCTCACGGCAGGGTCGATGTTTCAAGTTCGACTGAAGGCATCTCAATCACACCGTTGTGCAAACGGGCACCTGCCTCCTCTTGCAGGTGAGAAGGGTAAGACAGTCTGTTGTAGCATTGACCACATCACCTTCCTGTATGTCGACGTACCAACAAAATACGAAGAAATTAACACCGCATCACTTACGAGCCTCTATCACATTATACCGCTACATCTATCTTTATCTCAGTGACGTTTTAGCACCAGCGTTGTGTTTTGCCTTAATCCTGATTAACATTATTAAGTTAGTTTCATATGTATAACAACAATACTTTGAGCGGAATCTAACTGGTTCAGAAACTCTTCAGAACACAGCTTGTTCTGCCCAGTTTCTTGTGGGCTACCTTCTAAGATAGTTCAGTAGATAACGTTTGCTCCCATATGAATTTTCACAAATAAGAAACAACAAGGCTTTCGCACAGTAAAGTAAGAGAACACAGTACTGTATGGTCAGACCCTGAAAAAAGTCGTAAACAAAGCATTTTTAGACATGAGAGAAGGAAAAATGACAAGAGAATTACCCGTTCTCCAGCAGAACGAGCTACTGTCTAGCCACGAGAGAACAGCGCATTAATCAACTTAGCCATCTAGCACCCCCAGTGTTTGTTCACGATTTTGTTTTTCAAGATCTAACCATACAATACAGTGCTGTGCTACTTTTTTGTCCCCATATGCTAGTATTATCAGTCTAGCGTACATTCTCGTGGGATTTTGTTGTTGATTACTGTTGCTATGAGTTTCTATTTGCTTAAAGATAACAGAATTAATATAGAAAAAAAGGAAGTGGAATTTAAATTGTTTTAAAATTTCTAAGGATTTTGGACGGCCAGAAAACGTCAGGTGGAATGAATTTTACTCATTTTATTGCTTTTACTCGACCTGTACAACGAGCTTTCATGTCTTTTGGATACACTTTGGTGTACGTATAAGAAAGGAAATTTATTTATAAACAAGAACAACAAATGTATGTTTCAGACATATGGAGTTTTCTCACCTGTAACCTTTCAGCTCCCGGTAGTTGGTCTTCTGGGCTGCGTTGTGAACCACGAGGAGTTTGGGCTTACTGAAGTCGTAGTTGAGCACAGCTTCCTGTTCTGTGGCTTTAACCTTGGCCTTGAAGCGGAGCTGGGAGTAACTCACGTCTGGGAACTGGAGGAGAAAGATAAATTAGATAAATAAAGGATAAATTAGAAACTCGCCCGCATCTAAAATTTCATGTCAGACTCTTCGGTCTGTAACTTTCCCTATATCAAAACATGACGATTGTCGGGAGGGGGGTGTGTAGGATGAAGTCACACATTTGTTTCGCTTCATTCATTCATTCATTTATTCATTCATTCATGTGACATGTCCTTCCCAGAACACTGTCCCTGTCACAGCCTCCCTGAATCCAACACGATATTGCAATGAGGCATCCAGACTGTTCGTGATGTCCTGAGTCCATCTGCGGCGAGGTCGTCCCCTTTTCTCTTTTCCCGGGCACTGCCTTCTACTACCAACCTCTCCAAGCTGTTGTGTCTCTTGATGTGGCCGGGCACTGCCTTCTACTACCAACCTCTCCAAGTTGTTGTGTCTCTTGATGTGGCCCAAGTATATCAGCTTTCTAAATTTATGGTGTTAACAGTACAGCTCTCCTAAGACGTTGGACCCAGAGGTCTAATCTCCTTCAATTAAAATTCAACCCCACCAAAGTTAATTTTAAAAAACTATTCCCTTGCTAAGAAACTATTCCCTTGTCACTGAGAAAGGCTCACAACAAAGTTTTTACAGTTCAAAGTTCTGTACTGTTAGCTCAGTGGAAGATCGCCCTGAAAGTTAAATAACACAAAATTAACAAGGGAGCTAAGTTGTATTCCAGCATTTCAGGGGAACAAACCGTAAAAATAAATCCATCTTCTGTTACTTCCCCTCTCCTTGCTGAAAAAAGAATTCAGTAAATACATTTTTAACTCGACACAGCGATTGAGGGTTGGATTGCTGTAAGTTGATCCTACCGCTGTTAGTTTGGTTCTCTCTTGGGTGATGTCCAAACTTGTGTATGTGTTGGAAGTACCACCGACGTCGAGGTCAACTTTGAAGATGGAAAGATGGCGATGGAGTTGTCCCACTATATTTTCTTGGATGTGGAGTCCGTACGGTGTTTCTTGTTCGGTGTAGAAGACAGTTTGGATATAGCCTGAAAGATCAAAGATCAAAATACTGAATGAATTTTTTTAAAATCAGGCAAAGGTAGTCATGTCTTGCCGTAGAGAAGTGGATCCAAACAGGTGATTCGTGCACCCTCTGACAAGTTTGTCTGTGGCTGTCTTAACGATCTAATATTAAGTTCGTTGATCTGTGTACCAGTTCATGCAGATTGTGTTGTCCAGTCCCATACTTGTGTTGGGGTAACGCCACTGAGTTCTTGTTTACAGTGTAAGTGTTGATACGTTCTGTCCCTTGTATCAAGGATGTCAGGTAGTCTGTGTTCCGTGTGACAGTTTTAGTAACAGGAGGACAGAAATACTGACACAAGAGTGCACAGGAAACCTTAACCCGTACGGGAATTCTGAAACAACGAACCAACTATTTAGGTAGTAAATGAGAGCTGTGACAGCGAGGAAAATAACAAATTCCGCATAGGGATCCTGAAGTCGATCAAGTCAGTCAAATCAGTCAAGTCGGTCAAGTCAGTCAAATCAGTCAAGTCAGTCAAATCAGTCAAGTCGGTCAAGTCAGTCAAATCAGTCAAATCGGTCGTCAGTCAAATCAGTCAAGTCGGTCAAGTCAGTCAAATCAGTCAAGTCAGTCAAGTCAGTCAAGTTGGTCAAGTCAGTCAAATCTGTCAAATCAGTCAAGTCAGTCAAATCTGTCAAATCAGTCAAGTCAGTCAAATCTGTCAAATCAGTCAAGTCAGTCAAGTTGGTGAAGTCAGTCAAATCAGTCAAGTCAGTCAAGTTGGTCAAGTCAGTCAAATCTGTCAAATCAATCAAGTCAGTCAAATCAGTCAAGTCGGTCAAGTCAGCCAAATCAGTCAAGTCGGTCAAGTCAATCAAATCAGTCAAGTCAGTCAAATCAGTCACGTCGGTAAAATCAGTCAAATCAGTCAAGTCGGTCAAGTCAGTTGGTGAGAAGATAGGGACCATGAATGAGACATAGAGTTTAGCTTAGGTGGGGGTCTCCGCTACCTGACAGAAGTGGACTGATACAAATCTGAGAACAGTTGTGATTATGTTTATGAAGTAATAAAATCTGAGAACAGTTGTGATTATGTTTATGAAGTAATAAAAACTGAGAACAGTTGTGATTATGTTTATGAAGTAATAAAATCTGAGAACAGTTGTGATTATGTTTATGAAGTAATAAAATCTGAGAACAGTTGTGATTATGTTTATGAAGTAATCAAATCTGAGAACAGTTGTGATTATGTTTATGAAGTAATCAAATCTGAGAACAGTTGTGATTATGTTTATGAAGTAATAAAATCTGAGAACAGTTGTGATTATGTTTATGAAGTAATAAAATCTGAGAACAGTTGTGATTATGTTTATGAAGTAATCAAATCTGAGAACAGTTGTGATTATATTTATGAAGTAATCAAATCTGAGAACAGTTGTGATTATGTTTATGAAGTAATAAAATCAGAGAAAACGTAACATCATCCGTTTTCTTTGGGTGTCTGCGTTTCAGTTTGTGACAGTTTGTTGTTCGATCAAAACAAGTTGTCGTGGAATTGTGAAGACAATGCGGAGTACAGCCACAACACCACCACCACCACCACCAACAGCAACAACAACAACAACAACAACAACAATTACACCATCATTGGACACGACCACACTGATATGATGGGAAGGGGCGATATCACCACATCACGATGCTGGCGACACAACGGGCGGCAGCGCCTTACGCCACACACCTTCCCGCATTCTGGCTAGCACGAGATTATCGGAAGGCAGATACAGGCTTCCGAAGTAGTGTATGTTTGTATCTTGATCTGGGCGGACGTGAAGTTTTTGTACTGTTAGAAATGTGAAACTATGTTAGATTCTGCAGAATATATCTTGTCGACTGTTGTTATACTTGACTGGATTGGCTATTGGTCACTGGTATATCAATCGTCTAGATTTTATATTGATGAAATCGGCCTGACCAAGATTTCTTGCTGATAGTCGGCCTGACCAAGATTTCTTCTGATAGTCGGCCTAACCAAGATTTCTTGCTGATAGTCGGCCTGACCAAGATTTCTTACTGATAGTCGGCCTGACCAAGATTTCTTGCTGATAGTCGGCCTGACCAAGATTTCTTGCTGATAGTCGGCCTGACCAAGATTTTTTGCTGATAGTCGGCCTGACCAAGATTTCTTGCTGATAGTCGGCCTGACCAAGATTTCTTGCTGATAGTCGGCCTGACCAAGATTTCTTGCTGATAGTCGGCCTGACCAAGATTTCTTGCTGATAGTCGGCCTAAAGCCGTATCCCCAGTATGTCTAAATGGCGTGGAAACGGGGATTTTACCTTGTTAACCTTACTTTGTTAAATATTAATTTTTTTCCTAGACAGCCTCTGCCTTTATTTGTTTTGCTGTTGCTGCCATGGCAATCACTGACTGATCTACCTGGACCAGCGGACAGAATTCTGTAGAAGTCAACGCTGTGAAGATGGTGAAACACAAATGCGGCGCTGACATGAAAACTGAATGCGATAATGACTTGGGGTGCAGCCAGAAAAGTATTAGTTGAATCTGCCAAAGTGCCCTGTTAGGTAGGCCGAGCCTGTTGTTTTGTTAGGTAGGCCCAGACTGTGGTCCTATTAGTTAGGCCGAGCCTATTGTCTTGTTAGGTAGGCTCAGCCTGTGGTCCGATTAGTTAGGCTGAGCTTGTCCTGTTAGGTAGGCCTAGCCTGTGGTCCTATTAGGTAGGCCCAGCCTATTGTCCTGTTAAGTAGGCCCAGCCTGTGGTCCTGTTAGGTAGGCCTAGCCTGTTGTCCTGTTAGGTAGGCCCAGCTTGTTTTCCTATTAGGTAGGCCCAGCCTGTTGTCCTGTTAGGTAGGCCCAGCCTGTGGTCCTATTAGGTAGGCCCAGCCTGTTATCCTGTTAGGTAGGCCCAGCCTGTGGTCCTATTAGGTAGGCCCAGCCTGTTATCCTGTTAGGTAGGCCCAGCCTGTTGTCCTGTTAGGTAGGCCCAGCCTGTTGTCCTGTTAGGTAGGCCCAGCCTGTTGTCCTATTAGGTAGGCCCAGCCTGTGGTCCTGTTAGGTAGGCCCAGCCTGTTATCCTGTTAGGTAGGCCCAGCCTGTTGTTAGGAGCACGAATGGGAAAATGTGAAAGTGTTCTGGCCTCCCTGACAACTTTACTGTCACTGTTATCATCTTTGCTCTCATCCATTCCTTCATTGCGTGCTAATAGATGATATTTAACCCTTTATGAAATGAAGAAATGTTCATAGTGATCTCAGACTACTTCCATTCCCGTTTTAAAATTTAATTTATGATCAGTAACATTTAACAAAGAGCTAACAAAGTTTCCCAACAGTTCTAGTGCCACGGGGAAACATTCACACCAGGTCAAGTTTTACAACTTAAGATCAAGAGGGAGATTACTGCCCCCCCCCCAAAACAAAACAAAACAAAACAAAACAAAACAAAAAACAAACCAACATGATGTGGCCTAATGAAGCTTATCAAATGTATGATAACCTTATTGTAATGTTTTGCAACTGCACTTGATATTGTAGTGTATCTTATGGTAATCGTACCAGAATGAACTCGTAAACAATTAAAATAAAATACTACAATGAAGTGATGATTAACTTGGAATTGCACTTCTCCTGCATGCATTTTTTTTCCATGAAATGAATCACGTGTCTAAATAAACTTCCACACAGTTTTGGAAGTAAAACACAAAAGAAAGTGTTTTTAAAACAGTAAAAAAAAAATCCCCATTTCCGTGCAATTAAGGCATATTGGAGTTACGGTGTTATGTGCCGTATTTCCAAGGCCTTAGGCACATGAAAGTGTGATGTGGTCAGCATCACACATGCCGGCATTTACCTTCCAAGATTTCTCTGGTACCCGTTTTTAGAGGCTGGGTGAAGCCTGGGGTGTTTTTTCAATAAAATAAATAAATAAATAAATAAAAACTTACATAATCAAGTAGTCCATACGAACTTTTAGAAAAGTTTAGTGTATGTTAGATCTTAAAGTCGCCGCCTGCTTTGCCAGCCTTGTTTGTTTTGTCATGGAAGTTTAAGTCTTAAAAAAAATATGACATTATCTTAGCCACTAAAACGAAGTCAGTCGTGGCCAGTGGGATCCAGCTGTCGCTGATGTTTCTAAGAACATGTTTCAGAAGCTTGACACTCTTACCTGTACTTATGAACCGTGTCGAGAGAACCCCATGCTGGTGGAAGATGTAATCGACTATGTAGTCGTAGTTCCCTACCGTTAACGCTGACCTGTAGTGTCAGAACTAAACATTACCTCACTGTTACAGGCGATTAGAATCGATTACCGGAACTATAAACTACATACTACTATTGTACATTGATAGTTGATTATTTTATTAAAATGATGTTACCAACAATGACGTCTAATGTTAATTATCTATAATGATGTTAGCAGCAATGACGTCTAATGTTAATTATCTATAATGATGTTGGCAACAATTACGTCTATAATGATGTTGGCAACAATGACGTCTAATGTTAATTATCTATAATGATGTTGGCAATAATGACGTCTAATGTTAATTATCTATAATGATGTTAGCAACAATGACGTCTAATGTTAATTATCTATAATGATGTTGGCAACAATGACGTCTAATGTTAATTATCTATAATGATGTTGGCAACAATGACGTCTAATGTTAAATATCTATAATGATGTTGGCAACAATGACGTCTAATGTTAATTATCTATAATGATGTTGGCAACAATGACGTCTAATGTTAATTATCTATAATGATGTTAGCAACAATGACGTCTAATGTTAATTATCTATAATGATGCTGGCAACAATGACGTCTAATGTTAATTATCTATAATGATGTTAGCAACAATGACGTCTAATGTTAATTATCTATAATGATGTTAGCAACAACGCGGATTAAAGCTAATTATTACAATAAAGATAACAACAGAACGATCTGACGCCAATATATATATATATATATATATATACTGTTTATATATATATATATAATGATGATAGCACAATATAACATAATGCTAATTATCTATAATGGTGATAACAACAGTACGACCGAATATTAATTATCTAAACTCAAATAAAAACATGTACCACAGGTAAAGAAAGAATGAAGCAGACAACCATCATCATCATCATTATCATCATCATCATCATCATCATCATCATACTTAGAGACAACATTACCATTTTTTTTGTTGTTGTTCTAAAATCATTCCCACGAACCTCGTGAAGACGCTTATTACAAACGTAATCTGTCACGCTACCACAGAAACTGATTTATTTATTGATTTATTTCTTCAGTTTTTTTTTGTGTGGGTAGGGGGAAAGATGGACAAACCTCAGTATCAGAGCAGAGTCTGCCATTCCCCCATAAAACGGGCCGCTGGGGTATGCGTAAGCCAGGTGGCGCCTCAGAGGGTAGCCATTGTTATTTTCGAACAGACAAAAACCAGCTTTAGCCACATCAGGCTCTCGTTGGGTCTTAGACATGAAGCTCTGAAATGAACTTTTAACATAGAGTGAAACATCCCAAATATTTGTTCACTGAGACTAACTGAGCTGTGTTACCATCTTCATCCGAACTCTGTGCTATCAGTTTCAAACATGGACACTGACAGCTACAAACAAAACGAAAATCATCACGAAAATAGGAAATGGCGCCATCAGAGCTAGGACTGGAGTAGCACCAGAAACAACAAGTCAAATGGTTCGACCACGTTAACGACTACCACAAGACAGAGCACCGCAGAAACATCAAGCCAAACTGTTTGGCCACGTTAACGACTACCACAAGACAGAGCACCGCAGAAACAACAAGTCAAACTGTTTGGCCACGTTACCTGACTACCACAAGACAGAGCACCACAGAAACAACAAGTCAAACTGTTTGGCCACGTTACCCGACTACCACAGAAAACGTTCGCGTTAACAATCTAACCCTCGTCGAGCTCTAGCAAGACCTTCTATTTGTCCCCTCAACAATGGAAGCTATATGAAGTAGGAGACACGACAAGATAAGACAGGACAATACAAGACAAGACAGGTTGCCTGTAGCTAAATTTTAAAGACTGCCATTTATTAACCACAAAACTCAAGGATCCAAGCAAAACAAGATTTGATTGATCCCATTTAGGTTAAAAAAAAGTTCCGGCCCAAATGTGAAATCGA
Organism: Achatina immaculata; assembly: GCA_009760885.1. Classification (NCBI taxonomy): domain Eukaryota; kingdom Metazoa; phylum Mollusca; class Gastropoda; order Stylommatophora; family Achatinidae; genus Lissachatina; species Lissachatina immaculata. The sequence goes on along the minus strand of CM019696.1, from coordinate 21,757,229 downwards.
AAAAAAGAGACCTTCTGGTCAGCAGATCAGTGCATTAGCCACTAGACCACCACAAAATTCTAATTTTTAGAGGTTATGTTATATTTATGCAGTAGTTCTAACATTATTAAGCAAACATAAATAAGCATGATTAGTTAGGTGGGGCTAAGGCGGCGGATAGGGCAGAGGACACTGCTCTCCATGTCTGGCGATTCCTTGCTACTTGCTTTAGATCTTCGGTGTTTCTGATGAGCATTGTTGAACACTCCTTGGTGATAACTCTTCTTAGTGTGTCTTTGGTTCTTCCCCACTTTCTTTTACCCCCTGGTGACCATGTAAATGCTTGGTGTGGGAGTCGTTTCTCGTCCATTCTAAGTACGTGGCCGATGTAGTTCCAGCGAAGTCTTCTGATAAAGTTTAATAAGCACAATTAATGGAAGAAAAAGCTGAATAGAAAATATACACTTTCGCTCAGCCCAGCTAAACAAATGAATGAAATGAGAACTTTTAATGTCGAGATTTGACAAGGACTGTTACAGTTACATGAGTCCAAGGTGTAGCTTGATGTAAAAATCATCAATTTTTTTATTTTTTTTTTTGGGGGGGGGGGGTCTAATTTGTAAGCATAAAACGATAGGACATATTCTCTTGGAAGATGATTTTGAAGAGGTCACTTGTTAGTCCACCTATTTTTTTTTTCACTCTAGTTTCGCTTGGCCATTTGTTGCTATGAAGGACTGCCTCTTTGTCCTTAAACCAAGTTGCTTCCCCAAATCACAGAACAGGTTTAAAAGGAAAACGAGGTCTGTACGTGGCATAGTTTCAGTGACTACAACCGCGTCATCTGATATCTTATGCTTCCAGTCTTCTTGCCATGTCCTTCTGGTCTTCTAGACTTTTCAGTTCGGGTTTACTCCCCCTGGCTGTGGACTCAGAGGGTAGCCATTGTTATTTTCGAACAGACAAAAACCAGCTTTAGCCACATCAGGCTCTCGTTGGGTCTTAGACATGAAGCTCTGAAATGAACTTTTAACATAGAGTGAAACATCCCAAATATTTGTTCACTGAGACTAACTGAGCTGTGTTACCATCTTCATCCGAACTCTGTGCTATCAGTTTCAAACATGGACACTGACAGCTACAAACAAAACGAAAATCATCACGAAAATAGGAAATGACGCCATCAGAGCTAGGACTGGAGTAGCACCAGAAACAACAAGTCAAATGGTTCGACCACGTTAACGACTACCACAAGACAGAGCACCGCAGAAACATCAAGTCAAACTGTTTGGCCACGTTAACGACTACCACAAGACAGAGCACCGCAGAAACAACAAGTCAAACTGTTTGGCCACGTTACCTGACTACCACAAGACAGAGCACCACAGAAACAACAAGTCAAACTGTTTGGCCACGTTACCCGACTACCACAGAAAACGTTCGCGTTAACAATCTAACCCTCGTCGAGCTCTAGCAAGACCTTCTATTTGTCCCCTCAACAATGGAAGCTATATGAAGTAGGAGACACGACAAGATAAGACAGGACAATACAAGACAAGACAGGTTGCCTGTAGCTAAATTTTAAAGACTGCCATTTATTAACCACAAAACTCAAGGATCCAAGCAAAACAAGATTTGATTGATCCCATTTAGGTTAAAAAAAAGTTCCGGCCCAAATGTGAAATCGAAAAAAAGAGACCTTCTGGTCAGCAGATCAGTGCATTAGCCACTAGACCACCACAAAATTCTAATTTTTAGAGGTTATGTTATATTTATGCAGTAGTTCTAACATTATTAAGCAAACATAAATAAGCATGATTAGTTAGGTGGGGCTAAGGCGGCGGATAGGGCAGAGGACACTGCTCTCCATGTCTGGCGATTCCTTGCTACTTGCTTTAGATCTTCGGTGTTTCTGATGAGCATTGTTGAACACTCCTTGGTGATAACTCTTCTTAGTGTGTCTTTGGTTCTTCCCCACTTTCTTTTACCCCCTGGTGACCATGTAAATGCTTGGTGTGGGAGTCGTTTCTCGTCCATTCTAAGTACGTGGCCGATGTAGTTCCAGCGAAGTCTTCTGATAAAGTTTAATAAGCACAATTAATGGAAGAAAAAGCTGAATAGAAAATATACACTTTCGCTCAGCCCAGCTAAACAAATGAATGAAATGAGAACTTTTAATGTCGAGATTTGACAAGGACTGTTACAGTTACATGAGTCCAAGGTGTAGCTTGATGTAAAAATCATCAATTTTTTTATTTTTTTTTTTTTGGGGGGGGGGGGTCTAATTTGTAAGCAATAAAACGATAGGACATATTCTCTTGGAAGATGATTTTGAAGAGGTCACTTGTTAGTCCACCTATTTTTTTTTTCACTCTAGTTTCGCTTGGCCATTTGTTGCTATGAAGGACTGCCTCTTTGTCCTTAAACCAAGTTGCTTCCCCAAATCACAGAACAGGTTTAAAAGGAAAACGAGGTCTGTACGTGGCATAGTTTCAGTGACTACAACCGCGTCATCTGATATCTTATGCTTCCAGTCTTCTTGCCATGTCCTTCTGGTCTTCTAGACTTTTCAGTTCGGGTTTACTCCCCCTGGCTGTGGACTCTCCCGGGGCACCTGACGTAGACTGGTAGTTACAGACAATACAATTTACTGTCATTCCATAGCAGGAAGATCTGACCCGGCCCAAGTTATTAGTTCATCAGGAAGATCTGACCCGGCCCAAGTTATTAGTTCATCAGGAAGATCTGACCCGGCCCAAGTTATTAGTTCATCAGGAAAGTCTGTCCTGGCCCAAGTTATTAGTTCATCAGGAAAGTCTGACCTGGCACAAGTTATTAGTTCATCAGGAAAGTCTGTCCTGGCCCAAGTTATTAGTTCATCAGGAAAGTCTGACCTGGCACAAGTTATTAGTTCATCAGGAAAGTCTGACCTGGCTCAAGTTATTAGTTCATCAGGAAAGTCTGACCTGGCTCAAGTTATTAGTTCATCAGGAAAGTCTGACCTGGCTCAAGTTATTAGTTTGTCAATCTTGTTCTCAGTTCTGACAGTTAACACTGCTATGAAAGGACAGTTACCATTACTGTGACTGGACAGTTAACACTGCTCTAAATGCACAGTTAACACTGCTCTGAATGCACAGTTAACACTGCTCTGAATGGATGGTTAACACTGCTCTAAATGCACAGTTAACACTGCTCTGAATGGATGGTTAACACTGCTCTAAATGCACAGTTAACACTGCTCTGAATGGATGGTTAACACTGCTCTAAATGCACAGTTAACACTGCTCTGAATGGATGGTTAACACTGCTCTAAATGCACAGTTAACACTGCTCTGAATGGACAGTTAACACTGCTCTAAATGCACAGTTAACACTGCTCTGAATGGACAATTAACACTGCTCTAAATGCACAGTTAACACTGCTCTGAATGGATGGTTAACACTGCACCGAATGGACAGTTAACACTGCTCTGAATGGATAGTTAACACTGCCCTGAATGGACAGTTAACACTGCTATGAAAGGACAGTTACCATTACTCTCACTGGACAGTTAACATTGCTCTAAATGCACAGTTAACACTGCTCTGAATGGACAGTTAACACTGCCCTGAATGGACAGTTAACACTGCTCTGAATAGACAGTTAACATTGCATTGACTAGGCAGCTAACACTCCTCGAATGGATAGTTAACAATACCCTGTCCGAACAGTTAACACTGCCCTGAATGGATAGTTAACAATACTATGACTGGAGAGTTATTCTCCAATAATGAAAAGAGAAATGGATAGCAGAATAGACAAATAAAATGTATAAAAATGTACGCGAGGAGAAACATTATAACAGATATTAATAACAACAACCGTACATGATGTGAGTCCACCAATTTTTTAAAACTATTAATTAAAATATGTCTGTTCATTGATAAATGGGGCACGTATAAATATATTTATAGCTGTCCTCTCAAACTGTTTATTTAAAATTATATCATATCAAAGAGACCAGAGAAGATGGGTAGAGTACTTGAGGAAAGAGAATTAGCAAATCCAGAACATTTTAAAACATTTTTATGAGTAGTTTTATTGGTAAATCACATTAAGGTATACATACATTACTTATCATTCAGGTATACATACATTACTTATCATTCAGGTATACATACATTACTTATCATTCAGGTATACATACATTACTTATCATTCAGGTATACATACATTACTTATCATTCAGGTTTGCATACATTACTTATCATTCAGGTATACATACATTACTTATCATTCAGGTATGCATACATTACTTATCATTCAGGTATACATACATTACTTATCATTCAGGTATACATACATTACTTATCAGTGTTGACGTGTCTGGGCAGTCTGCTCCAGGTACAAGAGTTCTTGATGCGAACCCAAGAGATCCACCCCCACTGTCAGCATAGTTCATTGTTTGCTGGAAGCAGGAAATATTATAAAATTATTCATCATCATCATCATCATCATCATCATCATCGTCGTCGTCGTCGTTGTCGTCATCGTCATCATCATCATCGTCGTCGTCATCATCATCATCGTCGTCGTCGTTGTCGTCATCGTCATCGACATCATCATCATCGTCGTCGTCGTCGTTGTCGTCATCATCATCATCATCATCGTCGTCGTTGTCGTTATCATCATCATCATCGTCGTCGTCGTCACCATCACCACCAACACCACCACCACCATCATCATCATCATCACCACTATCATCATCACCACCACTACCACCACCACCATCACTGCCATCATCATCATCATCATTACCAGCAGCAGCACCACCACCACCAACATCATCATCATCATCATCATCACCACTATCATCATCACCACCACTACCACCACCACCACCACCACCACTGCCATCATCATCATCATCATTACCAGCAGCACCACCATCACCACCAACATCATCATCATCATCAGCAGCAGCAGCAGCAACGACATCATCCAGATGCATCTTCATTTAAAACTATCCTAAGCCCAATCTTTTTATTTTCTTGTTTTTAAATGACATGTCCCCCATCTTGCTTCCTGCTCACACCCTGAGAATGTCCAGATGTCCGTCCTTGGGTCTTTTCTTGGGTTCTTTATTTTCAAGCTTTGTCGTCAGACGTTGTTGCTCTTAGTAACAGTTTTAAATGAGAGCAGTCTTTTTCCAGACAAGACGTGCCATATTTTATCTTTGTTTTTTGCCCTCCTATTTATACTATTTAATCCTACAACTTAATAAAAAGAGATTTTAAAATGTTTGGCTAATTTTTACATTTCTCTTTTACTGGGAAGCACAAAAATGTTTTGTTTGTTTTTTAACAAATAAATGATGTATGACACACTGTTGACGGAAATATGAAAGTTTATGTTAGACGTGGCACAGGTGAGTCAGGAACAGGTAGCCTTATCATATCATCCAGGCACCCGGAGGACGTTGAGTTACGGACATTATTATCCTTGACCTGTCGTCCTGTCAGGAAATGTGGTCACCATGAAGTCTGACACACTTTTCTTTCCAAAGCTCTGTGTTCAACGAATTATCGATTTTTACACACGGAGGAAGTATGAAATGGTCCGAGAAAAGAGAGGACCACATGATTAAAATACGAAATGTTTTAAGAAAAGAGAGTGTCACACAGTGGAAATATGAAATGTCTCAAGAAAAGAGAGTACCATTCGGTGGAAATATGAAATGTCTCGAGAAATAAGAGCACCCCACTATGAAAGTATGAAATATCTCGACACAAGAGCGTATCACAAGGAGGAAATATGAAATGTCCAGACAAAAAAAAGTACCACACAGTGGAAATATGAAATATCTCGACAAAAGAGATTATTACACAGTGGAAATATGAAATATCCAGAAAAAAAAGTACCACACAGTGGAAGTATGAAATATCTCGACAAAAGAGATTATTACACAGTGGAAATATGAAATGTTCCGACAAAAGATATTATTACACAGTGGAAATATGAAATATCCAGACAAAAAAAGTACCACACAGTGGAAGTATGAAATATCTCGACAAAAGAGATTACACAGTGGAAATATGAAATGTCCAGAGAAAATAGAGCATCACACAGTGGAAATACGAAATCTCAGGAGAAAGGAGTGTCCTATATGGTGGAAATATAAGAAATCCAGATAGAAGCATGTCACAGACTGAAAATATGAAATGTCTCGTGAAAAGAGAGTACCATTCGGTGGAAATATGAAATGTCTCGAGAAATAAGAGCACCCCACTATGAAAGTATGAAATATCTCGACACAAGAGCGTATCACAAGGAGGAAATATGAAATGTCCAGACAAAAAAAAGTACCACACAGTGGAAATATGAAATGTCCCGACAAAAGATATTATTACACAGTGGAAATATGAAATATCCAGAAAAAAAAGTACCACACAGTGGAAGTATGAAATATCTCGACAAAAGAGATTATTACACAGTGGAAATATGAAATGTTCCGACAAAAGATATTATTACACAGTGGAAATATGAAATATCCAGACAAAAAAAAGTACCACACAGTGGAAGTATGAAATATCTCGACAAAAGAGATTATTACACAGTGGAAATATGAAATGTCCAGAGAAAATAGAGCATCACACAGTGGAAATACGAAATGTCAGGAGAAAGGAGTGTCCTATATGGTGGAAATATAAGAAATCCAGATAGAAGCATGTCACAGACTGAAAATATGAAATGTCTCGTGAAAAGAGAGTATTGCGCAGTGGAAATATGAAATGCGGAGAGAAAGTACAGTACCGCACAGAGGAAATATGAGATATCTCAAGAAAAGAGAGTACCACACAGTAGAAATATGAAATGTCTCAAGAAAAAAGAGTATCACAAATTAGAAATATGAAATGTCCCAAGAAAAAAGAGTATCACAAATTGGAAATATGAAATGTCCCAAGAAAAAAGAGTATCACAAATTGGAAATATGAAATGTCTCGAGAAAAAAAAAAACAGGGGCATACAGTGGAAATATGAAATATCTCGAGAAAATAAACGCATTTACCAGAGAATTGTGTCACATATCGACAGAAAGGAACAGCGGTGGATATTAGTGTACAGAATAAGGCAGTTTAAGTCCTTTCCTGTAACCTGTAGTGGATTACAAGGACAATGACTGGAATGGAAAACATGAAATGTGACAAATCATAAATTTAAGACTTACGCCTGCGGGGGAGTGAGCAGTATAAACCACGCCAATCTCCGACAGTGACACCTCGAAGGCCATTCTCTCCCCTTTGAAGCGGACATCATAGATCGCTGGTCCGGTGAGATCTGACGAACGGAAGTTGAATTCCCATCCCAAGTACTTGACCTGGGGAAAAGCAGGAAGCTTGTGTCAGTCACAAGTCATTAAACTGTCATGTACTCATTCATTCGTAGTAATTAACACTCACAAACAGAGACATACATACAAAAACCGAATTAACACATCAGTCGGTGCACGCAACACAGTCACGACCGTGCGTCTTATCAACGAATAGAACCCCTATTTATTCAAACATTTTCCAGCAGATTTCTGAAACTGAAATATCAGATCATTCTGGTTCACTTGTAGACAGCTGAAATAAATAATAAGACAGATAATAAACTGTGCAGGCATCGTTAAAAAAACGTCACGGATGCTGCTATAATGAAAATTTCTGTAAAAAAAACCACGAAAAAAACCGAGTTTTCGATAACAATAATATCATGCTAACATGTGAAAGAAATACATCAACAACTATAAATTAGCACAGAACTGATGGAAACATAGTAACAACTATAAATTAGCACGGAACTGATAGAAACATAGTAAGAACTATAAATTAGCACGGAACTGATAGAAACATAGTAAGAACTATAAATTAGCACAGAACTGATAGAAACATAGTAAGAACTATAAATTAGCACAGAACTGATGGAAACACTGTAAGAGTCATAAATGAGCACAGAACTGTTGTTAAAACTGTATGAATTAAAAACCAGCACAGAACTTTCCTAAACATGGTAATAACTAAAAACCGCACAGACATGATGGAAATACAGTGAGATCTATAAACCAGTACAGGAATGATAGAAACACAGTGAGATCTATAAACCAGTACAGGAATGATAGAAACACAGTGAGAACTATAAACCAGTACAGGAATGATAGAAACACAGTGAGAACTATAAACCAGTACGGGAATGATAGAAACACAGTGAGAACTATAAACCAGTACAGGAATGATAGAAACACAGTGAGAACTATAAACCAGTACAGGAATGATAGAAACACAGTGAGATCTATAAACCAGTACAGGAATGATAGAAACACAGTGAGATCTATAAAACAGTACAGGAATGATAGAAACACAGTGAGAACTATAAACCAGCACAGGAACGAATGAATGAATGATCTTTATTTTAAAAGAGTGGAAAATTTGGCGCGGAGGCCTGTCTTACATTTTGTCCTTTATCACTCCATCTTTCATGCTTTTCACACACTTGATTTATTAATAAGGTATACAAAATCGGGGTGTCTGAGTGGCGAAGTGGTTTGTGCACTGGTCTCTCACGGCGAAGGTCGGAAACACCCCAGTCACCCAGCTGTAGAAATGGGTACCCGACTTCTTCTGGAGTTGGGGAAGGAAAAGGCGGCCAGGCGTGTTACTGACCATATCACCCTCTAGTGTGCTGACAGGTCAAGGAAAATATGGGCACTAACACCATATCCCTATGTGCCTCTAAGGCATGACAGGGTTACCTTTCCTTATACAAAATTACACACACACACATACACATATATATTTATTTCAGTCATATATATATATATATATATATATATATATAAGAATTCAAGGTGAAACTATGCGAAATATAAGTATACAGATTACATGAAAAAATATCTAAGAAACACGGTGAGAACTATAAACACTAGCACAGGAATGATAGAAACAAAATAAAGACTATAAATCAGGTGAGGAACTGATGTCGCCAGTCATGCTATTTTGAGGGATATTTTTCAAGGTACAGACAGAGCAACTTTTGAACTTTCTTTGTCGGGAAAGGAATGAAGATTGTCATACAAGAAACATCCGATATTTCGGCGTGAGCCTTTTTCGAGGATTACATGCACAACGAGACAACCTATTAAGATAAGTTCTTCGTTTTTTTGTTTTGTTTTGTCTCGTTGTGCATGTAATCCTCGAAAAAGGCTCACGCCGAAATATCGGATGTTGTATGTTTTTCATTTATACATTCTCATACTTTCTATTCGTTTTTTCTCACCTTACTCACTCCCTCCCTCACTTTGTAAAACTGCACCATACACCTCTATCTACCCTTTTTATTTAAACCAGTTTTACTGCAGTCGCCTCCCTTTTATCTGTCACACAAGAAACGATCTGGTGGAAATGACAATTCCCTGAAAGGGAAGGAAAAAAAACTTTCCGCTATAGCAATAGATCTCAAAGTGGGGGGTACAGTCTCTTCCCTTCATTTCCAACCCCCTCCCCCTAATTTTTTCACTGAGGGAAAAGGGAACGACCGGAGGAATTAGAACTATCTGAGGTGCCTCTATGCATAATGAGAGGGCGTAGCCTGTTCTCTGAAGGTCAAGGCAAGGCAACAAGACAAAGCTTGGGGATCTTTGATCTTTCGGTCTGTTTAGATTTGTCATAGGAACCATTTGAAATGAGCAAGGACATGACTTCTCCATCACACCTGGGTGGATTTGTCTAACCGTGACCCTCTTTTCAAAGAATGTATGCAAGTTTGCCTTAAAACTGGTTCATTATTTTCCGAAAGATGAACTTTGCACTAGTTTATAACGTTCCATGTTACACATATTTCTCAGCACCTGATACATGTTAAATTTATTTATTATCTGAGTAAGTGACACGACAACCAGGAAGCAGATTTACGAGCCCTTGGAGTGGACAACTGGCAAGAGAAGACTAAGTACAGAGAGAAATGGAGACAGCTGGCAGGAGAAGACTAAGTGCAGAGAGAAATGGAGACAATTGGCAGGAGAGGAGAATACTAAGTGCAGAGAGAAATGGAGACAACTGGCAGGAGAAGACTAAGTGCAAAGAGAAATGGAGACAACTGGCAGGAGAAGACTAAATACAGAGAGAAATGGAGACAACCGGCAGGAGAAGATTAAGTACAGACAGAAATGGAGACAACCGGCAGGAGAAGACTAAATACAGAGAGAAATGGAGACAACCGGCAGGAGAAGACTAAGTACAGACAGAAATGGAGACAACTGGCAGGAGAAGACAAAGTGCAGGGAGAAATGGAGACATCTGGCAGGAGAGGAGAAGACTAAGTGCAGAGAGAAATGGAGACAACTGGCAGGAGAAGACTAACTACAGACAGAAATGGAGAAACCGGCAGAAGAAGACTAAGTGCAGAGAGAAATGGAGACAACCGGCAGGATAAGACTAAATGCAGAGAGAAATGGAGACAACCAGCAGGAGAAGACTAAATGCAGAGAGAAATGGATACAACCGGCAGGAGAAGACTAAGTACAGAGAGAAATGGAGACAACTGGCAGGAGAGGAGAATACTAAGTGCAGAGAGAAATGGAGACAACTGGCAGAAGAAGACTAAGTGCCGAGAGAAATGGAGACAACTGGCAGGAGAAGACTAAGTGCAGAGAGAAATGGAGACAACTGGCAGGAGAATACTAAGTGCAGAGAGAAATGGAGACAACTGGCAGGAGAATACTAAGTGCAGAGAGAAATGGAGACAACTGGCAGGAGAAGACTAAGTACAGAGAGAAATGGAGACAACTGGCAGGAGAGGAGAATACTAAGTGCAGAGAGAAATGGAGACAACTGGCAGGAGAAGACTAAGTGCAGAGAGAAATGGAGACAACTGGCAGGAGAGGAGAAGACTAAGTGCAGAGAGAAATGGAGACAACTGGCAGGAGAAGACTAACTACAGACAGAAATGGAGAAACCGGCAGAAGAAGATTAAGTGCAGAGAGAAATGGAGACAACTGGCAGGAGAAGACTAAATGCAGAGAGAAATGGAGACAACTGGCAGGAGAAGACTAAGTACAGACAGAAATGGAGACAACCCGCAGGAGAGGAGAATACTAAGTGCAGAGAGAAATGGAGACAACTGGGAGGAGAATACTAAGTGCAGAGAGAAATGGAGACAACTGGCAGGAGAATACTAAGTGCAGAGAGAAATGGAGACAACTGGCAAGAGAAGACTAAGTGCAGAGAGAAATGGAGACAACTGGCAGGAGAAGACTAAGTGCAGAGAGAAATGGAGACAACTGGCAGGAAAAGACTAAATGCAGAGAGAGAAATGGAGACAACTGGCAGGAGAAGACTAAGTGCAGAGAGAAATGGAGACAACTGGCAGGAGAGGAGAATACTAAGTGCAGAGAGAAATGGAGACAACTGGCAGAAGAAGACTAAGTGCAGAGAGAAATGGAGACAACTGGCAGGAGAAGACTAAGTGCAGAGAGAAATGGAGACAACTGGCAGGAGAATACTAAGTGCAGAGAGAAATGGAGACAACTGTTGGCTGCAACAGTGAGTCACACTGACTCGGACAGTTGAATGAATGAGTGAATGAATCTGAATGGGCTAAAAATAGACACTCACTCACTCACTCACTCAATTAACTATTAATAATTATGACAGACAACCCGTGGCTGTAAACTAGGAAATAGTTACTTTCTCAATTTTCCAGGTGTACAGAAACGCAGGTTATGTGTAAATATATTCTTTCACCTGTCTGTTCTTGACCGAGTACCGCTTTCCATCAGGCTCCACCAGTGTGGGTGGTCGTTGGGGGTTGGGCGGTTGTGGTTCTCCTCTACGATTTAAGGTCGAATACAGGTTATCATCGTTCACTGGTTTGGTCACTTTTGTTTTGTTGATGCTATGGTAGGATGGAAGGACGGATGGATGGATGGATTAATGGATGGATGGATGATTGAACAGATGGTTGGACGGATGGACAGCTAGATAGATAAGACAGACAGACAGGCAGCCAAGCAGGCAGGCAGGCAAGGAGATAGGTAGGTAGGTAGACAAACGTACAGACAGACAGATTTTACATGTTTGAGAAACGCACAAACTAACATTATACCACAAAAGAACATGCGTGACACATGTCGTACTATACGTTTCATTTCAATACCTTGTCGATGATACTATAAAAATAAGACTTTTAAGGGCATGCATCTTTCCCATGGCAACATATGCCTGTGAGACCTGGACACTTAACAAAACAGCTGAGAAACACATAAACGCCTTTGAATGTAAATGCTACAGAAGAGTCCTTCAAATATCTGAAATAGAATGTATGGCTTTCGTAGAAGTTCCTAAGACAACTGAAAACACATGAACAGCCATGATTATAAGGCTGGTGGCTTCATCACTGAAATATGCACTGTGCAGGTTGTTATTCCTACAAAGTGTTAGTGGAAAAAGCTAATTGATAGTTAGTAGTTACTCTCGAGATCAAGTTTGATAGAACCGATCTATGAATCTTCAAGTTATGGTTCTATGGTATACACTGAGAAACACATAATGACCTAAGTACGCTACTTTTTTTCCCACTAAACAGTAACAGTACAACTGGACTAAACTCTGCAAGCTTCCAACATGACAACGTCTATCAAAGTGAGTAATAATCAAGAATATGGTTATGTTCACATATACAAAGATTTATTGAATGAGGAAATGAACGGTGAATAATGAAGATGGGAGGGGGGGAGACGTGCTGCCAACATGGCAGTGTGACTTCCCGGCAGGACTGCTACGTGGAAAGGAAACGTAATAAATAGCAATGGAAGAAACAATCCTAAGTAAATTCTTCATACCTACAATTGTATGAATTCACACACAACTGAACTCACATCCAACCGGAATCTCCAAACAGAAGGCTAACTGACTGCATTGTAACTGCCCTAGAACAATTCACTCCATTGCCAAGACATCAATATATCCTTAATAACAATGCAATCTCTAGAACAATTCACTCCATTGCTAAAACATCAATATATCCTTAATAACAATGCAATCTCTAGAACAATTCACTCCATTGCCAAGACATCAATATATCCTTTCACCTGTCTGTTCTTGACCGAGTACCGCTTTCCATCAGGCTCCACCAGTGTGGGTGGTCGTTGGGGGTTGGGCGGTTGTGGTTCTCCTCTACGATTTAAGGTCGAATACAGGTTATCATCGTTCACTGGTTTGGTCACTTTTGTTTTGTTGATGCTATGGTAGGATGGAAGGACGGATGGATGGAGGATTAATGGATGGATGGATTAATGGATGGATGGATGATTGAACAGATGGTTGGACGGATGGACAGCTAGATAGATAAGACAGACAGACAGGCAGCCAAGCAGGCAGGCAGGCAAGGAGATAGGTAGGTAGGTAGACAAACGTACAGACAGACAGATTTTACATGTTTGAGAAACGCACAAACTAACATTATACCACAAAAGAACATGCGTGACACATGTCGTACTATACGTTTCATTTCAATACCTTGTCGATGATACTATAAAAATAAGACTTTTAAGGGCATGCATCTTTCCATGGCAACATATGCCTGTGAGACCTGGACACTTAACAAAACAGCTGAGAAACACATAAACGCCTTTGAATGTAAATGCTACAGAAGAGTCCTTCAAATATCTGAAATAGAATGTATGGCTTTCGTAGAAGTTCCTAAGACAACTGAAAACACATGAACAGCCATGATTATAAGGCTGGTGGCTTCATCACTGAAATATGCACTGTGCAGGTTGTTATTCCTACAAAGTGTTAGTGGAAAAAGCTAATTGATAGTTAGTAGTTACTCTCGAGATCAAGTTTGATAGAACCGATCTATGAATCTTCAAGTTATGGTTCTATGGTATACACTGAGAAACACATAATGACCTAAGTACGCTACTTTTTTCCCACTAAACAGTAACAGTACAACTGGACTAAACTCTGCAAGCTTCCAACATGACAACGTCTATCAAAGTGAGTAATAATCAAGAATATGGTTATGTTCACATATACAAAGATTTATTGAATGAGGAAATGAACGGTGAATAATGAAGATGGGAGGGGGGGAGACGTGCTGCCAACATGGCAGTGTGACTTCCCGGCAGGACTGCTACGTGGAAAGGAAACGTAATAAATAGCAATGGAAGAAACAATCCTAATTAAATTCTTCATACCTACAATTGTATGAATTCACACACAACTGAACTCACATCCAACCGGAATCTCCAAACAGAAGGCTAACTGACTGCATTGTAACTGCCCTAGAACAATTCACTCCATTGCCAAGACATCAATATATCCTTAATAACAATGCAATCTCTAGAACAATTCACTCCATTGCCAAGACATCAATATATCCTTAATAACAATGCAATCTCTAGAACAATTCACTCCATTGCCAAGACATCAATATATCCTTAATAACAATGCAATCTCTAGAACAATTCACTCCATTGCCAAGACATCAATATATCCTTAATAACAATGCAATCTCTAGAACAATTCACTCCATTGCTAAAACATCAATATATCCTTAATAACAATGCAATCTCTAGAACAATTCACTCCATTGCTAAAACATCAATATATCCTTAATAACAATGCAATCTCCTAATCTTTGCATCATCATCATCAGAATCTTAACATAACCCGAATCTCTATCATCCTAGCCAGGATATGCATCTCTCTCTCTCTCTCTCTCTCTCTCTCTCTCTCTCTCTCTCTCTCTCAGCTCTACTTCTTTTACATAATTAACATTTTCTACTGGAATTTTTCCGAAATGTTTGTTCCGTCAAAATCACGTGAGACACTTTGTCTTCTTAACATTCAGCCTCCAGACAGTTTGTAGTTTATCACAATAATTTCTGTACCTAATTTTCCCGTTTTGTTATTATTTTTAAACATGTTCTTACCTTAAGAATCACAGATCTCATGTTCTCTCAGCTACATTAGTCACCCACGCTTGACAGCTCCTAATATGGATTTTTTTGTGAACAAACATCTCAGGTCAAGGGTGCTCTTCAAGGGATACAACTTTTGCTTACTACCATTTTTATACGAATTCCATTCCTTTAACCAAAACTTCTATCTCTTTGCTTAAGAAAATCATCATCATCAGGTGCCGTGCCGACTGGCGTTGGCTATTATGCTTCTCCAGAGTACACGATCCTTCATGCAGGCCATCAGTTCAGTTGGTGATCACCTCTCACACCATCCCGTCAGACTGTCCAGTAACATTTCTCTTGGTCTTCCTCTTGATCTTCTTCCTTCTATTTTTCCTGTTGTTATAATATTTTCAATGCCCCCTCTTCTCATTGCATGTCCTATGAAAGTACATTGCCTCTCTCTCTCTCTTATCTTTTTGGCAATGTTTTTTTGTCTCTCCAGCTCTTCTAATACATTCTTCATTAGTTATTTTTGCTGTCCAGGGGATTCGCAACATTCTTCTAATAAACTACATTTATGTTGCTTCCAATGATTTTTGTGAAGACTTGCCTATTGTCCATGATTCACTTCCATATAACAAGATAGGTTCAATATAGCATTTTAGGACTCGTTTTCTAACATTCATTGATAAGTATGTGTTGGTTAATATGTTTCTCATTCTCTGAAATGCAGTCTTTGCTTGGCCTATTCTGTTCCTAATTTCCCTTCTGCATTTCCTATCTGAAGTTATTACTGCTCCAAGGTATTTGAATTTCTGCACCTGCTTTAGAATAGTTCCGTTTAATTTTATACTACATGTTGGTGGATTTTGTTTCTTAGATATAACCATAGTCTCTGTCTTTTTTTATGTTCAAAGTAAGGCCTTTCTGTTCACTTTCTTTGGCGACTTTATCCAAGAGATTTTGCAGGTCTTGTTGGTTCTCAGCTATCAGTACTGTGTCGTCAGCATACCGAAGGTTGTTAAGGAAATACTGTTATATATCACGGACACAAAAAAGAATAAATATATCCATACTACAAGAACTTAACAGTGAAGAAAGTTGGCTAGTAAAGAGGATTAAACAAAGAAAACTGAATTATTTTTGACATATTAAACGTCATGAGCATTTAGGGAAGAAGACAATTTTGGAAGGGTACATAATAGGAAAAAGAAAAACAGGAAGACCAAAACGAAGATGGCTGCAAGACATCGTTGATAATCTGCAAATGGATGCATCAGTAGCAGGCCATCTTGCTTACAACCGAGAGGCCCACGGAGAGCTGTTAGGGAAGCAAAGTTCCGAAGGGGACATGCAAATGATTGACTCACTGACCTTATCGATGTACCTACCTGCCAGTACTATATTTGGAGACTAGGTCATCAACGCTTTCGAAGAGTTGATTGCCGTACCAGATCTTAACAACTGACCATTCTTCTGGGTTTGCACCGCCGGTTTCAGTCAGAATGGAAAAGTCCAAAACTTGCACAGACCGAAACGGTATGGTATAGGCTGCTTTGAACCAAGTCAGCCTTCAAAATAAATTTGAAACAATTAAAACTAACGTCTCCCAATAATTATTATATAAAAATGTATATATTTATTAGGTAAACTCCCCGTTTCCATGCCATTAAGGCACATTGGGGATACGGTGTTATGCCAATATTTTCCAAGATCATCTGCACATGAAAGTGTGATGTAGTCAGAATCACATCTGGCTGCGTTTATCTTCTCAGATTTCTCTGGTACCCATTTTTAGAGGCTGGGTATACCCCGGGGTCTATATGATGTGGTCCAAGCATTCATATGTACGAAGTATTTAAATATATACCAGCTATGGCCCACACTGATTTTTTTTTTCGTGAAAAGTTGTCTGATAGCCTAAATGACAGGTCACAGAGTGTGAAAGCAGCACTTTGGACATGAGAGAAAGAAAATTAGTAAAACGGTGATCAAACCTCGAACCATGTACACAGGTATGACGTGCAGTTGCCCTCTGTAAAGAAGGAACAACGCACTGTCAACTCGGCCACCCTTCATTTTTATCAAAGTTTATAGTGCGTTGTTCTCCCTCGGCTGGGCAGTTGATCTTTCCTTCAGAGCTGGGGTTCGAGTCATTCTGTTACTGTTCTTTCTGTCACTTCCATAAGTGGCGGGCTGGTTGACTAAGAGGTTAGGAGCTCGGTCTACTAACCCGGTGGGATCCTGTTCAAGTTCAGGCAGTGAGATTTTTATCTGGTACCCCCACACCAAAAAGAGGCCACGGGGTCCACCCAGCCTCTAACAACGGGTACCAGAGAAATCTGGGAAGGAAAATGCGGGCAGGTGTGATACTGGCCTCATCAGACTTTCATGTGCAGGAGGTCTTGGAAATACAGACCTAACACCGTATCCCCAATAGTTCTTAATGACATGGAAACGGGAATGTTATTCTTTTTTTTTACGCGTCTTAAATGTTTTGTCTAGTAATTTTCGAGGCGAATCGTTCACGTGTGTGAGAGAGAGAGAGAGAGAGAGAGAGAGAGAGAGAGAGAGAGAAGTTAACAAACTGCTATTTTATTGAAACAGCATGTCTCTTATATGATTAAAACAAAACCTTCTCTGGGGATCTTTCGTAATCCCAGACCCCAGTGGCGAGGGGACGTAACCCAGGCAATCTTCTCTCTTCTCACAGTTTGTAAATGTTGCTCCATAACTCTCTTGTAGAATGTGCCCTGCCTGTCATGAATAGGAGAAGATGATAATGAGAAGAAAAAGATATAAAAGACAGAGAATTTCGAATATTTATAAATAAGAGATGGAAATGTGAAATTTAAACTTTTTAAAAAAGATTATTTCTTTACAAACTGTAGTTTAGTTTAGGAAGTAAGGTTTATGGGTGTGGGTAAAGAACATATAGAACAATCATCACTAAGAAAGTTGGATAATTCGAACATGATAGATAGATAGATAGATAGATAGATAGATAGATAGACAGACAGACAGACAGACAGACAGATAGACAGACAGACAGACAGACAGACAGACAGATAGATAGATAGACAGACAGACAGACAGACAGATAGATAGATAGATAGATAGATAGATAGATAGATAGATAGATAGATAGATAGATAGACAGACAGACAGACAGACAGACAGATAGATAGATAGATAGATAGATAGATAGATAGATAGATAGATATAGATAGATAGATAGATAAAGTGGAATGGAACATACATGACAGAGAGAGCTTGTGGAATAGAACAAACATCACAGAAAGATTGGCGTAGAACAAACATGAGAGCTTGTGGGGTAGAACAAATATTACAGGAAGAGAGTAGGATAAAACAAATATGACGGAGAGAGTGGAATAGAACAAAAATGACAGAGACAGTAGGATAGAACAAACATGACAGAAACAATGGGATAGAGCAAACATGACAGAGAAAGTGACATTCTTTTCTGTGTTTGAAGATGGCTGCAAGACATCGTTGATGCATCAGCAGCAGGTCATCTTGCTCACAACCGAGAGGCCTACAGGAGTGCTGTTAGGGAGGCAAAGTCCCACATGGGACATGCAAATGGATGATGATGAATGTTTGAAGTTAGTCTAAGGTACTCACCCTTTACTTCTTGGTTCGCACGTTAAATCTTTAGCTCACTTCAGAGATATCAAAACATGCTGCTGAAATTGTTATTGTTTCTGTTATTATTACAGCTGCCATTTCTGATATTGCTGTTGCTATTTCTTCTGCGGTTATGTTATTACTGCTTTTAGTGGTTTGTTTACCTCTCAACTTTCTCTGTTCAACTCCTTTTTCTTTAAACTATTATGTTATGTTGTATATATTTTTTCATGTGCGTTAACTATGCCTTTTGTTTCACTTTCTCACCGTTTTCAAACCACTGCAGTGGCTCTATGCTCCATAGCCCCGCAAGGGTTAGGGTCACTCTTGTCCACTGTTCCGCTGTCTTGACTTCTATGCCTGACTGTTTTTCTGAAACCTCATACCTTCACGATTGTTCTCGGACTTGTTTGTTGATACAGTCTGTGCCCGATCTCCAATTAGAGCGGAATTGAGATAAGTTGTTTGTGTATATTTTTTTACCTGCTTGTTTTGTCTTCACTTTTGTCCTCGACAAAGGCATTTTTGTCGAAATACTGGGCTCGTGTTGTTATTTTTCGTAACCATTTCATTTTTTTATATCCTTTTTGTAAAACTACTATGAACCTTCGTTTAACTCTATTAATACCAATTTTACCGCTGCCAGTATCATACATATCCTAGAGTGTGTAACAGTATATGGGTCACAAAAATGTTTTGAACGATGTCACTCTTTATGACAGAGTGAATGCCCTTATTCGTCTAGTCTCGAACCTACAGAAAATCTGCGTTATGATTGGCTATTCGTCTGTTCGGGCACAATGTGTGCCTCATGATAATTTTGGGTTTTGAAAGACAGAAGTTCATGAGCCGTGCGAGAGAGTAGACGTGTTAGTCTGTCATGTAGAGTTATATATCAGCTTATCTATCTATGCCTCTGACCCCTCGTGGAGCATAGGCCGCCAACAAGAGCTCGCCAGGCAGTTCGGTCCTCAGCCACTCTTTCCAACTGTCTCCATGTCTGGTTCATTATTTTGATGTCCGTGTCCAGACTTCTGCGCCAGGAGTTCCTTGGTCTCCCTCTCCTCCTTTTACCCTGTGGGTTCCATGTTAGGGCTTGCCTTGTAGTGCTGGATGTGGATTTCCGTAGGGTGTGTCCGATCTATTCCCATCTTTTTCGTAGGATGTCGTCTTCCACTGGTTGCTGGCCTGTTCGCTGCTGCAGTTCTTGGTTACTTATAGTACCTGGCCATCGTATTTGTAGAATCCTTCTAAGGCATGTGTTAATAAATGTCTGGATTCGTTTCATGATCATAACAGTAGTTCTCCAAGTTTCTGAACCGTATAGCAGAATGGGCCTTATTATGGTGTTAAATACTCTGATCTTCAATTTAATTGACAAGGCTGAAGTTCCCCATATTTTCTTCATCTGATGGAATTTTACTCTTGCCTTGCCCATTCTTGCTTTTACATCAGCTTCTGTTCCTCCCTGCTTGTCTATCACACTTCCCAGGTACGTAAACTTTTCAACCTCTTCCAGTTCCTCTCCTTCCAATATAATGGGCATTTCGTTGACCTCATTTACTCTAAGAACTTTACTCTTTCCCTTGTGGATGGTAAGGCCTAGTCTTGAAGAATTTTCTGCCACTAATATGGTTTTCTCTTGCATCTGTTGCTTAGTCTGGGAGAGAAGTGCCAGGTCGTCAGCAAAGTCTAGGTCGTCAAGTTGAGTCCAGAGCGTCCACTGAATACCATTTCTCCTATATTCTGTTGATTTTCTCATAATCCAGTCTATGGCCAGGATAAATAGGAATGGTGACAGTAGGCATCCATGTCTCACTCCGGTGTTAACTTGAAAGGCGTCTGTTAGTTGTTGTCCATGGATTACCCTACATGTCATCCCTTCATAGGAGTTTTTAATGATGGTGGTAATCTTCTCCGGTACTCCGTAGTGTCTCAACAGCTTCCATAGGGTCTGTCTGTCGACGCTGTCGAAAGCCTTCTCATAGTCAATAAAATTGACATAAAGAGGTGAGTTCCACTCCAGTGATTGTTCTACGATGATACGTAATGTTGCTATTTGGTCTGTACAGGATCTGTTCTTCCGGAATCCTGCTTGTTGGTCCCTGAGTTGTGGATCTACCGCGTCCTTTATCCTATTTAGAAGAACTCTGTTGAATACCTTTCCTGGTATTGATAGCAGTGTTATACCTCTGTAGTTGGAGCAGGAGCTCAAGTCACCTTTCTTTGGTAGCTTGACAAGGTAACCTTCTTTCCTCTCTGTAGGCACTTGTTCCTCTTCCCAGATCTTCCTGAAGAGGGGGTGAAGAATGTCTACGCTTGTCTCAATATCTGTTTTCAGTGCTTCTGCCGGGATGTTATCAGGTCCTGCTGCCTTGCCACGCTTCATCTGTTTTATGGCTTTATAAATCTCTTCCCTTGTTGGTATACCACAATCTATTCGTAGATCTCTATCGCCTGGTTCAATATTCGGTGGGTTATGAGGGGCTGGTCTATTCAACAATTCTTCAAAGTGCTACATCCATCTGTCTCTCTGTCCCTAGTCATTGGGTATTGTTTTTCCGTTCTTGTCTTTCACTGGCCTCATCGGCACACTATAATTTCCAGTCATCTTCTTAATTGTGGAGTATAGATCCTGTATATTTCCCTGCCGGGCAGCTCCTTCTGCCTCTGTTGCCAGTGTTTCTATGTAGTTCCTTTTGTCTGTCCTGATGCTCCTCTTTGTTTTCCTACATGCTTCCCTATACTCTTCTTGTACAATAATTTTACTGGCTCTTGTGCGGCTGTTGTTGAGTGCTGCTTTTTTCCTCTTTCTCTCCTCTATTCTCCTTATGGATTCTGCACAGATCCACTCCTTGTGGCACAGCTTCCTGGGTCCAAGCACTTCTTGACATGATGAGGTAAATGCTTCTTTCACTCCTTGCCATCTCTTATCAATTGACTCTTCTTCTGGTAGATCTTGTAGAATCTGAAATTTATTGGCGAGTGCGATCTTAATTTCTTCCTGCTTAGTTCTACCTTTTAGAACTGTAGTGTTGTATCTCTGGCGTTGTTTACTGTTGCCTCCTATCCCAGTCCTCGGGTCACAATTAGATGGTGGTCTGATGCAACATCGGCTCCTCTTTTGCCCCTCACGTCCTGAAGAGATCTTCTGTATTTCTTCCCAATGCATATATGGTCGATCTGATTCTCTGTTACCTGATCCGGAGAAACCCATGTAACCTTGTGTATCCTTTTATGATGGAAGAAACTCCCTCCAATGACCAAATTGCTTGTGGCACAAAAGTCAGCAAATCTCTCTCCGTTGTCATTCATTACACCCAATCCTTGCTGCCCCATGATATCTTCGTATCCCCTGTTGTCACTTCCGATCTTGGCATTGAAATCACCCATGGCGATAACCATGTTCCGCTCTGGACGGCTCTGCACAATACCCAGCAATCTCTCATAGAATTCCTCCTTTGTACCATCGCTGCTTTCATTTGTTGGTGCATAACACTGAATGACATCCATATTTATCCTTCTCTTTTGGGTTTTGAAGGTGGCTATAATAATCCGTGGGCCATGCGCCTCCCATCCAATTAGCGCTCCCTGAGCTGTCTTTGACAGCATCAGGGCCACCCCATACGTGTGTGGTGCGGTGTCCTCGTGTCCTATATCAGCTTAGGGTGTTTGGATTTGTAATGTTTGTCAGAATGTAAGAACAGTTGTCTGTTTGTTCTTTTAAGGATGCAATTGTATTTTTTGTGAAGTCTAGGTGGAATGTAGCAATAGTTGTCTGCTTGTTCTTTTTAGGACACAGGTAGGAGATTGTTAATCATGATGTTGTGTAGAGTTGTTCGGTTTGGATGAATTCTCTATGTGAGATTAGTATGTCGTTTTTGTTTTTGGCCCGGGGGGGGGAGGGTTTACATGTACATTCCTATGGCGAAGACAGATTCGCCGAAATGCATTGTGCATTATTGTATTGTTGATTTCTCATGTTGTGCAATGATAATTCATCTTCCCTCATTCATCAGGATTCCATCCTCATTGTTTTCTCATATTAAAATTTGTTGAAGGATTTTGATAACTGCTGATTTTGGCTGTTCTTTATATCAAAGTTTTTCTATGGTGCTGTTGACTGACTGCTTGGATGCTGAATCCATATGGCTGTCAGTCATTTTGTTGTTATATGAACTTTGGAGCTTTTCTTACACGGGTTGAATGCTGTTACTAAGTACATAAAGAAGTAACGTTTTGCTGTCGAGTATGTGTTACCTGTGTTGCTGTATCACTTACAGTTAGTTTCTGCCTTCACCATACAAGGCACATGGTCGAGGGTCATACTGAAAGTCGTGAGCAAAAATGTTTTAAAGATCAGAGTTTATAGATAGAGAAAATATAAATGTATCACCTTAATCTGCATTCTTTTCTTCACTTTTCAACATGATCTCCATTTCTCTACACATATTTTTCCCATCGCTCTGCAAGTTTGAAAATACCCTCCCGGTAGAATTCCGATCCAGCTGACCGAAGGCACAGACGCACCGCTTTCTGGACGTTCTCTCCTGTGGGACCCAACGGGCGCAAACTTTTCTATAGCCTAGGATCTCAATCATTTCCTGTACTGCATTGTGTCCTATTCCAAGATTTACGGCGATTTCAGATACTGTGACACGTCTGTCTTCTTTAAATGATGTCGTCAACCCTTTCCACGTTGCGTTCAGTGGAGGCAGTTCGAGGACGACCGCTGCGAGTCATATCTTGGATGCTCGTGTTTCCATCTTTGAAATGTTTCACCCACCTCCTAACACTGCTAGCACCCATTTACTTATCTCCATAAGCAAATTGTAGTCTTTGGTGAATTTGAGCAGCGGGGATTTCCTCTTTAACGAAGAACTCAATAACAGGACGTTGACGAAAAGAAACTTTAGCAACAGCCATTTTGTTTACGCTCCGCGTGGTCACGTGTCATATGATGGTGACGTCATTTACCCTATAGCGCGAAGTGCAAAGGATGTAGATTAAGCTGATACATTTATATTTTCTCCATCTATAAATTCTGATTAAAAAAAAAATTTGCTTACGACTTTCGGTATGACCATAGTAGATACTATTTCAGCTGTCCCTGGAATATTCTAGAGAAAACACAAATGAAGAGATCCGAAAGATACTCTGAGAATTTACAGAAACTACATAAAAGAATTAAAAGTAAAATATTTAGCAATTAACAGTAAATTAACGGAAGAATTGCAGAAACATGATAGGTCATTTGTGTAAACTGTACTTGATGACTACTGATCATATAGCTTCTATAAAGCTTACCCGACGATCAATGTCTGCCAGGATGTACTGCTCTAATCCAACAAACTCCATGTCGGAAAACGGTCTGGAATATATATATATATATATATATATATATAGAGAGAGAGAGAGAGTAAATCAACAGACTAATCAGCATGTCTATCAGTAAATCAGCATGTCTATCAGTAAATCAGCATGTCTATCAGTAAATCAGCATGTCTATCAGTAAATCAGCATGTCTATCAGTAAGTCAACACGTCTATCAATAAATCTCTCAACCAGTTTGTCCTAGCAGTGACTCAATCCATGGGTCTCTGTGCACCTACATGTCTGCCATTTTGTCGCCCTGTTTGCTTGTCTACCAAGCCGTTCCTCTGTTGTCTATCAAGCCATTCTTCTGTTGTCTATCAAGCCATTCCTCTGTTATCTATCAAGCCATTCCTCTGTTGTCTATCAAGCCATTCCTCTGTTGTCTATCAAGCCATTCCTCTGTTTTCTATCAAGCCATTCCTCTGTTGTCTAACACGCCATTCCTCTGTTGTCTATCAAGCCATTCCTCTGTTGTCTATCAAGCCATTCCTCTGTTGTCTATCAAGCCATTCCTCCGTTGTCTATCAAGCCATTCCTCTCTTTGTCTATCAAGCCATTCCTCTGTTTGTCTATCAAGCCATTCCTCTGTTTGTTTATCAAGCCATTCCTCTGTTTGTCTATCAAGCCATTCCTGTTTGTCTATCAAGCCATTCCTCTGGCCCTGTCCGGATATTACTATCGTCTCATTACAGATTGTCAGCAGAAGTCGCCGAAGGTATTCTTCGCCATTTTTGTGACAATGTTGTAAGTTCTGCGATACTTTTGAGAGAATGTTCAAAGTTCCAAACGGCCATTCTGATATTTCGTTCGGACATACTCGTATCTATCATTTCACGTCACAATCTCTTTCACCAGCGTCCCCAGTCTCTCCATTCCAATTTTTTGACCATTTCTATTTTGGTACTACTGTAACCCTCTCTTCCTTGCTTCGGTTTCTTCATCATCTTGTCTTTACTGCCGAGCAGCCAAATTTGTTTCATAATCTTCGGATCTTCGTGTAAGCAATTACAGCCGTTCTCAAACATGCTCTCCGAGGCAGGATCATATGCAAGTCGCATGCTTCCCCGAGGCAGGATCATATGCAAGTCGCATGCTTCCCTGAAGCAGGATCATATGCAAGTCGCATGCTTCCCTGAAGCAGGATCACATGCAAGTCGCATGCTTCCCCGAGGCAGGATCATATGCAAGTCACATGACAAGTAATCATATTTTCTCCTTTCATTACTATTTGTTATATAACATACCTAGACTTTCTCTTTTCTAATATTTTCATCTTGTTTGATTTGTATAATAAAGAGTAAGGTGAAGCGTTTGCCCCCGAGATAACTCGTCATGTAGCTCAAAGCATGCCTGCAAAAATCATATGTCCTATGGTGCGCGCGCGCACGCACACACACGCGCACGCACACACACAAACACACACACACACTCTCTCTCTCTCTCTCTCTTGTTTCATCATTTCCAAAGACATACAGGACTGCTGGCAGCAAAACATTTCCACTTCTGTCTGTTCCTTGTTATCTTCTTTTGGAAGTCTATGGCAGTGAAAATGATGGCAAATAACAGTCCCCACCATTTTCTCTGCCGTACGCCTCCCATGTCGCTTCTTTTCCCAGTATGTTGACTTCTTGCTGTCAGTTTTCATCAACATCTTTCGTGGGTTCTGTTCCCTGAATTACTTCACCCCTGCCACTGACATTTTGGAATTCTCCTGCGTCAGTTTCTTTAGCCACTGTTCATTTCTGACGGAGGTAGGGGTCCCTGGCCTCACGCACTGGCCTCCTTATTCTTTATTTCCCAGACCTACGTACAGGTCCCGCAGCCCCACCGGTGATTGTGCACAACCAGACCACCAAAGTAAAGAAACTGTCTCGTGCACAACCAGACCACCAAAGTAAAGAAACAGTCTTGTGTACAACCAGACCACCAAAGTAAAGAAACAGTCTTGTGTACAACCAGACCACCAAAGTAAAGAAACTGTCTCGTGCACAACCATACCACCAAAGTAAAGAAACTGTCTCGTGCACAACCAGACCACCAAAGTAAAGAAACAGCCTTGTACACAACCATACCACCAAAGTAAAGAAACTGTCTCGTGCACAACCAGACCACCAAAGTAAAGAAACAGTCTCGTGCACAACCAGACCATCAAAGTAAAGAAACAGTCTTGTGTACAACCAGACCACCAAAGTAAAGAAACTGTCTCGTGCACAACCAGACCACCAAAGTAAAGAAACTGTCTCGTGCACAACCAGACCACCAAAGTAAAGAAACTGTCTCGTGCACAACCAGACCACCAAAGTAAAGAAACAGTCTTGTGTACAACCAGACCACCAAAGTAAAGAAACTGTCTCGTGCACAACCAGACCACCAAAGTAAAGAAACAGTCTCGTGCACAACCAGACCATCAAAGTAAAGAAACAGTCTTGTGTACAACCAGACCACCAAAGTAAAGAAACTGTCTCGTGCACAACCAGACCACCAAAGTAAAGAAACTGTCTCGTGCACAACCAGACCACCAAAGTAAAGAAACTGTCTCGTGCACAACCAGACCACCAAAGTAAAGAAACAGTCTTGTGTACAACCAGACCACCAAAGTAAAGAAACTGTCTCGTGCACAACCAGACCACCAAAGTAAAGAAACAGTCTTGTGTACAACCAGACCACCAAAGTAAAGAAACTGTCTCGTGCACAACCAGACCACCAAAGTAAAGAAACAGTCTTGTGTACAACCAGACCACCAAAGTAAAGAAACAGTCTTGTATAAAACCAGACCACCAAAGTAAAGAAACTGTCTCGTGCACAACTAGACCACCAAAGTAAAGAAACAGTCTCGTGCACAACCAGACCACCAAAGTAAAGAAACTGTCTCGTGCACAACCAGACCACCAAAGTAAAGAAACAGTCTTGTGCACAACCAGACCACCAAGGTAAAGAAACAGCCTTGTACACAACCAGCCCACCACCAAAGTAAATAAACTGTCTCGTGCACAACCAGACCACCAAGGTAAAGAAACAGTCTCGTGCACAATCAGACCACCAAGGTAAAGAAACAGCCTTGTGCACAATCAGACCACCAAAGTAAAGAAACAGTCTTGTGCACAACCAGACCACCAAGGTAAAGAAACAGTCTCGTGCACAATCAGACCACCAAGGTAAAAAAACAGCCTTGTGCACAATCAGACCACCAAGGTAAAGAAACAGCCTTGTGCACAATCAGACCACCAAAGTAAAGAAACAGTCTTGTGCACAACCAGATGACTAAAGTAAAGAAATGTTCTATCTTATAGGTCACCATATAATATCAAGGATTGTATCCATTGGCTGTTTAACGCTGGGAACGAATTTTCTGAAATTTTTTACAGAAACATAAGAGGGTCTTGACCATAACGATGAAGAATTAACAAATACACGCTGCTCCTAGTTTTAATTGTATTCAAATAACTGTTATCAAAGCTGTAATGTCGTAGGTTTGTACATATTTATTTGTTCATTTTTATATT
Organism: Achatina immaculata; assembly: GCA_009760885.1. Lineage (NCBI taxonomy): Eukaryota > Metazoa > Mollusca > Gastropoda > Stylommatophora > Achatinidae > Lissachatina > Lissachatina immaculata. The sequence goes on along the minus strand of CM019696.1, from coordinate 21,729,793 downwards.
ATGAATACATATATAAGTACTCGTCGCGTATCTTCTTCTTCTTCTTCTTCTTCTTTGTTATCAGCTCAAATGAGGACGCCAATCTGTCTCACAAATGTGGCAGTTCGTCTGTTTTTCAGCACGGCCTTGAGCTTCTTCTGTAAGGAGTTGACGTCTGGCCAGGTCATTTTCGTGAACGCGTTGCGTTGCGACTTTTCTGGAGGATAACGTTGTGCTGTTGGTACACTGGCCTGTTGAGTCAGTCTTCTGCTCTTTTGTATAGGCGGTGCCTCAACCTATGATGGCATATTTCAGCTGGAAGATCGTGACTTCTTCTTCTTCTTCTTCTTCAGCCTCTCCGGAACTGCAAGCAGTTGTTCTGTGCAGTCGATGCGGTGAAGATATTGAGGCACATCACCGTGTCCGCTTCGGAGCGGATTATGGCGGATAGTTTTCCAGTCCCGGAGTGCAGCTAAAAAGGAATGCTTATGTAATATTTATTTCTTTTGGCCAGAATCCATCACCATGGGGACTGTGCCGAACCTTGCCCCGTTAGCCAGACTAGGGCTGTTACTGGGGCGGGGGGGGGGTACCATCTGAGAGATGGTACATGGTTTTGGTTAGTTGTAATTCACCAACTCGGAGGCTAACATGTCAGCCATGGATCGCTGATTGTTAAAAGTTAAAATGGACTGCGTCTTCGCCTCCTAATTTGGTCCTTTAAAAGTACTCGTAGTACAGTGTGCAGACTAACTACTAACACAATTATGTCCCTTCTTCTGTTTTTTTTTTAACATGATTGCCTGGGATTCCTACTGCGTTATATATGTTGCCCGTGAACTGTATGTCTCCTTCTTGTCTGATGGTATCATTTACCCACTTCTGTCTTTGTTACTGTTCTCTTGTTTGATCTTATTCACAAAAGAAAGTCTTTCACTATATTTTATTCTTGTTAATATTCTTGTAGTTCATTAATCTTATTCGATTAACTTTAAAATTATTACTTCATTTCCTTAAATTATAGTTCATTAAAAACATATTTTTGAGTTCGTTGCTATGGCGCAGCTAATGGCAAACAAGCTTCAATATTTTGTGCGGTCCTTGTTATTTCTGATCAAATAGGACGCCTTTCTTAATTTTTGTTAGTTAACCAGCTCGATCTGCATGTTTTTTTCTCTTTATTTGTTGTCCATCTCTTTATTTCTCTTTCTTGTACATAGCCCTTGTTTTTGTCCCCTTGTCACGCCATGAACTATTTATCATTTTTCTGTTTATGCACAACTATAAGGCGCATGATTTCTGTCTTGTTCTCATTGCTAATAGTCTTCTGCAAGATAGACTGGTATAGAACATACAATATATGTGGCAAATCTCACCTTTGGCTTTGATCCTTTGTTTGAAGACATTTTTTCACGCCAATTGAAGTATTCTGCTTTATAATTTGCTTGTCTGCTATGTGTTATACAAAGATCATACCGGAAGTCGTGAGCAAACATTTTTAAAAAATCAGAATTTATTGATAGAGAAAATATAAATCTATCACATTAATCTGCATCCTTTGTACTTCATGTAGAGGTCACATGACGTCATCATCATGTGTCACATGACCATGCGGACCAGAAACAAAATGGTGGTTGCTGAAGTTTCGTTTCGTCAACGTGCTGTTATTGAGATCCTCGTTAAAGAGGAAATCCCTGCTGCTGAAATTCACCAAAGACTTCAACTTGCTTATGGAGATGTGTGTATGGGTGCTAGCAGTGTTAGGAGGTGGGTGAAACATTTCACAGATGGAAACATGAGCATACAAGATATGCCTCGCAGGGGTCGCCCTCGAACAGCCTCCACTGAACGGATCGTGGAAAAGGAGACAGACGTGTCACAGTATCTGAAGTCGCTGTAAATTTGTCTATCTATCTATCTATCTATCTATCTATCTATCTATCTATCTATCTATCTATCTATCTATCTATCTATCTATCTATCTATCTATCTATCTATCTATCTATCTATCTATCTATCTATCTATCTATCTATCTATCTATCTATCTATCTGTCTGTCTGTCTGTCTGTCTGTCTATCTATCTATCTATCTATCTATCTATCTATCTGTCTGTCTGTCTGTCTGTCTGTCCATCTATCTATAAGTCCGTCCGTCCGCCATCCATCCATCCATCCATCCATCCATCCATCCATCCATCCATCATCCATCCATCCATCCATCCATCCATCCATCCATCCATCCATCCATCTATCTTTAAATATATAACTTTTTTCATTATTTATTATAATGTTTACATAACATTTTCTGCCAAGTTGACGGCCATGTCTTATATATTTTTAACATTTACTGGCAGTTTATATTCCCAACTTAAAAAAAAATTTCTCCTTAAATTGTTTATAAATCACATTAATTGTTTTTTTTAACAGCATAAAAATAGAAGTTCTGTACTTACTAATGCAGCTAGCCGTTTAATTTTATCCAGGTATATATACAATCTTCCTAATGCAAATGGTTGCTTGATTTTATCCATATATGTATATATATACACACACAACTTTCCTAATGCAATTATGTGTTTGATTTTATATATATATATGAACCTTAAGTGCTCAGGACACATGGGGCTTCCGCAAGGGTTTTCTACAAATGCCTGTCTTTTGCCTTTTTTCTGCTCTTGCCAAGATGAGCCCTCTATTGCTCAACATCCTTTCCGTTGTTTTTCTGCGTGTCTCTTTTGGTTTACTCTTACTTCTGTTCCCCTGTGGTGTCCATCTTAGTGCTATTTTTGATAGTTGAACTCTTTCTAGACTAAATGTTTACGAAGAATTAGAAAAATACTTTGACCAAACACCATAAGAAATAACATCTTGTTGGCAGAGATGCAGATGAGGCCACTGACAGCAATTATCAAGGAAAGGCGCTGGCGATGGTTGGGACATGTGCTCCGAATGACTGATATATATATATATATATATATATATATATATATATATATATATATATATATTATATATACAATTTTCAAAACGCAATTATTTGTTTGATTTTAGTCAGACACCTACAATCCACCAAATGCAATTAGTTATTTGCTTTTATTCAGGTATATACAGTATACAGGGACAGATATTGAAGAAGTCAATCAATTTGCATACCTTGGCAGCTACATAGACCAGGATGGTGACACTAGAAAGGAAGTTAGGATCAGAATTGCAAAAGCAGCGTCAATCTTCAAGAATCTTGAGAACATATGGAATTCAAAAGTTATAAGCACAAAAACCAAGTTAAGACTATTCAATTCAAATGTAATATCCACCCTCATTTATGCATGTGAAAGCTGGAAAACAACTAAAGAAATAGACAAGAAATTAGACTCTTTTGAAAACAAATGCCTAAGGAAAATACTCGGCATCAAGTGGAATGAATTCAAGAACAATGCAGAGATAAGACAGATGACTGAACAACAACCAGTCTCATGGGTGATCAGGAAAAGGAGATGGACATATGTTGGTCACTTGATGAGAAGAAATGATCAGAGAATCCTAAAACAAGCTATCAAGTGGAACACAACAGGCCGAAGAAAAAGGGGCAGACCGCGTGAAACTCTGAAGAGGACATTATTAAGAGAGGCCAAGTTAACAGGCATAAAATCCTTTGATGACGTTGAAAGACTCGCCGAAGACAGGAAAAATTGGCGAACTACCCTGCCAGCCCTATGTGACGTTTAACGGCACGGGAAGGATATAAGATAAGATAAGATAAGATACAGTATACCTGAAGTAACTAGCTGGTTGATTATATCCATATGCTGTATGCACAAACTACCTGACATAATTAGTTGTTTGATTTTATCCAGACACATACAGTCCACTTAAAGTAATTAGTTGTTTGATTTTATTCAGACACATACAATCTACCTGAAGTAATTAGTTGTTTGATTTTATCCAGACACATACAATCTACCTGAAGTAATTAGTTGTTTGATTTTATCCAGACACATACAATCTACCTGATATAATTAGTTGTTTGATTTTATACAGACACATACAATCTACCTAAAGTAATTAGTTGTTTGATTTTATCCAAACACATACAATCTACCTGAAGTAATTAGTTGTTTGATTTTATCCAGACACATACAATCTACCTGAAGGCGAATTCTACCAGGTTTCTCCTGGAAGGAAGGTTCAACAAACCACATCTCTGGATGTTTGGCAGAGGTCCACACACGTACTCTTCTACAACAGGTGGTGTCTTATCTCCCCTGAAAATCACAACACGAGCTCTACGAGGTGGTCGAGGGCCTGTGAGAGAGATATGAACTACTACTATTAGTAGAACTATGCTAGGTTTGATCTCTGCGTCGCTCGCTCTTAGGTCAGTTATACGGATGTCCTTCTTCGCCGCTGTATAAGAAATTTTGTTGAAAACCAGAATGTGTGGGGTTTAGGAGGATCAGAAGATCTCAGAAAGGAAAGAATGTGTGGGGTATAGGAGGATCAGAAGATCTCCGAAGGAAAGAATGTGTGGGATATAGGAGGATCAGAACATCTCCGAAGGAAAGAATGTGTGGGATATAGGAGGATCAGAAGATATCCGAAGGAAAGAACAAAAAATTATCAGTCACCGGGAAGAAAGTTAAAATAAAGGCTCAGAATGAATAGGTCACTTCTTCTTCTTCTTCTTCTTCTTCTTCTCTTCTTCTTCGTCTCTTCTTCTTCTTCTTCTTCGTCTCTTCTTCTTCTTCTTCGTCTCTTCTTCTTCTTCTTCGTCTCTTCTTCTTCTTCTTCTTCGCCATACGATGAAAGTGTATGAAGAGATCCCCCCAACCTCAAAAAATTATTCCACTACATAGACGAATGAGAGCGCAAGGTGTAAGTTATTAAAAAAACACAATATACGCTGTAACCCTAACTCGTATATAATACTTTCTCCCATCGAAAGCTCACATTTATCATCTCTCTATCTTCACATTCACAGTGTTATTTTTTGTTTACTACCACCAACATCACATTATCTCTTCACGCTAAAGATTAGGCTACGTTTATTTTCAGTACATTGTTCTATAGCCCCATAGCTTCTTTGTTTCACATTGTTCTCTAGCCTCATAGCTTCTTTGGTTCACATTGTTCTCTAGCCCCATAGCTTCTTTGGTTCACATTGTTCTCTAGCCCCATAGCTTCTTTGGTTCATATTGTTCTCTAGCCCCATAGCTTCTTTGATTCACATTGTTATCTAGCCCCATAGCTTCATTTGTTCACATTGTTCTCTAGTTACATAACTTCATTGGTTCACATTGCTCTAGCTGCATAGCTTCATTGGTCCACATTGTTCTCTAACTGTATAGCTTCATTGTCTCACATTGCTCTTTAGCTCCATAGTTTCATTTGTTCACATTGTTCTCTAGTGTCATAGCTTCATTGGTGCACATTGCTCCCTAGCTGCATAGCTTCACCGGTTCACAGTGTTCTCTAACAGTATAGCTTCATTGGTTCGCATTGCTCTTTAGCTCCATAGCCTCATTGGTTCACATTGTTCTCTAGTTACATAGCTTCATTAGTTCACATTGTTCTCTAGCTGCATAGCTTCATTGGTTCACATTTACAAAGATATTCTCAGTTCATACCATAACATTCTTAACATATTTGTATGTTACAAAATTAGTAATGAAACTATACTGTCCAAAAAAAAAGAAACGCATAACTACTGATGACCCAGTTGCAGAAATAACGTTGATATTCTATAGCTTTTTAAATTGAATGAATAAAGTTTTCAAATTACACACAATAATACCTAAGGGTTTAAACACTCACTTGACAGATTATTGCATCTGTGTCACGTGAATTTGTTAATACCAGGTGTTCTCAATTTAGTATGGTGTTTGGCCTCCGCTTACATCGATCAGCGACTGGTATCTCATGGGCGTAGATGCGATCAGATTTCTGATGTGGGCCTGTGGGATGGCTGCCCACTCTTCCTGGAGTGCCTGCCACAGATCACGACGATTGGCTGGAGAAACATTTCGGCGACAAACACGTCTTTGCAGCTCATCCCATAGGTGCTCGATCAGATTCATGTCTGGAGACAGGGATGACCAGGGAAGGGTGAGAATGTTGTTGGCAGTTAGGAACTGTGTGGTGAACCGTGCAGAATGGGGTCTGGCGTTGTTCTGTTGACACAAAGATCTTTGCGCAGCCAAAATTGGAACGACATGGGGTCGACGAATTTCATTGACGTATCGTTGCGCATTCAAGTCTCCTTCATTCTGTACCAATTGACTCCTTCCGTTGAAATTGATCATTCCCCATACCATTACACATCCACCTCCTTGCGGCGGAGGTTCATCGACGCAATTTTGGGCAAAACTTTCATTTGGCCTACGGTAGACCCTTCTCCACATATCATGGCCGTGCAGCAAAACGGAAGATTCATCACTAAGCCAGGCAAGTCTCCACTGATTGTCAGTTGTCCAAGGTCGATGCTGGTTGGCCCAAACATGTCGATTTTGGCGATGACGTCTCGTTAAGACAGGACCTTGGTGAGGTCGTCGTGCCACCAGTCCAGCTTCATGCAGTCTATTCCGGACAGTTTGATCAAACACACGACGTCCCGCAAGCAATGGCTGGGCACTTGAGGAAGCTGCTGTAAACCTGTTTCTGAGGTGATAAACCAGAATAAAGCGATCATCAGCTGCTGTTGTCACCCTGGGTCGTCCACTGTGGTGCCGGCCTTCAGCTGAGCCAGTGGCTTGGAAATGGTGCCAAAGTCGACTGATGGTACTCTGCTGCACGTTTAAATGCCTGGCAACCTGACTTTGACTTTCGCCTGCTTGCAGGCAACCAATAGCAATGTTTCGAAAATTTTTCGATAGACACGCCATAATTGTCTGCTTGAAAATTAACTGAATTTGTTTGTGTAACCTCATCCTTTTATAGAGGTTCATTTGCATGGGAAGTGAGTTGTGCTCACCACATAAAATCACGACTTTTCCATAAACGCAGCGTGAGTTATGGTAAAAAAATGCGTGATTAGCAAGGGCATCTACTGCGTTCTGACTATGCACGAGAATAGCAAAATTCACGCTAAACCGTGGACCTGATATCTTGGTGATAATTTTTTGGTTTGATTTGAGATACCCGGGAAAAAACATTTTTGTCATAACATATAAAAAATGAAACTTATATATATATATGCGTTTCTTCTTTTGGACAGTATATTTGTTTTTATGTGTGTAAGCCGCGCACTTATACAAGATAAAACACTAATAAAAATTTCCAAACATATTGTTATTGTTGTTGTTGGTGGTGGTAGTGGTGTTGAGTCTCCATGGATATGCTCGCAGGCCACGATGTGAAGACGTTGAGGTACCACCATCTAGACATGGCTCTAAGTAGACTCCACCGGCCACGGAAAACACCCGGAGCTCTGCCTTGTTTAGTCCATTCATGTGCCTGGTACTAGGACGGTCGCTGGAACATGTGGGGACAGGATCTGGGCCAGATCTACTTCTCTAACCCTGATAGACACATCGTCATAACAGCATAGTGTCATCTTTTCTCAGTATATGCAGTTTATGTTGAAAGTACATGGCAGGAATAGTATTATCATCGAACAAAGACCAAGTGCTTTTACAGAATGAATATTTAGATATTTTGCTGGAAGTTTGTGGATTATATAGACCTATGATACTCTCTCTCTCTCTCTCTCTCTCTCTCTCTCTCTCTGAACCTTAAGTGCCCAGGGCACATGGGGCTTCTGCAAGGGTTTTCCACAAATGCCTGTCCTTCGCCTTTTTTTCTGCTCTTGCCCAGGTGAGCCCTCTATTGCTCAACATCCTCTCTGTTGTTCTTCTCCATGTCTCTTTTGGTCTACCCTTACTTCTGTATCCCTGTGGTGTCCATCTTAGTGCTATTTTTGGTAGTGAGTTGTCAGTCATTCGGAGCACATGTCCCAACTATATGATACTATATGAAAAAAAAAAACTAAGCATAAATATGAAAATCAGGATATTTAAGAGTAATGTTCTAAGTGTACTACTCTATGGAAATGAATGCTGGAAAATCACCAAAACCATAGAAAACAAGTTGAATCCTTTCCAGACTAAATGTTTCGAAGAATTAGAAAAATATTTTAGCCAAACACCATAAGAAATAACACCTTATTGGCAGAAATGCAGATGAAGCCACTGACAACAATTACTGAGGAAAAACGCTGGCGATGGTTGGGACATGTGCTCCGAATGACTGATAACTCACTACCAAAAATAGCACTAAGATGGACACCACAGGGGAACAGAAGTAAGGGTAGACCAAAAGAGACATGGAGAAGAACAAAAGAGAGGATGTTGAGCAATAGAGGGCTCACCTGGGCAAGAGCAGAAAAAAAGGCGAAGGACAGGCATTTGTGGAAAACCCTTGCGGAAGCCCCATGTGCCCTGGGCACTTAAGGTTCAGAGAGAGAGAGAGAGAGAGAGAGACCTATGATAAAAGCAAGCACACACACACACGCGCACACACGCACACACATACGCACGCACGCACACACACACACAGTGAATTTTAAAAATACTCCCCTCTTCAAAAACTGAAAGCCCCTGAAATATTTCTCCAAACTTGTCAGAACAGTCTCGAGAGCCCCGAACATGTCCTACAAACCCGCACTGTCTACAGAGAGACCAAACTAAGCCCTAGGAAATGAAGAAGAATCTGCAGAGCACGTCTGAAGACCTCCTGCTGACAGACGGATTCATGGAGGCAACCTCATCTTTTGTCCAGGTCCGAGGCTGAAAGCGACAATGGCGAATTTAAGGGGGAAATGGCTGACATGTGTAGAAGCGAATCATCATTGGAAGTTACCGGTTCAGAATAAGAAGGTAGAATCGAGAGTGCTCCAAACCGTGCGGACCTGAAGCGTGAGATGTGGCCAGAGGACACGAGTTTGGGTCAAAAGCTTTGGAGAGGACTGTGAGCTTTGCCATGTCGACAAGGCAATGATCTGATGTGACCAACAACCTCAAACGCAAGTGAAGAAAAAGGAGAAGAAGAAGAAGACAAGGAAGAAGAAGAAGAAATGATAATAACCATTGTTGTCAAGATGTTCCAAGATGTCAGATTCAAAATGTTCAAAATATATATATTAATTTTACAGGGCTATGATCTAATGTGACCAACAGCCCATAAAGCAGAAGTAATAGAAGAAGAAGAAGACAACGAAGAAGAAGAAGAAGAAATGATACTAACCATTGTTGTCAAGATGTTTCAAGATGTCAGATTTTTTTGCTAGAAACAGATCCGCCAAGTAGATGAAGCTGCTGCTCATGGTGGCGACGGCGGGGTCGACTGCTTTAATGGCCGGGTCCTGCTCAAGAAACTCTCGAAGCTGTGAACATTTCATTGGTCAAAGCACTAGCCACTTAATATGCTGATGTATTGTCTTTAAAATATTTTTTTAAGCTTATGTCTGTCCAAAATGAAGAGTAGAAGGGAAGGGAGAGAGAGGAAAGGGTTAAGATAGAAGAAAGAGTACGGAGGAGTTTTACAAAATGAAAGGGAAAATAAATAGAAGAAAAATAGAAAAAAAAAGTAGGCCAATATCTCGACCGAAAAAAGAGCCTGAAATGCAAAATGATTTTAAAAATATATATCATTTTTAATATAATTAATATTACTAATAATAATCTCATAGCTTACGTATGAAAAATTATGTTTTTGAAAGCACAAATTCGTTTTTTGATGCACCGTACTAGCTGGACTACGGATGTATGAAATGATTCGTGATGTATAGTCCCGTTAAAAAAAAACAAACCGGGTACACGATATCAAAATAATTAGATATTTTTTAATTTGAAGAAAAAGCTTTTCTTTGTAAACATTTGACGTAAATAATAACAGAGTGCCTGAAGACCAAAGAGAGACAACCTAATCAGAATTTATCACAACTGAGAGTATAACATTCCTGTAACGTTGAAGTGATGCTGGGTTTGGTAGCAGGGTCTTGTTCATGCTAAAGTGTGCAGTGTGTGATTTAATCCAAGAAGGCTATTGCTCCAAAAAAAAAATTCACCCTATCGTCTCAGAACTTAAGTACCTGACAGTCAGATGTGAGGAAAACGGGCTGGAAAACACTGCACCGCGCATGCGTGTGTGTGCACAGACACATACACATACACACACATACGCATTTGGCTTCCATGGCATCAAAGGAAAATTTAGATATTCCTAGAGGTTTAGCTGTCACGTACACTTCTGTGGAGCATGTAGATCAGTACAGAGAAAAATCAAACTAATGCTACAGGACAACCTGGACGGAAAACAGCTACCACTGGCCATCTTAATATGCAGATATACGCAAATCTGTGAGAGACCTTATGGTACAGAATCCTTTAAAAAGAGAAAAAAAAATACAGGTAATGGGCATCACCTGGGTCAGTTCTGATGTAGTCAGGTCATGAAACGGTCCAGGTTCTGCTGGCTCGCTTAAGTCTATGACATTGTTATTCGGGTTTTTTTCACCGCAGGTGACGAACTCGCTGGCATGAGAAACGTTGACCGTCATGAACAGGAAAAAGAACACGATGCTGATTCTTCGGCCAAAACCACTGGCTACCTCGAGCCTGTCCTGGCATGATGACAATCTGAAAGAAAACTTAGAAGAGGCCATAGAATTATTGTGTAGCAGAATAAGACCTAACGCATGGGACATAAGTGGATATAGAACAGTCTCGGTTTGACTGACAGAGCGAGTACTCTTCTTGAGGAAGACGATAGGTAACCTTGCTTTGAAAGTTCACTGGGCAAAAGTCCCGAAATAAATGGCCGCTCAAGAGAATCCCAGGTCTTCAGAGAGAAAAGCGACAGACACAAAAAAAAAAAACTTAAAGAAAAAGCTGGGGAGGGGGTGGGGGAGATAGTTGTTCTTGGTAGTAGTTTACTTGAGGTTAGGGTCTTGGTTAGAGGACATTTTTGACCGGTAACATTCTGAAGATTTTTCGAAGATTGTTAGTAGAATGTAGACTAGGCAGTCTTGTAGATTGTTAGTAGAATGTAGACTAGGCACTTAATATGTTGATGTATTGTCTTTAAAATATTTTTTTAAGCTTATGTCTGTCCAAAATGAAGAGGGGAAAGGAAGGGAGAGAGAGGAAAGGGTTAAGATAGAAGAAAGAGTACGGAGGAGTTTTACAAAATGAAAGGAAAAAAAATATAGAAGAAAAATAGAAAAAAAAGTGGGCCAATATCTCGACCGAAAAAAGAGCCTGAAATGCAAAATGATTTTAAAAATATATATCATTTTTAATATAATTAATATTACTAATAATAATTTCCTAGCTTACGTATGAAAAATTATGTTTTTGAGAGCACAAATTCGTTTTTTGAAGCACCGTACTAGCTGAACTACGGATGTATGAAATGATTCGTGATGTATAGTCCCGTTAAAAAAAACCGAGTACACGATATCATAAATAATTAGATATTTTTAATTTCAAGAAAAAGCTGTTCTACATTTATTTGTAAACATTTGATGTAAATAATAACAGAGTGCATGAAGACCAAAGAGAGACAACCTAATCAGAATTTATCACGGCTGAGAGTATACGTTGAAGTGATGCTGGGTTTGGTAGCAGGGTCTTGTTCATGCTAAAGTGTGCTGTGTGTGATTTAATCCAAGAAGGCTGTTGTTCCAAAATAAAATTCACCCTATCGTCTCAGAACGTAAGTACCTGACAGTCAGGTGTGAGGAAAACGCGCGGGAAACACTGCACTGCGCATGTGCGCGTGTGCACAGATACATACACAAACACACATAAGCATTTGGCTTCCTTGGCATCAAAGGAAAATTTGGATATCCCCAGAGGTTTAGCTGTCACGTACACTTTTGTGGAGTATGTAGATCAGTATAGAGAAAAATCAAACTAATGCTACAGGACAACCTGGACGGAAAACAGCTACCACTGGTCATCTTAATATGTAGATATACGCAAATCTGTGAGAGACCTTGTGGTACAGAATCCTTTAAAAAGAAAAAAAAAACTAATGGTCATCACCTGGGTCAGTTCTGATGTAGTCAGGTCATGAAACGGTCCAGGTTCTGCTGGCTCACTTAAGTCTATGACATTGTTATTCGGGTTTTTTTCACCGCAGGTGACGAACTCGCTGGCATGAGAAACGCTGACCGTCATGAACAAGAAAAAGGACACGAGGACGCGAAGCTGATTCTTCGGCCAAAACCACTGGCTACCTCGAGTCTGTCCTGGCATGATGACAATCTGAAAGAAAATTTAGAAGAGGCCATAGAATTATTGTGTAGCAGAATATGTCCTAAGACCTAACGCATGGGACATAAGTGGATATAGAACAGTCTCGATTTGACTGACAGAGCGAGTACTCTTCTTGAGGAAGACGATAGGTAACCTTGCTTTGAAAGTTCACTGGACAAAAGTCCCGAAATAAACGGGCGCTCAAGAGAATCCCAGATCTTCCGACAGAAGAGTGTGAGACATTAAAAAAACTGAAAGAGCTGGGGGAGGGGGGGAGATAGTTGTTCTTGGTAGTAGTTTACTTGAGGTTAGGGTCTTAGTTCAGTCTTAGTTAGAGGATGTTTTTGACCGGTAACATTCTGAAGATTTGTTGAAGATTGTTAGTAGAATGTAGACTAGGTAGTCTTGTAGATTGGTAGTAGAATGTAGACTAGGCAGTCTTGTAGATTGTTAGTAGAATGTAGACTAGGCAGTCTTGTAGATTGTTAGTAGAATGTAGACTATGCAGTCTTGTAGATTGATAGTAGAATGTAGACTAGGCATTCTTGTAGATTTTTAGCCTTTGTCCTGTGTTTAGTAGAACATGGCAGCTTCTGAAGAGTTTTGTTTTTTTCCATGATGAAGTGTTATTTCTGTTGGAATTGTGATTATGTAGTTTTTGTATTAGAATTGTAATAGATTTCTTCCCAGTATTGAATATTTCACGCCGGAATCTTGGTTGTGTTGTATAGTTCTCTAGCCTAATGGTCTATTCATTCATTCTCAAAATGATTCCCCAAAATAAAGCCTTTTCACTCGTTCGTTTTGTTCGTCCTCATCTTTTCGCCTTTCATTTTGTCCATCAATAAATGCTATCACTGAGTATTAATTCTAACAGCAGACTAGGTTCAGTCTCCTTTGGAATGTTAATTGTCAGTTTTGTTGGATGACGGCATGTTTCATTATAGTATACTTTGTCACATGGAGTTCTGCTGTAGAATTATTGGAGAGCCTGACTGTTCTTGTTGCGTGGCTGTGTGGATCATGTAGCAACAGATTCTGCAAACTGTTTCAACATCGAGTCAAATGGGCAATAACAACAAGAGAATTAATAGACAAAGCCAGCAGACACCCTACCTTTCTACATCTACATGTGAGATGAAGATATGCTATGGTATTCCTGCCAGTCTCAGATACGCATCATAAATCAATCAATCAAGTGCCGTGCCGTATGGCGTAGGCAGTCATTTCTCTCCACAATTTCCTGTCTTTAGACTCGATTATGAGATCCGCCGGTGACTTTCTTCTTAGCCACACTGACAGCCCATCAAGTAACTTCTCTATCTGTCTTCCTCTGTCTCTTCTTCCCTCAATTTTTCCAGTTGTCACAGTGTGTTCCAATTTTTCTCATCTCAGAAAATGTCCCACAAATCTCGCTTGTCTGCCTCTGATCTTTGCTGTAATTTGCCTTTTAACTCCAGCCTCTCTTAAGACTTCTTCGTTGGTTTTCTTAGCCGTCTATGGTAACTTCAACAGCCTTCTTATGAACCACATTTCCATGGCCTCCATTTCTCACTCTACTCTCTTATTCACGGACCATGCTTCACGCACATAAAATAAAATTGGCTCCATGTAACATTTAAGTACTCGGAATCTTGTTTCAATTGATGTGGATCTGTTGCATCATCAGCACAGCTGTAAATCCTCTCGTATTTGGTGCCTTAAAGGCGCCCCCACCCATAGCTGACATTCTTGTGCAATGGAATGTCTTTGTCCGGTGTCAAGTATCAGCTGAAATCAGTTATAATAACAGGAGAAGATATAAACATAATCAGTAATTTGTGTGTGTTTGCACATAATTCACCAAAAACAAACCTTAACAAAAAAAAAAATCAAAACATGGCACGCTGTAGGCCTTTAATGGAGTAAAGCAGGGTGCATTATCACGCCATCAGCAGCGTCAGTATATGGTGGAGACGCAACGTAATTAATTTTGGAAGAAAACATATTAAAATTATGGACACAACAAGAAACAGCTGTACAGATGATAGAGCTCCGTATGTGAGATACCCCCTGTATGTTGACGATCATGTATGTAATAGATTTATGGCGTCGACGTGTAAATTTATCCGTGTCTAGATAATCATAAATGAATGGACTGTAACAAAGGTGTTTGTCAGATCCTCATTGGAGTCTAGAACAGCGCCTTATTTTCCAGGCTGGCTGTCTCCACCCAGCTGGAATTAACAATGTCTTCAGCTTCTTTTAATTTCTTTAGTTTTCCACTTTTTCACTGTTATTTATACTCTACTTTCTTGTTTCTTTCTCCTAGCTTCCCACCGACATCTCCTCTTCTTCTCTGGCGTCCTATAGGTGTTTATTGCCATTGTGGGTCTTATCATTCGTTCACCAGTTTCATATTATCTCCCTGCTTCCTTCGCCTCTCCCCCCTACGATTTGCGTCTCTGGCGCCTTACAGGTGTTTATGGCCCCTTCTGTTCATTCTACATTCATTATCTCTCAACTCCCCCCCCCCAGACACCTGTTTCTCGTATTTATTGCCCTTCTCTTTGCCACCTCCACCCCCACCTATCGTCTTTCGATAGCTTATTATTTCATCTGCTTCCTTTGTGCGCCCACCCCTCTCGTGGTCTCCATGCCTCGTCAATGGGACGTTTTTTTTTGTTTCCTACATAGAAGGATGCAACTAAGATACGTTTTTCATTTTCTGTTAATTGTATGTCATGTTTGTCTGTGTATGTAATCCTCGAAAACAGCTCACTCCGAAATATTGGATGTTGTATGTTTTTCATTTATACATTCTCATCTTACTCTCACACTTTCTATTCGTTTTTTCTCACTTACTCACTCCTTCTGCCGCCTTGTAAAACTGCACCATACACCTCTATCTACTTTTATTATTTGAACCAGTTTTACTGCAGTCACCATCCCTTTTACTTGTCCGTAATACTACGATAGACATGGACGAACAAGTGAATGGAAGGATTAGTCCAGCTGATAAAATGGTTTACTGACGGGATTAACCAGTTTGGACACGTGAAGGCCAGCTGACCAATAGAAAACCAACGGGAGGGGCTTAGATAACCGACTGGGCAACCTAAAGACGTACTTGAGGATATTTAAGTGAGGGAATATTGGTGAAAGAGTGAGAAGACAAGCAGAGAGAGAGAGAGAGAGAGAGAGAGAGAGAGAGAGAGAGAGAGAGAGAGAGAGCAGACGCACACGAACACGAGAAAGCAAAAAAAAAAAACAAAAACGTACGGAATTCGAAAACACAAAGAAGACGAAGATACACAAAGAACTCGACAGGAGGAGAGCGTAGGAGACAGAGAATTCGTTGTGAGACGCAAAGAGAACAGATGTAGAAAGTTAGTGATAACATTTTACAAGAGTCGGAGCCAGAATGGTAGACTTCAACTGAGTATAGAAAATGACATTGACCATACGTTAGTAATAAACTTGAGAATGATAGACTTCAACCGAATGTAGAAAATGACATTGACCATACGTTAGTAATAAACTTGAGAATGATAGACTTCAACCGAATGTAGAAAAAGACATTGACCATACGTTAGTAATAAACTTGAGAATGATAGACTTCAACCGAGTGTAGAAAAGGACATTGACCATACGTTAGTAATAAACTTGAGAATGATAGACTTCAACCGAGTGTAGAAGAGGACATTGACCATACGTTAGTAATAAACTTGAGAATGATAGACTTCAACCGAGTGTAGAAGAGGACATTGACCATACGTTAGTAATAAACTTCAGAACACGAAGCCGAGCAAACCGAATTTCAATAGCAATAATAATTGTCAAATCAGTCAAAGTAGCAGTATAACTTACAAGTTACTGCCTCTATAACTGTGCAAGGAACTTAAGAACGAATACACGTGTTTTATAGCTCGTGATCTAGATGTGCATCACAGTAATCGATTAACCTTTTACATAATCTTAAGAAAGAGTCTTCGATCACCAGCCAGGCTACATGTGGATAAACTTTTATAACTTGAAAGCTGGTCATCATGAACTTATTTTCAAGTTGTGTAAGTGTGAAAAAGTCACTTTTCAAGAACGCCTCAAAGACTTGATGTAAAATGTCTCTAAGTGTCTCCATACGACTTGTAGGGTTGAAATAGTGCCGAGGGCCATAAAGTGCAGACATATATATACCAGTACAGTGCATGAAAGTACAAAGAGCGAAACGAATGTAAAGTTACCTCACTGGTAAAATTAGTAACAAAGTGTTGCAACAAACATAACCCCAAAGTAAAAGGTTTCCACGCCATTAAGGCATATTGGGGATACTATGTTAGGTCGTATTTGTCCATGACCTTCAGCACATGAAAGTTTGAGGTCGTCAGTATCAGGCCTGGCCGCATTTACCTTCCTGGATTTCTCTGGTACCCTTTGTTAGAGGCTGGGTGGACCCCGGGGGCCTTTTTGGCGTGTACCATATTAAAAACAGTCCCACTGCTGAGACTTGAACCCAATGCCACTGGATTAGTTAACAGAGCGCCTAACCACTCAGCTAATCAGGCGGCCTATAATTCCAAAGTGATAGAGAATAAATCAGCAAAGACTAGAAAAAGAACAACTGAATGCGATGAAAGTGGCGATAGTAGAAAACAAAGTACATTTTCATTTATAAAGTTCAAAATAATCGACCTACAAAATATTCCAGACTGTTCGTCTTATAAAATATAGTGACAATCAGTGATAGTAACACATGGAGTATAAACAGTACTAATACAGTCAGAGAACACATAAAGAACATTACAGAAAGATGATTGAAGCGATACAGTCCTACTAGAAAGAAGACAGGTACAGCATTTTGTTAGAGAACATAGGTCCATCTCCCTGTATTTATTATCACATATCAATATTATAATCATCATTCACAAAACAGCAAAGGTTTCCGTCGCATAGCAACTGACAGCAAACATTGGCTCAACGAATAGAAAGCGGCATTTTCAGAAGAAATAATCAGAACCTGTTGGCCCGGAGGTGTCTGATAAATGCATAAAACTTATCAAGATCATGGATTTAGCTCATAAAAGAATAATAAAAGACAAATTAAGAATGAGAAATTACCTGATTCACGACGTGCAAGTGCCAATATGTTGATAGGCAGTGGAGATCCAGCTGTTTATATGCTCGTACATAAAGGTGACCAGGTAATGAGCATTACAGGTGTAGGGCTAAACTGGCATGGGTGTATGAAGGGTTGTGGTGGGGTAAAAGTGGGGGGGGGGGGTTAAATTCTGAGTGAGGAAGAAGGGGGCAGGGGAAGATAATAACTAATCTGCATATTAACAGTAACATTTAAATTCAGTGGTTTTCAGCCTTTCATTGCTTGGTGCTACAACACATTGAGTCTTGTTATGAAAATTCTTGGGAAGCAGAACTGAAAAGCAAAGCAGCAGAGTGGCAGGCACGTTTTATAAGGCCAGCTCTGTGTAGGAACTGAGAAGAGGACATCTATTAATCAACGACAAGGAATCAAAGTCGAGTGGTGAAAGTGTTGTAGATGATGATGGTGGTGGTGATGATGATGATGATGGCATGTCAGATGCAAGCAGAACTGGAAAACTTAGTGAGAAAACTTCTAAACGTTGTCAGTGAACTTTTCACACTGAGGTAAATTATGGATGAGGTATGTACTTTCCATCCACCACAAGGAAGGGCGCATGTCAGAGGAAACCTGAAAGAGTTTTTTATGCAAAGCTAACAGACCATATCTTAAACTAGAACATCACCAGTCTAGGTCTGTGAGTGACGAGTAGTTTCCATGCCAACCACTGACCCACGGCACAAGAAAAGTACTTGCCTAAGACCGACTGGAAAATAAAAGCAGAACTGAAGCTGTTATTGTTGGATGTGAAGTTATAACAAATGATACACGAGGCAGAAAACCATAAGAGGCAAAAGTCAAAACGAGGAAACAAAACGGCCAAAAAAAAAAAAAAGTTGCAGCTCTCTGTCGAAAGTTGTTGGTGAAAACTCATCCTGGACTGAACTGAGGTAACTGCGCAGACAAGGGATACAACAAAGTCACGTGGTTTCCAAGGTCGTACTGACAGAATTACCGCGCTTAACTGTTCTTAAATTAGAAATTCAACAAAGGGAACAACTGTCCACACTACCGTAATGCTGAGGTCTGGGAGTTGAAACTTTGTTACTAGTCTGTAACCAAGGTTTTTTTCTCTTCTGAAGGACACGAATATGCGGAAATTGTGCTTGTACTTGTACGAACTCCCTGTAACTGCGAGCTGTTGCTCTTTGCAGCCGATGCTGTAGAGGCGTTGAGGCACAGCATCGTATCGGCGTGGGAGAAGGTTATGGCAGCTAATTTTTCAGTCTCTGAGTACAGCTAAAAAGCAGAGGGTGTGCAATGCTTCTTTATCAGACTCCACCACCATGGCGACTATGGCGATCCCTGCCCCGTTAGCCAGGTTATGCCTTTTACTGGGTGTACTAACGGAGAGGTGGGACAGGGTCTTGGTCAGATATGGTTCGCTAACCCTATCGTACAGCGTCTTCACCTCAACAATGCAGAAGTAAACTACATTTTGTTGCTGCATGAAAACTTGAGCGAAATTTCTAGAGTGTCTTCGGAACTGAAGCTACAGATCACAAATGCAGGAGCTATTCAAGAATCTGCTTTACAGCCAAGATCTCTTGTCCTGCATGATGTATCGCGGTGGAGTATGCGGTGCGGTGCTCATCGAGAACATCCAGTCATGTCATTTGTTTGGAACCTCATCCAAGTCCCTGTACTCACCAGACGTGTACAAAATCAGGACTCTGGTGATTTTCAGAATTCCAGACGCAACTGCTAACAGTAGATGAGCTGAACTTAACAACGCTTTCGACCAGCCTTAAGTGACCGAAGTGCATCTTCAGCAGTGGTTTATGAAAGCTGTCAAAAGTGGTTTCTGTACACTTATCAACAGTGACTTCTGTACATCTGTCAACAGTGGTTTCTGTACATCTGTCAATAGTGGTTTCTGTACAGATGTCAACAGTGGTTTCCATGCCAACCACTGACCCACGGCACAAGAAAAGTACTTGCCTAAGACCGACTGGAAAATAAAAGCAGAACTGAAGCTGTTATTGTTGGATGTGAAGTTATAACAAATGATACACGAGGCAGAAAACCATAAGAGGCAAAAGTCAAAACGAGGAAACAAAACGGCCAAAAAAAAAAAAAAGTTGCAGCTCTCTGTCGAAAGTTGTTGGTGAAAACTCATCCTGGACTGAACTGAGGTAACTGCGCAGACAAGGGATACAACAAAGTCACGTGGTTTCCAAGGTCGTACTGACAGAATTACCGCGCTTAACTGTTCTTAAATTAGAAATTCAACAAAGGGAACAACTGTCCACACTACCGTAATGCTGAGGTCTGGGAGTTGAAACTTTGTTACTAGTCTGTAACCAAGGTTTTTTTTCTCTTCTGAAGGACACGAATATGCGGAAATTGTGCTTGTACTTGTACGAACTCCCTGTAACTGCGAGCTGTTGCTCTTTGCAGCCGATGCTGTAGAGGCGTTGAGGCACAGCATCGTATCGGCGTGGGAGAAGGTTATGGCAGCTAATTTTTCAGTCTCTGAGTACAGCTAAAAAGCAGAGGGTGTGCAATGCTTCTTTATCAGACTCCACCACCATGGCGACTATGGCGATCCCTGCCCCGTTAGCCAGGTTATGCCTTTTACTGGGTGTACTAACGGAGAGGTGGGACAGGGTCTTGGTCAGATATGGTTCGCTAACCCTATCGTACAGCGTCTTCACCTCAACAATGCAGAAGTAAACTACATTTTGTTGCTGCATGAAAACTTGAGCGAAATTTCTAGAGTGTCTTCGGAACTGAAGCTACAGATCACAAATGCAGGAGCTATTCAAGAATCTGCTTTACAGCCAAGATCTCTTGTCCTGCATGATGTATCGCGGTGGAGTATGCGGTGCGGTGCTCATCGAGAACATCCAGTCATGTCATTTGTTTGGAACCTCATCCAAGTCCCTGTACTCACCAGACGTGTACAAAATCAGGACTCTGGTGATTTTCAGAATTCCAGACGCAACTGCTAACAGTAGATGAGCTGAACTTAACAACGCTTTCGACCAGCCTTAAGTGACCGAAGTGCATCTTCAGCAGTGGTTTATGAAAGCTGTCAAAAGTGGTTTCTGTACACTTATCAACAGTGACTTCTGTACATCTGTCAACAGTGGTTTCTGTACATCTGTCAATAGTGGTTTCTGTACAGATGTCAACAGTGGTTTCTGTAGACCTGTCAATTCTGTACACCTGTCAACAGTGGCTTCTGTAGACCTGTCAACTCTGGATTCTGTACACCTGTCAACTCTGGATTCTGTACACCTGTCAACAGTGGCTTCTGTACACCCGTCACCAGTGGTTTCTGTACACTCGTCACCAGTTGTTTCTGTACACTCGTCACCAGTGGTTTCTGTAGACCTGTCAACTCTGGTTTCTGTACAACTGTCAACAGTGGTTTCTGTACACCCGTCACCAGTGGTTTCTGTTCACCCGTCACCAGTGGTTTCTGTTCACCCGTCAACTCTGGATTCTGTACACCTGTCAACAGTGGCTTCTGTACACCTGTCAACAGTGAATTCTGTACATCTGTCAACAGTGGCTTCTGTATACCTGTCAACAGTGGCTTCTGTATACCTGTCAACAGTGGCTTCTGTATACCTGTCAACAGCGGTTTCTGTACAGATGTCAACAGTAACTGACGTGAACATACAAACAGTTATCCAGTAATGCCAGCAGTGATTGACGTGCGCTTGACAATGGTCAAGGTTGCATGTGTCACAGTTTGTCGATCTGTGGCCACTTCACGTGCAACAATGGTCAGGTTGCATATGTCACAGTTCGTCGATCTATGGTCCATTCATGTGCAACAGTGCATGAGTAAGGATGGGCTGTTTCCTGCTGTAGTCTCGAATTCACTGTAATGAAAGCCCTTCCATATACAGTTGTCAGCGTTAGTTAGCATAACTGAAAGTATCAGTACAGGAAGTTGTGGAGTGCTAGTGTGGTTTGGTGAAAAATTAATGATGAAAGTGCGCTTTTGGTATAATTATTGATGAAACTGAGTTTTTGATGAATCATTGTTGAATGTTTGCGGGGGCGGGAAGGCGGCCAGGCGTGAAGCTGATCACATCACCCTCTAGTGTGCTGACAGGTCAAGGAATAATGTGCACTATATTCCCTAAGTGCCGCAAAGGCATAAAAGGGTTACCTTTTACCTTTGTCTACCTACCTATTGTTGAAAGTGAGTTTTGGTGAAATTATTTATGAAATTGAGTGTTGGTGACATTATTGATGAATGTGAGTTGTGATTAAATTATTTACTAATTATCTAGTGCTTTCACAAGTATGCCATTTAGGAAAATACGATGTCAGCAGAGAAGATAACAGATGGACACTCTTCTGAAAGCATGCGCAAGAGAAGAGCAACACGCACGTATTCTTTCTTGGGTTTCCTGACGTTATGGACCTGAAGGAGATGGTTTTTTTTTCTAAGAAACTTATAGCCACTGGAGATGAGTGCTGGGAACATAAACTTTCAACCAGAGACAAAGCGAGGCAGCTAAGAGTGGCCACACTCGTCCTCGCTGAAAGCAAGTAAGTCCCGTGCAACTTTGCGGGGCCAGGAAAGTGATTCTCGCGCTCTTCTGTGGCTGTAAAGGCAAAGTCCTGGAACTCTATGTGCCCAGAGGAACCACTTTCAACAGCTAAGCATTTTGTGATCTTCGTGAGAACCTACGATCAGATCCAGACGTCGCTCATTTGTGGTTTTGTTGTTACAGCGTGATAATGCACGGCGACACACAGCATGCGCAAGAGCTGATCGAAATTACGAACATGTCTTTGGAGTGTCTTCCATATCTTACATGTTCACCCGACCTCGCATTGTGTGATTATCATATATTTGGACCGTTCGTAGGGGCGCTAGGTGATGTACCATAGTGTCTTGTATGTTATGATTGTAGTATTATTATTAATGTTATTATTATTACTATTAGCATTTTATTATAGTTATGATTGTTATCGATAGGTAAAAGGTAGGTAAGAAACTATGTAAATTTTGAGAGCCAGTGGGAGAGGAACACTCCCACGTTAGTAGTAGTAAGGTTAAAAAAAAGATAAAAGTAATCAGGTTGTGTCTTAGAGGCACATAGGGATATGGTGTTAGTGCCTATATTTTCCTTGATCTGTCAGTACACTAGAGGGTGATATGGTCAGTATCACGCCTGGCCACCTTTCCTTCCCAAGAAGGAAAGTTCTTGTTATAGCAGGTAGGTTGTTCCTATCAGTCGCTGCAGTGAAGATGTCTGACCACAGCGATTGGCCGTAGTTCGTTCTTATTTCTTTGGTAATCAGGGTACAAAATAACGTGGTTACTTCTGGCTACAAATATCATTTTCTTGTCATAAGTTATATTCTTTTTCTTTGTTTTCAATAAAAAAGATATTTGACAGTGAACTTGGTTATTAAATTTGCCCTGTTTAAAAAAAATACTGGAACAATCACTGAAGCGCAAAAAATCTGAGAACCACTGTCAAGCCAATTCGACATCCTTATACACTCTCACACAAACGCAGACAAGGATTAACATAGCTAACAAAGTATCAAATGCCTTAACCACACGTTTATAATGAAACCATTATGGACGAATTACAACACGTAGGGCACCATATGAACAGCGCATAAACAGAGCAATGAACTAGTTTACTTTGCGTGAACAATTTCAGCTGACACAAAGGGAACTAATGCAGCCGGTGCACTTCTAGCTGTTCAGTGTATGGCCCCTCACAACAGCCCGTTTCAACATGCAATTTATGCATGATAATAGAACACAACTCTGGAGAAGCATAATAGCCAACGCCAGTCGGCACGGCACCTGATGATGATGATGATGATGAACAGAGCACAACTCTGCATTCGTCCACGATGCACATGATCACATAAACTCGTACAAGAATCCACAATGAACAATCTCGTGTATGGGTGCTCGCGGTCATCTACGACTGTGAGTCTAAGCCTTTTGTTATAATAAAAAGTACAAATATGATTGGAAAACATAGCTCCAACCACGTTCAGTACAGGCCCGCTACCTCTTCCACTAATACCTGAATTCCTAGGGACAAATCTTCCGACTGACCCCGTGGCCTGGTACGCACACCCTCTTTAATCTCTTCGCCCCTAATAAGCTTCATCCCACTATAATATTTCATAATGTTCTGTTTTATATATAAATAACTGAAAAAGTTCGAATTGATAATATCTTATAATTCAGCCGCTTGCATTGATGATCCGTTGAATTTGGCTGTAGTCTTTATTGTTCTTGTATATGATCGTTAAGTTGACTTAACTCTCACTGCTGTTTTAGGCTGTGGCCACGGCAACATTTGTTATCAATACACATTCCTAATTTTTTTCTTTCATTCACTTCCACAGTTCTGAATGTCCCCACACATGATACGATATGGTTCACCACAAGACTGAAATCTTGACACAAAAAAATCACTATAGAATTCAGATGGTTCGTTCTTGAATCAAATTATAGTTCACCTTTAATGTTCACCAAGCGAAATTCACATATATCAAATTAAGGCATCTCCGAAAGAATTTTATATAAAGTTACAAAAATATCACTTCTAAATTCCTCACGCAGTACTGACAATCACTTTTCTAACTTGAAACACATCTTCTGTCTGTCCTAAAACTACTTTTTGTTCTAAACTGATCTCCTATCTATTGGCTCTACTTGCCCATCTGTTCTATCTGTCGTTGCTCTCCTATCTTTCTCTTATTTTTTTCCCTCTATCTCTGTATTCTGTATTTCCCGTCTTCCTTCTCTGTCTTCTCCCTGTCTGTCCTTTCAAAACTTCGTGCCCTGTCTTATACATCGTAACCGTTCTATATTATGGGAGTCCATCCTGCCTAGTATTTCTGAGTATCTACTTAATTCTATCGTAATAGGCGAAGTGGTTAGTGCACTGGTCTCTCATGGCGAAGGTAGTTGGTTCGAATCCGGCTGGAGGCACCCCAGTCACCCAGCTGTAGAAATGGGTACCCAACCTCTTCTGGAGTTGGGGAAGGAAAGGCAGACAGGGGTGATACTGGCCATATCACCCTCTCGTGCGCTGACAGGTTAAGGAAAATATAGGCATTAACACCATATCCCTATGTTCCTCTAAGGCACTACAGGATTACCTTTACCGTAATGCTAATAATAATAATAATAAAATTAATAATAATACTACAATCACAATATACAAGGCAATATGGTACATCACCTAGCGCCCCTACAAGCGGTCCAAATATATGATAATCACACAATGCGAGGTCGGGTGAACATGTAAGATATGGAAGACACTCCAAAGACATGTTCGTAATTTCGATCAGCTCTTGCGCATGCTGTGTGTCGCCGTGCATTATCATGCTGTAACAACAAAACCACAAATGAGCGACGTCTGGATCTGATCGTAGGTTCTCACGAAGATCACAAAATGCTTAGCTGTTGAAAGTGGTTCCTCTGGCACATAGAGTTCCAGGACTTTGCTTTTACAGCCACAGAAGAGCACGAGAATCATTTTACTGGCTCCGCAAAGTTGCACGGGACTTACTTGCTTTCAGCGAGGACGAGTGTGGCCACTCTTAGCTGCCTCGCTTTGTCTCTGGTTGAAAGTTTATGTTCCCAACACTCATCTCCGGTGGCTATACGTTCGTAGAAAAAAAAAACATCTCCTTCAGGTCCATAACGTCAGGAAACCCAAGGAAGACTACGTGCGTGTTTGATTGTTGCAGAGGATGAAACATGGATTTTCAGCTATAATCCCACAACTAAACATCAAAGCGCTCAGTAGAAGTCATCATCATCACATAAAGGCAAAAAAGTCGTCTTCAAAAGTCGAAAGTGAGGACAATGTTGGTGTGCTTTTACAACAGCAAAGGAGTTTGTCCCTCTGGAATAAATCCTTTGTCAATAACTGTCACTGCCAAAGTTTATTTATGCATTTTGAAACGCCTATTACAAAGGATTCTCCGAGTCCGACTCGAATATTCAACAACTGCCAATTTTTTCCTTGTTTACGATAATGCACTCGCTCACCGGGCGGTTGTTGTACTGGAATTTGTAGCTAAAAAACAAGTGTGTGTTCTCATCCATCCACCATATTCCCCAGATTTGTCTCCCTGCGATTATTTTTTATTCTAAAAATTAAAGTTACCATTGAAAGGACGCTTCTTTTATGATACTGATGACATCCAAAGGGCCGTAACATCGAGTTTAAGGGCCATACCAACAGAAGAACTGCAGAGGTCGTTCCAGTGTTTGTTAGATCGTGTCACTCGCTGTATCAGTGCACAAGGGGCATACACTGAATAAAATACAGGTTATATCTTCAGCTGTTGTTTTTTTAATGTAATTAGTCTCATTACTGAATTGTCGGATCTTGTACAGTTAAGAAAATGAACGCAACACTACTGTAGTCGTCATGGACAACAAATTTCAAACTTTTATCAAAATTTTATTTTAAGGAATTAATGTTTCAGTCTTGTCATGAAGAAACTTTAAGACATTAACAATGAAATGATTTTCATTAAATTTGGTTTGGACTTTATTCTTTGCTGCTGACGCCTCCGTTTCAGTAAGGTGTACGGCCTCCTCTGGCCATATCAGAGAAAGACATCTCCTTGACATGGATCCGATTAACCGTTGGATCTGTTGTTGTGGGATGGCTGCTCACTCTTCCCGCAGTGCAAGAGACAGCTGTCGGAGATTGGTTGGCGCCACGTCTCGCTGGCGGACTTGTCTGTTGAGTTCATCTCATAAATGTTCTACTGGGTTCACGTCTGATGACATGGATGGCCACGGAATGGTCTGGACGTTGTTGTCAGCGAAGAACTGGGTGGTGAGTTGTGCCACATGAGGTCGAACGTTATCCTGCTGAAAAATCGACCCTGCTGCAGCCAGAAGTTGGAGGAAGTGAGGATGCAGCATTTCAGCGACTTATCGTTGAGCATTCAGGTGTCCTTCAATTTGCACCAGGTCACGTCTTCCCATGAAGTTGATCGTCCCCTACACCATGTGGAGAAGCCTCATCCACGCTGTTCTGGGCGTAGCGCCAACGGATTCTGCGTTAAACTCTTCTCCGTCTATCGTGTCGTTGGAGCAGAAAGAATCATCACCAAAATCAAACCCTTCTCCAATCATTTGCAATGGTCCACTGATGATGCTGGTTCGCCCATTGCAGTCGGTTCTGGCGATGCCGGTCCGTAAGAACAGGACCTCTGTAGGGTCTTCTAGACCAAAGACCAGCATCGTGCAGCCGATTCCTGGCCCTTTGATCTGAAATTCGACGAGCTGCTGTCACTGATGAGACTGTTGAGGACGCAGATGCAAATCGATTCCTGAGGTGACGCAGCCGTATGAAGCTGTCTTCGGCAGGAGTTATGACTATGGGTTTCCATTGCGCCGCCGGTCTGCAACTGAGCCAGTTTCTTGAAATCGTCTCCAAAGGGGACTAATGGTGCTTCTAACCACATTAAATTGTCTGGCCACTACACTTTGTGACTGTCCAGTCTGTAAACGTCCAATGATGATGATTCGTTGTTCTGTAGTGAGATGAGCCATACTTGCGCATTATATTTTCAAATGAACTGATTCGAGGATCGTCAGTCTTTTACAGGTATTCCATAACATGGTCAGTGAGTTTTATGTTCAGTAAGTTTCACGGGATTCTCGAGAACCTGTCATGAGTTATTGTCAAAAATGCTGTTTTGACTAGTTTCACTTTTCTGTGCTCATGAATCATCAGGTGAGTACAAATTAGGTCAGCACGTGAAGTTGATGTCCCAGTGAACATTTCTGGCAATATGCCCTTGTGTGATCAGCAAACTTCAGTTAAAATCGCAACATCGTATTTGTTTCTTTTTTTTTTTTTTTTTTGAGCAATATATAATGGAGATGATGAGGAGTTGAAACAAAGGCAGTGACAAATCCAATAACCCCAACATTACGTTACTCCAGTAGGACAACAAATGCAATTCCCGGCGTCTACTGACATCATGAGTACTTCGACGCCTGAGGAATCCTACCACTAATTAGACTCACTGTCCTATACTACAAACTGCTTAATCACGACGGCTAAAAAACACAGACTAAGTTCCAACACTAAGCTAAATTCTACTCTAGACTGCCCCTAACGAACATAAAACTAAGACTAACCCCAAATCTTTCTAACTGATCATATGTTATCCAAGAGACCATTCGTAAAATTTTAACGGAAGATTTGGACAAGAAAAAAGTTGCTTGCGGTTTGTACCACATTCGTTGTCTGATAACAAAAAACATCAGCGTGTTGAGTACGCAAAAGACATCATCAAAACATGTCACAGAAATAAACATTTCTTAAATTTGATTGTTGCAGAGGATGAATCATGGATTTTCCGCTATAATCCCACAACTAAACGCCAAAATACCCAATGGATGTCATCATCATCAGCAAAAGGCAAATTATTTCGTCTTCAGAAGTCGAAAGTGAAGACAATGTTGGTGTGCTTCTACGATAGCAAAGGAATTATTCACAAAGAATTTATTCCAGAAGAACAGACTGTCGCTGCTAAAGTTTATTTAAGCATTTTGAAACGCCTACTGAAAAGGATTCTCCAAGTCTGATCTGAGTATTCAACAAGTGGCAGTTTTTTCCTTCTTCACGATAATGCACCGGCTCACCAGGCGATAGTTGTACAGGAATTTTTGGCACAAAAACAAATGTGTGTTCTCAACCATCCACCCTGTTCCCCAGACTTGTCTCCCTGCGATTATTTTCTATTCACAAAATTAAAGGACGTTTCTTTGACGATACTGATGACATCCAAAGGAGCGTAACATGGAGTTAAAGGGCCATACCAACAGATGAACTGCAGAGGTCGTTCCAGAGTTTGTTAGATCGTGCCACTAGCTGTAACAATGCTCAAGGGTCTTACTTTGAATAAAATACAGATTATGTCTTCAACTGTTTATTTTATGTTTTTTTTAAAAATTGAATTAGTCTCATTACTTAATTGTGGGACCTTGCAGAACCATATTTGTTGCCTTTATTTAAAAGAACACATTTCACACTATGTTTTGAACTGTCGATGAAAAGACGCCACTCACTTGGGTTATATTCTGAAAGACCAGTTTTATTTACAAAAGTTTCTAATGTCAGTGTAGAATACTAAGTTATTTTCTTTGGTAAAGAATGGCAGCAAATCCTTTTCCTCTTCATCGATAAAATGTAATTTTCTTTCCAGGCTGAAGTACATTCCTTTCCTTTAGGCTGGAGGCAAGAAATTCAGAAGTCTCCTTGGAAAGTTTTAAGTCCCTGATCAGATCACTCAGTTCATTCTAAGCAAAACGATCACTTTGAGAAGTTGTTTGGAATTCACTGTCACTGCCTCACTTTTTTTTACCTCGTGCGATATCAAACATGCAAGACTCACTCTCTGAAATGGAACGGGTACAAAATCCGAGCGTGGAACAGATCTCTTGGCTGAAGGTAGATCAGGGTAAGACCACTTGTCACGATTATTTGGATTAACAATACAAAAATAGCAGTCATCGAAGTGGTTTTTCGGTTCCGTCCACACCAATAATTAGTGTATAAGTATACAACTATACACGAAGCACTGCAGTAAAGCTGTGATACTAAAATGTATAAAGTAGGAAAAGAACAGTAGGAACAGCTTTATTACTTAACGACTACAAAGTTGTGAGGATTCGAATGTCGGAAAAGCTCCGTATTCTTACAAGGCATTTCTGACGAGCGTCGGAAAAGCTACATATTCTTTCAAGTTTTAGAGCTAAGTGCTCTATTCATTTTATTTTTTTAACATAGGATTCACGTGACTCTGTACTTTATCTCCTCTCTCTGATTCATCGTTCTGTGTGTGTTTGTATGATTAAGGCTCACGCCGAAAGGTCAGAACTACTCGTAATATACAGCGCAAAAGAACAGATTGAGAAACCTTTGACATACACATTTATGTATTCTGTGAAAACCATAATTTACCATCTTAATTGTGCGCAAATAATTATGTAATAAACCAGAACAAAAGCGATTTTGTAATATGAGCTATACATTTTTATGCCCGTGAGCATTATTGGAAAGGGAAGTAGACGAACAGTGGTGAAACAAAGGTCAATGTACACAAAAATGTTGGTAAATTAAATACATACATTTCCCATTCAAATAAGACAGCTTGTTACGACGTCCCAGTTCTGCAGAAGAGATTTGTTAAAGAGCGAACTAAAATTTTACAAACTCAACCATATCTAAGAAACTAGAGCTGATGCCAACCATATCTAAGAAACTAGAGCTGATGCCAACCATATCTAAAAAACTAGAGTTGATGCCAATAATATCTAAGAAACTAGAGCTGATGCCAACCATATCTAAGAAACTAGAGCTGATGCCAACCATATCTAAGAAACTAGAACTGATGCCAACCATATCTAAGAAACTAGAACTAATGCCAACCATATCTAAGAAACTAGAGCTGATGCCAACCATATCTAAGAAACTAGAACTGATGCCAACCATATCTAAGAAACTAGAGCTGATGCCAACAATATCTAAGAAACTAGAGCTGATGTCAACAATATCTAAGAAACTAGAGCTGATGTCAACCATATCTAAGAAACTAGAGCTGATGCCAACCATATCTAAGGAACTAGAGCTGATGCCAACCATATCTAAGAAACTAGAACTAATGCCAACCACATCTAATAAACTAGAGCTGATGCCAACCATACCTAAGAAACTAGAGCTGATGTCAATCATATCTAAGAAACTAGAACTGATGTGATCTATCCAATGCACTTTTCTGAATCAGCGCCATAAATAAAATCACGGAAAAGACCTACAAAAGAAGGCATCAAGAATTGTTGTTGTTGGACTGTGGAATGAGAATCTGCTGATCTGTTAGTGTGAATAAATGTGTAAAACGTATCAAAAGCATTGTACTTAGATTACATAACAACAAGGAAAAAGAATGAAATAAGAATGAGAAATTACTTTATTTACGATGCGCATATGTATATCTGTTGATATGTGTCAGATGACGTTTACATAAAAAAACTCCAGCTGTTGATATATACCAGGGACTAGAAGCTGAGCTTTATTGATCGAGGGCTGAACTAGCAGAAGTGGGTGGGTGGGGCTGCACCCATAAGTTTGGGTGAAATTAGGAATATTTATATCGATTTGTCTTCCTCTCCTGCTGACACTGGGTCACACGAACTGATATTGAATATTGTATCTTTAATCACACGATTACGCGAGTTTACAGCAGGAAAATATTAACACACATACATATACATGCATAAATACATACATAATATATATATATATATATATATATATATATATATATATATATATATATATATATAATGTAACTCGTCACTGATACAAGCAAGAAAATGTATAAGATTTGATAAGTCTCATAGCTTCGGTCACAAATTCAACTTTTTCATCATGACTTCGATCCTGTCTTCATGTTTAAAGACTAACTTTTGTCTTCTTGAAGATTTAAGTACAGTGAGTCAAAATATCTGGTAGATATGCAAAGGTTACTAACCATGGAAAATGAACATTCACATGAATATATGGTTGTTAAGGTGAGACTGGTGCCCCATGAGAAATAATCACGTCTCCTTTCACATTTCGAGATCATGAGACACAACCTTTCTTTGTGACAATCAACAAATTCTTAAGGCGAAACAAAAGTTGATGGTGTCCATTATCTATATCTTTGCAAAGCTGCTAAATTATTTTTTTTTAATTCAGTGATTTACTTTTTTTTATACAATTGATGGTTTTGGTTGAAAATCTGTTCTATTTGTTTCCTGGCATTTTCTTAGCAACTAAAGCTTATCTGTGTACCCAGCAGTGCTACCGCGTCGCTGACGGCGTGATTTCATTAATTATTGCTAGAATTCAGGAAACGTTCCAGATATTGCTGTTGTCTTGCATGTTCTGGTTCTAACATATTTCAATCAGTCGATGTCATGAGATGTTATAAAGTTGTTTCAGCTGTGAAATATACAAGTGTACAACAAGGAGACAAACAGTTTATCTTCGAAAATATTTCTCTTGTGTTCATATCAAATTTAGCATCGTAAGATCGTTTTGTTTCTTTCGTCCTGTTCGAAAGCAAAATATGGGGACACGAGAGCCCTTTCTATTAACTGCACACTTAAATACGTCAAAACATCGACTCGTACGCAAAGTTGTCACACTTAAATACGTCAAAACATCGACTTGTACGCAAAGTTGTCACACTTAAATACGTCAAAACATCGACTCGCACGCAAAGTTGTCACACTTAAATACGTCAAAACATTGACTCGTACGCAAAGTTGTCACACTTAAATACGTCAAAACATTGACTCGCACGCAAAGTTGTCGCACTTAAATCCGTCAAAACATTGACTCGCACGCAAAGTTGTCACACATTTCTTCCTTCAGTTACTTCCAAGAAACTGCATCAGTCTGTGCTATAATGTGTAAACGAAATTTACGAAGGAAATTGTATAAGAATATCAGTATGAGAAGTTCGTGAAATCTTTGCTGCCTTGGTGTTAACTTTCGCTGTTCTTCGTCTTGTAATGCATATAATAATTTTATAATGAGTTTCAACTCAGACTAGTTCATAATTATTTCATCTGTGTCTGCGTGTTTCTCTTTCTTTTTGTGTCTCTCTGTGTCTCTCTCTGACTCTCTCTGTGTCTCTCTCTATCTCTCTCTGTCCCTCTGTGTGTCTCTCTGTCTCACTGGCTCTCTCTCTCCCGCCTTCTTTTTCTGTTTGCCTTTCTCTCTTTCTCTTTCTTTCTGTCTCTCTCTTTTTCTCTCTTCCGACCTCTTTCTCTCTATTTGTCTGTCGTTTTATTTTTTTTTCAGTCTGTCTGCAGACAGAAGGACAGAATGTAAAACGAGCCTGCATGCCAGATCGTCATCAAGCTACTGGTGGCAAAACTAACAAGTTCAAAATAGCAACATGGAAAGTTAGAATAGAACTTTATTCCAGGCTGGAAAATTAGAAAATGTACAGATGGAAATGGAAAGGATGAAGATCAACATATTAGGAATGAGTGAAGTTAGATGGACAGGTGCAGGGAAGATAAACTCAGATAAATATACAATAATATATTCAGGAAGTGAGAAACATGAACGAGGAGTAGAAATTATATTTGATGAACAAACGGCAAGGAAAATTGTAGGATATTTGAACATCTCGGACCGGGTCCTGCTAGCCCAACTGAAAGGACAACCAATAAACATAAATATTATACAAGTGTACGCTCCAACATCTGAAAGTTCTGAAGAAGATGTACAGATATTTTATAATGACATAGAGACAGTACTAAAACACACAAAGTCACATGAAGTTACCATAGTCATGGGAGATTTTAATGCCAAAGTTGGTAAAGGAACAACTTCAGACATCGTTGGTGACTATGGACTAGGGGAGAGGAATGACAGAGGTTATAAATTAATTGAATGGGCAAGAATACACAGCATGGTTGTAGGAAACACCTGGTTTAAACAACATCCTCGAAGACTGGCAACGTGGTGCAGCCCAGACAAAAAGACTTTTAACCAGATAGACTACATATTAATCAACAAACGATTCCGGAATGCATTACTGACAACAAAAACCATGCCAGGAGCTGACTACAATAGTGACCACGATCCACTCTGTGGAAAAATTAGAATAAAGCTAAAGAAAGCAGGCAGAAAAGTGAGAAACATCAAACTGAATACATAACTTCTTAAAAATGACCAAGAACTGCGAGAACAATACAAAGTTATTATAACAAATAGATACAATGCAATAGCAAAGATAAATAGTATAGATGAACAATGGGCAATGTTAAGAGATTCTATCCACCAAACTGTTAAGGAGATAATACCACCAAAAAAAGAAGCCTCTAAAAATAAATGGATGACAAACGACATCTTAGGACTGATGGGCAAGAGGAGGAGGAGTAAAAATAACGAGGAAAAATATAGCAAGATAAATAAAGAAATAAGACGCAAATGCAGAGAAGCAAAAGAAGTGTGGTTAAATGAACAGTGCAGACAGATAGAGGACTCTCATATTAAAGACAGCAAAAACATGCACAAAGGAATTAATGAACTCACAGGCAGGAAAACAAAATATACCACAGGATGCCTGAAATCGAAAGAAGGTAAAATGTTAATGGGAAAAGAAGACACTGTGGACAGGTGGACAGAGTATATCGGTGAGCTATATGGAGGAGAAAGACCAGAATTAACACCAGATACTGAAAACTGTGATGGACCGCCAATACTTGAAGATGAAATCATAAATGCCATCAAACACATGAAGAAAGGAAAAGCGACTGGGCCTGATAATATAACAATAGAAGAAATAGAGGCACTAGAGGAGACAGAAATAAAAATAATAACCAAGTTACTGAATGACATTTACAACAGTGGTTATATTCCCAGTGACCTGATTAAATCCACATTTATAGCACTACCAAAGAAACCAGGTGTAAAGGAATGTGACGACCACCGGACTACCAGCCTCTCATGTCACATAACGAAGCTACTTGTGAGAATAATTATGAGAAGAACAAGGAAAAAGATAAAAATGGAAATAGCAGATGAACAGTTTGGATTTGTTGAAGGAAAGGGAACACACAATGCCATTTATGCTTTACGAACACTAACAGAAAGAGCCTTAGAAGTAAAGAAAGATCTCTACTTATGCTTCATTGATTACACCAAGGCATTTGACAAGGTGAAACATAATGAAATTATTAAAATGCTTGAAGACATCAATATAGACGGCAAAGACTTAAGGATTGTAAAACATCTATACTGGCAGCAAGAAGCAGCAGTTCGAGTTGAAAATAGAATTGGAAAATATCGACCTATAAAACAAGGGGTGCGACAAGGATGTGTACTATCTCTAGACCTTTTTTCTCTGTATAGCGAGAATATTCTAAGAACAATCATCACAGAACCAGGCATACAAATTGGAGGATACAGTATTTACAACCTTCGGTATGCTGACGACACAGTACTGATAGCTGAGAACCAACAAGACCTGCAAAATCTCTTGGATAAAGTCGCCAAAGAAAGTGAACAGAAAGGCCTTACTTTGAACATCAAAAAGACAGAGACTATGGTTATATCTAAGAAACAGAATCCACCAGCATGCAATATTAAATTAAACGGAACTATTCTAAAGCAGGTGCAGAAATTCAAATATCTTGGAGCAGTAATAACTTCAGATGGGAAATGCAGAACAGAAATTAGGAACAGAATAGGCCAAGCAAAGACTGCATTTCAGAGAATGAGAAACATATTAGCTAACACATCTTTATCAATGAATGTTAGAAAACGAGTCCTAAAATGCTATATTGAACCTATCTTGTTATATGGAAGTGAATCATGGACAATAGGCAAGTCTGCACAAAAATCATTGGAAGCAGCAGAAATGTGGTTTATTAGAAGAATGTTGCGAATCCCCTGGACAGCAAAAATAACGAATGAAGAATGTATGAGAAGAGCTGGAGAAACAAAAAAACCTTGTCAAAAAGACAAGAAAGAGACAATGCACTTTCAAATAACATGCAATGAGAAGAGGTGGCATTGAAAATATTATAACAACAGGAAAAATAGAAGGAAGAAGACCAAGAGGAAGACCAAGAGAAATGAGACTGGACAGTCTGACGGGATGGTGTGAGAGGAGGTCACCAACTGAACTGATGGCCTGAATGAAGGATCGGGTACTCTGGAGAAGCATAATAGCCAACGCTAGTCGGCACGGCACCTGATGATGATGATGCCCAAGTCCTTACACTTTAAAAATAAAGATCATTCATTCATTCTCTGTGCATTCTTCTTTCTACGTCTGTCTCTGTCTCTCTATATCTCTCTCCATTTCCCTCCATATCTTTCTTCTTCTTTCTCGGTCTCTGTTTCCCTATCTCTCTGCTCTTTCTCTCTCTTTTTCTCTGTTTCTGTCTCTTTCTGTCTTTCTCTGTGTCGCTCTCTCTCCCTCTTTGTGCATCTTTATCTTTATATATCTCTCTCTCTCTCAAATTGTTACCTCTTACTGATATTTGATCTATGTTATGTTCATTATGTTTAATCCAAAAGTTCTACACCATAACAGAATCGACAGAACCACGTTTCCTGTGTTTTTTCCTTGACTCTACAAGCACACAGATGATCCGCTTAACAGCAAATACCTTGCAGTAATGCAAAATCACTCATGTAAAAAGAGATATTGATGAATGCGCCTTTGAAGACGAAGTATGACGTCAGGAAAACTTTGAAACAGCACGAAAGAAATAGATAAATTTGAGATTAGAAGAATGATTGACATTCTCCTAATTCTGCATTCGCATTCAAAAAAAAATATATTGACTCACCGCTTGTAGCGAGACTGCAACATCTGTTCCATTCAGTCTTAATACGGCTTATATTTTTATGACAACGTTTCTATCTCTGCTCACTCGACCAGACTGCTGTGTGTTGCCAAGGTATCGATGGGAGTAATGTTTCTGCTCACTCGACCAGACTGCTGTGTGTTACCGAGGTATAGCTGGGGTAATGTCTCTTCTCACTCGATCAGACTGCTGTGTGTTACCAAGGTATCGCTGGGGTAATGTCTCTTCTCACTTGATCAGACTGCTGTGTGTTACCAAGGTATCGCTGGGGAGTAATGATTCGCTAATCCTGACGCAAGCAGTCATCTATCTATCTATCTATCTATCTATCTATCTATCTATCTATCTATCTATCTATCTATCTATCTATCTATCTATCTATCTATCTATCTATCTATCTATCTATCTATCTATCTATCTATCTATCTATCTATCTATCTATCCCTCTTCTGCGACCCACAGAGAATACAGGCCCAAGGCCTTGGATACTCTGAACCTCTTGTGGTCCT
The DNA here is from genome assembly GCA_009760885.1 of Achatina immaculata. Lineage (NCBI taxonomy): Eukaryota > Metazoa > Mollusca > Gastropoda > Stylommatophora > Achatinidae > Lissachatina > Lissachatina immaculata. The sequence goes on along the minus strand of CM019696.1, from coordinate 21,693,538 downwards.
CTCGGGGATCTCGTGTGGTCCTTTCGGGGACCCACAGGAGGACCACTGGACCTATCGAGGAGCACAGGAGTAAATTCAGTAGGATCAAGGGGTGGTCTTCGTAGTAGAAGCGAGCGAAGAAGAAGAAGTATCACGCTGAGACATCTCCGAAGGCATTTTAAACAAAGTTCCAAAAATATCAAATCTTCTGCATTTCTCACGCAGTACTAATAATCACTTTCTAACTTGAAAAATATCTCTTGCCCTGAACTATATCTGGTTCCAAACTTATCTCCTGAATATCTATTGGCTCTACTTGTCCATCTGATCTCCTCTTTTTCTTCTTCTTCGTTCGCGCCTACCACCAAGACCGCCCCGTGATCCTACTGAATTTACTCCTGTGCTCCTCGATAGGTCCCGTGTGGTTCCCGAAAGGACAACATGAGATCCCCGAGAGGACCACAAGAGGTTGAGAGTATCGCAGGGCTTGAGCCTGTATTCTCGGTGGATCTCAGAAGAGGGATTGCATGACACCGTGGTTTTCGTTGCATCAGTTTAATCTAGAGTTGGACTTTCTCACCGGAAAACCTCGACTAGTTTTGGATATGAGTATATCCCCGCTGGGTGAGAGGTGGTAGGCCATCCAGTCCAGCGTTGGACTTTCTCACACAAAATCCTCGATGTGTTTTGGGATATCCGTGTATCCCCGCCGGGTGAGAGGTGGTTGCCCATCCAGTCCAGCGTTGGACTTTCTCACTGGAAAACCTCAGCGTATGGGTGTATATCGGAGGTGGCCGGCGTCTAGAGCAGAGGTGTCATGGTATGATTAGCTCTCGCCGCTAGACTACTTGGGATACCGATAAGCTTCACTTGATCCTTTCCTTCACCTTTTCACATCGACGCCGCACGGCAACCCTAACTGCTTTTCCGCATTTTCTTCATTGGCGGGGAGGAGTTTCTCTCCACCCGCGGATTTAGAAGAATCTCGCCAGCAGTGTCTTAACCCCTGGGTTAAGTCGGTTCAGTCAGTTCGCCCGGTATAGTGCAAATGGGACGTGGCCGACCTCCAGAGCAGACGTGCCGTGACTTGAGCAGTCCTGACTTCGAGGCTACTGATTACTTCACTTAAACCTTTTTTTCACCTTTTCCATTCGCAACTTTCTTCACTGGTCGGGAGTAGCCCCATTCCACACAGGGCAGCTGAAGAATCTCGCCAGCAGCGGTAAATGAGCTACCAAACATGACTCTCATCTACCCGAAGCGTCTGGTTTTTAGGCGCAGATACTCGCCTTTCGCCCTTTCTCCTGTCAGTTTGAACAGTTCTGTCACGAGAAGGCCAGGAGCTGGACTTGACTGCAGAGGCTATTTGAGACGCACTCGTTGGATACATTTCATTGAAGTGGAGAGTGTATCCCCCACCCCACCTCTGGCTATAACAGTCCTTAGAACCGTACATCTGATATATCTGTTGTTATTCTCCTACCTATCTATCTCTGTATTCCTGGCCTTTCTCTTTCTATCCCTCTCAAAACTGCATGCCTGGCTTATATATCGCACGTCAGTTGTCCAATAGGACACACCTCTAAATCTTTCTATTGGTCAGCTGGTTGACTATATACTGATTGGACTCTGGAATTCGGGTGAGTCAGTCCACCCCTTTTTTCAAAACTGTGTGCAAACTGCATCCTAAGATTAGCAAATATGTCTCATCTATCAGTTATTCTGTCGCGTTAAATCCTTCCATTCAGTTGTCATGGAGGATATTATCCAGTCCACTATCTCTTTCTTGTTGGAGGTATCAGGGAGTAGTCAGTTCTCTACTTTTGATGTGTCCTCACTTTTCATTGTGTCTGGTATTTTTGGTATCTACCTAGTTTGATTACTCTTCTGAGAGTCATTTCGTAATATTACTACTAATACAGTGTGAGTGTTCCTCTCCCACCAGTTCTCAAAATTTTTCATCGTTTATTACCTACTTTCTGCTTATCAATAATAATCATAACTATAACAAAATGTTAATAATAATAATATCCTAATATACAAGACTATAATAATAATAATTATAATAATATAATCATAACTTACAAATCAGTGTATTACACCCCTAGTGTGGAGATACTAGTCTTGGATTACAGATTTTTTAACAGCAAAATCACGGATTAGTATATATTTTATTACATATTACATTAATTACTGATTACTAAAGTTTCTTTCTTTATTTATTTCTCTATTTCTTATCTTCTCTAACTTGTGGAAGTCTTTTTTCCAAAACAAATGCTTTATTGTTTTTATACGTCCTTATAACAAGTTCTTCGTATGTTTACAGATGAACTGAAAGCTTTATGGATAGATTTATACACAGCCAGACAGACAAACAAACAGAAAGATAGACAGAGAGACAAAAAGACAGATAGATAGATGATAGACAGACAGACAAACAGACAGATAGATAGACAGACAGACAGATAGATAGATAGATAGATAGATAGATAGATAGATAGATAGATAGATAAAGCACACGTTTAATAATTAAGCACAGATAACGTGTACAGGCTGGAGACAATATAACTTGATTATGTCCCTTGATAAGATGAAAACAGCCTGGACTATTCTAACGAGTTATGCCGGAAAACGTTTCAGAGAAACACTGATTTAGCTTTTGATGAAATTTTAGTACAGATTTTTATTAAAATCAGATTAACCTTTCATCGTTCCTTAGCAATATGTGCTGTAATCATGCTTCTCCATTGCATGCAGCTCTGAGCTTTTCTAATCATATCCTTTAATTTTCTTGTCCCAAGTTAGTTGTCAGTCTATATATCTATATCTGTATATGGTTCTTCTTTCCCTGGAATTTTTCAATGAATATCCATTTCTCCAATTTCTTTTTTTCTCCATATTCATTCATTCCTTTGCATGTCCCTTGCGGAACTTTGCCTCCCAAACAGCACTCCTGTAGGCCTCTCGGTTGTGAGCAAGATGGCCTGCTGCTGCTGCATCCATTTCCAGATCATCAACGATGTCTTGCAGCCATCTTCGTTTCGGTCTTCCTCTTTTTCTTTTTCCCATTATGTATCCTTCCAATACGGTCTTCTCTAAATTATCATGACGTTTAATGTGGCCAAAATATTTAAATATTTAAGTTTTCTCCATAACATGTTTAAAAATTCCAATGCTTTTTGTGAATATTTAATTTTGTTTTTCTTTTGCAGCTTCCTTGTAGATCTTCCCAGACAGTCAGTCTTTGAAACAAGTGAAGAATTTCAAATGCCCAGATAGTATAATATCACCCTCTGGAAAAAACTGATGCAGAATTTGAGAGCGTAGACAACACAGCAAATCAGGTCCTTGGACAAATGACACCTTTACTCAGACACTTGAAACGTCCTCGCAGCTCTATGGTGTCAATGTCGGACATGGACACAAACAACTAAAACATAAAGGAAAATCATCATGACAGAAGTGAGATGTTTATTAAGGACAGCTTTGTTTAGGCAAACCACCTTCTATCTAATTGATTCTTCTTCAATATCTGTCCCTTCTATGTGAATTTTTCCACTTTGATTAATGGGGGTTTTCATTATTTTTGTGTTGTCCTTGTTAATTTCAAGTCCTATTTTGCTAGCCAGTGAAGACAGGCTGTCTGTTTTTTTTCTTGCATGGAATTCACATTGTTACTGATAAGAGTTATGTCATCAGCAAAATCAAGATCTTCTAGTTGGGTCCCATGTACCCAGTCAATACCTGTGTTACCTGTGCAGCATTTTTTCATTATGAAGTCAATTGTAATTCCAAAAAGCAAAGAAGACAGTATACATCCTTGTTTCACACCTGTTTCAATCTGGAACCATTCACTCAATCCTTCTTCTGTCTTGACTGCACAAACATATCCATTGTAGAAGTCCTTAATGATGTTGACAATTTTAGATGGTATTCCATATAGACTTAAAATTCTCCATAATGAATCTCTGTGTATGCTACCAAATGCCTTTTTAAAGTCTATGACGTTCAGTATTAATGGTTTCTGCTCTTCAGTATGCTGAGTACTCCTCATAAATTATGGGAAACGCTCAAGGTAAGAATGCTTGGAAACGGAAGAAGAGACTGCCCTTGCAGGTGACGGATGGAGGAGATAACAGATGCCTTAAATATCTCCTTACATAGAGTTCTCCAAATGAAATATAACAAAACTTTCGCACGGTGAAAAGAAAATAACAGCATTTGAAATGAAATGTTACAGAAGGGCACTTAGAATATCACGGATTGAACGGAAATCAAATAAAGATATATTGATAGGATTAGATTGTAATAGTATATTGTTAAGATCGATAAAGATTGATATTTTATCAGTCGAAGGGAAGTAATAAGCTTTAAAAGTAAAGATAGTTGATTCAGTCCCTTATTGTATATCGATTTATTGGAAGAGTCATCTCACGTTCCACGTGAAAATAAAAGGTTAGTCCCAGTTCAGGCAATCTTGACTGGTAATACAAAACTACAGGGCTATGCGATGTTAGGTTAGGGAAAAGTGTAAAGTGTGAACTTTGAAATGTCTGTTGTTGACACAACAAACTAAATTTAGTAATAGAGACTTAGTTTTTAGGAAATTGTTAAGAAACCAAAGGTCAAAAACAGAGCTTAACACGTGAAATCTGCATTGTGTCTGCACAGATAGATTTTGCTAGAAGAAAGGATAGAAAAAGTGAGTTATATAAAAGAGAAAGGGAGCATTATTAGTATTATGATAGATTATGAGATTATGATTAGATCAAGAAGTCATTTTTTTAGCAGAAGATGTTAGTGAATTTTAAGCATGCCTTAGTTCAGTTGCAGTAACATTTGTCCTTTTTAGGGCAAACTTTTGCCTAGTTTAGAATGTAAATAGTTTTGTAGCACTGTCCTGGTTAGGACTGAAAGTGTGATGTAGTTATTCATCTTTTGGAAAATGTGTAGTTGTGTACGTTGCTTGGAAATTCTGTAATATTTTAAGTAGTAGTTCTTGTAACACTCGTGATTGTAACAGTTATACTGGTCTGTTGTCAGATCTACTTCCCCATGTCACCGACTTCGTGCCCTGGAAGTTCTTTTGTAGGATTTTCTGGTCTCTGCCGTGTGACAGCAATTTTCAAGCCATTTGACTTCATCTCATCACTCATCACATCACTCATCAGTTCAACGCTTATTTTCCTCATCAATAAACCTTCTCGACGTTTAAAATTTAGTTGGAGTTCTTGAGTGATTGGAACTTCTTCTGTCAGTCTAGCTGAGCGGATGGAAGTCCAGTTCTTGATCTTTGTGACGCTGGTGTTATTGTTGTACCAGCGGAAAGCCTGGACACTGTTGTTGTGTTGCTATGGAAATACATTAGTATCAAATTTTATTTATTGATGAACAAGTAGCAGAAAAATAAAATAAGTCAGGCAGACAACAACATGACTGATATTATAGCAATCACAGTAGAGATCAAATAACTTCTTTTGTAGTTCTGACTATTAATGGAGAATATTCCACTCTGTTTACGGTCCTATGCACCATAGGAGAGTCTAGTATATCTGGTGAAAGAGAAATAGACGGTTCTCATTCGTCTTCATCTGGTTCCGCGTTGGCACGTCAGTACTACGTCACCCTAGCCATTCGTTTTCACGGTGTCGCAGAAAACTGTTTCGTTAACAGCATAACAATTAGAAAGCTGAGATAGTTCGGTCACAACAAGAGACACAATATCTTGGAGAGACTGATAGTAGAAGGCATAGTGCTCAGGAAAACAGAAAAAGGGACGACGACCTCACGGCAGGTGGACTCAAGACATCATGGAAAGTCTGAATGTGTCACTGCAAGAAGCCGGTCGACTTCCGCATGGCCATTTTTCATTCAGGGAGGCCATGAGAGTGTCTGGAAAGGACATGTCACATGAAGTGAATTCGCACAGTGAAGTGATTTTTCAAAATCTTATCTTGGGTCATATCTTGAAGACCATTTGTCCGGTCAACACTGAAAAGTACACGAGGAAGAAGACACGCAAGGCTGTTTTCTGAAGAAATCCAGAAAGTTCTCAGAAAGATTCTATGGTCTTACTTGTTCTTTCATGTTTTTTCTTTACTGACGTTTTATACCCCCTCCCCCGGGTTTGAGGGTTGGGGAAGATGTTCAGTTTGGCAGTCAACGACCCATAGCTGACATGCCGGTGTCAGGATTAGCAAACCACAGCCGCCAAGACCTTGTCCCACTTCTCTGTTGGTACCCTCAGTAACAGGTCTAAGCTCCTGGCTAAAGGGGCAGGAATCGCCATAGTCCCCATGGTGGTGGAGTCTACTACAGAAGTACTGCACGCCCCTGGTTTTTAGCTCCACACACGGACTGTAAAGAAAATATCCCACGTTAACCAGCTCCCAATCCGACATCATCTTCAGTGCTTCGGGTGCAAAGATCGTCATCTTGCAGAAGAAGAAGAAGAAGTCTGGACTATTGGCCTTCTAATTCCTTTTATAACCAAGCTGAATATATTTGAAACCTGTCATAAACTACTTAAGAAACAGATGAATGGTTACAAAATATGGCCAAGAAAGACAGACTCCAGGCAAACTTTTCACATCTGAATTTCAAATATGAGTTTCCACTTCTTGACCTCTTCAAACCTGCAGGGGTAAACAAAAACGTTACAGATAACCAAGTTAGATTAGAACTCTATTCTCTTCGCTGAGACAAAACACTGCAGAATATTTAACGAAATTAATACTCGATATTTCCCACAGCAGTATAATTTCATTGAAAAAAAAAAACAAACAGAAATAAAAATGCTGGAAACTGCATGTTTTTAGAAATCAGTTTTATTAAAAGACGCCCTAATTGTTACCATTTTCTTTTTTCTTTTAGTGTTGATTTTCCTAGCGCAGGATTCTCGTGATATGATCACTGTTTATGATAATTTTATTGATCATTTCAACAACAGCTTAAGCTACTGTAATCCCATGTTGAATAAACGTGTACTAATAGCTGTCTCGTCTTATCTTGTCTTGCCTTCTTCCTCATGTACCTTTCTGTTTTGATGGGACAAACTGATTTCTTGATAAGGTTCGTTGGTTTGTTTTGTGGTATGTTTAAAAAGATTAAGTTTAAAGAATATGTTTAAGAATGTCATGTTATGTGTAAGATTATGTTTAAAAAGATGTTTAAAGTCTGAAGTTATTTCCTCCATCCATTTCCTGTCAGTAGCGGGACATGAAAGAGCGGGACATGAAAGAACGGGGCATGAAAGAGTGGGACATGAAAGAACGGGGCATGAAAGAGTGGGACATGAAAGAGTGGAACATGAAAGAACGGGGCATGAAAGAGTGGGACATGAAAGAACGAGGCATGAAAGAGTGGGACATGAAAGAACGGGGCATGAAAGAGTGGGACATGAAAGAGTGGGACATGAAAGAACGGGTCATGAAAGAGTGGGACATGAAAGAACGGGGCATGAAAGAGTGGAACATGAAAGAACGGGGCATGAAAGAGTGGGAAATGAAAGAGTGGAACATGAAAGAACGAGGCATGAAAGAGTGGGACATGAAAGAACGGGGCATGAAAGAGCGGGGCATGAAAGAATGGGGCGGGTAAAAGGATCACACTGAAATAACCAAAATAATAAAAGCGACGTAGAGAAGAATGTCATAGCTGTTTGATAACCAGGCGGAATGTTGGGTCTTTAGTAAAAGGTTGTTTCTGTGTTGTTCTTGTTGTTGTTGTTCTTGTTCTTGTTGCATACTGGAAGCGGCGATGGTAGTATTATCATTACGAGCATTTCATGAATATCTACGTAACTTCAGTAGACACAGGCCCCCAGATGTTGGAACAACCACCTGTTGTCACAAGGTGCTGCTGGCAATAAAACAGGTTCATGCTGCATTTGCATGATGTTCACATGTGACGGGGCTCCACTGAAGCAAACTGCAACTTTATTAAGCTACTAGCTGATTACCCGGTGTTGCCCGGATATTTATTTATCACACTCTTCTATTAGACAGGAAAAGGAGTGAATTCTATCTATAGTGTAATATCGAAGTAATTTTCTTTACAGGTATTTAAAAGTGTAAGTACAGTATACAAATTATAAAGTAAAGTCTTTTACAAATTCACTATAATTTTAATTTAACTCAAAACTTGATTACAAACAACATTTTTAGTTTCACCTCCAGGAGCAAGAATAAATAAATTCTTGAGTGAACCCACACTTGAGCAAGTAACATAAAGTTTCCCGTTGGAGAAACATGGCGATCTAAAATCTATCTCTCTCTCCCTCTCTCTCCCTTTCACTCTCTCTCCTCGTCTCTATCTCTCTCCCTACCTCTCTCTTTAACAACCTCTCCCTCTCTCTCTCTCTCTCTGATTCGAAAAGCTAATTTTAAAAAAAAATAAGACAGTGGCACCCTGTCACTGAGCAATGAATTTGAATACAATAAAAAGCTTATACAACATAAGGAAAAAAACCAAAGTTAAAATGTATTTATATAAAATATAATTAAAACAAAAAGAGACCATCAAAATTATTTGAACTTGCAATGGGAGACTACATATGCTGATCTTAGGCCAGCATCTCTCTATTTCACAATTGTCTCCCTTAAACAATTCTTTTCTTCCTCCTTCAATTTAGTGGAAATTATGTCACCCCCTTTGTACCTCTACCCCTAGTGGAGATAGGCGAGTCTTACCTCTGCGTTATACATTTCCAGATTGTAAGTCATATGTGTACCAAGTTTGATTGAAATTGCTTCAGGCGTTCCAGAGTGATTTGGAACCTACATACATACATACATACACACATACATATATAGATTAAAGATATAGACTTTGATGATGATGATGGTGATGATGATGATGATGATGGTACTTCTTTTAGGTGTCTGCATAATAAACGACTATAGACAAGCTTTCCCCAGGATCGGTCATTCTCTCATTGGCAGAATAAAGCAGTGCAGGACAGCATTATAAAGTTATAATGATTTTAATGGTACACTGGATGACGGTGTGACGAATGAGGCAGTGACACGAACAATTCCAAGAACGCATGTCAGGATGTAACTTCAGGCAACGATATAGAACACGTTCCCGGCGTCTACTAATGTCCTAAGACTTCAACGCCAAGGGATTCTGCTGCTACATTCTATTATATATTACATACTAGCTGCACATTTCACAGACCGGCTAAACTTCAATTTCCTAATCAAAATAGAATTTCAACTCTTTCTAGATCCTAAGTTCTAACCGTTATTTTTCCTTTCATATCTTGTAGTCTGCTAGTCCTTGTTGTCTGGACTCTTTCTTTCTTTTGTCTGTCTGTTCAAGTGCCGCACGGTGCCTTTTTTTTCAAGCCGAGCGACAACCAGAGGATCGGGTTTTCCCATCACTCTGTACTCATTTTCTCCCTTTCAAACAAAATGTACTCTAACTGTCCACTTCTAATATACTGCTACAGCAAGCCTGTCCCAGTTTCAGAGGCGCAAGACAAATTGAAACTCCAGAGAAAAGTAACAGAAATGCAATTTTTAAACTTAAAAGAATCTGATAAACTGTTACATGAAATATTAATTTTTCTGGCGCTTTTGATATCCGGTACATTCCTCTGCCGTCAGTCAATAAACATGAGAATAAATTCGTGAAGTTCATATTTTATCTCTCGTATATTTGTTCTGTGTTTTGTATGTAAAAACCTTTTTCTTTTTGTTTCAAGGATGAAAGCATAACATAAAGACCATTATAAGTTAATCATGGAACCCCACTATAGATCAATAGCGGTAACAACATCAGACAGTCTATATGAGATTCCTTATGGGGGGGGGGGGGGTGTAGGGGCGCACATTTAAATAAATAAATATATCGTAATATGTATGTACATAAGTGTGTGTGTTCTATGTATGATTTGGATATTTGTTAATACGCATTTTGATGATTATTATGTGCACATAAATTTTTGTATTGTTGAATTTTATGTATACGAAATTTGTTATACATTTCTTGTCTATTAGTTCCTTTGATTACAATCAGACATTCAATCATAAAGGACGATAGTTTGAGATTTATATATGGGACGATTGTGTTTTAATCATGTTAACCTCATAATATGTACAAGATGATAATTGATTTCAGTCATTCCATTGTTTGTATTTTTTAAGAAGGATCACAGATGTGGTTTGTTAGAAGAATGTTGCGAATCCCCTGGACAGCAAAAATTAACCAAGGAAGAATGTATGAAAAGAGATGGAGAGACAAAAAAATCTTGTAAAAAAAGATAAGAGAGAGACAATGTACTTTCATAGGACATGCAATGAGAAGAGGGGGCATAGAAAATATTATAACAACAGGAAAAAATAGAAGGAAGAAGATCAAGAGGAAGACCAAGAGAAATGATACTTGACAGTCTGATATGATGGTGTGAGAGGAGATCACCAACTGAGCTGATGGCCTGCATGAAGGATCGTGTACTCTGGAGAAGCATAATAGCCAACGCCAGTCGGCACGGCACATGATGATGATGATGACAGATGTTAAAAAGCCGGATAGGATAAGGGTTAATTTTGTTGTGCATGTCATAAAATTGATGATCCTTGATGAAGAATCGTTCTTTGTGTTTTCTTTCTTGATTGTAATGTTTTGATGTATATGAATGATTGAGAAATTGGAGATAGTGACGAACAGATAACAGCCAGACACAATTAAGAATCCTATAAGAACAAACAAACGTCTGTCTCCTGTACCCTAATATACACTGTTAAAAAAAAGGAACGGAACAAATACAATGTTGCGATTTAAACTGAAGTTTGCTGACCAGACAAGGGCAAATTGCCTGAAACGTTCAATTGGACATCAACATCACGTGCTGACCTAATTTGTACTCACCTGATGATTCATGAGCACAGAAAAGCGATGCTAGTGAAAACAGCATTTGTGACAACACAACTTATACAGGTTCACGAGAATCCCGTGAAACTTACTAAACACAAAATTCATTGACCATTTTATTGATTGCCTAAAAAAGATTGACGCCCCACGAATCAGTTCATTTGAAAATTCAAAGCGCAACTATGGCTCATCTCACTACAGAACGACTCATCATCATTGGATGTTTACAGACAGTACAGTCACAAAATGCAGTGGCCAGACAGTTTAATGTGGTTAGAAGCACCGTTAGTCGCCTTTGGAGACGATTTTAAGAAACTGGCTCAGTTGATGATCGGCCGCGCAGTGGAAGACCCATAGTCACAAAGGCAGCAGAAGACCGCTTCATACGGCGGCGTCACCTAAGGAATCGATTTGCATCTGCGTCCTCAACAGTCCAGTCAATGACAGCAGCTCTTCGAATTTCAGATCAAACGATCAGGAACCGGCTGCACGACGCTGATCTACGGGCTAGAAGTTCCTACAGAGGTCCTGTTCTTACGGACTGGCATCGCCAGAACCGACTGCAGTGGGCGAACCAGCATCTTCAATGGATCGTTGCAAATGATTGGAGAAGGATTTAGTTTAGTAATGAATCATACTTTCAGCTCCAGCGACAAGATAGAAGAATATTTTACCACAGAGTCCATGAGCGCTACGCACAGAACAACGTGGATGAGGCTCCTCCACATGGTGGTGGAGGTGTCCTGGTATAGGGGATGATCAACTTCATGGGAAGAAGTGACCTTGTGCAAATTGAAAGACGCCTGAATGGCCAACTATACGTCGCTGAAATTCTTCGTCCTCACGTCATTCCACTTCTGGCTGCACCAGGGTCGATTTTTCAACAGGAAAACGCTGGACCTGATGTGGCACAACTCACCACCCAGTTCCTCACTGACAACAACGTCCAGACCATTCCGTGGCCATCCATGTCATCAGACATGACCCAATAGAACACTTATGGGATGAACTCAACAGACAAGTCCTCCAGCGAGACGTGGCTCCAGCCAATCTCCGACAGTTGTCTCTTACACTGCGGGAAGAGTGGTCAACCATCCCACAACAACAGATGCAACGGCTGATAGGATCCATGTCAAAGAGATGTATGTCGTTCTCTGATACAGGCCAGAGGAGGCCATACACCTTACTGAAACGGAGGCCTCAGTCGCAAAGAATAAAAGTCCAAACAAAATGTAATTAAAGCCTTTTCATTGTTAAGGACTTAAAGTTTCTTCATGCCAATATTGAAATATTAATTCCGTAAAACAAAATGTTGATACAAGTTTCAACTTTGGTGTCCATTACGACTATAGAAGTGTTGTGTTTTTTTTTTTTTGGAACAGTTTATAAACAATATAAAACAATAGAAAATATATCATTTTTAATCACCCCTTCCTACATTTGCACCGGAAAAATACATGCTGAAGAAGTCATAGAGTTTGCTACATTAATAGTCTGTTACATTAATAGTTTGCTACATTAATAGTCTGTTACATTAATAGTTTGCTACATTAATAGTTTGCTACATTAATAGTTTGCTACATTAATAGTTTGCTACATTAATAGTCTGTTACATTAATAGTTTGCTACATTAATAGTTTGCTACATTAATAGTTTGCTACATTAATAGTTTGCTACATTAATAGTTTGCTACATTAATAGTTTGCTACATTAATAGTCTGTTACATTAATAGTTTGCTACATTAATAGTTTGCTACATTAATAGTCTGTTACATTAATAGTTTGCTACATTAATAGTTTGCTACATTAATAGTCTGTTACATTAATAGTTTGCTACATTAATAGTCTGTTACATTAATAGTTTGTTACAACAAAAGACAGTGCATATAATATTGCCGTTACCATGAAATTGGCGTCTGCTATGTAAATTAAAACATACGATAAGCCTTACATATTCTGGCCCTGCCTGTCAGATTTGAAGAAAGAAATGGCAGTCCTCATTACTGAAAATCTTTTATAGTGCGAAAGATGAATATTCATATATCAAATTTACCTTATGGCGTCTATGGCAGATCCCAAGGGCATTACGGAGTGTAGTTTGAGAAACTCTGCTCTATAGCAAGGATAGTTTACCACACACGTCGCACGTGACGCTCCTGGTCGTTACAAAGACTAGAACTAAGTAAGTTGGCTTGGAAAAGAAGAGTTACTGAGGTAAGTATCAGTTTAAGGTTCAAGTACGAGTTCACCAAACGAATGTTTGAGAAGCGTCAAAACTGAATGAACAACGAAATGAATGGCCTGTACTAATAAATAATGTTAATCCAAACTAATGTAATTTAAATACGTGTCTAATCGAACTAGGGCATTTGTCTGTCGTATGGCAGACAGTATGTATATCATCTTAAAAATGTCTCCTCAATACCTGTGCAATGAGAATATGTTGTTCTCCCAAACGATTTAGTGAGGGTACACCGATTAGGCCAGACTAGTTGTGTGCTAGCAAGCATAGGTCAGACTTTTGTTATGTACCAGCAAGGATAGAATAGACTTTTGTTATATACTAGCGAGACTATCCAGAGTTTTCTTTTGTACTAGCAAGATTAGGTCAGACTTTTGTTATGTAGTATCAAGAATAGGTCAGACTTTTGTTATATACTAGACAGAATAGGCCAGACTTTTGTTATATACTAGCAAGATTAGGCCACACATTTGTTATATGCTAGCAAGAATATGCTAGATTTTTGTTATGTACTAGCAAGAATGGGCCAGACTTTTGTTATGTACCAGCAAGAATAGGGGCCACAATATTGTTGTTTATTGGCAAAGTTACGCCAAACTCCTTTTGTTTAGTAAGTGGTACAGACTAGACTAATGTCTATTAGCTAGTGCAAGTTCAAAAGAAATAATTTTATTTATCGAATGTTTGTCCAAAATAATGATACCGGGAGACCAGAATCTTTCCTTTCTGGTCTTAGATTTCATGCTTGATGTATACGCCCCTGGGGAAGATAGGAAAGTCCAAAGGGACCCGGTCGAGAGAATAAAGGGGGAGACGGGGCATTAGTACTAACTGTGGTGTGTTTTTGTATGTATGTATGTATGATTGTATGTATGTATGTATATATGTATGCATGTATGATTGTATGTATGTATGTATGAATGTATGTATGTAAGTATGTATGTATGTATGTGTGTATGTATGTATGTAATGTATGTATGTATGTATGTATGTATGTATGTATGTAAGAATTATGTATGTATGTATGATTGTATGTATGTAAATATTTATGTATATATGTATGTATGTATGCATGTATGTATGTATGTATGTATGTATGTATGTATGTATGTATGTATGTATGTACATGTGGTGAAATTACGGACGTTCCTTGTGTCAAATTGTCATGATAGTATTCTCCTAAGTGATGGGATATACGCAGTACTGGTACTCAAGAAACAATTAATAGAGTGAATACTCTTGGTTGAAATGTAACTTAGTTAAGGGCGTACGCCAAGGTCGTGAGATAAGCGTGCGCATAAAAAAACAGAGTGGGTACAGTTATTGTATAAATACCACTCAAGCTTAGGTTAGAGGGGACGCCTTACCCGTTTTGGATGCAGGGAAAAAATTATTTGCTGTGGATGCAGGGGAAACTTTATTATATTTTGGACAGAAAAAGGCTTACTTGCATTGGATGCAGGGGAAATCTTACTATATTTTGGAAAGAAAAAAAGCTTACTTGCTTTGGATGCAGGGAAAACCTTACTTGCTTTGGATGCAGGGAAAACCTTACTTGTTTTAGATGCAGGGAAAACCTTACTTGTTTTAGACGCAGGGAAAACCTTACTTGCTTTGGATGCAGGGAAAACCTTACTTGCTTTGGATAGAGTTTTTTTTTGTAGTATCAATGTTTGGTAGAGGCAGTTCAGGTTGAGATGAAGTGGTTGGTTTTGAGACAGTCTGAAGAGTTTGTTGTTAGAGGAGCTATTTCTTGTGGAATCTTTGTAAGTATGTCTTTTTTATTGCAAGTAAAATATGGAATTCAAAAGTTATAAGCACAAAAACCAAGTTAAGAATATTCAATTCAAATGTAATATCCACCCTCATTTATGCATGCGAAAGCTGGAAAACAACTAAACGAAATAGAAAAGAAATTAAACTCTTTTGAAAACAAATGCATAAGGAAAATACTCGGCATCAAGTGGATCGAATTCAAGAACAACACAGAGATAAGACAGATGACTGAACAACAACCAGTCTCATGGGTGATTAGGAAAAGGAGATGGATATATGTTGGTCACTTGATGAGAAGAAATGCTCAGAGAATCCCAAAACATGCTATCAAGTGGAACACAACAGGCCAAAGAAAAAGAGGCAGACCGCGTGAAACTCAGAAGAGGACATTATTAAGAGAGGCCAAATTAACAAGCATAAAATCCTTTGATGAGGTTGAAAGACTCGCTGAAGACAGAAAAAAAAAATTGACGAACTACTTTGCGAGCCCTATGTGACGTTTAACGGCACGAGGAAGGATATCTCTCTCTCTCTCTCTCTCTCTCTCTCTGAACCTTAAGTGCCCAGGGCACATGGGGCTTCCGCAAGGGTTTTCCACAAATGCCTGTCTTTCGCCTTTTTATCTGCTCTTGCCCAGGTGAGCCCTCTATTGCTCAACATCCTTTCTGTTGTTCTTCTCTATGTCTCTTTTGGTCTACCCTTACTTCTGCTCCCCTGTGGTGTCCACCTTAGTGCTATTTTTGGTAGTGAGTTGTCAGTCATTCGGAGCACATGTCCCAACCATCGCCAGCGTCTTTCCTCAATAATTGTTGTCAGTGGTTTCATCTGCATTTCTGCCAATAAGATGTTATTTCTTATGGTGTTTGGCCAAAATATTTTTTAATTCTACGTAAACATTTAGTCTGGAAAGAATTCAACTTGTTTTCTATGGTTTTGGTGATTTTCCAGCATTCACTTCCATAGAGTAGTACACTTAGAACATTACTCTTAAATATCCTGATGTTCATATTTATGCTTAGTTTATTTGATTTCCATATATTCTGCAGCATTGCAAAAGCCTGGTTTGCTCTAGTAAGTCTGCTGTTGATGTCCTCTGTGCTGTCTCCATTTTCTACTACTCTGCTGCCAAGGTATACAAATTCGTTGACCTCCTCCACTAACTTGTTATCTACTCTGAGTACATTTCTGTTGTTCACATTTTGCTTCATTAACTTTGTCTTTCCTACGTTGATCTTTAGTCCTATGTTGTTTGCATTCTGGGTTAACTTGTTTATTTTATCTTGCATAAGGAAGGATATAAGATATAAGAAATTGTAAGGTTTCTTCGCACATGGCAATGAATATTGCAGGCTGGGAATTGTCATTGTATTTGTCTTTCCAGTCTGATGAGCTACGTGTCCATACTCATAATATCATCTATCGTTTTACCCACTAATAAATGTGGTATTCAGCATTTTTAAGGCTGAGTCTATGTACACAGGATATTTGCACTTTGTGTGACCTACATTTCCTCGGCCTTTGACCCCATGCCACTAACATTGTCAACAAATAACACTTCCATTTGGGGAAGATACTTCAAGCGAATTTCTTTAGCTCTTTTCCCTAATCCTTGCTCCTGAGTCGAGCCAGGACGGAGAATAGGGGCAGGGTCCTAACTGAATTCGGGGTGGAACGTTAACTCCATCCAGGACAAACGGTCAGAGGACGTGCGAAATTGCTAGTTTTTCTAAAAGTTAAAATTATAATTGTTCTTATTAATGACAAATAGAAAGTGTCATAATCTTAAGTATAACTTTAAAACGTAAAAAAAAAACAACTTCGCCACTAGTAAGGCTCGAACCCATAACCCCCTATATTAAGAAACTCATGCTGTACCGAGTGAGCTAGGCTGACGGTTGAAAGCATTCTCATTTTGTAGTCTACACTCCTAGTATGTTATTCGTGGTTCCTAGTCTGTTATTCGTGGTAGTGCAAAGGTCGGTGGACATGCGCAGTGGTGTGATTTCCATGTGCCAATAGACCCTTTCTATTTTTAAAGCAGTAGCTCTGTTTTAGTTTTTCGTGAAATGTTATATGTTGTTGAAGTTGATTGACTGCAGGTTTCAGTGTAGTACAGTATTTCTTATTGTGGTAGGCAACAATTGTTGGGTGACATTGGGTGTCAGCAGTAGACTTGATGGAGACTGTTGTGACGATATGTACATTCTTGTTGTATCGCGGCGCCATGAACTCATAAAGATATTTTTCTTTAGTGGCGCCTTACTAGGCCCACTTTCCTATCACGCCTGTTCAGTTGTTCTACGCGCTTACTGCGTGCATAGTTGTTGACAAACCTTCTACGCTTGATTTTCGTGAGTCAGTGTAACTTGACTTAATTTAATTACTACATGTCTGATTTACGTCAATAATCGATAACTGTTTCCACGGGAAGTGGTGTGTAGTTCGGTTTGCATAGTAGTTGGCAGAAATTGACGCTGTAAATTGGGAGTGTAGGGGTATAATTGGAGTGGATTAGTTAGGGTTTTAGCATAGTTCTGGATTGGTTGTGGTTCCAGTAGCATAGAACCTGCGTTAGCGATAGTTTTTGTGGATGGTTGCCAGTCGGGTTGGCTTAGTTAGTGTTGTCATGTAGGGAGGAAGTTTCACGTTAGGGTCTCTGACTCGCAGTCAGATGAAAATGAGTCCAGAGAAGGAGTAAGTTCTGAGGAGCGGACAGTCATTGGCGTTCGATTGTCTGATCGTGGTAGTTGGTTGTCAAGTCATAACCTGAAAGCTAGGCATTGCCTTCCGTGCCTGAGATGTCATCCTCACCTTCCTTACTAGCCAGTAGCCAGTAACCTAATTCTTACCACAGACTACGTTGTACATTGCTTGCACGTGAGCTACACGTCGGATGACATTGGGTCGCTACACGCCGGATGACATTGGGTCGCTACACGCCGGATGACATTGGGTCGCTACACTCCTGACGGCTTGTGTTCAGCTAAGCAGATATGACAGGTATGGAACTGTTTCAGCGTGTGCTTCTTCGTAAGAGGTATAGTGACACTGTTGTTTTGACTTTATAGAGACAGTTCTTTGTGCATATTCCAGTGAGAACATTTCGTCCAGCAGAATCTGCGTATCTAAATTTCAGGAACATTTTGGAGACCTTCAATACGGGTGCGTTCGTGTACAATTCTTCATGTTTCGTTCTGTCTTCAAGAAGGAAAGTTCTTCAGAATATTTCACGCTGGGAATTGTCATTGTATTTGTCTTTCCAGCCTGATGGGCTACGATCCCATCCTTATTACACCGTCTATCATTTTACCCATTACTTAATGTAGTATTCAGTATTTTTTAACGCAGTAGCACAGACGAGTGTTCATGTGGCAATGGACTCCAGAACATATCCTACAAGAGTGCCCAAACCATGCAGACCTGAGGCGTGAGACATGGCCAGAGGACGCAAGCTTGGGGCAAAAGCTTTGGGGGCTCCTATTAGGATCTGGAGAGGACTGCGGGCTTTGCTATGTCAACAGGGATCAGGATCTTAAGTGACCAACAACCTCGCAGAAGAAGAAGAAGAATCTAGTGCTGTTATTACTTACTGTTCTGCTATAATATTGTGGGGAGCCTGGTATTCTTCTTGTGTTGCGGTGTGAATAGCCAATTAACAGATTTTGCAAAACTTTGGGTCAGCATCGAAGAATTTGTAAAATAGCAACAAGAGGAGAAAGTAACAAGAAAATAATAGTTTAACCAGAGACGCACCCTGTGAAAGACTCAGTTTTCGTTCCAGTCTTTTATTCAGTGTCTGACAGATCAGACAGTCAGATATTCTTCCCGTGCCTCATGAAGAAACGCGGACCTTCAGATGGTTGCCGTATTAAAAGCGCGGATCTTGATATGTATAGGGGTATTAGTAAACTGTGAATAAAACAGTTTTTCCGTGTGAGAAGTGTACTTACTATGTTTCAAAGTAAATAAATAAAGACGTATGAAGATTTCATAAATACAGAGTTATTTTTTAGGAGAAAAGAAGTGATGTGATGTTTTTAGACAATGAATGTGTCCAGCTTACCATCGGATAAGTCTAGATGTACACTACATACCATCTGAGATGCGTAGATCTACCTGTTTATGTCGTATTGTGATTCAGTGTTGCATTATCGGTAAAATAATGTCTGAAATACTCGGCATCAAGTGGAATGAATTCAAGAACAATGCAGAGATAAAACAGATGACTGAACAACAACCAGTCTCATGGGTGATCAGGAAAAGGAGATGGACATGTGTTGGTCACTTGATGAGAAGAAATGATCAGAGAATTCCAAAACAAGCTATCAAGTGGAACACAACAGGGCAAAGAAAAAGAGGCAGACCGCGTGAAACTCTGAAGAGGACATTGTTAAGAGAGGCCAAATTAATAGGCATAAAATCCCTTGATGAGGTTGAAAGACTCGCTGAAGACAGGAAAAACTGGCGAACTACTTTGCGAGCCCTATGTGACGTTTAGCGGCACGGGAAGGATATAAGATATAAGATAAGAATGTATGAAATAACCTTCTAACTTCTTTTCCAGTCGTCTAATAATCTAGATCTACTTGGGATACATTCAAAAACAGTAGTCTGGCCATAGGGCATGTCCATAATCCCTATCTACCCCTATTTACATCACCAAAACTTGAAATTTCTCGCAGAAAACTTCAATTTTCTCCCTCTTAACTAAGCACTCTTTGGCCTTTTCGAAAAAGGTCATGGGACATGCGCACTAAACGTTTACAATATAAACGTTACAACGGGTTTTAATGAAACAAACCAAACATCGCTAGAGCGATTAAAGGCGCCACGTGAGAAACCGGAACCATCGTCTAAGCGACGAAAGGCATGGTAAGAGTTTTAAGGAATCGCAACTCGAATAAGCTTAAGAACCTCTGATAAACTCTACCATAAATTGTCTCGGTATTCATGACTGGAGGCAAGAAAAGAAGAGAAAATGTCTTTGCTACTAGACAAAGCCGCCATACAACCGGCTAGAGCTGATTACCTGAGATTACATGGGGTTTGAAAGTGGATGAGCGATGAATGGTCAGTTGGTCTCTGTTCGGCCATGATTCTTCTTCTTCTTCTTTTTCTACTACTACTACTACTACTACTACTACTACTACTACTACTACTACTACTGCTGCTGCTGCTGCTGCTACTACCACTACTATTACTACTAGAAATTACTATAATTACTACTTTCTCTTTTTCGTTACTTCTTCTTAATAGTCTGCTTATACCATTAGCGTCGCAGGGAGTTCCAGACATAGATCCAGAGCAAGGTGAGGTGCCTGGGTAGGTGGCATGTTATATTTGTCTTCTATATGTCAGTGTGTCTTTCATCTCATTTATCTACTTTCTCTTAGGTCGTCCTCACGCCCTATATCCAGATGTTTTCGAGTTGTCTGCCTGTCAGCTGGTTGCTCTGGATTCATGCGTATCATACGTCCGAACCACTTAACTTTCTGATTTTCGATGTAGTCTTTGACAGGCGTTGATCTTATCATGCGAAGGCTCATTTCCTACTTAATCCCTATATAGAGTGGATTAGATTACCTCCACAAATTGAGTAAAATCTATTGCAATGCGCTGCTCAATAACACAACTCTTCATATGGTCAAAGAAGTACCATTTATTCTCTCGTGCCCTCTCTTCGTCTCTTCCCTTCAACTCTTCGGACATTTTGATTTCTCACGCTCTTAGGAGTTGGATCTTTCTGAATCAGTTGCCAAAAGAGGTCTAAGAATTGTTGGTTTATACCCAGTCAACGAGGCTAAGGTTGCTCGTTTATATATACGCTCGACGAGGCTAAAGTTGTTGGTTTATACTCGTTAGACGAGGCTAAATTTTTTTGTTTTTCCCCGCTCGACGAGGCTAAAGTTGTTCGTTGGGCCCTCGGTTTCTAGTCTCATACCGTGAGGACGTGTTTTTTTTCCCAGCTCCGAATTCTCGGATGTTCTATGTTGTTCTACAAGGAAATGTTCTATGTGGTTCTACAAGGAAATGTTCTGTGTGGTTCTACAAGGAAATGTGTACTGAAACTTATATCAGTGTTTTAATCTTGTGATCGTGATTACGATAAAATATACGTGAAATATAAATTGTGTTTTTTCTTGGATAATTCCAGAAATATCGTAAGTTGTATTCATCACTTATTAATCACATATTTTCGCTTTTTTTCACACGTGGAGAAGTGTGGCCCGGCTAATCCGTTGACTAAACAAAGCCAGTGTCAGATAATGGGCGCGGCAAACTATTGTTCCCCTGTTGTAAGTACCTACACATAAGAGATAACGTGTGAGGAGAGGAACTAGGTGAGATTACGAGACCGTATAGTCGG
This sequence comes from Achatina immaculata, assembly GCA_009760885.1. Classification (NCBI taxonomy): domain Eukaryota; kingdom Metazoa; phylum Mollusca; class Gastropoda; order Stylommatophora; family Achatinidae; genus Lissachatina; species Lissachatina immaculata. Next base: position 21,672,296 of record CM019696.1, on the reverse strand, counting down.
CGTGATGGACTACGGCCCACGGCTGCTAGAAACTACGCGCTTCATAAAAAGGAAGGCCCTGGAGGCTAAACTCCGAGGGTGCGTCAACCAGCCAGGTGTGACTATAAAGAAGTCCAACGAGGGACAATGTGTTACCGTCTCCTTTCACAATACTCTTCCATACGAGAGTATAAAGCAAGCCTTGGATGAACGGTATCACACCCAAAGTGAAAAACAGACAGACAAAGATGGCACACAAATGTAGAAAATATAATAAAAGCGCAAGCCCTTACCATTCACTTATACCACACCAAAAACAAGGTGCTGGTACAGGGTACAGCGGAGGCTGTTGATTCCTGGTTGTTTGATGAGCTCAGTCTTTTGCAAGAATCAGTCACCAGGACAGAAATAACATCTAACTTGCGTCATGCACAAGACACTCTTCTAGCAGGACTTGACAGCCAGGACAACACACTTGATGCACCAGAAGCTTGTCTAGAGGACATGGCAGGAGACCACCTGAACAATCCTGACACCGAACATGTGGGAGTGGTCGTGACACAGTCGGCATCTACACATACTGATGATCACATAGGGCAGCAAGTAACCCCCCTTGTGCTGAAATCACAAGATCCTGGTCTACCTACTGCTATCATGTGCATCACAAACCACAGTTGTCCAGAGTCACTTGGTGATCGAAGTTCTTTGGAAACTTCAACTTTTGGCGAAGGGCCATCAGTTCCTTTTAGCCAGGAAGTAATAAATGCTGTCAAGGAGTTGGTAAAGACCCTCATCAAAGACATGGCTGCCGAAATAAAACAGTCTCTCAGCAGCGAAAATGACAGTTTCAGGAGAGAAATCATGAGTCTCAAAAAGGAAAATCATAGCATGAAATGTCTTATTGATTTGATGCGGTCAGAAACTCTCAGCCAAAATAACATTCAAAAAAATAGCATCCAGAAAGTTTCTACAGATGAAAGTGACCCAAATCAGGGGACACAATCACAAGCTGAGCCACCGTCAGCGAGCTCATCAAATAAATCCCGACAGGAACTTGAGCTTTCGCCCAGACAGAGCAGTCAAGAATCATCAGAAGAACTGAAAGAAGTCAACACAATTTACCCCATCGATGTACACATTAGCAACAGGTTTGAAGTTTTGCAGGACAGTTCAGCAACAAGCAGTCAACAGGTGCCTACATCACCAAAAACAGACATGGTTCACAAGCATTCCTCTCAGCAGCCTCCAAATTGAAATCACCAACAGCACCATCCCAGTCACCAGCACAACTTCCACATCAAAGAAAACACTAATCATCTGGTGACTGGAGACTCCCTAATGACAGGAATATATGTTGACCGGTTGTCCGTCTCAGCGGGGGACATAGTCTCAGGGATTCCGGTACCAGGGGCCGCTATCATGAAAATAATAGGAACACTGAGAAGCTTGAACGTCGACCCAAAGATCATGAGGACGACGGTTCATGTTGGCATCGACGGCAGCATGAATGGTTTGATCCTCAGACTCTACGATATTCATGTCCTGATATCAACAATTAAACAAAAATTTTCAAACACGTCATTCTTCATATCTTCAACCATACCTGCCTACTCCGGTGCTGGGCGTCGATTGGTATACAACAACAACAACAACAACAACAGAATTCTCAGCACACTGTGCCAACAAAACAACTTAAATTTCATCGATAACTCCCCGTTCTTCTGTTCGGAGTCTAGAGTTCCTAAGAAAAGACTTTATCGTGACCAGATCCACACCAACAAGATCGGTACTAGCATACCAGCTAAAACTACCCCGCTCGAGCACAGCAGAACAGAGTGCCACCGTCAGGCAACATAAAGCAGCCAAGGCAAGTAAAAACCCGTAACACACGGGGGACCACCTCTCCTCTGACTACACAACCCCCTGTGTCCTCCAAAACCTCACCACCTGCCCCCATACCAACTCCAGCTCCTTTATCCTCTCCATATGACCCATCCTCTTCATATAACTCCATGTCCCCCCCCTTCCCACTCGGCAGTCCCAACCATCCAGGCAAACTACTGCCAACACAACCCAGAATCTACCACACCCACCGCAATGGAATCAGGATTTACATCATCTCATGCAGTTCAGCCCAGCAGCTTTAAGCCACGCCTTCGTGATGTCTGTCATCCACAAGCAACACATGTCACCGATGTTCAGGCAATAGGAACTGTGACATTTCATGAAATATCTTGTTATTCAAATATCTATCATTCTAACCTTACCATTACTAGTTGTAGAAAATGGCTCAGATAGTTGATGAGTGGCTACGAAAGGAAGGTCTCAGAATTGGTCATTTAAACATTTACCACCTTCTAGTGAAACTTTCTGAGGCAACTAATATAGTTAATCACAACTTCCATGTCTTTGGCTTTTCAGAAAGTCGTCTAAACAAAAATTTAACTGACGAAGACATTAGGAGGGACGATTATAATTTACTTCGACGTGACCCTACTAAGAAGCTTGAGACAGGATTAGTTGTATATGTTACCACAGCCATACACTCTTGCCGTAGACCAGACCTTGAGACACCAGATATTGAACGTATATGGTTGGAAATCAGACTTCCAAAGCAGAGCCCAATCTTAATCGGGTTTCTGTATCGTAATCAAAATGCAACAGCATCGTGGTATGATCACTTTAGAAGTATGAAGGATTGTTTTGTCTTTTAATTAAGGATATAATTGTTCTTGGAGATTTCAATATTAATTACAGACAAACAGATACTACATTCAATGATACTGTTTTATCATACAATTTATCCTAAATTATCACTAAACCTACATCATCCACACTAATAGATCCCATATATGTAGCTCATCCAGAAAACATTATAGAATGTAAAGTCCCTCACACATCACTGAGTGATCACTACCCGGTCTGTTGCACATGGACACAACATGGCTTGAAAATTCCCAAATATAAACATACCAGTATTACATTTAGAAGTTTTTGCAAATTCAGCTTAGAATCATTTCTGAAAGAGTTACAAGCAGCGCCTCTAGATCATGTGTACCAACTAACTGACCCTGATAAGGCCCTGGAATACTGGATAAAAATCTTCAGGGATATATTTGACAAGAATGTTCCTATTAAAGAGGTGACTCTGGATAACACCTGAGATACTGCAAGTGATGAGGGAAAGGGATCAGGCCCGCAAAATTAAGAAATTGAGTTCAGTATTTAATTAGGCAAGTAAAGAGAAATTACTTTAGGAACCTAGTTCAGAATAAATCAGACAGTAAGTCTGTCCGGAAAGCAATTAACATTCTAGCAAACAGGAGAAAACAGTCTGACTTGCAGAGTTATAATCATATGCCCGCATGTGAAGAGTTCAGCAATCACTTCAAAGAAGAAGTCAATATCTTAAAATCTTCACTACCAACCCCTACTTTTGACTTAAGCGAATTAGATAAATTTATAGGTAGCAAATGTGCAAATCTAAAGCCACCCAATATTATGTTAGTTAGTGAAGTTTACAATTATCTTTCAAATTAAAGAACAACAACACAGCAGGACTTGATGAAATCAGCAACAAGATATTACGCTACTCAGCCCCAGTAATTACAGATACACTAACATACATTTACATTCAGTGCATTGCACATTGTCATTTTCCTCAGGCTTTTAAAACTGCAAAAATATATCCCCTTTTTAAATCTGGTTCGGAGAAAAATCCCTCAAGCTATACATCAATTTGCATTCTATCGACTTTGTCAAAACCCCTAGAAAAACACATACAAAAAAACAACCTTACAACACATGCAAAAAAATGATTTGATTGATGACTGTCAGTCAGGTTTTAGGCCAAAAAACCAAAACATTCCTGCCACACAGCTCTCCCAAAGATGACAGAATGTTAGTTATCTAACATAAACGATGATAAATTATGTGGTGCTGTCTTTGTTGACTTTAAAAAAGCATTTGACATGACTGATCATGAAATCATAGTTAGAAAGCTTGAGACTTATAGATTACACCCTGACTTGACAACATTTATTACATCTTTTCATTCCAACAGACAACAGGTAGTGTGCCTCAAAACTCTAAGTCAAGTTCATCTGTGGTTGATAATGATGTTCCACAAGGATCTATTCTTGGTCCTCTCCTGTTTACCATCTACATCAATGATCTTCCACTTCATCTCAAAAAATCATCTTGTGACCTCTTTGCTGATGACTGCACAGTTTACACTAGTGACAATGACTGTATTAACCTTGAGTCAACTCTTCAAATTGAAATAAACAGTCTGGAGCAATAACAACAGAATGCTCATAAACACCAGCAAAACAAAATCCATGCTGAATACAAGACAGAAATTAACAAATTTACCAACAACAACACTATAGCCCCATGCTGGAACTTCGCAGATATAGAATGTTAGCGAACATAAAACTCTAGGTCTCATTACTGACCACCACCTCAGCTGGAATCATTATGTAGGCAATCTAACCAATTATGTAGGCAATCTAACCAAACTCACTGCACAAAAAGTTTACCAATTTACTAAAATTAAACATTTTCTTGACATAGACACCAGAAAAATATACTACATATCACAGATACAAACACACTTGAACTACTGCTCCACAGTCTGTGATGGTTGTTCCATGTCAAACATGAAAAGACTTTACTCACTTCAAAAAACTAGCAGTAAAGCTTATAGATGACAAACATGCAGCACGTATTACAAATAAGGACAAACGTCTTGACATTCTACCCCTCAAGAGGAGATTTCTTTTCAGCAAGACCAAGTTAATTCATAAAATTATATCGCACAATGCTCCACACTATCTGTGGTCGTTGTTCAAATCCAACCCAAAACACAGTCAACACTTAAGCAATTGTGTTCTCCCATAACCAAGGCGTGACATGTTTTAAAAAAGCTTCTGTTACTCAGCTGCCCACCTTTGGAATCCCTACCTATTCACATAAAACTTATAAGTAATATCAGTTCTTATAACTTTAAACTTTGTCAACATATGTTTGATATGGACTATATGCCTCCCTAAGCATAGTTTAAAGCAGTTTAAAGTATGACTTGAGTGTTGTAATTTTTTTAAATACTGCTTTTCTATTAGTTTGTTAGTTTTGATTGAATGTAAGAATGAAAGTTTATTTCAGGTTGTTGCATAAATCAGAGTGTATGGACACGGGATAAGTTTATTATTTATTTATGTAATCATTTAATGTGTCTTCATGATTATTATGCTCATTAACAAATGCTGAATGACTGTGACTGAGTGAAAGCTGTATGATGAAGGGCAGAATGTTAGACGGGCCTGCGTGCCCAATTCTTAACCCTTTGAAAATAAAGTATGTTCGTTCGTTCGTTATTTATACTCGCTCGAGAAGGCTAAAGGTTTTGGTTTATACCCGCTCGACAAGGTTATCGTTGTTGGTTTATTCTCGGTGGACGAGGCCAAAGTTGGTGGTTTATACTCGGTCGACGAGGCCAAAGTTGGTGGTTTATACTCGGTCGACGAGGCCAAAGTTGGTGGTGTATACTCGGTCGACGAGACCAAAGTTGGTGGTTTATACTCGGTCGACGAGGCCAAAGTTGGTGGTTTATACTCGGTTGACGAGGCCAAAGTTGGTGGTATATACTCGGTCAACAAGGCTAAAGATACTACTCAAACGTTCATCCCACCAAATTACCAATGTTCCTCACTGTCTATTAAGGTGGAACCGGGCTTCTAACTGTATTTTACGACACACTGTAACCAAGTAACCAAGCCCTGTTGTCCTTGCCACTTTATTTGTTTTGGCTCATTACTCATCGCTTCTAATAAAATAATGTATTCATTTCGTCAATGTCAAGACACGCTGTCTGATTTTGAATGACATACTCTGACAGATAACTGACGGATAATTATAATAACGGGTCATTTTTGTCGCCTATGGGCGTAGACCAAGACAGAGATGGAAAGACAACATTAGAAGAAATAATATAAATTGGTGTCACCAACTGGAGAGAGAGAAGATTAGAAATAGAAAGAAATGGAAGCGAACTTTATCTGCAGCAGTGAGCCTTAATGGCTCGGAAAGCTCAAGAAGAAGAAGATGGGCGACGGTGGAGGAGCTGTACAGAAACTGTCCAGGTGTTTCTATATTTTTCTCGTCTTAACAATTGTTGCCCGTTTTACTCTGTTCTTGCATTTGTAGACAGTTTATGAAAAAAAAATGTACAGATGGCTCTCGATATATGTAAATCCGTACTTACATAAGAAATTTCCGAATGCAAGATAATGTATGAAAGTGTCTACGCGAAACATTTGAAATACGCGCGAAGTCAACCCATGCCCAAGAATGCGAATCTCAGAAAGACGAGTAGGCAAATTTTTCCCCAATTTCTGTTCGTCTCTTACTGAGTCTACATTTCCGTGATATAGAGAACGGGTTTTATTTTTATTCTTTTTCTTATTTTACATCTTTTGTTATGTTCTGGGCCATGACTGGAAGGAAATACGCACATGAAGGAAGAAAAACAAACTAGCTCCTAATTGCGTTTCAATCGATTTCAAATGTGAACTGAGAATGGGAGATAACTATGAAAAAGTTGGCACCATCATCTCACTCATATGTGTTCGTATTCTCAACAGTTAAGTGGATGTTTATGGACATGAGTTTATGTTCGATCACGGACCTCATTTGATGACTTTGATGATATAATAGCAGGTTATATGTTTGTGCATGTAAAGGTGGATTCGTGTGGTATTATATATTGGGACAAATTTAGTGATTGTGGACTTTCGTCTGAGGAAGCATTAGAGTTTAACTTCTGTGAGCATCAGTTACGTGTCTGATAGATATGATTCTTACAGTATACCATCAGTTACGTGTCTGATAGATATGATTCTTACAGTATACCATCAGTTACGTGTCTGATAGATATGATTCTTACAGTATACCATCAGTTACGTGTCCGATAGATATGATTCTTACAGTATACTATGAATTACGTGTCCGATAGATATGATTCTTATAGTATACTATGAATTACGTGTCCGATAGATATGATTCTTATAGTATACTATGAATTACGTGTCCGATAGATATGATTCTTATAGTATACTATGAATTACGTGTCCGATAGATATGATTCTTATAGTATACTATGAATTACGTGTCCGATAGATATGATTCTTACAGTATACTATGAATTACGTGTCCGATAGATATGATTCTTATAGTATACTATGAATTACGTGTCCGATAGATATGATTCTTATAGTATACTATGAATTACGTGTCCGATAGATATGATTCTTATAGTATACTATGAATTACGTGTCCGATAGATATGATTCTTATAGTATACTATGAATTACCTGTCTGATAGATATGATTCTTATAGTATACGTATTATCATAGACTTTTTCAATGTTTCGTGCTTGGTTACAGACACCTGGATATGAGCCACATAGACGTAGTGATTATCTAATGAAGCACAACAACCAGTCGCTTTACAACATTTTCATTTTTCCTCTCGTTATTTTTGAAGAATATCATTTTAATCTGAGCAGTACTTTTGCACTCATCATCATTATCATGTGCCGTGCCGACTGGCGTTGGCTATTATGCTTCTCCAGAGTATCCGATCCTTCATGCAGGCCATCAGCTCATTTGGTGATCTCCTCTCACACCATCCCGTCAGACTGTCCAGTATCATTTCTCTTGGTCTTCCTCTTGATCTTCTTCCTTCTATTTTTCCTGTTGTTATAATATTTTCAATGCCCCCTCTTCTCATTGCATGTCATATGAAAGTACATTGTCTCTCTCTTATTTATTTTTTTTACGAGATTTTTGTCTCTCCAGCTCTTCTCATACATTCTTCATTAGTTATTTTTGCTGTCCAGGGGATTGGCAACACTCTTCTAATAAACCACATTTCTGCTGCTTCCAATTATTTTTGTGCAGACTTGCCTCTTGTCCATGATTCACTTCCATATAACAAGATAGGTTCAATATAGCATTTTAGGACTCGTTTTCTAACATTCATTGATAAGGATGTGTTGGTTAATATGTTTCTCATTCTCTGAAATGCAGTCTTTGCTTGGCCTATTCTGTTCCTAATTTCTGTTCTGCATCTCCCATCTGAAGTTATTACTGCTCCAAGGTATTTGAATTTCTGCACCTGCTTTAGAATAGTTCCGTTTAATTTAATACTGCATGCTGGTGGATTCTGTTTCTTTGATATAACCATAGTCTCTGTCTTTTTGATGTTCAAAGTAAGGCCTTTCTGTTTACTTTCTTTGGCGACTTTATCCAAGAGATTTGGCAGGTCTTGTTGGTTCTCAGCTATCAGTACTGTGTCGTCAGCATACCGAAGGTTGTTAATATTGTATCCTCCAATTTTTATGCCTGGTTCTGTGATGATTGTCCTTAGAATATTCTCGCTATACAGAGAAAAAATGTCTGTATAGCGAGAATATTCTAAGGACAATCTTGACAATCTTGACATATTCTTGACTTTGCGGACGATATTTGTCTATTATCAAGCAGTCACAAAGATATGCAAGATAAAATAAACAAGTTAACCCAGAATGCAAACAACATAGGACTAAAGATCAACGTAGGAAAGACAAAGTTAATGAAGCAAAATGTGAACAACAGAAATGTACTCAGAGTAGATAACAAGTTAGTGGAGGAAGTCAACGAATTTGTATACCTTGGCAGCAGAGTAGTAGAAAATGGAGACAGCACAGAGGACATCAACAGCAGACTTACTAGAGCAAACCAGGCTTTTGCAATGCTACAGAATATATGGAAATCAAATAAACTAAGCATAAATATGAAAATCAGGATATTTAAGAGTAATGTTCTAAGTGTACTACTCTATGGAAGTGAATGCTGGAAAATCACCAAAACCATAGAAAACAAGTTGAATTCTTTCCAGACTAAATGTTTACGTAGAATTAAAAAAATATTTTGGCCAAACACCATAAGAAATAACATCTTATTGGCAGAAATGCAGATGAAACCACTGACAACAATTATTGAGGAAAGACGCTGGCGATGGTTGGGACATGTGCTCCGAATGACTGACAACTCACTACCAAAAATAGCACTAAGATGGACACCACAGGGGAGCAGAAGTAAGGGTAGACCAAAAGAGACATGGAGAAGAACAACAGAAAGGATGTTGAGCAATAGAGGGCTCACCTGGGCAAGAGCAGAAAAAAAGGCGAAAGACAGGCATTTGTGGAAAACCCTTGCGGAAGCCCCATGTGCCCTGGGCACTTAAGGTTCAGAGAGAGAGAGAGAGATTTTCCAATTCTATTTTCAACTTGAACTGCTGCTTCTTGCTGCCAGTATAGATGATTTACAATCCTCAGGTCTTTGCTATCTATATTGATGTCTTCAAGCATTTTAATAATTTCATTATGTTTCACCTTGTCAAATGCCTTGGTGTAATCAATGAAGCATAAGTAGAGATCTTTCTGTACTTCTAAAGCTCTTTCTGTTAGTGTTCGTAAAGCATAAATGACTTTGTGTGTTCCCTTTCCTTCAACAAATCCAAACTGTTCATCTGCTATTTCCATTTTTATCTTTTTCCTTGTTCTTCTCATAATGATTCTCAGAAGTAGCTTCGTTATGTGACATGAGAGGCTGATAATCCGGTGGTTGTCACGTTCCTTTGCACCTGGTTTCTTTGGTAGTGCTATAAACGTGGATTTAATCAGGTCACTGGGAATATAACCACTGTTGTAAATGTCATTCAGTAACCTGGTTATTAACTTTTGCACTAGCTGCATTTATTAACCTATATTTATATACCAGACACGTATTCGCGTCGATTTTGATGACTGCATGTATTCTTTCCATAGAAAGAATAGAAGAGAACAGACAAACGAAAATGATGTATGTACAAGAGATGAAGGAAGTAGCGCCGAGAGATAGATCAAAGCAGAGATGGAGAGCCTCTTCTTATTCTTCTTCGTTCGCTTCTACCACCAAGACCGACCTGTAATCCTACTGAGTTTACGACTGTGGTCCTCGATAAGTCCCGTGGTCCCCCGTGTGGTCCCCGAGAGGACCACAAGAGGTTCAGAGTATCACGGAGCATGAGCCTGTATTCTTGGTGGGTCCCAGAAGTGAGATTGCGTGACACCGTGGTTTTCGATGCACCAGTTTAGTCTAGGGTTCGACTTTCTCACCGGAAAACCTCGGCGTATTTTGGATATTAGTATATCACCGCTGGGTGAGAGGTGGTAGCTCACCTGGACTAGAGTTGGACTTTCTCACCGGAAAATCTCGACGTGTTTTGAGATCCCGTGAATCCCCGCCGGGTGAGAGGTGGTTGCCCATCCAGTCTAGCGTTGGACTTTCTCACCGGAAAACCTCAGTGTGATTAGGATACGCAAACTTCCCCGCCGGGTGAGAGGTGGTTGCCTATCTAGACTTTCCTGGTCCAGTGTCTCCGACTTCAGCATTTTGTGGTCGTGGCCGCTACCCTTCCTAGTTGGGACCAGGATGGAGCTTTTGTCCAAGAGGACGAATCGTCGCCACTAGTGACTTCCACCTCTGGGTTGAGCCGGTTTAGGCATATTATCCCAGTATGGGCGTGTTTGAGACATGATCGACCTCTAGAGCAGAGGTACCGTTACATGAGCAGCTATCAAGTTTCACCCCTGGTGTAAGCCGGTTTAGGCACATTTCACCAGTATGGGTGTATTTCGGACGTGGCCGGCCTCTAGAGCAGAGGTGCCGTGGTAGGAGTAACTCTCGCAGCGATACTACTGGACATACCGATTAATCTTCACTTTATCCTTCCCATCACTTTTTCACATCGGCGCCGCACGGCAACCCTAATTGCTTTTCTACATTTTCTTCCTTGGCCAGGATGAGCTTCACTCCACGCCCGGCATCCGAAGAGTCTCGCCAGCAGTGTAAATGGAGAGACAACATAGAAGAGGATATTCAGAAATTTGAAGTTACAAACTGGAGAGAGAAGATTAGAAATAGGAAGGAGTGGAGACTAACTTTATCTGCAGAAATGAGCCACAATGGGAAAGAAGGAAGGAGGAAAATCTTATTTTGAAAATGTTATATTTATTGTTGATTTTCTTGTTGGCAAATATCAATTTGAAATAAGACAGAACATTGTTACACATAAGGAACGACACGACTGAGTGGTAGCTAACTACGAAGCGAGGAAATTCTAGAGAATACTGACTTCTGTTCTTATGTTACTCGTTCCTGAAAAGAAGTATTCTCACGGGAGAGAGCAGAGCTGAAGCTTGGCTGCAGTAAAATAAGAACGTGGATAGAGAACTGTTGTGACGTTGTGATTCATAAAGATGATCTTCACGTAGACGACCGGGCATATGACACTAAACGGCGACGATGATGAAGAAGAAGAAATAGAAAGAAGAATGAAGAAAAAAAGAAGAAGAAAAATGAAGAAAAGGAGGAGAAGAAGAGTGAAGAGGAATGAAGAAGAAGAAGAAGAAGAAGAAGAAGAAGAAGATATATCATCTTCACAGATTGCTACGTCAGTTTTTGAGGAAAAGGTAAATACGCCTCGGCAAATAGAAGCACATCAGATCTAAGTTATCCGAACCTGTCTTATATGTTATACAATACAAAATTCTTGCCTTGTATGCTATCTACGTGGAGCTGCCACCTGGTGTTCTTTGCAGCCGATGCTGTGAAGGTGTTGAGTAACAACATCGTGTCGGCTTGGGAGCAGGTTATGGCTGCTATTTTGTCAGTCCTGGAGTACAGCTAAAAAAGCAGGTGGCGTGCAATACATCTTTTGCAGACTCCACCACCATGGGGACTATGGCGATCCCTATGCTGGTTACTGGGGGTACCAACGGAGAGGTGAGACAGGGACTTGGTCAGCTGTGGTTCGCTGACCTGACGCTAGCATATCAGCTATAGGTCGCTGAATGGCTAATCGGACAGGGTCTTCGGCCCATATAGTACAGATATAGATAACTCATGATTCTCTGGACTCGTCTCTATTTGCAACAGCCATGATGTCTGGATACAGTTCCTGTACCCAGAGGTTTTGGTTAAAGACTAGACTTCATATTTTCATTTCCGGCTTCATAGTTCTTGTGATCAGCGTTTCTCACCCCAGCGAGGCTGTAACCTGGGGTGGGGGGGGGGGACGACAAACCCAAACGACAACCTAAAAGACTGTAGCCACCACTCAGACACGGATTGTTTCATGACCTGACTACACGAGAATTACAAGAGGTAAATTCGTTTACTGTTTCTCGTTTTCTTTTTGTTTTTCTTTTCAGAGCCATTTTTTTTTCATATACGCTGGTAGAAAACACTGCTATATTCAGAGGCGAATGTCATCAGCATAGCCTTTATTTTTTTTTAGTCTTGTACAATGTACCAGTACTTTCAGAGTTTACGTATACGAGAGTGATTCAAAATATAACTTTTTTTCTTGTTTGATTACATTGTAAAAATATGATTGAAAACTTCTTACCACTTCTAAATATAGCACCCATCACCTTAGTTTAGGTCAACCAGCGCTTCACAAATGTCAAGATCCCTCGAGGAAAAAATGACTCTGTACCCATATATGTATGGCCTCTTTAATCTCTTTGTCTGTATTAAATTTATTTATTTCTATCACCTCTCTGAGTTATCAAGACACATTATAATCACACGGTGCGAGGTCGGATGAATCTGCAGAATATGGAAGACACTATTTCGATATATTTTGAAACGCTGGACTTGCTGTATGAATCCGAGCTTCAAACAAAGAACCGAGCAAACAGCTACGGTTTGAAATGACTGAAGGTTTCAGAAAGTTTTAAACCAGATCACTTTATTCCTCAGTATTGACAGTGGTCCCTCTGGGGATGTAATTTTCCAAGATTTGGCCCTTACATTCCCAGAAGTGCATGAGTGTAGATTTTCAGGCCAACGGAGTTGTTTGTAACTTTTGTTTCCAACATTCTGTGTTGACCCGCTTTTTCTCTGCTGGAAATAATGTACCGAACAGTTGTTTGCAGTGACTACATCGTAGAAATCTATCTCATTCAGCTTCAAAACATCGGCAAGGAGCTTTATAAACACGTTCATGACGTTCTTTAAGACCTGGCGTGAGTTGTTTTGATACCCATCTTTCGGAGACTTTTTCGGTACTGCCGAACTTTCACCGTGATGTTGTGAGCCAGGTCGAAACGTATCTTCAGTTCTCCAACCACTTCATCATTTCTCCTTATCATTCGTTCCACTTGGGGGGTTAGCGTCAGGTCTATTGCAAAGATGAGATCGACCGAATGTGGCTGCATCTGCTAAATTTGATACCCCACTATTAATATTCTGATGCTATTAATATACCTACTAAAACGACACACGTGTCCCCATAATGCAGTTTCATTCTGTAATGAATATCTGCAGGTTTCTGATCCACAATACCCAATAAAAGAGTAACTGCTTGCAGTTTTTCTCTCGTACATGGTTCCACGTGAAGAGACATCTTTGGTCTGGTATGCTGACGTCATATATCCAAAATGGCCGTCGGGTCTCCACACACATACAGCTAGAAAGGAACGGCATAGAATATAATATATACTATAACATCGACAACTCGTTTAGAGCAAAATCAAGATTACTTTTTGACTCGCCGTTGTCTATTTACTACTTTTAAAAGAAAACCATACATTTGTCTTTTTTTCTTATTTCAAACTGAAATTTTCTTTCAGTTGGAGAGTCAGTTAATTAATTCATTTATGTTGATTAAGACAGTGAAGATATGATCGGGACTCCTAAACAACCGTGTCTGTTACTGCAAAGACGGCGGGTTTTCTAACTATCAAATAATCGTCCTATTTTTATATTTAAAAAAGGTCATCTTCACACCTTTTTTTTAATCACAAGAATACGAAAACATGATTTCAAAGACATCGTGTGAACAATCACGTGACTGAAACTTTGACCAATGAAATGTTCACAGCTCCGAGTATTTCTTCAGAATGACCCGGATATTCGAGCAGTTGATCCGGCGATTGCCACTATGACCAGCAGCTACATCCACTCAGTGGATCTGCTTCTAGCAAGCAAGTCTGACGTCTTGGAATATCTGGATCGCAATGGTGAGTACTGTTAAATTTTGAATTTACGTTCTTCAAGATGGTTACGTTTCCAGACTACACACCTTTTTAAAGAAAACAATCAGTTTTAAGTTCGTTATACTTCATGTCGGGTGTACCTTAGCACAAGCCTTCAATAAATTACCCAGGGGATGTACACGTCTCTCATGGTGAAGGCCAGTGGTTGGAATCCAAGAGAAGGAATTCCAGTTGAAAAGATATGAACCAAACTCATTTTGGAGCCCGGGCTAAGGAAATGTAACCAGGTGTGATGCTAGTCATGTCACTATCTAGTATGTGTACAGATCATTATGTCATACGGGTCTAGGAAAATATGAACACTAAAACTACGAGGTGAATCTAAAACTTTAGGTGAATGGTAACAGAAAACACACACACACACAAGAAACAAGAGATACAAACAAATTACCATTATTGGTCTTCAAAATATCCTTCACAACACACTTTTAGCAACGTTCATAAAGCTTCTGGAAACTGTCAGCAAAGGTCTGTGTAGGAATCGATCGCAGAATCGCTGTCACACACTCTTAGATTGCCGCCGTGTCCGCAAAACGGCACACACCGGAAACAGGTCTTCCGCTTACCCAAATCTTTTCGGACGATAATGCGCACCGTTTCCTTGCTAATGCGCAGTTCCTTTGCTATCAATCGTCGCCGATCTCGTTCCATCATTTCTCGCATTCGCTAGATCATGTCTGTGGTTCTGCTTGTCGACGGCCCACCAGAACGTGGTTGCTCGCCACTGTGTGAAAATTCAAATGATGGATATGCATACACATATAATAATGATGATGTTGAACATGATCAACAAAGTAAATTATATGCAAGTAAGAAATAAGATCAAAGGACAAAATGTTTACTATAGAAATGTTACAGAATGAATGAATAATTTTTATTTTTAAAGAGTAAAGAATTGGGCACGCAGGCCCGTCTTACATTCTACCCTTCATCACTCCATCTTTCATTCTTCCCACACACTCGATTTAATACAAATATACAAATTGAATTAGGAAAAAACATATCAAAAGAGTGTAAGATTTAACCATTACATTCAAAGTAAAATAGAAGAAGTAATTAACCTATAAAATAGCTCTCACTCACACATACACACAGACATATACATAAACAAAAATACATTGTAAATACATATCTTCTAACATATGTTTTTTTTAACAAACATTAAAATCATTTCTAACAATATCTAACAAGTTACTTTTCGAACTATGTCATTTTAGTACTTGATGGTTGGCGAGTCATGTGTTGAGAGAGTGCTGGTTATTCTATGATATATAATTACAAGCAAGTAAATAATGAAACAGGTTTGAGTTAAAGGATGAAGTATTACCAATGGATTTTAAATGGAAGGGGAGTGTGTTCCAGAGCTGTACTGCAGAGTATGCAAGGCTTTTCTTGTACAGATCAATCTTGGGTTTAGGAAGAAGACAGTTTTTTAAACGCTGGCTATTTTTAGTGTTATACGTAAAAAGTGACCACAAATAAGCGGAGCATTGTGCGACAGAATTCTGTGAACAAACGTAACTTTGTTTAAAATGATTCTATTTTTGAGGGGTAGAATTTTGAGTTGTTTGTGTTGATCTACAGTCTGTACTGGGTGTTTGTCACAAATCAGATTTAATGCTCGCTTGTGAAGTGAGTGGAGCCTTTTTGTGTTTGAGGCTGAGCATCCATCCCAGATTGTGGAACAATTATCTAAGTGTTTGTATGTGTGATATGTAGTATATCTTTCTTGTGTCTCTGTTGATAAAGTGTTTAATTTTGGATAATTGGTAAATTTTCTGTGCAATCAAGTTTGTTAGGTTATGTACGTGAGAATTCCAAGTTAAATGCTGATCAATGATGAGTCCTAGAGTTTTATGTTCATGAACATTTTCTATTGCCATAGTCCCAGCACAAAGTTGTGGTGAAGTTTTTGTTGCATTCTGCAATTTCTGTCTTGTAGTGATGAGCATGGATTTTGTTTTGTTGGTGTTTATCAACATACCATTTTTATTACTCCATTTAATCAAACTGTTTATATCATTTTAGAGCGTTGTCTGTAGTTTATTGATGTCATAGGACTATTGTAAATAGTACAGTCATCAGCAAAAAGATCACAAGAAGAGTGCTTTAAATGTAGTGGTAAGTCGTTAATATAGGTAGCAAAGAGAAGAGGACCAAGAATTGAACCTTGAGGAATACCAGTGTCAACCACAGACGAGCCAGATATTTTGTTTCTAAAGTAAACTACTTGTTTTGTACCTGAGAGAAAAGATGTAATAAATTTTGTTAGGTCAGGGTGTAATCTATAACCTTCCAGCTTTTTTGAAAGAATTTCATGATCAGTCATATCGAAGGCTTTCTTGAAATCAACAAAGACAGCACCACACAATTTGTCATCATTTATATTAGACAGCCAGCTTTCTGACATTTTAGTTAATGCTGTGTGGCAGGAGTAATTTGGTCTAAAACCTGACTGACTGTCTATTAGTAGATTATTTTCTTGCATGTGGAGCAGTGTTAACTTTTGTACATGCTTTTCAAGAGGTTTAGATAGTGATGACAGAATGGATATGGGTCTATAGTGTAAGAGGTCACTAGCCTGTCCAGATTTAAAAAGAGGAAAAACTTTGTCGAGTTTAAAAGCGTCAAGGAAATAATGTTTGTCAATGCACAAGTTGTATAAGTATGTTAGTGTGTCTGTGATAACTGGTGCAGCGTAGCGTAGTATCTTGTTACTAATGTCATCACATCCTGCTGAGTTAGTGTTCACCGACTGTGACGAAAGGAATATTAATTTGTTTTAGCTTTACACATTTACTTTTACTATTTATTTTCAACACACTCAGGTCGCAATTAGGGGTCGGTAATGAAGATTTTAGAATACTAATTTCTTCACTAAAATGTTCTCTGAAGTTAGTGCAAGTATGTTCACCGTTAAGTGTTTGTGGGTCAGATTGCTTCCTTTTATTTACAAGAGTATTAATCGCTTTCCAGAATGATTTACTATCAGTTTTGTCTTTCACTAAATTTGTGAAGTAATTTTTCTTTTCCTGCCTAATTAAATACTGCACCTTATTCCTGAGTGAACGATAGCTACTGAAATTTCTGCTTTTGTGAGCTTCATCCCGTTTCCTCATGAGTTGCAATATATCGGGAGTTATCCACGGGGATTTTGTTACGTGTTTTACTGTCATTTCTTTGATGGGAACATGCTTGTCAAAATATTTCGAAATATCTAGATCCAGTATTCGATAGCCTCATCTGAATTTGTTAACTGGAAAACGTACGTAAGAGGCGAAGCTTTTAGATCAGTTAAAAATAATTCCAAGTTAAAGTTTTTAAAGTTCCTATATCTGATGCTGGTATGTTTGTGTTTAGGCATTTTATACCCCTTATGTGACCACGTACAGCAGACCGGGTAGTGATCACTCAGCGACACATGAGGGACAGTACATTCAGTAATGTTTCCTGGATCAGCTACATAAATATGATCTATTAGTGTTGATGATGATTCAGTTACTCTAGTAGGTTTGTTAACAATTTGGGAGAAGTTGTAGGGTGTTAAAATGTTCTTCCATGTAGGATTTGGCTGATTAAGATCTATACTGAAGTCGCCTAGAATGATTATGTCCTTGAATTTATAAGTTACAGCATCATCCATCATGGTCGCAAAGTGATCATACCACTCGGCTGAAGCATTTGGATTTCGGTATATAAAACTAATTAGAATTGGACTAAGATTTGATATTTTGATTTCTAACATAATACATTCAACCTCTGATGTTTCAATAGATTCAACCTCTGATGTTTCCAGGTCTTCTCTTCTACAAATTTAATTGTGTTAGAAATGTAAACGACTAAACCTGTCTCTAGCTTCCTAGTTGGGTCACGCCTGATCAAATTAAAACCATCTATTCGTCTATCATTGTCTGTGATGTTTTTATGTAATCTGCATTCAGAGACAATAGAACCGACAGTAGAAGAAGTTTTATGGACAATAAAGAGTCTGAAAACTGGTAAATCACCAGGATGTGATGAGATAACAGCTGAATTTATTAAAGCAGGAGGAAAAGAATGTGCAACAATCTATCATGCACATTGTAAAAAAAGGATGCCTGAGGAAAATACTCGGCATCAAGTGGAACGAATTCAAGAACAATGCAGAGATAAGACAGATGAATGAACAACAACCAGTCTCATGGGTGATCAGGAAAAGAAGATGGACATATGTTGGTCACGTGACGAGAAGAAACAGTCAGAGAATCCCAAAACAAGGTATCAAGTGGAACACAACAGGCCAAAGAAAAAGAGGCAGACCATGTGAAACTCTAAAGAGGACACTGTTAAGAGAGGCCAAATTAATAGGCATAAAATCCCTGATGAGGTTGAAAGTCTCGCCGAAGACAGGAAATCTTGGCGAACTAATCTGCGAGCCCTATGTGACGTTTAATGGCACGGGAGAGATATAAGACATAAGAAGAAGATCTAAAAAGATATGGCATTCAGTTATTTGGTCAATAGACTGGCAAAGAACTGTGTTCATACCACGGCCCAAAAAAGGTAACTTGAAATTATGCACAAACTACAGAACCGTTGCCCTGATTAGTCATGCCAGTAAAATGCTATTAAAAATCTTAATGAGTAGACTTCGTTAGAAAATAGAAGTCAATATGGTCCAAGCTTGTTTCAGGCAAGGAAGAGGATCAAGAGATCATATATTCAATATAAGATGAATACTAGAGAAATGCAGAGAATTTAATGTGAACCTATATTTGTCTTTTATAGACTACTCAAAGGCATTTGATTGTGTACAACACCAGAAACTTTGGGAAATAATGGAAAAAATGGAATTTCCATCACATTTGATACAATTAATATCACTGCTGTATCTAGACCAACAGCAGCAATAAGAATAAATGGTGAAACAACAACTTGGGTTGACATAAAACAAGGGTTCGTCAGGGGTGTTTACTGTTGTCTTACTTATTTAACTTGTATACTGAAAATATAATGAGGAATGTTAGAGAAGATGCAGACAAAGATTATTATTTGAGGTCATGAAATACCAGAGATTAGATATGCTGATGACACAGTATTACTGTCCACAACACAAAATGGACTGGAAAAACTACTTATGTCAGTCCGTAAGAACAGCGAAGAACAAAACCTGTATCGTAATGCGAAGAAAACTAAATTGATGACAACTGACAAAACAAACAAGGCAGCTGAAATATGTATCAATGAGGAAAAATTGGAAGAAGTGGAGAGTTTTGAATATCTTGGGTCATTACTAACTAATAATGGAGATACAATGAGGGAAATTAAAATTTAAAAATCTATCGCTCTTCAAAAGTAAAACAACTAAAGAATCTGTGGAGAGGAACAGACAGAACCACAAAAATAACATTTTTAAGAGCATGCATCTTTTCCATCACAACATATGCCTGTGAGACCTGGACACTTAACAAAACAGCTGAGAAACATAAATGCCTTTAAATATTAATGCTGCAGAAGAGTTCTTCAAATAGTATGGACACAAAAAACCTAATATATCCATACTACGAGAACTTAATATTGAATAAGGCTGGCTAGCAAAGAGGATTAAACAGAGAAATCTAAAATATTTTGGACACATTAAACGTCATGAGAATTTAGAGAAGACCGTCTTGAAAGGGTATATAATGGAAAAAAAGAGGGAGACCAAAGCGAGTGTGACTGCAAGACATCGTTGATAAGCTGCAAATAGATGTATAAGCAGCAAGGCATCTTGCTTACAACCGAGAGGCCTACAGGAGAGCTATTAAGAAGGCAAAGATCCACATGGGACATGAAAATTACGGACTGACTGTTATTATGTGTGTAAAAACTTTCAGCTTTTGTGTCTTTGTGTGAATCTGGTAATGTGTGTTACGTCAGTATTCTGTGATTAAATTTACTTTTAGTTTTTATCTGGATCAAAATGTGTTTATGAGTGATGATTGGTGTTGGCAGCGAATGAGCTGAGTTGATGTGTTGATTTTCTTAATGTAAGAAAAGTCAGTTGGTGTAGCAAACTTGACACATATGAAAGGTCTAGGACCTGGGTTGGTAATCGTTGGGACAGGTGCAGTTTGGGCACCCATGTACGGGCTGTACTTTATGTTGGAACTAGAATTAGTTATAAAAAGGTAGAAATTTAAGCCAAGCGGTAGAGAAAACCTCCTGCTATATAAATAATAAAAAAGAGACTAGCGTCAGCCGACAGTATTTTACAAATGCTTCTTTAGCAGACACATCTACCGGGGGGGGGGGGGGAAGGGGGAGGGGAGTATGGCGATCCTTTCCCCGTGAGCCAGGCTTGGTCTGTTACTGCGGGGTACCAACAGAGAGTTCGGACAGGGTCTTGGTCAGCTATGGTTCGCTAACCCTGATGCTAGCATATCAGCTATGGGTCGTTGATTTGCCTCATCGGACAGCGTCTTCGCATCATATAGTACAGATAAAGATAACTCATGATTCTTTGGACTCGTCTCTATTTCCCACAGCCATGATGTCTGGACACACTTCCTGTACCCAGAGGATTTCGTTAAAGACTAGACTTCATCTTTTCATCTCCGGCTTCATAGTTCTTGTGATCAGCGTTTCTCACCCCAGCGAGGCTGTAACCTGCGGGGAGACAAACCCAAACAACAATTTTATAGACTTCAGCGAGCCACTCACACCTGGGCCGTTTCATGACCTGACTACACGAGAATTACAAGAGGTAAAGTCGTTTACTGTTTTTGTTTCGTTTTCTTTTCGTTTTTCGGACTCCTTTTTTTCATATACTATGCTATAGAACAATGCTACATTTAGAGGCGAATGTCATTAGCATAGCTTTCCTCTTTTTTTTTTTTGGATCTTATACAATGTAGCAGTAAGTTTAGAGTTTACGTATACAAGGGTGATTCAAAATATAACCTTATTTTTTCCTTGTTTGATTACATTGTAAAAATATGATTGAAAACTCCTTAACATTTCTAAACATAGTCCCCATCACCTTAGTTTAGGTCAATCAGCGCTCACTAATGTCACGATACCTCGAGAAAAAAAAACAAAACAAACTCTATAGCGAGCTATGTATGGTCTCTTTAATCTCTTTGTCCGTATTAGATTTCTTTCCTTCTATAGCCTCTATGAGTTATCCAGACACTTTATAATCACATGGTGCGAGGTCAGTTGAATCTGCAGGATGTGGAAAATACTATTTATGTTGAAATGCTGCACCTGCTTTAAATATTTTGGACACGTTAAACGTCATGAGAATTTAGAGAAGACCGTCTTCGAAGGAAACATAATAGGAAAATGAAAATTACAGGTAGAACAAGCCGAAGATGGCTGCAAGACATCGTTGATAATCTGCAACTGGATGCATCAACAACAGCGATCTTGTTTACAACCGAGAGGCCTACAGGAGAGCTGTTAGGAAGGCAAAGTTCCTCAAGTGATATGAAAATCACTAACTGCTGCACTTGCTGCATGAGTCCGAGCTTCGGACAAAGAACCGAGCAAACAGCTGCGGTTTGAACTGACTGAAGGTTTCATTAGGTTTTAAACCAGATCACTTTATTCGTTAGTATTGACAGTGAATCCTCTGGGCACGTAATTTTCCAGGATTTGGCCTTTACATTCCCAGAAAAGCATGAGTGTAGATTTTCCGGCCAACGGAGTTGTTTGGAACTTCTTTTTTTACCACCATTACTTGCTCACTCCCTTTGTCTCTGGCTGGAAATAACGTTGTTTCTCCTTCAGCTTCAAAACATCAGCAAGGAGCTTTATAAACATGTTCAAGGCGTTCTTTAAGATCTGGTGTGAGTTGGTTTGATACCCACCTGTCGGTGACTTTTCAGGACCGCCGAACTTCGTGCGTGGTATTGTGTCCCAAGCTGTAACTTATCTTCAGCTCTTCAACCACTTCATCATTTTACCGTA
The DNA here is from genome assembly GCA_009760885.1 of Achatina immaculata. NCBI lineage: Eukaryota > Metazoa > Mollusca > Gastropoda > Stylommatophora > Achatinidae > Lissachatina > Lissachatina immaculata. The sequence continues at coordinate 21,650,235 of CM019696.1, read as the reverse complement.
TCATTCGTTCCACTTGAACGTTAGCGTCAGGCCTATTGCCAAGGTGACATCAACCGAATTTAGCTGCGTCTTCGAAATTTGACATCCCTCTTTTAATCTTCTGATGCTATTCATATACCTGCTGAAACGAGACACATGTGTCCCCATATTGCCTTTTTCATCCTGTACTGATTATCTGCATGTTTCTGATCTACAATACCCAATAAAAGAGTAACTGCTTTCAGTATTTCTCTCGTACATACGGCCATCTTTGATCTGGCCTGCTGATGTCATATATCCAAAATGGCTGTCGAACCTCCGAACACATACAACTAGAAAAGAACAGCATAGCATATCTAATAATATACAATTGGTAACTCGATTCACATTGTTTAGTGCAAAATCAAGAGTACTTCTTGGCTCGCTATTGTGTGTTTACTACTTTTAAAGCAAATCTATACATTTCTTTTTTTATTTCAAACTGAAATTTTTTTTTCAGTCGACAAAGTGACAATTATCAACTAATTTATGTTGATTAAGACAGTGAAGATGAGATCGGGACTCGTACAAAACTTGTTCGAGCGGCAAAGATGATGGTCTTTTCTAACTATCAAATAATCTTCCTATTTTTATATAAAACTTTTCATTGCACATTTTCATTAATCTTCACTACTTTGTTTTCTAACATGAATAAGAAAACATGATTTCAAAGAGAACGCATCACAATCACGTGACTGAAGCTTTGACCAATGACATATTCACAGCTGCGCGTATTTCTTGAGAATGACCCGAACATTCGAGCAGTTGATCCGGCGATGGCCACTATGACCAGCAGCTTCATCCACTCAGTGGATCTTCTTCTAGCAAGCAAGTCTGACATCTTGGAATATCTGGATCACAACGGTGAGTACCGTTTTTTTATTTTGAATTTACGTTCTTCAAGATGGTTTCGTTTACAGAGTATGCACCTTCTTAAAGAAAACAATCAGTTTTTAGTTCGTCATACTTCATGCCGGGTGTACTTTAGCACAAACCTTCAACTAATTACCCAGGAGATGTATACGTCTCTCATGGTGAAAGCCAGTGGTTGGAATTCAAGAGAAGGCGTTCTAGTTGAAAAGATATGTACCAAACTCATTTTGGAGCCCGGGTTAAGGAAATGTAACCAGGCGTGATGCTAGTCATGTCACTATCTAGTATGTGTACAGATCATTATGTCATACGGGTCAGGAAAAATATGAACAGTAAAACTACCAGGTGTGTCTAAAACGTTCGGTGAAATGGATCAGAAAACAAACAAAACAGAAAATACAAACAAATTATCTTTATTGACCTTCAAAATACTATAACATTTCCATTTTGAGGTAGTGTTTCTTCTGTCTTGTAATTCTTCTTATTATAATAATAATTATTATAATATGCTTTGTAATCCTGCCACCTTTCTCGATGATATTGCTGAATATTTCTGAGGATATCTTCACACACATCCAGTTTTCTGTATTGTTCTTGATTAAGTTTCACAAACATTGCCACTTCTATAATCAGGGGAAGTCCGATGAACATTTCATTGCATTATTTAATTCTGACAAATAAGATACTCCATTTAAAATTCACAGCATCCTTTGTACTAAGATGCACTATGACATAATCTTCGTTAGTTTCGTCGTTGAAGCACATCAGTATCAAACCATCATACTCTACAGGCATCATTTCTCAATGTTCTCCTATTTCACAATTTTCTACACATTTGATAAGAGGAGAATTCTAAACTATGTACTATATTCCATCTGAAACACATGGTCAATCATTTACACGACTAAATCACTGTACTCGAAGTTTCAAAGTCATAAATACTCATATCACTTGAATCACTTGAAACACAGATTCAATCTGTCCTAAAACTACTTCTTCAAAACTGCTTTTCCTGAGTATCTATTGCTCTAATTGTCCATCTATTCCAACTGTCGTTACCTACGTCTTCTTTCTCTCTCGTGTCTTCTCTGGTGTGTGTTCTCCTTCTGTTGTTCTTCTCTGATTGTCTGTCCTTCTCTCTTCGGGCTCCCTCCTCTGTCTCTTCTTCTTCCTCGCTCCCCCTACTTCTTCATCGTTCTGTTCCCTCACTTCTTGATTTGTTCTTCGTCTTCGGGCTCCCTCCTCTGTCTCTTCTTCTTCCTCGCTCCCCCTACTTCTTCATCGTTCTGTCCCCACTTGGCTCCTCTTCGTTGTTCTGTTCCCCTCGTACTTCTCCGTTCACCTTTTATCTTCAAGTCCAACTTGGTGGATTAACCAATAAGTATTTTGGCTCCACCCTTCAGATGTCCACTGGTTCCCATGAGCGTTCTGATTGTCCGTCATTCAAACTGCCCCGTTACTAATATGTCGTAAGTCAATTGTCCAACAGCCCACGCCTCTAAATATTTAATTGGTCAGCTGGCCGAGTTGGTCACTTCTTTATTTAAAAACCGTGTACAACTGCGTGTCACCTAACAAGCGTCAAATGTCAACTCCGTCTATACAATTGTTATTTACCTAAGTCATTATCTTGCTATTTCATGTCGGAGGTTTATTGTGTCCTCGATTTTCATTGTATCTGCCGTTTCTATTTGTCTTTTCTATTTTGTTTACTCGTGTCAACGTCCAGTCACTGCTTTGTTATCACTGGACCATCCTACTTTCTGGCGTGCTTTCTTTGTATTTCATATGTCAACGTCACTGTGTCTCGTGTTTTTCTATTCACTGTTTTCTTTTGTCCGCGTCTTGTTCTAGTGTCATGGAAGTTTTATACCTTTCTCTTCCTTTTTTGACCTACTTTTCTCTGTCGCTATTCGATCTTACTATATTCTTTACTGTATATTTTCATAATCATATTCATCAATAAGAGTAATAACAACAATAATCATTACTTACAAGGCTATGCTACAATACTCGCCATCCTTCACAACACACTTTTGGCAACGTTCATAAAGCTTCTGAAGACTGTCAGCAATGGCCTCTGTAGGAGTCGATCGCAGAACCGCTGTCATAGGTTATTGAATTCCAGCCACGTCCGCAAAATGGCACAAACAGGGAACAGATCTTCCGCTTACCCAAATCTTCTCGGACGATAATGCCCAGCGTGTCCTTGTTAATGCTCAGTTCCTTTGTCATCAATCGTAGAGTCCGTCACCGACCTTGTGCCAGCTTTTGTCGGACTCGCTCGATCATGTCTGTGGTTCTCCTTGTCGACGACTGACCCGAACGTGGCTCATCCTCAATCGTTTTTTCTCCATCGTGAAAGTGTTTGAACAAGTCGTAAACACATTTTCTGCTCACGGCTTCCGTCCCGTACACTTGCACCAACATTTCGTGCGTCTCCGTCGCCGTTTTCCCAAATTTGTAACAGAACATGATGTTCACTCGTTGCTCCATTGCACTGTGACCCTACCTCTCACACTGATAGCGTTCAACTGCTAGCACTGGGTTTACCCTGTCGGTCACGTGTACTCCACGCTAGGTGGCGCTTCTCGACGTGTCTCTAGATAGCCATGTGCATGGCCACGCACTTGGCCCATGATGCCGTTGAAATATCGGACGATTCACCGAATCTTTCAGACACACTACATACATCCTTTTGGAGCCTATGTTGTCTGAGGAACCTGGAAAAATAAAAAGTACTTAAGACATGCTTTAAAGTCCTACAAGCTTTGATAGATCTTGGTGACCTCATCGTTAGCCAACTCAGATAATAGCATTTCAGCTATGGTTCGAAGATCACCAGTCGGGCAACATCTTCTCTCCCTTCCTTAAAATATCCCAGAATTACTTTGCTAGGTTAGTCAGAATCTAAACAAGTCATTAAGACAGGTCGGTCTCTGAGCGGACACTATTTAACTCGATCTGGGAGAGGTAACCGGCAAAAGCAAACTGGGTCAAATGTACCCGAGGATCTGAAGAACACAGATTGTATGGAAAAGTAGGTGAAGTTTTGAACAGCCGGTTGAGAAAAAGCTCTGTCAGACACGGTTAATTTCTCTCACAGTTATTTTATTGTTATAGTGTGTTATTGTTTGGTGAAATTCGGGATCAACATTTGAAAGAAGGAAATATTCTGCTGAAAGGTGTACATCAGAAGACTTGATGGATGAAGAAAATGTAAACAAAACGATGATTTTATAAACTGTTTATGGTGTCTCACAAGTCTCCATGATTGCCTACTGCTTTGTGAAAATACGAACGATGGATATCAGTCAGTCATTTGCATGTCCCTTGCGGAACTTTGCCTCCCTAACAGCTCTCCTGTAGGCCTATCGGTTGTAAGGAGATCCCCCTGCGGTGATGCATCTATTTGCTCATTATCAACCATGTCTTGTAGATATCTTCGCCTTGGTATTCCTCTTTCTTTTTCACATTATGTATCCTTCCAAAACTGTGTTCTCTAAATTAATGATGGATATTCATACACATATAATAATGATATTAAATTAAATTTAAATGCAAGTAAGAAATAAGATAAAAGGACAACAATTTCACTATATAAATGTTACATCATCATCATCATGTGTCGTGCGACTGGCGTTGGCTAATATGCTTCTCCAGAGTACACAATCCTTCATGTAGGCCATCAGCTCAGTTGGTGATCTTCTCTCACACCATCCCGTCAGACTGTCCAGTATCATTTCTCTTGGTCTTCCTCTTGATTTTCTTCCTTCTATTTTTCATGTTGTTATAATATTTTCAATGCCCCCTCTTCTCATTGCATGTTATTTGAAAGTACATTGTCTCTCTCTTATTTATTTATTTTTTTTAACGAGACTTTTGTCTCTCCAGCTCTTCTTATACATTCTTCATTAGTTATTTTTGCTGTCCAGGGGATTCGCAAACATTCTTCTAATAAACCACATTTCTGCTGCTTCCAAAGATTTTTATGCAGACCCGCTTATTGCCCATGATTCACTTCCATATAACAAGATAGGTTCAATATAGCATTTTAGGACTCGTTTTCTAACATTCATTGATAAAGATGTGTTGGATAATATGTTTCTTGTTCTCTGAAATGCAGTCTTTGCTTGGCCTATTCTGTTTCTAATTTCTGTTCTGCATTTCAAGTTATTACTGCTCCAAGGTATTTAGATTTCTGAATCTAAATTAGAATAGTTCCGTTTAATTTTATACTGGATGTTGGTGGATTCTGTTTCTTAGATATAACCATAGTCTCTGTCTTTTTGGTGTTCAAAGTAAGGCCTTTCTGTTCACTTTTTTTGGCGACTTTATTCAAGGGATTTTGCAGGTCTTGTTGGTTCTCAGATATCAGTACTGTGTCGTCAGGATGCTGAAGGTTGTTAATATTGTATCCTCTAATCTTTATGCCTGGTTCTGTGATGATTGTTCTTTATGCCTGGTTCTGTGATGATTATTCTTAGAATATTCTCGCTGTAGAGAGAAAAAAAGATCTGGAGATAGTACACATCCTTGTCGCACCCCTTGTTTTATAGGTTGATATCTTCCAGTTCTATTTTCAACTCGAATTGCTGCTTCTTGCTGCCAGTATAGATGTTTTACAATCCTCAGGTCTTTGCCGTCTATATTGATGTCTTCAAGCATTTTAATAATTTCTGTATGTTTCACTGTGTCGAATGCCTTGGTGTAATCAATGAAGCATAAGTAGAAATCTTTGTGTACTTCTAAAGCTCTTTCTGTTAGTGTTCGTAAAGCATAAATGGCATTGTGTGTTCCCTTTCCTTCAACAAAACCAAATTGTTCATCTGCTATTTCCTTTTTTTTATCTTTTTCCTTGTTCTCATAATAATTCTCAAAAGTAGCTTCGTCATGTGACATGAGAAGCTGATAGTCCGGTGGTCATCACATTTCTTTGCACCCAGTTTCTTTGGTAGTGCTATAAACGTGGATTTAAGCACGTCACTGGGCGTATAACCACTGCTGTAAATGTCGTTAATGTTACACTTTTCATATTTAAAACTTCTTCATAATTGTCTGCTTACGCTATCAGCTTCTCATGGAGTCCAAAGCCAAAGTGAGAGTCCTGGGTGGCTGTCATGTTACGTTGCCTCAGTGGACTTTTCTCCCTTTCTTTGCACTTTTTCCTTGGTCGTCCTCGCCCCCTATATCCAGGTGTCTTCGAGTTCAATGCTCGTGCAGCTGGTTTTTCTACATTCACGCGTATCACATGCCCGAACCACTTAACTCCCTGGTTTTTCTACATTCACGCGTATCAAACGCCCGAACCACTTAACTCCCTGGTTTTTCTACATTCATGCGTATCACATGCCCGAACCACTTAACTCCTTAGTTTTTCTACATTCATGTGTATCACATGCCCGACCACTTAGCTCCCTGGTTTTCAATGCAGTCCTAACAGGTGTTGATATCACGATATGTTTGGTTTCATTTCACACTTGATCCCATCTTGTCTTATTTGCCATTTGTGAAGCATTTCATCTCGCAAGGTGTTATCTTTCTATCATGCTGTTTGGTGAGTGTCCGTGTTTGCCATTGACAACACAGAATCTGAGTGAATATTGTTTGAAAGAGTTTTATGTGTGTGTGTGTGCGTGTCCAACAAGATATTTGGATGTTTTAGGATTTCTATAAGGTGATAGGCAACATTGTTTGCTTTATGAATTCTACATTCGATTTCTTTATCTATTTTTCCATACTGTAGAAATGTGTTTCGAAGTTACTAGAATTCAGTAACCTGCTTGAGATTGGTATTATTTATATAAATGTTACATTCTCTCGGGGTTCTTCTTTTCATTATTGCTTCTGTTTTATCGATATTTATTTTCATACTGTATTCCCTGCAGCTGCTGTTGTCTGTTGATCTGATTCTGCAGTTATTCATCATTTTAGTGTATGAAGCTTTGGTTGCCTGCTTACATCAGTTCATTTAACTTCTCCGTCCCCATGTTTATATTTTGCTGATATATTCAATAACAGATAAATTTTACACATGAACTCTGATGAGACGAGCAACCGTCTAGATAAATTTTACACATGGACTCTGATGAGACGAGCAACCTTCTAGATAAATTTTACACATAGACTCTGATGAGACGAGCAACCGTCTAGATAAATTTTATACACGGACTGTGATGAGATGAGCAACCGTCTAGATAAATTTTATACATAGACTCTGATGAGACGAGCAACCGTCTAGATAAATTTTATACACGGACTCTGATGAGACGAGCAACCGTCTAGATAAATTTTATACAGAGACTCTGATGAGACGAGCAACCGTCTAGATAAATTTTATACACGGACTCTGATGAGACGAGCAACCGTCTAGATAAATTTTATACATAGACTCTGATGAGACGAGCAACCGTCTAGATAAATTTTATACATAGACTCTGATGAGACGAGCAACCGTCTAGATAAATTTTATACACGGACTCTGATGAGACGAGCAACCGTCTAGATAAATTTTATACACGGACTCTGATGAGACGAGCAACCGTCTAGATAAATTTTATACACGGACTATGATGAGATGAGCAACCGTCTAGATAAATTTTATACACGGACTATGATGAGATGAGCAACCGTCTAGATAAATTTTATACACGGACTATGATGAGATGAGCAACCGTCTAGATACATTTTATACATGGACTCTGATGAGATGAGCAACCGTCTAGATAAATTTTATACACGGACTCTGATGAGATGAGCAACCGTCTAGATAAATTTTATACACGGACTCTGATGAGATGAGCAACCGTCTAGATAAATTTTACACACGGACTATGATGAGACGAGCAACCGTCTTGTTACGACCATTCTCTTACAGGTTTCTTTTCCCTCCTGTCTTAACTGCTTTCATTTTCTTCCGGACTAAAGGCGAAACACCAAGTTCTTGATCACATAAGATCAGCTACCACTCTGGCTTTCAGCAAATTGCTTACACACGTAATGATGAACAAAGTCATCACATAAATGATCTACAAGTCTTATAATAAGATCACATCTAGTTTATTTTGTTATGATAAGACTAATAATAAGAATGTCAATAATTCTGGTGTAGGTCCATTGCCACATCGGAGAGCTCGTGTTGTGGTGATCAGGGGAGATAAGACGCCACCTTTGGTAGAAGAATACGTGTGTGGACCCTTGCCATACATACAAAGATGTGATTTGTTGAACTTCGCTTCAAGGAGAAATCCCGTAGAGTTCAGTTTCAGGTAAGTTAAATATTAGAAAATGTTACATTTGGTAAAATCAGACACGTATTTATGATATTAAATTGTTGAAATTAAGTACTTTAAGCTTAATTTGATAATTAGTAGCACTTTATTTGTTCTGGATATATATATCAATCATGATCGCAACATAAAAGGCAAAAGAACATTCTATACATAAATAATAAAAATAACACTAATCCTGATTTGTGTTTTCAATAGAAACTTGCTAACAAACGAAGAAAGCGAAATCCGAGAGGTATTGAGGATTCTGTTTTCTGCAGTGGTTCTGAAATGTTATTCAAACGGCGAATCCCTAAAGGGACTTATAATTGGTCGCAACCCTTACACCCCCACCCCCCACCCCCACCACCAACTTTCACCTACTCACCTGTTCCCCTCTTGCAATCCCCCTCCCCTTTTTACAACTAATATATATTACATGACCTATATATATATATATTGTCGTCCTTCTTCTTGTGCCATCAATTTTCATGTGCTCTGCTATCTAGAACGGTGTTTCCCAACCAGTGTCTTCGGGGGACCACAAGTTGTCTGTGTTGAACTACAATGGCCATTATAAATTATAAAGTGAGGTAGGCCGCTGGTGCGTTAGCAGTTTGGTTTTTAAGTGGTGTCTAAAGATTCAAGACAATGAAAAATATAAAGCATTGCCATATTATTGCAGATAGAAGATGGTCCACAAGTTACATGTAGGTGAAAAATATTCATTGGATTTAAAAAGATTGAGAAGCGCTGATCCTAGATAGGAAGACGGGTGCCCCTATAAAAATTCGTCACTGGAAATAGTTCTACATGCAGCAACAGTCCTTATCCATTTTACTTATCTAATGTGGGGAGTAGAGGGTAGGGACCATTCCGTTGCTGTCCCCAGTAATAGGTCTAGCCTGGGTAACGGGGCTTGTTTCGCCATAGCCATCATGGTGGAGCCTGCTAAAGAAGTACTGCACACCCTCTGCCACTCGGAGATCGGAAAAATAGCCGCCATAACCCTCTCCCAAGCCGACACTACGCCGTGTCTCAACATCATCACCGCATCGGCTGCAAAGGACACCAGGTCGCAATTTTAGGAAGAATGAAGTAGAAGAAGAAGAAGACCTTCGTGACAGAACCTCTTACGATCCTCTGCGGGACTTCTTTGAGTTAGGAAGTGAGTCAGTATTTTCCGATGTAGGAAAATGGAGAACAGAAATCATGGGAGGTAACGTGGGTGCTATTTGTTCCGGTCTAACCACAGAACACCAAGCTCTTGATTTCCTTTTCTGATCATGAACAGAAAAGAGGATCAATACAGGACTATTTGCAGAATCTGTACCCTTTTGTCTTCCCTCTCCCTCCCACTCACCCCCCCCCCCAAATAGAGAGATAGAGACCGACAGAACGATACCTGAATGATCAGTCCAAGTGGCACAAGATACGAAAGACATGTATCTAGAAAATACAAACCCCGCACAAAATGTAAATGTGCTTGTTACCAGCTCCCATCGTCACGGCAAATAAATAAAGAATAAAGGCAATGAAAACTCGCATTACAATAAGTGAACTGAAGGTACTTTGGAATATCAACAAGCATAAGCAAGAGACAGACAAGACATCAAAGTTAATGAAAGAATCAGGGGAAATATATAACAAGGGCTTAATCACGTTAATAGTTCAGTACTAGTGTAGAAATTACGAGGTACTCAAGAGCGGGTTTGGGTAATTTCTGAAAGACGTCTCTAAAATATTGGAAGTACTCGCCTTGACCCACCTGCTGGCTCAGTGGGACGACCCAAGGAGCAAATCTCTGCGGCTCAATACGTGAGCAGCGTTTACGTACAGTAGATAAATTTATAAAAGTTAGAGAACTGCAGATACAGACAGGAAATGCAAAGAAGAATGAGTATTTTAGGTTATACCAATATTTTGGTCGAAAACAGCCTGATAAATAAATTGGATAATAAGACTGTCAGAGCTAAGAGTAGACAGAAGTAATGAGTGATTTATTGTATAGTTTTATTGATTAATTAAGCATACATATTTGGAGTCGATAGACTGGCTGGTTTGGTCGCCATAGATGATGACCAACCGATGGATTGTGCCGACATTGTTAATGCCCTCAGAGAGCTTGGGAGAGCGGAGGACTTTGAGAGAGTTGACCTGACATCGCTGTCTCGGACGTACGAGTTGAGAGTGAAGAACAGCATCGTAAAGACACTGAGAGGTACCCCAGGCGCACGAGAGAGAGTCAACACCGAACAGACACACGTAGTCGCTGTAAACTGAGGGACATACTGAGGAGGAGATTGGAGCACCCATGGGCGTGTCCAGAGTGCAATGATAATGATCCATTTATAACATAATACAATAACAGCATAACATAATACATCATAATATAACATATTTGCTCAAGACTAGTAGGCACTCATACTGATAAACAGACTGTCAATTTGACGAGTACACAGACTTTTCTGATTGATTTATTTAATGATTTACTGATTGAGTATATATACTAGGTACATTTTGTCCCTAGACCTTCTTCTTCGCCGGAGTTTGCTGCACTACGACAGTACGTACTGCCTGAAGTGGACCAGCAGGTATGTTGCTATTGCTGTTCTTATTCTTGTTCGTCGCTATATCCCATATTTACTAGCAGTGTGCTCTTATCTTTGTTGGGACGTAGCAATCTGGGAGTGGATTATTGCTCATCATCGTCATTGCCCGTCACTCTCTTGGAGTATCATTCATTCATTACCATGTCCCTTGCGGAACTTTCCTTCCCTAACAGTTCTTTTGAAAGACTCTCTGTTGTAAACAAGATGCCCTGCTGCTGATGCATCCATTCGCAAATTATCAGCAATGTCTTGTTCCCATCTTCGCCTTGGTCTTCCTCTCTTTCTTTTTTCCATTATGTACCCTCCCAAGTCTGTCTTCTCCAAACTCGCATGACGTTTAATATCTCAGAAATAAATTTAATCGTCTTTACTAAGTTACTCCATGTTCTTGGATTTGTTCTCTACTTCTTTTCATGTGTCTCCCGTGTCTCTGAGCATTGTCATAATTTCCCTTCTCCAGGTAGTTATGGGTCTTCCCTGATTTCTGTTTTCCTGGAGGTTCCATGTTAAGTCGGTGTCTGGTTTTCTTAGAGTGTGCCCAATCCACTTCCATTTTTTAAGACATGATTTGTAGGTTCATAGGCTCTTGTCCTGCTCTCTTCCAGACCCATGTACATGTTTATTTTCTTTGTTTACTGTTTTTAGTGAGATGAAGATTAAGTGCTGCTTAAGTTTTTAGTGAGATGAAGATTAAGTGCTGCTTAAGTTTTTAGTGAGATGAAGATTAAGTGCTGCTTAAGTTTTTAGTGAGATGAAGAGTGCTGCTTAATAGCAAGTACTGTAATACTTTTAATTTGTACCGATTACTTCTTATGTGGGAATTATTTTTGAAATATGTTTATATTTTGCATTTTTTTATGTTAGCTGTTTGGTGTTTTAATAGGTACATGCTGATCGATAATTACAAAAGCACATTCACACATTACAACAATGAAACTAAAACACAATTAAATAATTCTTCAAAGATCATCAATTTATATTGTTAAATAAAAAAAATCAAATCAATTTCTTCAGCATTTAGATTCCTACAAAAATATTATCAATAGTGGAATTACTAAAAAAAATCAGTTTAATACACTGTACATATAATTGCGTTAGTATGGTTTACAATATAATCGTTACATACAAAATCTCTAACTTTCATCATTAATGATTAAGTGTCCGGATGTAATAAAAAAGGATCTAATTGGCAAGCAAGCAATGTATGCAACATGCACATACATACAATTCAGAACTACATATTTTATGGCTTTCCACGTATAAGCCATCATTTCTGCACATTACTAAAACATCAAAATCTTGCATAGAACAAATACGCTAAACTCTAATTTATGATTATTCACGTACTATTCAACCAACAAAAATCATACTTAAGATGTCGGGATAGTTCGGAGGAGTCGGCAGCACAGCTTGCACGCGCCCACATCACAAAATATAAACCAATACTAACCTAACACATCGTGTCTTTTCGTTCGACGAATACACACTCATTTGCTCTTGAACGACAATGACCACCTCCGATCTGCTGGCTTCCTACGTGCTCAGCGTACAAATCCCGACCTATGGAAATTCTGTTTGTATCTTCTTTATATACGGAGTCAGCAACGAACTTTCTCTCAGAGTTGCGCACCTCTCAATACTAGCCGGTAACTGACCCATTATTTCCTACGCTAGGATTACAAACCAACTAAGGTAACTAATCTGTGCTTATTTCTACCCCTACACTTATATCATTAGTTATTCCTTTCAACACGCACTTATCCCTTACATCAAGGATTGTTGAATGCTATTTGTTGAGTTAATGCTTTAATGAGAAAATATTTTGTTATAGTGGAAAATTGAAGGTTCTGGTATTAATGTCAGCAGAATATTATCTGCAAGATTATGTTTCTGGAGACTTGTGTTTAATGTTTTATGCTGCACAATGTTGTTTAATGTTTTATGCTGTACAGTGTTATTTATTGTTTTATACTGTACAGTGTTGTTTAATGTTTTATACTGTACAATGTTGTTTAATGTTTTATGCTGTACAATGTTATTTAATGTTTTTTGCTATAAAATGTTGTTTAATGTTTTATGCTGTACAATGTTGTTTAATGTTTTATGCTGTACAATGTTATTGAATATTGTTTTTTTTTGCTGTACAGTGTTGTTTAATATTTTATGCTGTACAGTGTTGTTTAATGTTTTATGCTGTACAATGCTGTTTATTTTTTAAATCTGTACAATGTTATTTAATGTTTTATTTTAATGTTTTATTCTGCACAATGTTAATTAATGTTTTTTTCTGTACAGTGTTGTTTACTGTTTTATCCTGTACAATGTTGTTTTATGTTTTATGCTGTACAATGTTGTTTATTCTTTTATGCTGTACAATGTTGTTTATTGTTTTATGCTGTACAATGTTGTTTATTGTTCACTTATCGTTGTTGAGTTTCCTGGATCAGAGTTAGAAAAGATTCGGAACGCACTAGCCCTGTTGGTAAGTGGCACTGGTCCTGTTGGTAAGTGACACTGGCCCTGTTGGTAAGTGGCACTGGCCCTTTTGGTAAGTGGCACTGGTCCTGTTGGTAAGTGGCACTGGTCCTGTTGGTAAATGGCACTAGCCCTGTTGGTAAGTGGCACTGGTCCTGTTGGTAAGTGGCACTGGTCCTGTTGGTAAGTGGCACTAGCCCTGTTGGTAAGTGGCACTGGTCCTGTTCGTAAATGGCACTAGCCCTGTTGGTAAGTGGCACTGGCCCTGTTGGTAAGTGGCACTGGTCCTGTTGGTAAGTGGCACTGGTCCTGTTGGTAAGTGGCACTGGTCCTGTTGGTAAGTGGCACTGGTGCTGTTGGTAAGTGGCACTAGTCCTGTTGGTAAGTGGCTGGTGCATGGAGTTTAATGACGACCATGATGCTCTACTGCAGCGTTGTTTTGAGCTTTCATTGTGTCATAACTTTTGGGTGTCATGAAGGCGGAGTTTTGTGTCGACAAAGGTGTCATTATGTGAATTTTGAAAATACTGGCTGGTAAGTGATAAATAAGGAAATACTTTTGTGGACAGCGTCCTAAGCAAAGTGTGGGACATGGAGTCTTTTTAAAAAAATTTCTTCATCATTATTAGTAATCTGTGTTATCCTTCGTCATTGTCGCTTGAATCATCTTAAATGTGTTTTCCATTGCTGTAGTATCTAAATCACATAAAGGTTCATGCATTTATTCAGTATCATAACAATGAGCAAAACAAAATTTGTGTGTGAAATAAATTATTAATTTTGATGTACTGAACACAAATAACAATCAACTTTGACGACTGACTTTTGCTTAAGAGCCAGTATGTTCAGTCTGTATAATTTACATTGGTAAAAAAAAAACTTCAAAAGTTCACTCTTTTCTCTGGCGTAATCCTTATAAAGGACTTCTCAGTAAATATTTTTATTTTTAATACATTGCTGTAAACACAAGAATTCTTCATCATTAGAAGCTTGGAATTAAACTATATAGTCCTGGAGATGGAGAAATAAAACTTGTACCTCAAGTTTGTTTTTGTATTAAACGTTTACATTCCGTCTAGTTTGTCTTCAATGAAAGTTTAGATTATCAGTTAATTTGCCGTGTTTGAAAATTTAAACGTCTTGTTTGAAGATTTAGACTCCCTATAGTCTATGAAAGTTTACATTCTGTCTATCTGTCTTCTACGAAAAGTTATTTTCCCTCTTAATAGCTAGCATGAAAGTTTAGATTCCTTGTGTGTTTATCTTTTATGAGGTTTAGGTATCCTCTACTTTGAGACTTTCTCAAATGGAGGTTATATTCACTTTTCATTTTGTCTGTCTTGTAAAGAGGTTTACATCATGTTTAGTTTTCCTTCTATGAAGATTTTGGTTCTTTCCAATTTGTCTTGTATGAAGACTTAGGTTTATCTCTAATTTATCTTTTATGAAGGTTTAGGCTGTTTCTCGTTTATCTTTTATAAGATTATATTTAGTTTATCTTCTATAAAGTTAATGTCATCTCTAGTTTATCTTTCATGAAGGTTAATGTTATCTCCAGTTTATCTTCCATGAAGATTAATGTTATTCATAGTTTATCTTTCATGAATATTAATGTTATCTCAAGTTTATCTTTTAAGAAGATTTAGTATATTTCTAGTTTATCTGTTTTTAATATTTTGTTATATATAGTTTATTTTAATTGTAATTAATCAGATTGATTTAACTTAATCTAATTAATTAATTTATTATTTGATTAATCAGTTGGACCAGAATATGCACCGAGGATGTACAAAATAGAGTAATATACTCGTATAAAGGAAGAAAGTCAGAACCCTTCTACATAAGAACTGGTTTAAAACAAGGTGATACATTATCTCCATTATTATTCAACCTAGTACTAGAAAAGGTAATCAGAAAAGCGAAAGAAGAAAGCAGTACAGAAGAACAAGCTAAAATACTAGGATACGCTGATGACATCGACCTGGTGGGGGAAACTATGCAAGAAGTCACCAAAAAGTCACTAAAAGTGGGCTTGACCTTTTAACCAAGATATGACAGAGGATATGAAGATATCAAGCGACCAGAGGTAGAATGATTCAGATTATATAAATTTTGGAGATATGATTATTAGGAAAACAGAAACATACAAATATCTAGGCACACCCTTCTAAAGAAGCAACATAATAAGCGAGTAAATTAGAAGCAGAGTACAGATAGGGAATAAAATAACCTTCGCCTTGCAACACCTGTTAAAATCCTAAATTCTGTCCTAAAACACCAAAATAACAATCTACAAAACTATGATAAGACCAGCCGTCATGTATAGAGCAGAAACGTGGAGTACAGCACAAAAAGATGAACAAAAATTGCAGATCTTTGAGAAAAAGATTCTAAGAAGAATCCTTGGGCCCGTAAATAATATCGACAGTGGAGAATGGAGAGCTAGAAAGAACACTGAACCGAGAAACATATTTAAGTCTCAACTAATTCTAAATGTCTTGAAACTAAACAGACTACGCTGGTTGGGCTATGCAGAAAAAATGAAAGAGAACAGACAAACGAAAATGATGTATGCACAAGAGATGAGGGAAACGAGACCAATGAGTAGACCAAGACAGAGATGGAAAGACAACATAGAAGAGGATATAAATGAAATTTGTGTCACCAACTGGAGAGACAAGATTAGGAATAGAGAGGAATGGAAACGAACTTTATCTGCAACAGTGAGCCGTAATGGCTCGAAAATCTGAAGAAGAAGAAGAAGAAAAGGAAGAAAAAGAAAGAAGAGGAAGAAGAAGAATGAAGAAGAAGAAGAAGGAATAAGAAGAAGCCGAAGAAGAAGGTACTAAGATTTAGATTATCTCTAATTTATCTTTCATGAAGGTTTAGTTTTAGTTCTTCCGATAAGAACGGTGAGATGCCAGGCAACATTTAACCTTTTCTTATTTAGCAATACTTTAGTTCTTTTTTTTTCTGATAACTGGTTTGTTTCTGGCCATAACAGGTAGGCCACATTCTTCGAGAGAGCTATGGAGCGACATTTACCCAGTGTGAAGACCCCGATTGTTTGCGAACGCTGCCCTCACAACTTGGATCAGGGATAACGGGAGATCCACACAAAAGGTATTTCTACTGTGACCAGATCCAACTTGTGAGGTTCACAATAAATGAGTAAGGAAAATGAGAACAAAAATTAAAAACACATGTAACAAGACCAGTCCCAAGTGCATCTTCTTCTTTTCCTCCTCTTGTTGTTTTTATTCTTCAGTCTTTTACTCCTTCAACGTCTCCTCCTCTTCTTCTTCTTTCTCCTCCTGCTCCTTATCCTCCTCTTCTTCTTCTCCTCCTTTTCTTTCTCCTCCTTTTTCTTCTTCTTCTTCTCCCCTCTTCTTCTTCTTCTTCTCCTCCTCTTCTTCTTCTCCTCCTCCTCCTCTTCTTCTTCTTCGTCTTCGGCGTTGACATTGGAGGAAGGTATTTTAGAATGAAAAATTGTATTTACGAGGGTCATACCGCAAGTCGTGAGGACACATTTTTTTAAAAATTAAGAATTTATAGATGGAGAAAATCTTCATCCTTTTTTTCACTTTTCAACTTAATCTCCATTTCTCTGCACACATTTTCCCCATTGCTCTGCAAGTTTAAAAATACCCTCCTGGTAGAATTCCGTTCCAGCTGACCGAAGGCACAGACGCACTGCTTTCTGGACGTTCTCTCCTGTGTCGTAGTGATGGCCTCGCATTTGTTCTTTCACAAAACCGAAAAGATGGTAATCACTGGGTGCCAGGTCAGGGCTATAGGCAGGGTGTGGAATAATTTCTCTACCTATTTTCTGAATTTCCTCATTTGTCCGGTGAGCAGAGTTTTTCTCACAGCTTTGTGATCTTCAGTCAACAAACGTGGGACCCAGCGGGCACAAACTTTTCTATAGCCTAGAGTTTAAATCATTTCCTGTGCTGCATTGTATCATATTCCAAGAATTACAGCGATTTCATTTACTGTGACATGTCACGTCTGTCTTGTTTAATGATGTCGTCAACCCTTTCCATGTTGCGTTCAGTGGAGGCAGCTCGAGGGCGACCGCTGCGAGGCATATCTTGGATGCTCGTGTTTTCATCATTGGATTGTTTCACCCCGCCTAATACTGCTAGAACCCATACACACATCTCCATAATCAAGTTGAAGTCTTTGGTGAATTTCAGTAGCGGGGATTTCCTCTTTAACGAGGAACTAAATAACAGCACGTTGACGAAACGAAACTTCAGGACCGGCCATTTTGTTTCTGCTCAGCGTGGTAACGTGACACATGATGATGACGTCAGGTGACCTCTACATGAATTTCAAAGGATGCATGTTAAGGTGATAAATTTATATTTTCTCAATCTATAAATTCTGATTAAAAAAAAACAATTGCTCACGACTTTCGGTGTGACCGTCATAAATGTGTACGTCCGGAAAATCTGAGAAAACTTCTTAAGCTTACGCATGAAGGACCATCGCCGAGTAATGCCTCAGCTCTCTCACATGGCTGTAATCAGTTATGGAGTCTGTCAAGACAAGCTCACGAAACAAAAAGAAAGAAAGTGTAACGCCTTGCATCGTCACGAGCGATGAAATGTGGGTTTAAGGCTATTATCAGGAAAACGAAAAGAAGGCAGTCGAAGGCTGAAAGATTGGAAGAGGTCACGGTTATCAAGATTAAAGAAGGCGAGACAGGTCCGGGGTGTAAGAAGAAGTATGATGATCGTGTTTTTGTTTTTGTTCTTCGGCGTCAAGGACATTGATTTCCCAGAATTTATTCCTTGCTGCAGTGAGTGGATTATTATTCTCCAAGAATTTATTCCTTCCTTTAGTGAGTGGATTATTATTCTCCAAGAATTTATTCCTTGCTGCAGTGAGTGGATTATTATTCTCCAAGAATTTATTCCTTCTTGCAGTGAGTGGATTATTGTTCTCCCAGAATTTATTCCTTCCTGCAGTGAGTGGACTTGTTCTCCCAGAGTTTATTCCTTCCTGCACTAAGTGGATTATTCCTCACCCAGAATTTATTCATTCCTGCACTATGGATTATTGATCACTTAGAATTTATTCCTTCCTGCACTTAGTGGATTATTGATCGCCCAGAATTTATTCCTTCCTGCAAAAAGTGGATTACTGCTCGCATAGAATTTTTTCCCTCTTGCAGTGAGTGCATTAATCCTCAACCAGAATTTAGTCATTCATGCACTAAGTGGATTATTGCTCACTCACAATTTATTAATTCCTGCACTAAGTGGATTATTGCTCTCCCAGAATTTATTCCTTCTTGCAAAAAGTGGATTATTGCTCGCCCAGAATTTATTCCTTCCTGCAGTAAGTGGATTATTACTAACAGAGAAGTTATTCCTTCCTGCAATAAGTGGATTAATGATCACCGAGAATTTATTCCTTCCTGCAGTAAGCGGATTATTGCTAACAGAGAAGTTATTCCTTCCTGCAGTAAGTAGATTATTGCTCATCGAGAATTTATTCCTTCCTGCAGGAAGTGGATTATTACTTTCACTGAAACCTTTAGAGAAACTGGATGAGAAGACGCGCGACTACAAGCACCGGAACCATGCTGGAGCCCCGATTGGTTGATGCATCGCGGTAACTCTCCCACTCACACGTGGATACACAGTTTTTGATTGTCTTGTCTTGTGTTATCTCCCTGTAACTCGAGCTGGTGTTCTTTGCAGCCGATGCTGTGAAGGTGTTGGCATATAGCATAGTATCACCGTGAAAGCGGGTTATGGCAGCATTTTTTCAGTCGCGGAGTACAGCTAAAAGCGGGGAGGGGGGTGCAATGCTTCTTTAGCAGACTCCACCACCATGGGGACTATCCCGATCCTTGCCACGTTAGCCAGGCTAGGCCTTTTACTAGGAGTACCAACGGAGAGGTGGGAGAGGGTCTTGGTCAGCTATGGTTCGCTTACCCTGGAGGTAGCATATCAGCTAAGGGTCGCTGATTGCCTCATGGGACAGCGTCTTCACCACCACGACAGTATTTGGCAGAAAACAGCATCGCAGCTGACCCACATCACCCGTACTCGCCTGACCTAACCGCCATAATAAGGTAGGCCTGTACTTTCTTTTCGGACAAGTTCAGAAACCTACTCGTGAAGTAGTCCTGCCAGATCAAGGCTGTATGTAGGGGTATATTGGGAGTATCAGTGTCTTCCTTGTCCTAGAAAGTGATATGGTCACCATTAAGCTTGGCTGCCTTTCTGACAGACTGCCCTTCATCACCCCATCTTTCATTCTTCCCACACACTTGATTTAATACAAGTATACAAATTCATCATAATCAGATGGTGTGCCGACTGGCGTTGGCTATTATGCTTCTCCAGAGTACCCGATCCTTCATGCAGGCCATCAGCTCAGTTGGTGATCTCCTCTCACACCATCCCGTCAGACTGTCCAGTATCATTTCTCTTGGTCTTCCTCTTGATCTTCTTCCTTCTGTTTTTCCTGTTGTTATAATATTTTCAATGCCCCCTCTTCTCAATGCATATCTTATGAAAGTACATTTTCTCTGTCTTATTTTGTTGACGAGATTTTTTTTGTCTCTCCAGCTCTTCTCATACATTCTTCTTTAGTTATTTTTACTGTCAAGGGGATTCGCAACATTCTTCTAATAAACCACATTTCTGCTGCTTCCAATGATTTTTGTGCAGACTTGCCTATTGTCCATGATTCACTTCCATATAACAAGATAGGTTCAATATAGCATTTTAGGACTCGTTTTCTAACATTCATTGATAAGGATGTGTTAGCTAATATGTTTCTCATTCTCTGAAATGCAGTCTGTGCTTGGCCATTTTGTTCCTAATTTCTGTTCTGCATTTCCCATCTGAAGTTATTACTGCTCCAAGGTATTTGAATTTATGCACTTGCTTTAGAACAGTTCCTTTTAATTTTATACTGCATGTTGGTGTTTCTTAGATATAACCATAGTCTATTTCTTTTTTATGTTCAAAGTAAGGCTTTTCTGTTCACTTTCTTTAGCGACTTTTTCCAAGAGATTTTGCAGGTCTTGTTGGTTCTCAGCCATCACTAATGTGTCGTCAGCATACCGAAAGTTGTTAATATTATTAGGAAAAAAACATATCAAAAGAGTGTCCGATTAAACTACTACATTCAAAGTAAAAGAGAAGAAGTAATTAACCTAATAAAATAGCTCTCAAACACACATACACGCACACACACAGACATATACATAAATAAAAATACATTGTCAGTACAGATCTTCTAACATATGCTCTTTAACAAACATTAAAATAATTTCTAACAATATCTAACTTACCTTTCGAACTATGTCATTTTAGTACTTGATGGCTGGCGAGTCATGGGTTGAGAGAGCGCTGGTTATTCTGCGGAGGCATATAATTACACGCAAGTAAATAACGAAACAGGTTTGAGTTATAGGATGAAGTATTACTAATGGATTTTAAATGCATAGAGAGACAGGTAGATATGTAGGTAGGTAGGTAGATATAAAATCATTTTATTGAATTATAATATCTATCTTCTCTTTTTCCAAATCACCGCACCCCTCTCCCATTTATAAAACCAGATTAATTTGGCTCACTGCTTTATATAACCTCCCGTTTTGGACAACTCACGCTCTGGACTTTGCCATTCTGATTGACATTACTTCGTCCGACGCTACCAGGTGGTCAGTTACTAAGATCTGGTATGCCAATCAACTCTTCGAGAGCTTTGATGACCTTATAATAAAATATGAGACCGGCAGGTACATGTGTCATTGTTTAATGTCTGTTCAGTCTAATGTGTGATTGACAGAGCTAATATATGGGTTTGCTGCCATTGACAATTAAAAAAGTCTATTTTCTGTCTCTTCATCTTTTATCCATCCTTTCTATTTTTAAACCGTTTTGCTTTAGTCCATTCATCTACTCGTATTTATCCATTTATTCATTCATTCAATCACTCATTATTCTATCTATCTATCTATCTATCTATCTATCTATCTATCTATCTATCTATCTATCTATCTATCTATCTATCTATCTATCTATCTATCTATCTATCTATCTATCTATCTATCTATCTATCTATCTATCTATCTATCTATCTATCTATCTATCTATCTATCTATCTATCTATCTATCTATCTATCTATCTATCTATCTATCTATCTATCTATCTATCTATTTATCTATCTATCTGTCTGTCTGTCTGTCTGTCTGTCTGTTTGCCTGTCTGCCTGCCTGCTTGTCTGTCTGTCTGTCTAGTCTAGTCTAGTCTAGTCTATTCTAGTCTATCCATCCATCCATCCATCCATCCATCCATCCATAGCATCAACAAGACTAAAGTGACCAAGCCAGTTAACGACAATAACTTGTATTCGAGCTTACGTCTTAGAGGAGAACCGTTACCTTCCAACCCACAACGACCACCCACACTGGTAGAGCCCAATGGAAAACGGTACTCAATCAAGGACAGACAGGTGAAAGAACAAGTTATATTAAGTTTCCTGCCTTTCACTTTAAGTAGCAGACATCAAAGTAGCAGTCCATGTTTAATCCGAGTAGTTAAATATCCTGCGATGAGTTCAATTTAAGGAACGAGTCCATGAGCGAGGAGAAAGTTGATCTATTTGTTTCAGTAAAGAAAATCAATCGATATGAAGCGTTGTAAAGTGGTGCTTTGTGAAGCCATGAATGAAACGTTGAAAATACTTTAAAGAATGAAGTTTTAAATCTCTGCTTGAAACTGTTATACATTTTTTTATTAGGAAAATTTTATTTCATACTGGTATATTATGGGTGTCAGTCAGAGAAGCCCTTCCGGGTACATCAGGTTTCTGAAACATTGCTCCACCAGTGATACTTCTGCACATTGCTCCACCAATGATACTTCTGAACACTGCTCAAACAGTGATACCTCTGAACATTGCTTCACCAATGATACTTCTGAACATCGCTACACCAGTGGTACTTCTGAACATTGCTCAAACTGTGATACTTCTAAGCATGTGTCAAATAGTGATACATCTGAACATCGCTTCACCAGTGATACTTCTGAACATCGCTACACCAGTGATACTTATGAACATTGCCCGAACAGTGATACTTATGAACATTGCCCTAACAATGGTACTTCTGAGCATGTATCAAATAGTGATACATCTGAACATTGCTCTAACACTGATGCATCTGAAGGTCTCCTCAACCCCCCCCCCCCCCCGGGCTGCTCTAGTGATGTTAATTTTTAATGTTTGGCAGAATTAATAACATTATTTATTGTCCATGATCGTATTTTATTTTATGAATGTTGATTACCTGAGATGTTAATTTTCTGTATGATTGTATGAATGTTGATTACCTGAGATGTTAATTTTCTGTGTGATTGTATGAATGTTGATTACCTGAGATGTTAATTTTCTGTGTGATTGTATGAATGTTGATTACCTGAGATGTTAATTTTCTGTGTGATTGTATGAATGTTGATTACCTGAGATGTTAATTTTCTGTGTGATTGTATGAATGTTGATTACCTGAGATGTTAATTTTCTGTGTGATTGTATGAATGTTGATTACCTGAGATGTTAATTTTCTGTATGATTGTATGAATGTTGATTACCTGAGATGTTAATTTTCTGTGTGATTGTATGAATGTTGATTACCTGAGATGTTAATTTTCTGTGTGATTGTATGAATGCTGATTACCTGAGATGTTAATTTTCTGTGTGATTGTATGAATGTTGATTACCTGAGATGTTAATTTTCTGTGTGATTGTATGAATGTTGATTACCTGAGATGTTAATTTTCTATGTGATTGTTTATGAGCGTGGTTGCTGTGTTAAAATAAACTGAGTGAAAATTACAGGTATTGATTTAAGCTCCTGACAAAACATTGTGAGTTTATTGATAAAAACCGCTTACTATCCATAGGTCACGTACTTGGGTTGGGAGTTCAACTTCCGCTCCTCCAGTCTCCACGGACCAGCGGTCTATGATGTCCGGTTCAAAGGGGAGAGAATTGCCTTCGAGATTGCACTTTCAGAGATTATCGTGTGGTATAACACACATCAGCCAGCCGTGGTAAGTCATCACTTCCTATTTCATGTTTCCATTTCATGTTTTCTATTTCATATCTCCGTTTCATTAACAGTGCTCATGACTAACTGCGTTACGAAATAGGAGGATGAGGCCATTATCTTCATGGCAGCTTTCATATCTCTGCTTCAGCTCCAAGATCTTGTCTTGGAATGTAGATACGTTCTTTTAAGCAGATGGGAGTCTGGTTTCAACTTCTCTATGGAAACTCATTTGTAAAACATGTATTCCCTTCAGTATAAAGAGCAGACCAGTGCTAAAGAAAAGATAAGGCCTATGTAAGGACAGTTCTTTGATGATATTAATAACTGTATTAAAATATTTACGTACAACAGTAGTTTTCAAACTTTCCTGAGCGGGAACTTCAACCAAAAATGGTGAGTGACGAGCGGTCCACGCAGAAGATTAATAAAAAAAAACATTGAACTTCAGGAAAAATGTATTCAGTGAATATCAGCGAGGCTATTTCTTGTTATTTTTTATATTTAGATTTGACAGCAAACTGTGGTATGATTTTCCTGAAAAAAACCCTGTAATTTTCATTTTCTTCTGCTTCTTCTTCTTCGTCTTCTTTTTCTGTCTCCGTGGAGCTCTTTGCAGTCAGTGCAGTGAGGATATGAAGGCACAGCATCGCTTAGAATTAAAAATGGTTTCTATCGACCAAATTACAGTCCATGAGCGCAGCAAGAGATAGGGGGCGTGCAGTACTTCTTTAGCAGACTCCACCACCATGGGGACTACGATGATATCTGCCACGTGAGGCAGGCTAGGCCTACTGGTGGAGAATCCAACTGAGAGAGACTACGGTGATATCTGCCCGTGGCCTCCTATTGGGGATACCCACAGAGAGATGGGACAGGGTCTTGTTCGGCTATTTTTCGCTAGCCCTGACACTACCCATTCTGAATCGGACAGTATCTTCGCCTCAATAGTTTTGTTCTTAAATTTGAACTTATATAATTCTTCTTCCGTTTTTCACTTTTCATAAATTTTTGTGGTGACCGTATCTAATACCTCCATGCGTTGTTCCGATCCCTTGTAATGGACTGAGATCGCTTCACAAACATCTTTCAAAAAACAGAAACGCCTGGAGAGAAAATCTCAAAGGAAACAAAGAAGTGGGTAACAAAGTTTTAGTTAAAGAAGACATCGTCAAGACACGGAGAAGAAATGTTTCAGCGATATTAATGATGATGGCGACATACAGAACGCAATATGGATCGGTGGATGCCTGACTTGTTTCAGAAACTGGCACGGATGGATAATGACGATGACAGCGAGGATCAGTGCGACTATAAACGTATTTATGTTGTATTTACTCGTTTCAGCAAACATCAAACTTCGTTGACAGTATATCTGGCAGTCTAGGGCAATCTTCAAGAGGTCTGGTCCCAGGAGCAGATTGCCCAGAGTCAGCAACGTTGATAGATAATGTGCGTGTATCTGTGCTCATGTTCGTCATATAATCTTCGTGTATCTGTGCTCATAGTTTTCATATAATCTTCGTGTATCTGTGCTCATAGTTTTCATATAATCTTCGTGTATCTGTGCTCATAGTTTTCATATAATCTTCGTGTATCTGTGCTCATAGTTTTCATATAATCTTCGTGTATCTGTGTTCATGTTTGTCATATAATCTTCGTGTATCTGTGCTCATAGTTTTCATATAATCTTCGTGTATCTGTGCTCATAGTTTTCATATAATCTTCGTGTATCTGTGCTCATAGTTTTCATATAATCTTCGTGTATCTGTGCTCATAGTTTTCATATAATCTTCGTGTATCTGTGCTCATAGTTTTCATATAATCTTCGTGTATCTGTGCTCATGTTTGTCATATAATCTTCGTGTATCTGTGCTCATAGTTTTCATATAATCTTCGTGTATCTGTGCTCATAGTTTTCATATAATCTTCGTGTATCTGTGTTCATGTGTGTCATATAATCTTCGTGTATCTGTGCTCATAGTTTTCATATAATCTTCGTGTATCTGTGCTCATAGTTTTCATATAATCTTCGTGTATCTGTGCTCATAGTTTTCATATAATCTTCGTGTATCTGTGCTCATAGTTTTCATATAATCTTCGTGTATCTGTGCTCATAGTTTTCATATAATCTTCGTGTATCTGTGCTCATGTTTGTCATATAATCTTCGTGTATCTGTGCTCATAGTTTTCATATAATCTTCGTGTATCTGTGCTCATAGTTTTCATATAATCTTCGTGTATCTGTGTTCATGTGTGTCATATAATGTACGTGTGTCTGTGCTCATGTTTGTCGTATAATGTATGTTTGTTTGTGCTCATGTTTGTCATATAATTTACGTTTATCTGTACTCATGTTTGTCATACAATGTACGTTTATCTGTACTCATGTTTGTCATATAATTTACGTTTATCTGTACTCATGTTTGTCATATAACGTACGTTTATCTGTACTCATGGTTATCATGTAACGTATGTTTATATGTGCTCGCGTTTGTCATATAATATATGTGCTTCTGTGTTCATGTTTCGCATATAATATACGTATATCCGTGCTAATGGCTCTCATTCTGAGAGTTATGCCAAGGTACTTCCAAATACATAGCATACAAAACAAAATTGTCTACACGTTCTGAGTTTTTATAACTACAACGTTTATTAAGACACATCTGGGTTTTATGACCAGAAAAACAAAAGAGGGCAAATGTAGAATACTTTGAAATTATCGCAGGTTTTCAGACTGATGGCTGTTCTTGACCAGGCACTGTTGATACATGGAGCATTGGAACTAAAAACTCCACGAATCATTTCATGGGACATGGGTTGGGGGCGGGGTGGATGAACAGTCTTAGACTTCACAGTGGAATATGAGTTAGGCTTTGGAGACTCGTGAATTAGGCGAGTCATATGAATCTTTTAATTATAAAAGGCATTTTTGACGGGATGGGGGGGGGGGGGAAGCCCCTTGTAGTCTTGTTAATTATAACCAGACTACCAGAGTCTTTGCCAGATTCATTCATAAAACGTTTATTATTTTCATTTGTATAGCTCCTTTCATGTTGTCTTGCTTGATGCTTTTATACGCTCAGCTCTGGTTTCAATTTATGTAGTAATAATACAATATTGCATTTGTTGGTTGTTAGAGTCGCTTCTACCTATGTTTAATATTGGTGAGAACTAAAATTATGTCTTGAGATACTAAATTTAGTGTTGTGAATACAGCTGTAATAAAATGGTGTGCTCACATTTGTTAATTGTGAAGAAATGGTAACTTTTATTTTAGGATGTTTGAAAATGGTGATTTTTCTGTTAATTAAAGGTAACAGATGGATATGCTTGATTGCTTGTATGGTAAATTATTTCTTGTTAAATCCATTTTATCAATCATGTATGATAGTGAAAACGGGACAAAAGTTGATATGTTTCATTTCTAACCAGTATTTTTAAAATTTACGACCATTTATCGTTTGCTTTTATCAAAATTTTTGTTCAGATCTTCATGTCTACAGACACACGAAACGTGGAAGTGTCGAAAGCAGGTTTCTGTCTCTTTGAAAATAACAATGGCTCCCCACTAAGACGCCGAAGTTCCTACTCTATCTTTGATGGTTCCTATTATGGAGGCTTGCTAGACTCCTACCTGGCGCTCAGGTTTGTGTATATTTCTGTTTGTATGTAAACATCGCTTACCATATTCTGTTAATGTGTTAGTAAAATCAGACAGCATTTCACGAGAAGATGAAGTATGTCTTTCTCAAGAAAACTCACTGGTGGCTTGGGGTGCTTTCTGAAGGATAGCAGTCAGACTTACAATCAGACCAGCTTACATATCTGTCTTCTATCTGTCTTCTTGAGAGTTGAAGTGAGACCACAGGCTGGTCAAGCCAATCTAAATCACTCTCTTCATGACAGTCCAGGCAAGACACAGAGAGGCAGGCCAGTCTACAGAACTGTCTTCGGATATTTAAATAAGATAACAGTGTGCTCTAGCAGAAGAACTTGCTGAATTCTGAGTGAGGTACAATTCGGAAGCTGTATCGAAACAAGTAGGATATATCGGTAGTAGTAGTAGTAGTAGTAGTAGTAGTAGTAGTAGTAGTAGTAGTAGTAGCAGTTGCAGTAGTAGTAGTAGTAGTAGTAGTAGTATAGTAGTAGTAGTAGTAGTAGTAGTAGTAGCAGTTGCAGTAGTAGTAGTAGTAGAAGTAGTAATAATCGTAGTGGTAGTAATAGTAGTAGTAGTAGTAGTAGCAGTAATCTGATGACCTCAACCTGGTCGAGGAAACTATACAAGAAGTCATCAGTACCTGCATACACCTGAGAGATGTAGCACTAAAGGTGGGCTTGACCTTTTAACCAAGATAAGACAGAGTATATGAAGATATCAAGAGACCAGAGGTAGAATGATTCAGATTACATAAATGTTGGAGAGATTGATTATTAGGAAAGCAGAAACATACAAATATCTAGGCACAGCCTTCAACAGAAGCAACATATTAAGTGAGGAAATTAAAAGCAGAGTACAGATAGAGAACAAAATATACTCTGCCTTGCAACACCTGTTAAAATCCAAAATCCTGTCCCATAACACCAAAATATCAAGCTAAAAAACTATACTAAGACCAGCCGTCATGTATGGATCAGAAACTTGGAGTACAACAAAGAAATGTAAACAACAATTGCAGATCTTTGAGAACAAGATTCTAAGAATAATCTTTGGCTGATAAAGGACGCCAACAGTTGAGAATGGAGAGCTAGAAAGAACACAAACTGAACAGCTTATTTAAATCCCAACGAATTATGAACGTCTTGAAACTGAACAGACTACGCTGGCTGGGGCATGTAGAAGAATGGAAGAGAACAGAGAAACGAAAATTATGTATGCACAAGAGATGAGGGGAAAAAAGACCAACGGGTAGACCAAGACAGAGATGGAAAGACAACATAGAAGAGGATATAAAAGAAACTGGTGTCACTAACTGGAGAGAGAAGATTAGGAATAGAGAGGAATGGAGGCGAACTTTATCTGCAGCAATGAGCCTTAATGGCTCGGAAAGCTCAAGAAGAAGAAGAAGAAGAAGAAGAAGAAGAAGAAGAAGAAGAAGAAGAAATGAAAGTGAACAAAGCAAAAGTAAAAGGTGGACTTGGGTTATTATTATTATTAATGATTATATCTTATTATTATTGTTAGCAGTTATTCTATATTATTATTATTACTATTACTATTCTTATTACTACTATTATTATTACTTTTATTATTTTCACTATTATTATAATCATCATTATTATTAACAGTATTATTATTATTATTATTCTTGCTATTACTCTTATTGTTGTCTTATCTTGTCTTATCTTATCTTTTTCCTCATATATCTTTCAGTATTGAGAAGACAAACTGAGATCTTGATAGGGCTCGACGATATGCTTCATATAATGGGATATTTAATGCTTATGTAATTTCCTCCCTCCACCTCCAGCATAGGCGGCCTCTTCCTCTGTTACCTACAAATCTTTGTGTGAATGTTGTCTGTGATATACTGTCTGGTGGTAACCACGTAACATGGCCAAACCATTTGACTTGCTGTTTCTGGATATAGTGTAATACTGGTGTTACTCCAACCTTTGCACTGATGATGTCATTTCTTATTTGGTTAGGGTTAGTATTCTCCTTAAATATGTCATTTCTGTCATGATTATTTTTCTGTTGTTCTTTGCTGTTGGTGTCCATGTTTGACATTGATAGAATAGAGTTGGGAAGAACATTGTTTCAGTTGTGATGTATGTGTTTTTCAGTAAAGGAGACATTTGTCCAATGATCTGAATTGCTTTATTGCATCTATTCTCAATCTCAGCGTCAATTGTCCCTGATGATGATATTATGCTACCCTGGTATTTGAAATGTTTCACTTGTTTCAAAGGCTGGTTGTCTAGGAAGATCTTTGTTTGGATTTCTTCTCTCGCTTTGGTCATGATTTCTCGTTTTTTCAACACTGAACCTCATGACCTTGGTAAATTATCGATGTCCTGCTGTAGTTCGTTTTCTAATGTGGCTATAAGTGCTTGATTGTCACCAAAAAGGAGGTCATTTATGGTCCACCTATTGGGTATCAAAATGTATAAACTAGGAAAAAAGTAGAAACAGCTTTATTATTTAACGAATACAAAGTCGTGACGTTTCGGCGTGAGCCTTATTCATACAATCACATACAGGACGAAGAATTAGAGAGGGGAGACAAAGTATAGGATCACATAAAACTATGTTAATGAAATAACAACAAATGAAAAAATTAATCAAGAAATATAATTAGAACAAAACCTATCTGAATATTTTAGACAGCTTTAAAATAATTCTTCGTTTGCACAGTCAACGTAAACAAGAAGTGAAGGTTACCAGAGTGATGGCGCATACGTTCTGAGAAGTGTAAAATAGTGCATGATTAAGTGTAAGACATGTTGAGAGAAAAGTGATGAGCAGAGAAAGAGCAGAGAATTCTACAAAGAACAGGGATGATCGGAGAGTCAATAACCATGGACAATGCTCTTAAGGGAGTGAAAAGTTGTGTTACATAGTCGAGAATAGGTAGGGAATTATAATGTTAGATAGTGGACGATGGAAGGAAAGTGATGGTAGTCTATAGACTATAGCAGACTATAGGTAGTCTATATAGCAGAAGGTGAAATGATGTGATGGTGCATGAGGTGTCTAAACAAAGTGCAACAAGTGAGAATGAGAATGAGTATGATTGTAGAAGATTATGTGTAGCTAAATAAGGAGTTCAAACCATATGGTTCCAGTGTCCCATAATCCTGAATGTAGCGGATCTCAAGCGCTAAGAAGCTTGTGTCATCAGTGTGACATTGTTTGATGGCCGTTACCAGAAAATCAGATTTACCTATATGGTTGGGGCCATTGAAATGTTTAGGGACTGGTTTCGAAGCATGCTGGGTGATGTCGTACAGATGTTTCTGTATGCCCTCCCCTAGTCTGAGGCCAGTTTCACCAATATAAGTTATCCTGCATCTTTTTTGTATAGTTGTATACTTATGCACTACTTATCGTGTGTCACCTACTGAGTACGTCTTCTGGAAGGTGTTGTGGGTTTATCTGCATTCTTTCTGGAGTTGGGCTGTTGGGCTACTTTGTGGTGGGGGTTTTCCTATGTACGTTAGCTTCTTTGCAGACGTTGTCAATGTATGTTATGAATAGTAAGGGAGATAGTACGCAGCTTTGCCTCGCTCCAGATTTTATGATGAATGGTTCAGAGTGTCCCGCATTTGTTCTAACTGTACACTGACTGTTTTCATATAGGTTTTTGCATAGGTTGATCAGATGTGTTCTAGCTCCATAATGCCGTAAGATTTCCTACAATTTATACGT
The DNA here is from genome assembly GCA_009760885.1 of Achatina immaculata. Classification (NCBI taxonomy): domain Eukaryota; kingdom Metazoa; phylum Mollusca; class Gastropoda; order Stylommatophora; family Achatinidae; genus Lissachatina; species Lissachatina immaculata. The sequence continues at coordinate 21,619,532 of CM019696.1, read as the reverse complement.
ATCTATTCTATCACGAACGCATAAACGCCTTTGAATGTAAATGCTACAGAAGAGTTCTTCGAATATCATGGACTCAGAAAAGAGCAAATATATCCATACTACAAGAACTTAATATTGAAGAAGGCTGGCTAGTAAAGAGGATTCAACAAAGAAAACTTAAATATTTTCGACACATTAAACGTCATGATAATCTAGAGAAGACCGTCTTGGAAAAGGGTACATGATGGGAAAAAAGAAAGAGAGGAAGACCAAGGCGAAGATGGCTGCAAGACATCGTTGATGATCTGAAAATGGATACATCAGCAGCAGGCCATCTTGCTCACAACCGAGAGTCCTAAAATAGTGCTGTTAGGGAGGCAAAGTTCCGTAAGGGACATGCAAATGAATGAATGAATGAATGGTATGCATATTGGATCACCATTAAAATCGTTCACAGTCTCTGTTGGGTCGAAATTCTCTGCTTGTTTTCTCATTGCAGTGATCTTTTTTATAAAAGATTTTCGTAGCTTCTTTGTGATTGTTGTTTAATATTTCACAGCATTCCTGCCGTGATTTAACCCTTGCTTCTTTTATTACCAACTTAGAGCGTCTTCTTGCAATTCGATATTCAATGTAGTCTTGCTTCTGCTTACTTTCCATCTATTCTCTATATTTCTTTTCTTTTCTTTTACAGCCTCTTTCACCTCATCATTCCATCATGTTGTTATTTTCTCTACCTCAGTTTCATAGTACCACATGTTTCCCTTGCTGCTTGTAAAAAACTGGTTTTGAATAGAGCCCATTTCTCTTCCATTGATTTTGTTTCTGTTGGTAAGTTTATGAACATTTCTCTTATTTTCGTCTCATATTCTTGTCTCATATTTTATCCCTTGACCTTGTGTAGTTTTATTGTTTCACTTTTCTTCTTGTGAGTTCTGATAACCCTCATTTAGGGAGATAGGCTCCCAGGGGTTAAATCCTGCCACAGCCTGTGTTCACATATGTTCCCCTTACAATGCACCAGGCATGGTGGAGGAATTTGACTATTATTAGTGTTCTTATTAAATTATTAGTCTTAACGCACAGTAACACAAAGAACGTATTTTCAATAATAGATGATGATGATGATGATATTTCTTTTTTTTTTTCAACCTATGCTCCTCTCTGATTTTTTCGCAACTAACATTTTTAATTACATTACACAGAAAATGTTATTTATAATTAACAGTATAACATGCAGCATTCTATTAATAACTGTTGGGAAAAAAATTCGGTTTAAAACTCTTTCCATGCCGGAGGCCCATTTTCGGCTATTTCCAGGTGGGTGGTATTGGCCGGAGCCCCATATAATATCACGTGTTGCGTTTCTGTTCATTTCTTTCCTTAGTTCGTTTCAGAATTTAGTTGGGATGTTCACACGTACTTCCGTTTACCCAGCATTCTCTTCTGTAAGCGCGGGAAGGCGTCAGACATTAAATTTTACATTCTGTGTTCATAAAAGTCAAAGACTTTCTGTGAAGTAAGTGGACTTGTGCAAAATTAAAGTTATATTGTGATCATGCCAACATGCTGCACACTTTGTGCAAAATTTATGCAAGGTGCAAAAGATTTGTGCGAAAAGTGCTATTTTTGTGAGGAATTCCATGTTTCATCAAATTGTCCTTGTCAGGTGGATATCTGCAGCTCTAATGGTAAGTAGAACACTTTTTTTTTTGTGTATCACATTTTTTTTGGATAAAACATGCTGTCTTATTTTCTCACTAGTTTTTTTTCCTAAAAAAGCTCTGCAGAACCTTCATTCATTTACTTTTTTGTGTATGATAAGTATACTTTTAACTTGAAAATAATTTGCTACATTCACTTTTTTAACGATACCATAAAAATATCAAAACGGGCGCATTTTATATGGCAAAAACGGAACATCCACGAAAATGGGCCCCCGTCATGGAAAGAGATGTTGTATTGTAATCGTCTTTCCAGTAAAATATCAAATTTTTTATATCTATTTTTTGGAAATAGATTCTTGACTTTATTTCAAATGAGCTAATGACCAGATTTGTATTCCAGGTCAATTTCAACCGTAGGCAACTACGATTACGTAGTCGATTTCAACTTCCACCAGAATGGGGTTATAGATGTGCGGCTCCTGAGTACAGGTAAGACAGCCAGTAAGTCAGTCAGTCAGCCAGCCAATCAATCAATGAGTCAGTTAGTTAGTGAGTCAATGAGTCAGTCAGTCAGTCACTCAGTCAGGTAATTAGTAAGCAAGGACCAACATCCATGCAGTGCAGGACACATCCAGAAGTACCCCGATGTCCTCTTCAGTATCTCCTTTAGCGTGCAGTAACTGACGATAGCGTGTCTTTGCTGATTGACCATCCGCCAGGTGCACTTGATTAGCCTTCTCTGTATGTTCCAAGTGACAGTAAGAAAGAAAATAATTGAGGACCACAAAAAGAACTTGGTTAGTCAATAATCTTATATATCATATACCTTATATCCTTCCTGTGCCATTAAACGTCACATAGGGCTGGCTCGCAAGGTAGTTCGCCAACTTTTCCTGTTTTCGGCGAGCTTTTCAACCTTATCAAGGGATTTTATGCTTATTAATTTGGCCTCTCTTAACAATGTCCTCTTTAGAGTTTCACGCGGTCTGCCTCTTTTTCTTTGGCCTGTTGTGTTCCACTTGATATCTTGTTTTGGGATTCTCTGATCGTTTCTTCTCATCAAGTGACCAATATATGCCCGTCTCCTTTTCCTGATCACCCATGAGACTGGTTGTTGTTCAGTCATCTGTCTTATCTCTGTATTGTCCTTGCATTCGTTCCACTTGATGCCAAATATTTTCCTTTAGCATTTGTTTTCACAAGTCTAATTTCTTATCTGTTTCTTTAGTTGTTTTCCAGCTTTCGCATGCATAAATGAGGGTGGATATTACATTTGAATTGAATAGTCTTAACTTGGTTTTTGTGCTTATAACTTTTAAATGCCATATGTTCTCAAGATTCTTGAAGATCGATGATGCTTTTGCAATTCTGATCCTAACTTCCTTTCTAGAGTCACCATCCTGGTCTATGTAGCTGCCAAGGTATGCAAATTGATTGACTTCTTCAATATCTGTCCCTTCTACGTTTATTTTTCCATTTTGATTAGTGGAAAGTTTCATTATTTTTGTTTCATCCTTGTTAATTTCAAGTTCTATTTTGCTAGCCAGTGAAGACAGGCTATCTGTTTTTTTCCTGCATAGAATTCACATTGTTACTGATAAGAGTTATGTCATCAGCAAAATCAAGATTTTCTAGTTGGGTCCCATGTACCCAGTCAATACCTGTGTTACCTGTGCAACATTTCTTTCATTATGAAGTCTACTACAATTCCAAAAAACAATGGATAGTATACATCCTTGTTTCACACCTGTTTCAATCTGGAACCATTCACTCATCCCTTCTTCTGTTTTGACTGCACAAACATATCCATTGTAGAAGTCCTTAATGATGTTGACAATTTTAGATGGTATTCCATATAGACTTAAAATTCTCCACAATGAGTCTCTGTGTATACTATCAAATGCCTTTTTAAAGTCTATGAGGTTCAGTATTAATGGTTTCTGCTTTTCAATATGTTCTTCAAGTATTATTCTTAAAGATCTGGTCGAGACACCTTCTGCCCTTTCGAAATCCTGCTTGTTCTTCTCTCATTGCAGTATCCACTATATCTTTAAGTCTATTCAAAATGACCTTGTACTTTTGACACAACTGATATTAAGGTTACTCCTCTCCAATTGTTACAGTCACTAAGGTTGCCTTTTTGGTATTTTAACAATGATTCATTTTTCCACTTAGAAGGGACCTTTTCTTCTTTCCAAATCTTATTAAACATTCTCCGTAGTTGTATCATGTTGTCACTATTGACAGATTTTAACAGTTCGGGTGTTATTTCATCTTCACCTGCAGCTTTGTTGTTAGACATTAAATTCACTACTGTTTCAGTTTCATGCAATGTAATTTCATCTAGATTGACATTTAGTTGTTGGGCTGGTAAGTCGATTTCAAGGTTTATCACTTCTTTTGGGTGTTGTCGATTAAGTATTTGTTAGAAGTATTCAGCCCATCTTTGCTTTTGGTCTTTACTTGATGTTAATAAGGTTCCAGTTTTGTTAAGGATTGGTCTTTCTTTAGATGTAACAGTACCTGTTAGCCTCTTTTGTATGTTATATAAAGTTTTGCTGTCTCCTGTTTTTGCTGCTTTCTCTGCCTCTTTCGCCATATGGTCTATGTATTCTCTTTTATCCCTTTTAGCTGAACTTTTTACTTTCTTGTCTATTTCTTTGTATGTTGCTTTCACCAGATCTTTTCCAAGATCTGTCTTTACATTCAACATGTCTAATTTGGCTGCTCGTCTTTCATGTATTTACTTCCATGTGTTTTCTGATATCCATGCTTTTCTATTTGGTTTTCTCAGTCCAGCGCTTGCTTTTGGTGCTGTGATTATGGCTGTAAGAATTCCATAATTCATCTATACCTATCTCCTCTACTTCACTGAGTGTTGTGGAATGATTGGCAAGTTCCTCTTTGAAATTACTGCTAGTATTCTCTTCTTGTAGGCTGTGGCTGTTTATATTTAGTCTATCATACCAACCATTAATGTCGATGCCGTCGGTTCTGTTTAAGATGTTTCTATGGGGATGTGCAACTTTTATTTGTGCATTCTTAATGATGTAAAACTTATTTGGCGCAAGTTCACATTTATAATTAGTGGGAGGAATAATTTCTCAAGATGGTTACAGACCAACATTTCCCTTGGCAATGTACTACCGTACTCGAAGCTAATCCAATTCCCCCAAAATGACCGTCAATCCAGGTTCTCCCCTACTTGGTATATTGTATGCTAATTATACATAAATCCTGCGCATTTAATCAATACGCAATACATTGACATGCAGTACAAACCACCAAGTCTGAAATTAAAGACACATCATTTTAATCTCACTATACGCCAAAACAACACATACAACTGGCATTGACATCAACATGACATCAAGACCAGGTGTCATTATAATGGTAGTTAAGCATGGTATCGTATGATAATGACTTCTCATGTTGCATTATTGAAAACCCGATGGACCTGGGGTCCTTGGCTCTCTTGGCCCTACAGATAGCCTACACTACGAATCTAATGCGCAGTGGCACTTATTCCACCACGCAACTACCGCTGCCACGACACACCTCTTTATAACAGCGTTGCTGCAGCACAAGATCAATCTACATGAAAGCATAATAACGAATCAAACATGTTGCAAATCCAGTATACCTATAAATCACACTAAAAATCATGTCCATGTTGGTACCTAAATACAGAAACCTACATCACAGCTTACTGCACAACTACATAATCTACACCAGATGAGGTGGCCACGGGAAGAATATAGCCATAATCACCATTATACACAGGAAATTACAGAACATCCATAGGCACAACTAAACATGACATAACCCGACCACTGCCTCTATCTACACTGATCAAAGCCAATGATTATATATATATATATATATATATATATATATATATATATATATATCCGAAACCAACTACCAAATCACGTGGACGATGACGCTTCGGTCAAGGTCGTATGCCCGGCGATCTAAGCATGCCTCTACCACAATGAGATCACTGTTCTACTTTCCTATTTTTTTTAATACGACGGACACAAATTAAATTACCTGCGTACTATGACTAGTACTAAATCACAATAACTTCACAAATCCACAGGGCTAAACAGGAGAACACAGTTCCTGGCATAACTAAGAACTACCTCACACACGTCGACACCTCTTCATAAGTTGGCGATCGACCGTCGACTGGTTAACAACCGTTCAACTGCCTTTCACAACATATATACCATATCCATGAAGCGTACCTCCCCCTCCCTCTAACCCCAAGCTACCCTTAACCTAATAAGCTGTCCTGTATTATAATCTACAGTTCTAATCGTCGCTAATGAAGGGAATATTATTCAGCTGGATAAGGCTTCGATTCTGCCCTACATATGAAACACATTCACTGGCTCTGACCTACATATGAAACACATTCACTGGCTCTGACCTACATATGAAACATATTCACTGGCTCTGACCTACATATGAAACGCATTCACTGGCTTTGACCTACATATGAAACACATTCACTGACTCTGACTTACATATGAAACACATTCACTGGCTCTGACCTACATATGAAACACATTCACTGGCTCTGATCTACATATGAAACACATTCATCATAACTACCCTACATAAGAAACACATTCTCCATATCTGCCCTAAATAAGAAACACATTTGCCAGCATATTAAATACATTCTCAGGCTGGCTTACATTTGAAATATTCGCCAACTCTGCCTTACTCATGAAACAAATTCTTTAGAAATGGACTATGAAGACCGATGACACACCTACTAGACTAACCTAACGCCCTAAGAAGCCAAGGTTTACACTCCTACAATAAAAAAAAAATATTTCATCTAACATCTTTCCCTCGCCGTCAAGAGTCACACAGGGCTCGCAGCATGTCTGACCATGATTCTCTTTCCTCGGCAAGCATATCAATCTCATCAAGGGATTTGATGCCTACCATCCTAGCCTCTCGTGTCAGTGTTCTCTTTAGGGTCTGTCGAGGTTGCACAGAAAAACTAGGCATGCAAAGATGTTCATCCAAGACACAGGTCTGCAGATACATACTATAAATTGGAACTGATTTCTTTTATAAAAAGAATCTGTAAAACATTTTCCTGTTTTTATAACTGCCTATGATGTACTTGTTTAAAGTGTATTGTCTATCATTGTTCTATCTCGCCGGAACTGCTAGCTTGATGTTCTTTGGAGATCGATGTGATGAAGATGTTGAGTCACACAATTTTGTCGAATTGGGAGTGGATTACGCCGGTTATTTTTTCAATCCCTTAGAGGGGCTATCAAGCTATCAAGTGGAACACAACAGGCCGAAGAAAAAGAGGCAGACCGCGTGAAACACTGAAGAGGACATTGTTAAGAGAGGTCAAATTAACAGGCATAAAATCATTTGATGAGGTTGAAAGACTCACCGAAGACAGGAAAAATTGGCGAACAACTTTGCGAGCCCTATGTGACGTTTAACGGCACGGGAATGATATAAGAAGGATATATATAGAGGGACTAAAATGAGGGAGGTAGGGTGCAATTCTTCTTTAGCGAACACCACTGCCAAGGGGACAGTAGCGATCCCTGTTTCGTTAGTCAAGATAGCCTTGTTACTAGAGTAGCCTTGTTACTAGATCAGCCTTGTTACTAGAGCAGCCTTGTTACTAGAGAAGCCTTGTTACTAGAGCAGCCTTGTTACTAGAGTAGCCTTGTTACTACAGTAGCCTTGTTACTAGAGTTACTGATGAAGTATTAGACAGTTCTGGTCAGCTGTGGTTCGCCATCTCCGATGCATACAGACAGTTATGGACCAGTTAGCGTACACCAGAGAGTACCTGTACTCCTGCCGTGTAAATCGTCCACATTGCTTTTGGTGGTCGTAGTAAATAAGTAAAATGCTAGGATGTCATAAACACTGTGCTACTTTTCAGCCCTTGTCCATTTCAGGTTATATAATCACTACGTTTTATTCTGAACTTGAGAGACCATACGGATTTCACCTGCAAGACTACATAACTGGACCTCTCCATCATCATCAATCCATCTTTAAAGTTGACCTCGACGTGAGTGGCCCGTGCAACAGATACGAAACCTTGGACATCTCCCAGGAGAGAGTCAGTCTAACAGCGGTAGGGTCCTTTTATGTTACACACAAAGAATGACAGGATAAAAATAATGATACCAGCTTTTGTGTTTACACAATCCTGAGTTTCTCTACCAATATTTCTTTACTGTACCTTACTTAAAAATATAAGTTATTTTTCTTAAAATACAAATGAAGACTTACGTAGCCATCTGGTTTCTAAAGAGGAAAAGTTTTTTTTTTTTGGTTTTTTGCAGCGTTATTTTTTTTTTTTTTTTTTGCATAAAGCATTGACATATTACCAGGCTTGCAATTTCTCTCTTGTAAGTTGTTACCTTGCCGTGATGAGAGAGTTTGTCTGTCCCCTTTACCCCAAAGAGCCATGCTGAAGAAGTGAGCAGCAGTTACTTCTGGCAGGGTTACTCACGCCAGAGAGGTCTGTGTGTAGGGGGCCAGACAAAGCACAACTAAGACCTTGCTGTCGTGGAGGATGGCTGGGAACAGTCATTGGCTGCAGAAGGGAACCAGAAAGAAGACGGATGGATGTACTTGGCCCAGGGCACAGTGTAAGACGGATATACCAAGAAATTCCAGTAGAAGGTAACTTAACGCTCACAGGGTAGCTGAAAACCTGGGGCGAACTGCTGCGGTTATAAGAGAGATTTGTGTCGATGTCTGATCATACGACAAAGAAGAAGAAAGCATACAGTTTAAACTTTCTTTTATGATTCAGAAGATCGCACAAAGAAAGGTTGCATTGTATATCTCTGACTTTATTTACTGGACCAAATATTTCAAACGCATTCACAGTCATCTTGACTCTTTTTACTTCCCAGTTTCCAGCCGTGCCATTTTATCAGACCAGGTTCTTTGCTGACCTTAAGCGAACAGAACTGGAGGCTGTTTTCGACTACGACTTCGGAAAGCCGAGATATCACGTGGTTCACAACGCAGCGAAGAAAACCAACTTCAATGAGTTGAAAGGTTACAGGTTAGAAGTTCAGAAACGTTGATAAAAGTAGACATTCTCTTTCAGACATCTGTTTTCTTGTGCATGGAAGAATACAACGCACTAGCAGAATGGTTAGGAGCCAGTGTGGCCCCGGGGTTAGTTACAGGCAGACCCCCTGGCAACCACAGAAAGTAAAGAAAAGAGAAATCAGTCCGCCAGGGCTTTCTCAATAACCTACGCCCTAAGACACAACCAATGTGCTCCGAATGACTGAGAACTCACTACCAAAAATAGCACTAAGATGGCCACCACAGGGGAACAGAAATAAGTTTAGACCAAAAGAGACATGGAGAAGAACAACAGAGGGGATGTTGAGCAATAGAGGGCTCACCTGGGCAAGAGCAGAAAAAAAAGCGAAGGACAGGCATTTGTGGAAAACCCTTGCGGAAGCCCCATGTGCCCTGGGCACTTAAGGTTCAGAGAGAGAGAGGTCACAACCAGGTTTCCCTTCACCCCCTCCCCACATCTCCGGGACAAACCTTGACACTAATTGACAGGAAGGGCCTATGCTGCCAGGACACCAACTAAAGATCATTTCACATGTACTTAGCCAGCGCATAAACAATCAGTAAATGATTTCGAATTCTCGACATTTATTTTGTTAATCTCATTAGGTTAGCAAATCGGAAGAGACACTAAACCAGTGACTCACGCGCAGTAGAACATGTGTGGGATGGTGTAGGGGTTGGGGGAAGGGGGCGTGGTTTGTAAGATCCAGGGCAATTGAAGGACTTGATATAGTTAAAAGAAAAAAAATGAGAGGCTCTACGTATATGATAAACGTTGGGAAGTAATGGGAAAATAAGGGGTTTCCAACACATGTGATACAGTTAATATCACTGTTGATTCTAGAACAACAGGCAGCAGTAAGAATAAATGGTGAAACAACAACCTGGTTCGACATAAAACAAGGGGTCCATCAGGGGTGCATATTGTCGCCTTACTTATTTAACTTGTATACTGAAAATATAATGAGAAATGTTAGAGAAGATGTAGACAAAGAATATTATGATGCCATAACACTTGGAGGTTATGAAATACCAGAGATTAGATATGCTGATGACACAGTATTACAGTTCACAACACAAAAAGGAATGGACAAACTAATTATGCCAGTCCGGAAGAATAGTGAAGAGTAAAACCGCTATCTTAATGTGAAGAAAACTAAATTGATGACAAATGACAAAACAAAAAATGTAGCTGAAATATATACATAACTAGGAAAGATTGGAAGAGGTGGAGAGTTTTGAATATCTTGGATCATTACAAACTAATAATGGAGATACAGTGAGAGAAATTTAAAGGAGGACATCTATCGCTCTTCACAAAAGTAGAAATATATATCTCAACATATGCCTGTGAGACCTGGACACATCTTACACCTTACATCTTTCCGCTGAGAAACACATAAATACCTTTGAATGTAAATGGTACAGAAGAGTCCTTCGAATATCATGGACTCAAGAAAAAAGAACAAATACAGTATATCCATGCTACAAGAGCTTAATTTTGAATAAGGTTGGCTTGTAAAAGAGATTAAACAGAGAAAACATAAATATTTTGGACACATTAAACGTCATGAGAATTTAGAGAAGACAGTTTTGGAAGGATACATAATGGGTAAAAGAAAGAGAGGAATACCAAGGTGTAGATGGCTGCAGTACATCATTGACGATCTGTGAGTGGATACATCAGCAGCAGAGCATTTTGCTTACAGTCGAGACCTACAGGAGAACTGTTATTGATGCAAAGTTCCTCAAGAGACATGCAAATGACTGACTGAGAGATATGCCATGATAGGCTAGGGAGCTGTAGCAGGAAAAAGTCTGGGAATCACTGCAGTAAACAAAGAGATAGTAGAAATGATCACATTTGTTACATTATCTAAGACCTATCATCAAATGGCAGGTCTTATAGTGAAAAACAAAAGAATTCAGACTGCGAAACACACGAGAAATCAGAAAGTAAAGCACAAAAAAATAAGACAGTGAAACCCATAAGAAAACAGAAAGTGAGACCCACAATAAATCAGAAAGTGAAACCGACAAGAAATCAGACTGTGAGACCTACAAAATATCAGACTGTGAGACCCACAAAAAAATCATACTTGTGGATCTTCTGACATTTCTCCCAGTCACACTTTTCCAGCACAACGCAACATCAGTGCGGATGAAAACCTGTTTGTAATCAGGATTACAGATAATCAGGATTACAGATAATCGGGATTACAGATAATCAGAATTACAGATAATCAGAATGAAGGCAAACTGAATATCGACGTATAGGGTCGGCATCCTTCTATGCAATAAATTCTACGTTAAAAATGTGTAAAATGGCTTTGAAGGGAGCATATCTGAAACAAGAGAAGCTCTATTTTCATGTATTTGAAGATCGCAGCTTTCAAGTTAAATATTTTTTTTTATCTCAAGGATACAGATGGACGGCATGTCCAAAAGTCTTCTGCCTGAAGGTCAAGGCCACGAGCCATCAATATCCTGGGCCCGCCATCAGATGGTAGTTACTAGACACAAAGATGACGAGATATCGGCCAGCTCTGTCTACGCCGGGTACGACAGCTACAAACCTGTTGTGAACTTCACCTCTTACTACAGTGACAATGAGAACATTGTCGATGAGGTAACCCGTGTCTGTTATGTGTATGATATATATACAGGGTGTTCGGAAAGACTCTTGGCAATATCGAACTTTCAAATACGGCGTATTAGGTGGAGCATAGAAACTATGATATGTAGGGCACCTGCCGGTCAAGCATGTAGAAGTTTCCTCTAATGTAACATATATCAGCGTTCAGTGTTAATGTATGTGTTGTTAAAAAGTGATTAAAAGGAGGAACTAGCACTAAGCCCACGCGCTCCTATCCTTATAAATAGAAAGAACTAACAATAAGCCCACATGCTCCTGTCTTTAAAATAGGAGGAACTAACAATAAGCCCACATGCTCCTGTCTTTAAAATAGGAGGAACTAACAATAAGCCCACATGCTCCTGTCTTTAAAATAGGAGGAACTAACAATACGCCTACATGCTTCTGTCTTTACAAATAGGAGGAATTAACAATAAGCCCACGTGCTCCTGGCTTTAAAGTAGGAGAAATTAACAATAAGCCCACGTGCTCCTGGCTTTACAAATAGGAGGAATTAACAATAAGCCCACATGCTCCTGTCTTTAAAATAGGAGGAATTAACAATAAGCCTACATGCTTCTGTCTTTAAAGTAGGAGGAATGAACAATAAGCCCACATGCTCCTGGCTTTACAAATAGGAGGAACTAACAATAAGCCCACATGCTTCTGTCTTTACAAATAGGAGGAGTTAACAATAAGCCCACGTTCTCCTGGCTTTACAAATGAGAGGAACTAACAATAAGCCCACATGCTCCTGTCTTTAAAATAGGAGGAATTAACAATAAGCCCACATGCTCCTGTCTTTAAAGTAGGAGGAATTAACAATACGCCCACATGCTCCTGTCCTTACAAATAGGCGGAATTTACAATAAAGAAACTCAGAAATTTCAAATTGACTGAAATGGAAGCTAATGATATAATGTTTGTTATCTGTGTAGTTTTATGGACTTTACTACCGTTTTTATTTTTAAAATGAGCACGTTTCTGCTGAGATGTTCAATTTATTTTACTTTCTTAACTTTCACATATTATAATTACTTGTCCATGCTGTAAACGGGGATTGAAGACTACGGCCTTTATAGCAGTGAGCAACCCATAGCTAACAAGCTTGTGTTAGAACTGGCGACCCATAGCTAAAAAGCTTGTGTTAGAACTGGCAACCCATAGCTAACAAGCTTGTGTTAGAACTGGCGATCCATAGCTAACAAGCTTGTGTTAGAACTGGCGATCCATAGCTAACAAGCTTGAGTTAGAACTGGCAACCCATAGCTAACAAGCTTGTGTTAGAACTGGCGACCCACAGCTAACAAGCTTGCGTTAGAACTGGCGATCCATAGCTAACAAGCTTGTGTTAGAACTGGCAACCCATAGCTAACAAGCTTGTGTTAGAACTGGCAACCCATAGTTAACAAGTTTGTGTTAGAACTGGCAACCCATATCTAACAAGCTTGTGTTAGAACTGGCAACCCATATCTAACAAGCTTGTGTTAGAACTGGCAACCCATAGCTAACAAGCTTGTGTTAGAACTAGCGACCAACAGCTAACAAGCTTGTATTAGAACTGGCGACCCATAGCTAACAAGCTTGTGTTAGAACTGGCGATCCATAGCTAACAAGCTTGTGTTAGAACTGGCGATCCATAGCTAACAAGCTTGTGTTAGAACTGGCGACCCATAGCTAACAAGCTTGTGTTAGAACTGGCGACCCATAGCTAACAATCTTGAGTTAGAACTGGAGACCTATAGCTGAAATATTTGTGTTAGAACTGGCGAGCAATATCTAACAAGCTTGTGTTAGAACTGGCGTGTGTGTGTGTGTGTGTGTGTGTAAGAGTGAGAGAGAGAGAGAGAGAGAGAGAGAGCTACACTTGAGTCTACCTTTTCTACTAGTACCAGATTTACTGTAGGAGTTATTTCTCTATTTTTTAAACCGATGTTAAAGTACATTAAAGTTTCTAATATTTGTTAATTCTCCAGGATGTGGTTTTCTGGATAACAAACGGGATGTATCACATTCCACACACGGAGGACTTACCCCTTACCCCTACAAGCGGCAACCAGCTTATCTTTTACCTTTTGCCCTTCAACTACTTCCCAGAGGACCCCTCAGTGGGATCACGTGACACCATCTATGTCGAGCTAAAAGATCCAAATAAACCGGAAATAGGGGTCAGAGTTGAAAGGTGACTATGGAACCTGAAATGAAATATAAAGACAGTACGTAAGTTACAAAAGTGACACTGAACTTTACACAGTCAAGTTTTTTTTAAAAACTACGCATATCCAGCAACTTTTGTTTATATGGAGGCGCAAGAAAATACAGAATGGATAGTGTCTTTTTCTGTCTTGGCTAAGCGGCTGATGGTCCTGTTAGGGCAAGTGGTTCGAGTCACGGCTAGTCTCTCACTATTTCTCTTTCTCTCACATCTAAAGTGCTTTGTATTTTTTCCGAAAGCCAGCCATACACCTCTGTCCTCTGTCACGTTCCTGTGTGCAACAAGCTTGTATTATCTGACAAGTTAAAACATGAAATGTCAGAACTTTTTTTTTTGTCCTTAAAGGAATCTGATAAAGGAATGTGCTCATACTATACTAGGTAATCCTGCAAAAGGTGGACACTCTGTCTACCTCTGCTAGAACTCATACAGGGCTATATCTACTCTATTATAACCAATACAACTCTGTCTATATCTACTCTGCTATAACCAATACACCTCTGTTTATATCTACTCTACTTTAGCCAATACACCTCTGTCTACATTTACTCTGCTATAACCAATACACTTCTTTTTATATCTACTCTACTATAACCAATACACCTCTGTTTATATCTACTCTACTATAAACAATACACCTCTGTCTGTATCTACTCTACTATACCCAATACACCTCTCCTCTGTTTATATCTACTTTACTATAATCAGTACACCTTTGTGTATATCTACTCTGCTATAACCCATACACCTCTGCCTATATCTACTCTACTATAACCCACACACCTCTGTCTATATCTACTCTACTATAACCCACACACCTCTGTCTATATCTACTCTACTATAACCCACACAGCTCTGTTTATATCTACTCTACTATAACCCACACACCTCTGTCTATATCTACTCTACTATAACCCACACACCTCTGTCTATATCTACTCTACTATAACCCACACACCTCTGTTTATATCTACTCTACTATAACATACACCTGTACAATTTGGAAGTTTCAGAAACATCTCTAAAACGTGCGAGCTGTCAGTGTTCCCTATTACAGAAGCGATCCTTTACTTCTGCTTGCCAAAATCATCTTTCTTTCTATTTTCAGCTTAAACTTTCAAACAACTGTTGCCACAGGAACAGAGCCTAGCATCTCCAGTAGATCGACACATTACCCAGATTTATTACACTGCATACTCGCACAAGTTAACTCTACATGCTTGTGGACATTTCGACGAATTTCGAAATTAATATTTTTAATTTTTTGTCCGAAAAACAGGAACGGTAACAACAGAACACAGTGTGAGATACCGAGATCTAGGTTTGAGGAAGACGTCAAGCTAGACCCAGAGAGAGTTTTACAGATTCAGCCTTGAAGCCAAGTCTATCTGTTACAGGATGACTTTATAATCTAAATGTTACACTTCATGCCATCAGGTGGAGTAAAGGAAACAGAAGATAATGGTTCAGTTTTTACAAGTAAGGACTAGACCATACCCTTCTGTCTACCTCTACTCTGTTACAATCCGTAAATTTCTGTCTACGTCTACTCTGTTACAATCCGTAAATTTCTGTCTACCTCTACTCTATTAGGACCCATATACTTCTGTCTATCTGTGGTTTGTTAGGACCCATAACACGGGCTCAAGCGCTGCGATACTCTGAAGCTCCTGTGATCCTCTTGGGGATCTCGTGTGGTCCTTTCAGGGTCCACACGGGGAAACCACGAGACTTATCGAGGACCACAGGCGTAAATTCAGTAGGATCACAGGGCGGTCTTGGTGGTAGAAGCGAACGAAGAAGAAGAGGAAGAAGAAGAGTTAGGACACATACACCATTGTCTACCTCTGCTCTGTTAAAACCCATACAATTCTATCTATTTCTATCTGTTAGTGCCCATACACATCTGATTATTAATCTGTCTATCTCTACTCTACTAAAACCCATAAACCTCCGTCTATCTTTATCTACTAGAACCCATACACATGTTTCTAGTCTACTCTACTAGAACCCATACACGTGTGTCTAGTCTACTTTACTAAAACCTATAGACCTCATTCTAATCTACTCTGCTAGCCTTCATACACTTCTCTTTAGTCTACTCTACTAGAACCCATACACCTCTTTCTAGTCTAATCTGCCATAACATATACACCTCTGTCTAGTCTATTCTGCTAGATCCCATAGGCCTCTGTGTAGTCTGTTAGAGCCTATACACCTCTGTCTTATCTACTCTACTAGAACCCATACACCTCTTTCTAGACAAATCTGCCAGAACATATACAATTCTGTCTAGTCTACTCTGCTTGAACCCATACACCCCTGTCTAGTCTAGAAACCATACACGTCTTCTAGTCAACTCAGCTAGAAATCACACACCTATGTCTAGTCTACTAGAACCTATACACCTCTGTCTAGTCTACTCTACTAGAACCTATACACCTCAGTCTAGTCTACTCTACTGGAACCTATACACCTCTGTCTAGTCTACTCTACTAGAACCTATACACCTCTGTCTAGTCTACTCTACTAGAACCTATACACCTCCGTCTAGTCTACTGTACTAGAACCTATACGTCTAGTCTACTCTACTAGACTAATTTTGCCAGTTTTTGACACTGATCCAAATTTGAGACTCACGTAGCATTCCCTTCTAAATATTCGTGCTGTAGACGATCATGCACTTTGAAACAAGAAATACTGTACTGAAACATATTTCACGATTCATTTGTGTAATACAGATTTCTTTCACGTAAGAGTGTCCTCTTTCATATTTATTTTGAATTTAAAATAGAAAATTGTGAATTTAGACAACTTTCCTCTCTTTTTATTTGAATGTAGTTTAAGGCCGTTATTGGCAACAATAAATATCATAGAAAAACTGTGTGTTTTACATTTATCGTAAATGTACATCTTTATGGGTTATTTGTGTTTCTTACATGACTATTTCTTAAATGCTTTTCTTAAAATGTGTGTTTCTTAAATGTGTTTCTTACAGTGTATGTTTCTTAAATAGGAGTGGTTGGTTATTGGTTATATACTTTAATACTTTTGATCAGCGATCTAGTGGTGGTACTTTGTTGGAGGATATCGTAATGTTTAGAGTTATTTATTATATTTCTGTTAACTTAACTTCTCTCTTCTTTCTCTTTCTCTCCTTATCTCTTTGTGTTATCTTAATGTACTGTATTACGATACCCATTCTTTCTTCTTTTCTCCTTTTTGTTTTATCTTAATGTACGCGAGTACGATAACACCTAAATAATCAGTACTTATTCTTCCGAGGCTGTCTACTTGTTCTTCCGAGGCTGTCTACTTAATCTTCCGAGACTGTCTGCTTATTCGTCTGAGACTGTCTACTTATTCTTCGGAGGCTGTCTACTTATTCTTCCGAAGCTGTCTACTTAATCTTCGGAAACTCTCTACTTATTCGTCTCAGGCTGTCTACTTATTCTTCTCAGGCTGTCTACTTATTCTTCTCAGGCTGTCTACTTATTCTTCTCAGGCTGTCTGCTTATTCTTCTCAGGCTGTCTGCTTATTCTTCTCAGGCTGTCTGCTTATTCTTCTCAGGCTGTCTACTTATTCTTCTCAGGCTGTCTGCTTATTCTTCTCAGGCTGTCTACTTATTCTTCTCAGGCTGTCTACTTATTCTTCTCAGGCTGTCTACTTATTCTTCTCAGGCTGTCTGCTTATTCTTCTCAGGCTGTTTACTTTCTGGACACCTCACATAATTAATAATCTTATCTTCTGTTCTCTGCTCCATCCACCCATCCCATATTTCCAATCAACCAGCTTTTCGTGTCCCATCTTTCGTGTCCCATTCCCATCTTTCGTGTCCCAGCTCTCATTCTCTCCCTAGTAAATAAGCAACTCCTCTAGGCGGTCTACTCACATAAAAGCAGTCGCCTTTAATATATAATAATCTTAACACACGCAATGATTCAAGAAGTCAAATAATTGCGAGTATGAAAAGAACATGGTTAAAAGTGCATCATACGAACAACATATATAGCAATGTAATAAAGAGTCCAAAATACAAAACTATACAACTAGACAAACATTAAGGGCCCGGTTTTATCAATTCTTACAATAACAAAATCAACTGACTAACAAACAAGCCATTAGTACCAGAGAAAATAACATTTAAAACTGAACAAATTCAATTATTTCATTTGCAAATCGGAATAGGAATACACATACAGCAAGCTGGCGAAATCACTCACCCCTCGTCCAAAAGTTCACAAGTGTGGTCTTCAAACAACAAACATGTCAGTATCGCATGTGGCCACTGTTCGCTGCCAGACATTCGACGCACCGTTGCCTCATCGAGTTAACCAGGGTTGTTAGGACATTCTGTGGAATGGCCTGCCACTCTTGTTGAAGGAAAAGGGTCAGCTGGGTGACATCAACAGGTGGAGGATGATTTGTCGAAACCTGTCTGTCTAGGATATCCCAAATGTGCTCAATGGGCGACAGATCGGGCGACCGAGCTGGCCAATCGATTCTAATGATCATTTGCTGTTGGAGAAAATATTCTACGACACCAATGAAGTTTAAACCCCGATGTGGTCTTGAGTTATCGTCTTGTAGGATTTGTCTCTGCACCCATGACTTGCAAGGTAGGCTGGACAATGGGTTGCAGAATTTCATTCAGGTGTCGCTGGGCGGTTAGGGTTAGAAGGGGAGTCCTGCCGTACCTGCTGATGCCACACTAGACCATGATTGATCCCCCTTCGTAACGACCCACCTCTTGGATAGTGGCGTCATAGAACCGTTCCCCTGGCCTTCTCCAAACACGGATTCTGCCATCATTGAAGGACATACTGAAGCGGGAAAAAAATTTCATCACACTGGCACCTCGTCAAACGGATGTGCTTCCGGCACCAGGCAACTCTAGCTCTGGAGTGAGCTGGAGTAAGAGGTATTCTTATTGCTGATCGTCGTGAAGCCAGCCCAGATTTTCTTAAACGCCTGCGAATTGTTCTGCCGCTAACACTGACGTTTGCCGTATTCATTAGCTGGTTTCTGAGAGTGGAAGACGTTACTGTCCGGTTGCGAAGAATTGACAGCTGCAGGTATCTGTCATCTTGTCTACTCGTGCAACGAGGTCGGCTGAAGGATGCCTGTCTTCTACTCCTCCGGTTGCGCGACATCGCTCCAAATGCCTTTGGGTGGTAGAATGGGACATCCCTGAACGCAGTGCAACTTCACGGCCAGATAAACCGCTTTCAACCAAGGATATGGCCCGATGACGCTCAAAGGTGCTAAAACGAACTCGCGGTGACATGGTGTTTTTCAAATGATAAAATACCCATAAACCGCTGTAATATAAATGACTGGAAAATGAGAAGTGTTCCCTAATGATGCCTCATGCACGTGCAGCACAAATCAACACGATTTAATTACCTGCTGGATCATGTTAACACTTTTAAAAATGCCCTAACATTTTGTCTGGGACGATACTACTACACGTGATTTTTACACTTGTTGTGATGAACAGTTGGTGTTGTTTATGCCCCGGCTGCATAGAGGACTGACTGAGAATGCAATTTAATCAAGATTCTACAATAAATTTATTTACAGTTTTAGTAACGCAATCAAAATAAACATATGCTTGAAATTAATGACCGGCCGTTAACTTTTGTCCACTAGTATATTTACACATGGCAGCGTTGAACATTTCTCCACCCCCTCTGGTACACTCATCTTGTGTGTGTGGTGTTATCCACTCAATACTCCAATAATGACACTTGTTTCGATAAACACATTCATGCGTCGTAGTAGCTGGTCACTACTCAGTGTACACACTGCACAATCTGCTTTGTATAATCTGTTTGCTCAAGTCACATTCAGGAATATAAGGTAAAGGTAAAATTCCTGTTTCCATGGCATTAACGCATTTTGGGGAATACGGTGTTAGGTCCGTATTTTCCATGACATTCGGCACATGAAAGTCTGATGTGGTCAGTATCACGCCTGGCAGCTTTACCTTCCCAGATTTCTCTGGTACCCATTTTTAGAGGCTGGGTGAACCCCGGGGTCTTTTTTCAGTATGTACCAGAAAAAAATCCCACCGCTGGGACTGAACCCGGTACCACCAGATTAGTAAACTGAGTGCCTAGCAACTCAGCCAAATATTCAGGAATATATAATTATTTAAATCTCGCACCCTGTTTTGTATAGCCTGTATGCCCATTCTTTTGTCATAATTCGGTTCTCCACTCTTTATAGCCTCCAAGAATATGTTTTTATTCTTATCTCACTCCCTGTTTTTGTATAACAGGGTTGTCCCTTCTTTTGTCACATTCAGTTCCATATTCTTTTTTCATGCATTGGAATTTTATACACGCGCGTCTCTCCTTCCACCTGCGTTTTTTTTCCATTGCTTCGGTTTCTGCAGTAGTCTGATGGTTTTTTTTAAAAACCAGATACAGTTGTTGGCCCTACGTCGAATTCTCCTTAGTCGCCTTTTACGATCATGCCTGGTAGGGTACAGTGGTCCTATTCTTTGCTTCCCAGGCATGTGTCCAGGTTCCGGCTACTACCTGGTAAAATTCTAAGCATGAAGACGAAAATTAGGTTATTTAAGAGTAATGTTCTAAGTGGAAGTGAATGGTGGAAGGTTATCAAAACTATAGAAAACAAGTTAAATTCTTTCCAGACTAAATGTTTTCGAAGAATTAGAAGAATATTTTGGCCAAACGCCGTAAGAAATAACATCTTATTGGCAGAAACGCAGATGAAGCCACTGACAGCAATTTATTTACTAAAGACGCTGGCGATGGTTGGGACATGTGCTCCTAATGACTGCCAACTCACTACCAAAAATAGCACTAAGGTGGACATCAAACGGGAAGAGAAGTAAAGGTAGACCAAAAAAGAGACATGGAGAAGAACAAGAGAGAGGATGTTGAGCAGTAGAGGGCTCACCTGGGCAAGAGCAGAAAAAAAGGCGAAGGACAGGCATTTGTGGAAAACCCGTGCGGAAGCCATAAGTGCCTAAGGTTCAGATAGATAGATAGATAGATAGATAGATAGATAGATAGATAGATAGATAGATAGATAGATAGATAGATAGATAGATAGATAGATAGATAGATAGATAGATAGATTCACCTCAATTAGCAAGAGGTCTATACTAAACGTACTAAGTTCACATTAACAATTCACGTACATATAACCGCATACATCACTGCAAGTGTACACTTACTCTACTTTGTACTTCTGTAACTATTCTCTCCACTTTATGTCTTCTTCTGTGTAATTATATTATTGTACTTATTCTCTGGACTTTATTTATTTATACTACATTACTCTTTCGCTCGGTTTACTGATCCACTGATACTGGGTTCAGTCCCAGCAGTTGGATTTTTTTTCTGGTACACACCAAACGTGCCTGGGGTTCACCCAGCCTCTAAAAATGGGTACCAGAGAAATCTGGGAAGGTAAAGCGGCCAGGCGTGATACTGACCACATCACACTTTCACGTGCCGGAGGTAATGGAAAATACGGGCCTAACACCATCATCATCATCATCATCATGTGCCGTGCCGACTGGTGTTGGCTATTATGCTTCTCCAGAGTACCTGATCCTTCATGCAGGTCATCAGCTCAGTTGGTGATCTCCTCTCACACCATCCCGTCAGACTGTCCAGTATCATTTCTCTTGGTCTTCCTCTTGATCTTCTTCCTTCTATTTTTCCTGTTGTTATAATATTTTCAATGCCCCCTCTTCTCATTGCATGTCCTATGAAAGTACATTGTCTCTCTCTTATCTTTTTGACAAGGTTTTTTGTCTCTCCAGCTCGTCTCATACATTCTTCATTAGTTATTTTTGCTGTCCAGGGGATTCGCAACATTCTTCTAATAAACCACATTTCTGCTGCTTCCAATGATTTTTGTGCAAACTTGCCTATTGTCCATATTGGCCTAACACCGTATTCCCCAATATGCCTTAATGGTACGGAAACGGGACCTTTACCTTTACTCTTTTCTCTTGACTTCACGTCGTCTTATTTTATCTGTACTTAATGTACTCTAGCCTCACTAGGCTGCAATTACATGTGCAGCAAAAGTTATTCTATACTCAGTAATCTTGTGGTAACAATTATAAACTCGAACACATACAAAACACTATAAAAGTCTACTCCTGTGAGTCAATGGGTCAGATCACAGCTTTTTATGCAACCATACTTATCTCTTACAACAACTCACAAGTTACTTACCAGACTGAAGACTTTTCCGCGCACGAAAATATTGTATCTTACCAAAGAGCTCCCACGTGGACCCATGACTGAATAATCTTATTCTGTTTAAGCTTTATATACTACATACCTCCCTGGAATTTTCCGTTTCTAAAACAAGTCTGAACCTGTTGTTTCCTTGACATTTAAGAAAATCCATTCTTAGACTAGTCTTAGACTGGTCATGCGCCGCGATTGGTCATCATGGCGCATGCGACCACATCCTTGGCCAACCATAACAAACTTAGTCATTGAACTGTGTACCAGACCAAAATTTCATGCATCTTTTACGGTTTACTTGGTCTTGTTCTTTCATTTTTTTTCTTTTCCTTCAGTTTCATTCGGTTTGGTACAGCGGTTGGGGTAATCTATGGTGATTAGACCCCGGGGAGTCCACAAAAGGATTGTTGGGGGACCTTGGACCAGCAAAAGGATTAGTTCAATTGAATAAAAAACATTTTCGCATCACCTGTGTTCTATTTATTGGTTTATTTTTAATGAGTGCTCCACATATGTTCTAAGGTCAGAAAGGAAAGTCCACAGCCCTTCTTAGGTCAAAAACTGGTCCACAGCTTTTCTTACGCCTGAAAGGGGGCTCCAAATCTTTTCCTAAGCAGAAAATGAGGTCCACAGCTGTCTTTGATCAGGAAAGAGGGTCCACGGCTTTTCTTAGGCGCAAAGAAGGGCCATAGTTTTTCTTATGCCGAAGAAGGGGGCCAAGGCTTCTCTTAAGCCTGAAATATGATCCACAGCTTTTCATAGGTCAGAAAGAGGGTCTACAGCTTTTCTTAGGCCGAAAAATTGGTTCAAAGCTTTTATTATGCCGAAAGGGGAATCCACAGCTTGTTTTAGACCAGGAATGGAGTCCAGGGCGTTTGCTGTAAGAAACGGATTCCTACAGTGTTTCTTATCTGGGAAATTGGGTCTATAGCTTTTCTTGTTCCGGAAATGGTGGTCTACAGCTTTTCTTATCCCGGAAATTGGCTCTACAGTTTGTTTGTTTTTTATCACGGAAAGGGAATTTACAGCTTTTCTTATCCCAGAAAGGGGATCTACAGTTTTTCTTACCCAGGAAAAGGAGGTCCACAGCTTTTCTTAGATCGGAAAAGGAGGCCTATAGCTTTTCTTAGATTGGAAAAGTGGTTCTGCAGCTTTTCTTTAAAGGGAGTCTACAGCTTTTCCTAGTCCAGAAAGGGGATCTACAACTTTTCCTATCCCACAAAGGGGATCTACACCTTTCCTTAGTCCAGAAAGGGGGTCTACAACTTTTCTTAAACCAGAAAGGGGGTCTACAACTTTTCTAAGACTAGATAGGGGGCCTACAGCTTTTCTAAGACTAAACAGGGGGTCTACAGCTTTTCTTAGACTAGAAAGGTGGTCTACAACTTTTCTTAGGCCGGTAAGATTTAAATAGTCAAGAAAAAAGCTTTAGAGCCGCTGATATAATATTTCTTTGTTTTCATTTCCTTTCCATAGAGAAATCTTCGCCTATGTTATGTTATCTGTGAACCCATCATCATCATCATCATCATCATCATCATCTTTCACTCCCTTGAAAGCATAGGCCACGGATACCTAATCTTGGAATTATTCTCTGCTTCCTTCCATGTGTATCCCTTGGCTCTGAGCACTGTCATAATTTCACCTCTCCAAGTAAGTCTAGGTCTTCCTCGTTTTCTATTTCTTTGAGGTTCCTTGTCAGTCCCTGTCTTCCTATGCTAGTGTCGGATTTTCTTAGAGTGTGGCCAATCCACTTCCATTTCCTAGACATCATTTGCAGTTTCATAAGTTCTTGTCCTGCCCTTTCCAAGACCTCCTCGTTTCTGATCTTGTCCTGCCATTTAATGTTTAAAAATCCTCCTCATATTTTGTTAAGTTGGATAAATGCTGTCCCGGCTTTGATTATTCTAGCTTTAACATCCTTTTCATCTCCCCCATATTTATCCACTATGCTGCCTAAATATGTGAAATACTCTACTTCCTCACCTGGCACTCCCGCGACTACCATGAGGCTATTGCTTGCACTATTATTTTTCATTATCTTGGTATTTTGATCTATTAATATATAGTCCCAGTTTAGCTGAATTCTTTCTTAAGATCTGAAGTTTTTTTTTTCATTTGTGTGTGGCTGTGTGCCAGAAGTGCCACATCATCTGCGAAGTGAAGATCTTCCAATTGGTTCCACAATGTCCATTGTATTGAATTTCTTTTTCTTTGTGTGGTAGTTTTCATGATCCAGTCAATTGCTGAAGAAATAGGAATAGTGATAGCAAACATCCCTGTCGCACGCCTGTTTCCACTTTAAAACTTTCTGTGAGAGTTCCTGCACGATTCTACAAGTTGTTCCTTCATATACAGTCTTTATAAGCTTTGTTATCTTGGCTGGGATACCATAGTGTTCCAGTAGTTTCCATAGCATTCTACGATCTAAACTATCAAATGCCTTCTCGTAATCAAGGAATTAGCTAACAGTGAAGAATTCCGCTCCTTTGACTGTTCTACTATTATTCGCACTGTGGTCAGTACAGGATCCTCCTTGGCTGAAAGTTGCTTGCTCTTCTCTTAGTTTACTATCTGCTGATGTTTTAATTCTATTTAGCAAAATCCAGCTGAAGATTGTGCTAATTATTGAGATCAGGGAGGTGCCTCTATAGTTCTTACATTCTTATAGATCTCCTTTCTTATGGGATTTTGTAAGATGTAAGTCCGTTGAGACCTTCTATTCTTCCCAAATCCTGCTAAATAGTAAGAGTAATATTTCTGCTGTTATTTCTGTGTTCGCTATGAGCACTTTTGCTACAATTCCATATGGACTCAGTGCTTTATTTCTCTTAAACTCTGAGATACCGTGTTCAATTTCGGCCTTGTAGATGTCCAGCGTATTCTCTGCTGTTGGTATCGCCTCTGTTTCTGCCGGTGCCGGCCTATTTAGAATACCACTGAAGTATCCCACCCATCTTTGCATCTGCACTTCTTCTGATCTTACTATCTTACCTTCCTTGTTTTTTATTGCCTTTTCTATCCTACATGGTCTATTTGCTTCGTGATGATTTCATACAGAGCTCTCATATTGTTTTTACCAGCTGCCTCTTCTGCCTGTCCTGCCATATTATCATAATAGGCCTGTCTGTCTGTCTTTATGCTTTTTCTCACATCTTTATGGGCCAAATTGTATTCTATCTGAGCTGAGGGCTTTGCTGCTCTTGTTTTACCGCCATTTATTTTTGCTTTCATTTCTGTCTTTCTGTCTCTCTTCTTCAGTGTTTCCAATATAATCCACTCCTTGTGCCGAAGTTTCTTAATTCCACTGTCTCTTCACGTGACTTGCTCCACATTTCTCTAGCATTGTTTCACACGGTGTATACACTTAGTGTATATTATTTGTGTAGCTCCTGCAAAACCTGAAATCTGTTGTTCAGTTTCAGTTTAAAGTTCTTTGTGATTTCCGGGTCTTCCAACAGTACCATATTGTATCTTTTCCTTGCCATGTCTGTTTTGTGGTGCTTCTTCAGTTTAATTCTCAGTTGAGCTAACAGTAGGTGGTGGTCAAATGCTACAACTGCACCTCGTTTCACTCTGACATCTTGCAATGTTAAAGGGACATCACCAACCCATATGAAACAAAATAAAAATGTAATTGTGAGTTTTTTCCCTTGATCACGACATGAATTCCACATTCTGTATACTTCCTACGTTCACGTATTAAAAAAAAAATTATTATTAATAATAATAAGATTAATGCCAATCATCATCATCATTATCAGGTGCCGCGCGCCAGACGTTGGCTGTTATGTCTCTCCATAATACCCGATCCTTTACGCAGGCCGTAAGTGCCAGTGATAATAATAATAATATTATGAGGAATCTCTCATTTATTTCAAAGTTCATGCATTTTTGGAAACCGATGCGGGACTTATCTTAACATTTAAGGCAGCTGTTGTGTATTTCTATACGGGAGCAGCCACAGATAAGAAGCAAATAAGAAAATTGTCAAACCTAGAAAACAGTAAGATAATACATTCTTAAGAAGAATATAATCAAATTCTATTGAAAAAAAATGAGACAACACTGAGACTCTTATCATACATTTGAAATTCATTCATTTAAGTAGTGAGTCAATTACTGAAGGTTTATCTACTGATAACATAGTTTTATTAGATTTATCAAAGGCAGTACAAAATGGGAAACACAGACCCGCAGCGCCAGTCATCACGGGAAAGTGGGGGGGGGGGGGGGGGGGGGAAGGGGGAAGGGGTGTTTGCTGAGTCAACAAATTCAGAAACTAATATTTGAAATTTCGTCTTTTAATGACCAGGAACGGTATCTCCAGAAATCAGTTCATCTCACAAAAAACTACCTCGGATGAGTATCTCCAACAAGCTCCTGAGAGGATTTTGCAAGCTCGATCATGAAGTGTAGGGACAATGGCTACGACAGTCACTGCCTGGAAGGAAAGAAATAGTAAACTATCTTCTGGAAATATACCAAGAAACCCAAACAGCAACATGGAAGGTCAGATAGGAAAAAGATCTGGTGGTGAGGCCCCCATGCCAGATAGATCTAATTTTAATACTGGGGAAGAGTGTGAGACAGAGGTCAGTACTAGTAGTTGTGATGATGGACAAAATCCTGACGGTGTTACTAAGGAAAACCCGTGCATCAAACTAAAAAGAAAAATAAGAGTAGGGGCATGGAATATGAGAAGTATGTATGAGGGAAAGTATCAAATAATAAGTGTCGAGGTGGAAAGAACCGGGAATTTGCGAACATCGATGGAAAGGATCAGAACACTTCAAGAGCGAGAATGATAATATCTTTATATACTCTGGTGGAGAAGTAGGAGGAAAGAAAGGAGTGGCTTTTTACTTGGGCAAATCAACATCAAAAGCAATACTAGAGTAAGTGATAGAATCCTCACAATAAGACTTAAGGGCACTCCTAAAAATGTAAGAATCATCCAGATATATGCACCTACAATCAGCAGCAGAAGAAGAGGAAGTAGAAGACTTTTATAACACACTGCAAACGACGATAGACCAGGTACGGAAAAATGATATTGTATTAATAATGGGGGATTTTAATACAAAGATTAGTACAGAGAGAGCAGAAGATGAAGGACATGTTGTAGGGAAATTTAGTATAGGACATAGAAATGAGGCAGGTGACAATCTAATGGCGTTTAGCATGGAAAATGAGCTAATGATCGCTAACACACTTTTTAAACAACATCCAAGAAGATTTTACACATGGACATCACCAGGAATCAAATAGATTATATTTTAGTGCAAAAGAAAGTAGAGGTCAAGCATAACATCAACAAAAACTTTACCAGGTGCTGATTGTGACACAGACTATGAGTTATTAATAGCAGACATGAAGATAAAGATGAAAAAGATAGTTACGGGATCAAGACCACTCCGCTTTGATCTTACAAAATTACCAAAACAATACGGTATAGAAGTGAAGAACTGTTTCGAAATCCTGATGGCTGTACAGGAGATGACGCCAGATGAATTGGCTAACCAGGCCAGAGACATTTTAATAACAACAGCTAAAGACATGATTCCAGTAAAGAAAACACAAAAGAATGGATGGATTACAGCAGGCACACTAGAACTGATAAAACAACGTAGAGAAATGAAGACGCAATGGAAAGTGACAAACAACAACAAAGAGGAATATAAGAAAAGACAAAAAACAATACATGCAAGATTTTTGCGAAAGAATAGGACATCAGACGTGTGGAAGAGATAGTGAAATGAAGACATTGACGAGAAGTGTCACACCTAAACTAAATGCAGTTTGTGACGAGATGGGGAATACCTTGACAGAGGAAATTCTATAAAGATGGAAGGAATGTTGCAGAGGAATGTATGAAACAACCGACTGTGAAAGCAGAAATCAACAGTGTGAATTATTATTGGAGGAGAAATAAACCGAACCGACAATAGAAGAAGTTTTATGACTATCAAAGCATTTGAAAAATGGTAAATCACCAGGATGTGATGAGAAAGCAGCTGAATTTATTAAAGCAGGAGGAAAGGAATGTGCAACAATCTATCACGCACTATGTAAAAAGATATGGTATTCAGGTATTTGGCCAAAAGAATGGAAAAGAACTGTATTCATACCACTGCCAAAAAAGGGTAACCTGAAATTATGCACGAACTATAGAACTGTTGCCCTGATTAGCTGTAACAGAATAGCAATTCTGTTCAGAGATTAATTGTGTAGCGCTAATAAATTGTGTTGCGTAGACTACGTCATTAGGAAGGCCCGTGTGCAAAAAGTCGTTAGAAAGGTCCGTGTGAAAAAGCCGGTCGTAAGCAGTCTGTGTGTGGAAAGTTGAACTGGATGGACGTGTTGGGCGAACGAGAATGGGGTAGAGCGAGTCTTGTTGTCAGAATTAGTTTAGTTTGTTTTTTCTGTGTGGCTGCAGTCCTTGGTAAGCCTGTAAGTATGGTTTTTGGTATGAATAAATCATTGTAAGGTTTTCCTTGCCCATGTGGCGTAGATATTTCACGCCGGGCAATTGTTGCTGTGAATTTCTGTAATAAATGTGTGTTGTCTGATGATAAACTACAACAAATCGGCTTTGTGGAAATTCTCATTGTTGACCAGTTTGTTTTGGTCGGAAGACTGCCAAGTTATGTTCAAGTTGTTGTATTCGTACTAATTTTGTGGAGTGGAAAGCCTGGGTGTCTTGTTGTATTTTCTTAGTGTATAATACAGAAAATTAGGTGATGGTTAGAACACCAGCAACAAGAAGAAACTTATAAGTTGAAACTGTACTCCACAAGAAGTAGTCATACAATCCAGTAGTCTCCTTGTAAGGGGAATCCTACTTCAGTGGCGCCGTGACCAGCGCTTTCTTTCACGGTCTGTCACAAAGTGTTTTGGTTGTTGCTCGTGGGCTGCTGGTTTCTTGCACGGCTCATACTTCTAATTGTGCAGTCTTGACAAGTCTCCAGGTTGTAGTATTTTTGTCTCCAGTTGTGTAGTACACACAAAGTTTTGTCTATTGTTACCATGCCCTAGATTACGATTGTCGATCGATGACCTGCTTACCTTGTCGATGACCTGCCTCGTTTTCGGCTATCAAACATGGCAGACTCTGTTTTGGTCAACAGCAAATATGTTGTAGAGTAAGGATAGCTAGCTTAGGTGTTGGAAGCTGATTGCAGATAGATTAGGAGTTGATAGGTTTGTAGTTAGTTAAGGAGTCAAGATTGGAGTTGGTTAGCTAGCTAGTGTTCGAATTTCGGTTGGTAGTTCTGTCAGCATTGGCTTCCCGACATCTTCTGCCGGAGAAGACAAGGAGTCTAGATTAGGACAGGGTTGAGTTGCATTGGCGTCCTTTCTTCCTTCGAATTGGCGTCAGGGGTGTGTTGGCGAGACTTGGTGGCGTCTACTCAAGGCGGCGACGATGTCCAGCTTGCTCAGAATCTTGGGGGGCACCTCTAGCTCCTGGCCCCTAGGCAGCATAGTGGATGAAGCCATACCAGTGAAGCTGATCCTGAACCAGTATCCTGCCAGGAACCAGTGCAGCTTGTACGGTACATTTCGCTGGTACTATGTAGGAGGAAACAGGTAACAATTTGTAGCTTAACTGTGACCTCTGAAATTTCAGCAAAAAGTCAAGCCAGATCATGCAGACTGAACATTATTAATTATAGCAAATAGTGAATGTTGGATTTATTTACTGTCATTCTCTTTGGAAGTTTGTTGGACAATTGAGTAGTTCTGATTCATCCAGTCGCTAGACATTCATACGAAGGGATATAGTAACTTTTTGGACTACCTTCACCTGTGGAAAAAATTTGTTTTTGGAAATGAACATTCTGTTGATTGGAAGTTGCCGGATATGCTCTTCTGGATAGATTATCTAGAAATTTCAGGAACATTGTTGTGTTTATACATTAGGGACAGTTAATTTGTTCTGATGTGGAATTTTGCTGGATTGCAATTAATTAGCATTTAGTTTACCATTTTGTTGTGATTTTGCATTAGCAAGGATGATATGGATATTTGACATTAGTGTATATGTCATTAATTCCAGTTTTTTTTACTCTGATAGGTGCTAGAAAACTGAGGATTCTTAGTTAAAATTTTTCTGGAAGATTGCCATTTGCTGTTATAATTTATTTAACTAAAAAGTACAGTAATTATTCTGGACTGTATTAGGTGCCAGTATGGTTGGATTATTTTGAGTGGATTGGATATTGCTAATATTGTTTTTTTGTTTTATTATAGATTATTGGTTCCATGTCTGAGTTTTTCCAGAAAGAGTCATGTTACTATGGAAGAGGTTAGGCTTTGTCATGCGGTGCATTGGAAATGTACCAGAAGCCCTGGGAGATCAAGGCTGCAGTTGGAGATTCTCTTAAGCATAATTTTTTATAGATTGTATAGTTCTTGTGCAGCAGTTAGTGAATGTATTTTTTTTCTCTGTTTATTTTTTGTATAACGGATTTATTAGTAGTTAATTAGGATGGATGATAAATCATGTAGCCTTGAATAAGGTGACATTACTGATGATGACTTATTAATAGCCAATTGTTATGGCATTTACTGTGTTCAAATTGGTTATTTATCTTTGATGTGACAGCATTGGCTTGGATGTGACATTATTACCACGGATGTGATGTTATGAGGAGATTACACAAGCAGGTGTGGTTCTCTGATTGGGTACCTAGGCCGGAACATGCAGATTCCATGTAACCGAGCCTAAGGTGAAATTACCAGAGGGGGTCTCTTTTTTTTTAAGGACCTAGATATTACATTGTTTTGTTGCGCGTACATATGGTACGTGGCACAGTCCCTTTGGGGATAAATAAAAGGTGGATTAACCTGATACCAAAGTTTTGCCTGTTCTGCATATGTTAATGGATAATTACATATGTTAAGAATGGATGATTATATATGATACCTAAAGATTTGCCTATTCTGCATATGTTTAATGGATGATTACATATGTTAAGAATGGATGATATATGATACCTAAAGATTTGCCTATTCTGCATATGTTTAATGGATGATTACATATGTTAAGAATGGATGATTATATATGATACCTAAAGATTTGCCTGTTCTGCATATGTTAATGGATAATTACATATGTTAAGAATGGATGATTATATATGATACTAAAGATTTGCCTATTCTGCATATGTTTAATGGATGATTACATATGTTAAGAATGGATGATTATATATGATACCAAAGTTTTGCCTGTTCGGCATATGTTTAATGGATATTTACATATGTTTAAGAATGGATGATTAATAATTGTAACCCAGATGGACCTATTCTGCGTATGTACAGCATATGGCTGCATTTGTCAGTAATAGCAGATTATATATGGTACCAGAGTTTACCTATTCTATGTATGTGTATTGAGGAGTCACACATAATAGAAATAGATGATTGTATATGAAGTGGACATGGGCTGAGTATAGCCGAAAGTCACACGAACAGTTTATGGGTATAGTCAGAGTATGAAGTTCTATGTTGAGAGTCGATTATTATCCTTGAATTAGCCTGGAGTTATAATTTAGATAAGTAGATTGGTTTTTTTGAAAGTCTTGACAGGCAAAACTCTACTTTTTGGGATAGGGGAATATTATAGCAGCATAAGCTAGGGGTTATACCCAGGATTGGTATTTAGGAAATAATTACTAGAGTGAGTACCCTTGTTTGAGAGGTAGGTTGGTTGAGACCATTGAGTGGGGGTCTTTGGAAAGGCGTGCAGCATGGAGAAAACTGAGTGGGTAGGAATAGTATAAATACCACTCACGATTAGTCTAAAGGCAACAGCCTTACTTGTTTTGTGTAGCAAGAGCCTTACTTGTTTTGTTGTAGGAAGAATTTTTGTCATTTTGATGTAGATGGAATCTCGTTTAGGAAGAGTTTCTAGCAGTGGAAATTTGTTGGTAGTGGAGGAATTAGGTTTCTTGATCGCTGAGGTTTTAGGTGGAATGTTGTGAGTATGATTTCATGTGTATAGGACTTATTGTAAGGCAGATTGCCTTTTACTCATTTTCCTGTTTTGTCCATGTTGCGGACAGTCTCATGTGCCAGATATAGGATGGGTTGTTATGGCGATTGCATATGTTATACGTTACTACTCATAGCGTTGAATATACACATAAGAGTAGGTAGTTATTTGAATATTGTACACCTTGTGGGTAGAATTAGGGTTGTGTTGGATAGTGATTAGTTTGATTAATTTTTTTGAGTTTTCTGTAAAAGTTAGTAATTTTTTGTTGGAGATATTTGATGGCCAAATATCTACCTTTAGGGGGTGGGGAGATATTCTGTAACAGAATAGCAATTCTGTTCAGAGATTAATTGTGTAGCGCTAATAAATTGTGTTGCGTAGACTACGTCATTAGGAAGGCCCGTGTGCAAAAAGTCGTTAGAAAGGTCCGTGTGAAAAAGCCGGTCGTAAGCAGTCTGTGTGTGGAAAGTTGAACTGGATGGACGTGTTGGGCGAACGAGAATGGGGTAGAGCGAGTCTTGTTGTCAGAATTAGTTTAGTTTGTTTTTTCTGTGTGGCTGCAGTCCTTGGTAAGCCTGTAAGTATGGTTTTTGGTATGAATAAATCATTGTAAGGTTTTCCTTGCCCATGTGGCGTAGATATTTCACGCCGGGCAATTGTTGCTGTGAATTTCTGTAATAAATGTGTGTTGTCTGATGATAAACTACAACAAATCGGCTTTGTGGAAATTCTCATTGTTGACCAGTTTGTTTTGGTCGGAAGACTGCCAAGTTATGTTCAAGTTGTTGTATTCGTACTAATTTTGTGGAGTGGAAAGCCTGGGTGTCTTGTTGTATTTTCTTAGTGTATAATACAGAAAATTAGGTGATGGTTAGAACACCAGCAACAAGAAGAAACTTATAAGTTGAAACTGTACTCCACAAGAAGTAGTCATACAATCCAGTAGTCTCCTTGTAAGGGGAATCCTACTTCAGTGGCGCCGTGATTCTGCTTTATAGCCATGCCAGTAAGATTCTGTTAAAAATCATAATAGGTAGACTTCGAAAGAAAATAGAAGAAGACGTCAATATGGTCCAAGCTTGTTTCAGGCAAGGAAGAGGATCAAGAGATCATATATTCAATATAAGATTAATAATAGAGAAATGCAGAAAGCTTAATGTGAATCTATATTTATCTTTTATAGACTACTCAAAGGCATTTGATTGTGTGCAACATCATAAACTTTGAGAAATAATGGAAAAAATGGGATTTCGAACACATTTGATACAATTAACACCACTACTGTATCCAGACCAACAAGCAGCAGTAAGAATAAATGGTGAAACAACAACTTGGTTTGACAAAAAACAAGGGGTCCGTCAGGGATGCATATTGTCGCCTTACTTATTTAACTTGTATACTGAAAATATAATGAGGAATGTTAGAGAAGATGTAGGCAAAGAATATT
This sequence comes from Achatina immaculata, assembly GCA_009760885.1. Taxonomy (NCBI): domain Eukaryota; kingdom Metazoa; phylum Mollusca; class Gastropoda; order Stylommatophora; family Achatinidae; genus Lissachatina; species Lissachatina immaculata. Next base: position 21,586,235 of record CM019696.1, on the reverse strand, counting down.
ACAATGCCATAACAATTGGAGGTTATGAAATACCAGAGATCAGATATGCTGATGACACAGTGTTACCATCCACAACACAAAAAGGAATGGAAAAACTAATTATGTCAGTCCGTAAGAACAGCGAAGAGCAGAACCTCTATCTTAATGCGAAGAAAACTAAATTGATGACAACTGACAAAACAAACAAGGGATCTGAAATATGTATCAGTGAGGAAAACTGGAAGAAGTGGAGAGTTTTGAATATCTTGGATCACTACTAACTAATAATGGAGATACAATGCCGGGAAATTAAAATTTAAAAATATATCGCTCTTCAGAAAGTAAAACAACTAAAGAATCTATGAAGAGGAACAGACAGAACTACAAAAATAAGATTTTAAAGGGCATGCATCTTTCCCATCGCAACATATGCCTGTGAGACCTGAACACTTAACAAAACAGCAGAGAAACACGTAAATGCCTTTGAATGTAAATGCTACGGAAGAGTTCTTCAAATATCACGGACACAAAAAAAAGAACAAATATATCCATACTACAAGAACTTAATATCGAAGAAAGCTGACTAGTAAGGAGGATTAAACAAAGAAAACTTAAAGCTGTTAGGGATGCACAGTTCCGCAAGGGACATGCAATGATTTAATGAAGAACCGTTTCTTGCCCTATTACAAGATCTCTTTATAAATGGAACGATGGACTACAAACAATCAAGAAGACATTTCTAAATATTAAAGTCTTTCGCACTTTCATCAGAAATAATAAAGAATAGTTCTAGCTTACACCTTTGTCTAGTCTGTTGTATGATGCAGATGTGTTTAGTTTCGTTGACTATCATTTATCATATCATCCTCGACAATAACAGAAAGCATAACTTTTCTTCTCTATGTTCAATAATAAGTGCATAAGTATACAACTATACACGAAGCACTGCATTAAAGCTGTGATACCAAAATGTATAAAATAGGAAAAAGTAGGAACAGCTTTATTATTTAACGAGCACAAAGTTGTGACGTTTCAGTGTGAGCCTTAATCATACAAACACATACAGGACGAATAATTAGAGAGAGGAGATAAAGTATAGACTCACATGAATCCTGTGTTAACAAAATTAAATAAATAAAATGAATAGAGCACTTAGTTTGAAGATTTTCCGAAGCTCTTGCTAAAACGCCTTGAAGATTTTCTGACGGTCAGACAGAAATGCGCCCTTTGCTACGTTCAAAATGTGCTCTGTCAGAAATGTACAGAACTGCGCATGGTGAAGTGTAGAGAATTTTTAAATAGAGACTTCTGAAAGAAGAACTATTGAGGGTAGAGAGAGTGTCATACAACCTAGCCAGGAGAAAGTGAAATAAATGATTATGGTTGGGGTAGAGCGGTTGTAATCTGATGCTGTGAGGAGGTTCTGAACTATGCGTAACAAGTGAGAAGGGAGTGGAGCTTAGTGGAGAGGGATTATGGTTGTGGAAGAGGAGAATGTTATCTGTAGCCGAATAACGAGTTAAAACCGTGTGGTTCCAGCGTCCCATAGCCCTGCATGCGGCGTTTCTCAAGCGCTAGGCGGCTTGTGTCATCTGCGTGACATAGTTTGATGGCTGTTACCAGAAAATAAAAAATGATTCGGGACTGGTTTCTAAGCAAGCTGCCTTTCCACCCACATAATCAGATGGTTAAGAAAATTCCTTATCGTCATCTGCCACTAATCCAACTCGATCCTGACACCCACGACATTTTCTCTGATCCACCCCTATTTGCATACAAACGTGAACCAAATCTTAAGGACATCCTCGTCCACAGCCGCTTGAAGCAGAACCTTGCATATGTTGGCACCAGAAAATATAACCGCCCTCGTTGTGTTAATCTACCCTGTAGTTTGGGAAACGAAAACAATCACCTTTCCTAAAACTATCGTCACTCTTCATGAGGGATTCACATGCGAATCCCGTAATGTAATATATATCATCCTATGCAAAAGATGCAGGATAGCTTATATTGGTGAAACTGGCCTCAGACTAGGGGACCGCGTGCTTTTGTATGATTAAGGCTCATGCCGAAACGTCACAACAGTGTATTTGTTAAGTAATAAAGCTGTTCCTAATGCTTTCCTAGTTTATACATTTTGGATCACAGCTTTACTGCAGTGGCTCCGTGTATAGTTATGTATTGATACACTAATTATTGTGTGTTACACTCATTATTTTGTCTTGTTTTAGACACAGGGAAGAGAGCTGCGATATTTCAGTATTTGCTTATAGTGTTCAATAATACTAATTTTAATCAAATACATCACAGTTTATATTGCTCACGCGGTCAGCATTAAAGGCCTCGCGAGCCGCCAGCTAAATGCTCCACATAAATTATAACACAATAATTAGTGTATAAGTATATAACTATACACCAAGCATAAATTATAGGAAACGCTCAAGGTAAGAATGCTTGGAAACGGAAGAAGAGACTGCCCAGGCAGATGGCGGATTGAGGAGATAACAGTCAATCATTTGCATGTCCTTTGCGGAACTTTGCCTCCCTAACAGCTCTCCTGTAGGCCTCTCGGTTGTTAGCAAGGTGCCCTGCTGCTGATGCATCCATTTGAAGATTATCAACGATGTCTTGTAGCTATCTTCGTCTTGGTCTTCCTCTCTTTCATTTTCCCATTATGTACCCTTTCAAGACTGTCTTCTCTAAATTCTCGTGACGTTGAATGTGTCCAAAATATTTAAGCTTTTTCTTTTTAATCTTCTTTACTAGCCAACATTTTTGAAGATTAAGTTCTTATAGTATATTTGTTCTTTTTTGTGCCAATGATATTTGAAGAACTCTTTTGTAGCATTTACATTCAGATGCATTTATGTGTTTCTCAGCTGTTTTGTTAAGTGTCCAGGTCTCACAGGCATAAGTTGCGATGGGAAAGACGCATTGCTTTAAAAATCTTATTTTCTGTAGTTCTGTTTGTTCCTCTCCACAGCTTCTTTAGTTGTTTTCCATTTCTAGAGTGATAGATGTCCTCCTTTTAATTTCCCTCATTGTATCTGCATTATTATTTAGTAATGACCGAAGATATTAAAAGCTCTACCCCTTCCAACCTTTCCGCACTGATACACATTTCAGATGTCTAACTATCGCCTTACATAGAATTCTCCACATGAAATTATAACAAAAACTTTCTAACAGTGAAAAGAGAATAACAGCATTTATAATGAAATGTTACCGAAGGGCATTTAGATTATCACGGACAAAACGAAGATCAAATAAAGAGATACTGATGAGATTTGGTGTTGCAGAAAACTGGCTCGTTAACACCATAAAAATCAGGCAGCTGAGATACTTCGGCCACATCAGGAGACACAATATCTTGGAGACTTTGATGGTAAAAGGCATAGCGCCCAGCAAAAGAGAAAAGGGAAGACCTTATCGCAAGTGGACTCAGGACTTCACGGAAATTCTGAATGTGTCAGTGTGAGATGTTTGTCACCTTGCGGAAGACCATATTTCGTTCAGGGAGGCTATGAGATGGACAACGTCCTGGAAAGGACATGTCACATGAAGTGAATTCGCTCAGTGAAGTGATTTTTTCAACATCCTTTCCTGGGTCATATCTTGAAAGTCCGTTTGTCGGGTCAACATTGAAAAGTACACTAGGAAGAAGACACACAAGGCTGTTTTCTGGAGACGTCCAGGTAGTTCTCAGAAAGATTCTGTGGTTTTACTTGTTCTTTCATTTTATTTTCTCTAATGATGTCTTTTATACCCCCCATCCCCCCGGGTTTCTGGGTGGGGAAGATGATCAATTTGGCTGTCAGTGACCCATAGGTGACATGCTGGTGTCAGGATTCGCAAAACACAGCCACCAAGACCTTGTCTCACTTCTCTATTGGTACCCTCAGTAACAGGTCTAACCTCTTGGCTAAAGGGGCAGGAATAGCCATAGTCCCCATGATGGTGGAGTCTGCTAAAGAAGTATTGCACGCTCCTGTTTTTTTAGCTCCACTCACAGACTGGAAAGGAATAACCCACCTTAACCAGCTCCCAATCCGACATCATCTTCGTTGCTTCGGCTGCAAAGATCATCTTGCAGAAGAAGGAAGAGGAGAAGAAAAAGAAGAAGAAGAAGAAGAAGTCTGGACTATTTGCCTTCTAATTCCTTTTGTCACCAAGCTGAATATATTTGAAACCTGTCATAAACTATTTAAGAAACAGATGAATGGTTACAAAATATGGCCAAGAAAGACAGACGCCAGGCAAACTTTTCACATCTGAATTTCAAATATGAATTTCCACTTCTTGACCTCTTCAAACTTGCAGAGGTAAACAAAAACATTACAGATAACCAAGTTAGATTAGAACTCTATTCGCTTTGCTGAGACAAAACACTGCAGAATATTTAACGAATGTAATAATGGATTTTTCACATAGCAATATAATTTTGTTGAAAATGAAAAAAAAAAAAGAAAAATGGCAGATACTGAATGTTTTTAGAAATGTTTTATTAAAAGATTAAAGGCCTGTTCAATCAACCAATCAAGTGCCATGCCGCGTGGCGTAGGCGATCATTTCTCTCCACAATTCCCTGTCTTTAGACTTGATCATGAGATCCGGCGGTGACTTTCTTCTTAACCACACTGACAGCCCATCTAGTAACTTCTCTCTCTCTCTCTCTGTCTTCCTTCGTCTCTTCTTCCCTCGATTTTTCCAGTTGCCACAATGTGTTCCATTTTTCATCTTCTCAGAAAATGTCCTATAACTCTCGCTTGTCTACCTCTGTTCTTTGCTGTAATTTGCTTTTTAACTCCAGACTCTCTTAAGGTTTCCTTGTTGGTTTTCTTAGCTGTCCATGGTACCTTCAAAATCCATCTTATAACCACATTTCCATGGCCTCCATTTCTTGATGTACTCTCTTATTCATGGACCATGCTTCACATCCATAAAACAAAATTGGCTCAATATAACATTTAAGTACTCTGAATCTTGTTTCCATTGATATGGATGGATCTATTGCACAAGATATTTATTATTTTCTGGAATGTTGACTTGGCCTGAGAACGTCTGTTTTTTATTTCGTTGTGACATTTCCCATCAGTTGTTATAATCGTTCCTAAGTACTTGAATCTATCAACTTGTTTCAGTTTTGTGCTATCAATGGTAATGCTACATTTTGGTAGTATTCTTTTCTTTGAGATCGTACTCTTTTCTTCTAAGGACTGCAACAGCCGGAGCTGGGGTAGAGGATAAGCTCTCCACTTCAATTAAATGTCTCCAGGGCGTGCATCTCAAATAGCCTCTGACAGTCCAAGACCAGCTACTGGCCTTCTCGTGGCGGGACTGTTTAAACTGACAGGAGAAGGGATGAAAGGCGAGTATCTGGCGCCTGAAAACCAGACGCTTCGGGTAGATGAGACTGGTTAGTCTTGGTTGGTAGCTCATCTAGGAGAAGGAAAACTCTGATTTCAAACCTCCTGCTGCCTTGTAGGGTAGGCTCTGGCCAGAGTCAAAGGCTAGTGGAGTAAACCATAAACAAACCGATGGAAGGTAAGGGGAAACCAATACTGTGCTTTCCCAAGAACAATCATGACAATCCTACCTGTTACTATTTTTTTTCTTCTTTTATAGTTTATTTTCCGAGTGCAGGATCCCCGTGATATGATCATTGTATAAATATAATTTACTTTATGATAATTTTATATGACAATTTCAGCAACAGTTAAAGCTACTGTAATCCCATGTTGAATAAATGTGTACTAATAACTGCCTCGTCTTATCTTGTCTTGCATCCTTCCTCATGTACCTTTCTGTGTTGATGGGACAGACAGATATTCTTGATAAGGTTCGTTGGTTCGTTTTGTGTTATGTTTAAAAAGATTAAGTTTAAAGAATATTTTTAAGAATGTTATGTTATATGTAAGATTATGTTTAAAAAGATGTTTAAAGTCTGAAGTTATTTCCACCATACATTTCCTGTACGGAGGCCAGCAGCGTAGTAGTGTTGCTGTGTTTTCTATATAAACATTACAGGCCTTGAGCGATGCTCGATAAAATGGTCACGGTTAAGCTGTTGTGTGGACTTGCGTGCGAGTAAGATGTCTGTATCAATCTTTGAAAATATGTCTGTAACTGCCTCGTATAAAACATGTGCGGCACAGCACTAGAAAGAGTGGGGCATGAAAGAGCGGTGCATGAAAGAGTGGGACATGAAAGAGCGGGGCAAGAAAGAGTGGGACATGAAAGAGCAGTGCATGAAAGAATGGGACATAAAAGAGTGGGTCATGAAAGAGTGGGACATGAAAGAGTGGGGCATGAAAGAGCAGTGCATGAAAGAGTGGTGCATGAAAGAGCGATGCATGAAAGAGTGGGACATGAAAGAGCGGTGCATGAAAGTGTGGGGCATGAAAGAGCAGTGAATGAAAGAGTGGGGCATGAAAGAGCGGGGCATGAAAGAGTTTGGCATGAAAGAGTGGGGCATGAAAGAGCAGTGCATGAAAGTGCGGGGCATGAAAGAGTGGGGCATGAAAGTGCGGGGCATGAAAGAGTGGGACATTAAAGTGCGGGGCATGAAAGAGTGGGACATGAAAGAGTGGGACATGAAAGAGCAGTGCATGAAAGAGTGGGGCATGAAAGAGCAGTGCATGAAAGTGCGGGGCATGAAAGAGTGGGGCATGAAAGTGCGGGGCATGAAAGTGCGGGGCATGGAAGTGCGGGGCATGAAAGAGTGGGGCATCTTCTTCTTCTTCTTCGTTCGCACTGTCTGTCTATATCTGCAGTCCTGTCTCTTGGATAAATTTCACTGTTTTTTGTAACTCATGTATGGAACCGTAGAGCTTATCTTCTTTAGTGGTTTCACTGGGCCAGTAATTATTTCTCAGTGTCTCGTAGTTGATGCAGTTCTGGAGGATATGTTCCACGGTTTGGGGCACCTGGGCACATGTACATAGATTAGTAGTACCAACCTTAAACTTTGTATACATATGACTTCGGAGTCGGCTGTGTCCTGTTCGGAGACGGAAGATGGTGACTTGTTCCTTTCTGTTTAGCATGTGATAGTCATCATGTGGTGGTGTTTGTGGCTTCCTGTAGGTTTTTATCATGCTTTTCTTCTGATTATAGGTGACTGGTATGTCTGGTTGCTCCATTTCAGTGCCCTCTTTGGCCAGATGGTCAGCTTTCTCATTGCCTGGTATCCCACAGTGGGAGGGAATCCATTGCAAAGTGACTCCATGTTGTAAGCCAATTTTTGACAAGGCATCCTTAAGGTCTGGTAGTTTGTTGCACTGAAGAGCCTCCAGTACTGATCTTGCATCTGTGAGAATTACTACAGGACATGTATCAATTCTGGAGTCTGATAGTTTTTCAACTGCAGCAATAATTGCCCTAACTTCTGCATCAAAGTTGTTGCAGTATTTACCAGTGGGTATGGAAATCTTGTCAATGGTGTTGTTTGGATATTCAATATATGCTCCTGCCCCACCATTCTTTATGGCATTATGTGCAGATCCATCTGTATACACACGTATCCAGGTGTCACATGGATATTTGTCATCTAGAACACTAAGTGTGGCTGTTGATCTTACAAGACTGCTCTGCATCTCACCATTCTGCACACCTTTCACTTCAGTCTGAATAGTTATTTGTGTATAATCTGCTTCTTTCCATGGTGTATGCTCTGGTACAGATGATAATGGAGTGACTACAGTTGGAAGGTCAGGTATCAGCTTACGCATACGCTTGGCCTGATGAATGAAGCTGCTTCTTTTAAGCCGTCCTAATGCCAAGTTATTGAATCTCTCCTTCAGGGGATGGCTTACAGAGCTAAGGAATTTTTCTCCCATGGTCATGACCTTTGTGTCTCTACGTTCCTTTAGCGGCTGAACACCAACTATTTTCTGCATTTCTACTATTGGTGTGGACCTCATGGCACCTGTGATAATCCGTAGTGACTGATTTTGAACCTTGTCTAGATTATGCAGCGTAGTGTTTGATGCTGTGCACCAAGATGTTGAGCCATATTCTAAATGTGGTAGAATACTTTGCTGATATACATTCTTGAGGATTCTTTCACTAGCTCCCCATGTAGTCCCACTCAATTTTCTTAATATGGCTAGTTTTCTTCTGGCTTTTGCTTCTGCACTGTTGATGTGTTGCTTCCAAGTCAGTTTTGAGTCAAGAGTCACTCCTAAGTAAGTGGGTTGGTTGTCCATCCTTAAGGGTATTTCATTTACAAAGATCTTACCTGCTTTCTGTTTAGATGAGAGGGTGAACAGAGTGGTACTTGATTTCTCTGTGTTGATACTTACACACCATTTGTTTGTCCATGATGTCAAGATGTCTGCTGCTCTTTGGAGTCTCTGTGTAGCAACTGTCGCATATTCATCTGTACACCACATGACCAGATCATCTGCATACAGTGCTGCTTTGATTCCATAGGGAAGTTCCTTGACCAGGTCATTAATGAATACAAGGAATAGTGTAGGCGAAAGGACTCCTCCTTGTGGTACACCGTGTCGCAGAAGTACTTTCTGGCTTTTGTGTCCATCCATTACTACTCTAGCTCTTCTATTGTGTAAATAGGACTTTATCCAGTTGTACAGTCTTCCATTCACATTGCAGTTTCTTAGTTTCCACAACAGACCTTTTTTCCATACTTTATCAAAGGCTTTCTTCAGGTCTATCCACGCTGCTAGTACAAGGTTTTTCTCTTGGAATGCATCCTCAATCTCTTGAGAGAGATAGGTCACTTGATCTTCCGTACTGTAGTACTGCCTAAATCCTGCTTGTTGTGGAACGAGAAGGTTTTCACTTTCTAGGTACCATTTTAGCCTCAGGTCAATGATGCGTTCCATCGTTTTGCATAGGCAGCTAGTGAGACTGATTGGCCTGTAGCTGGAGGCAGTATCACTGTTTTTCCCTGGTTTTAGCAGTGGTACCATGCTTGCTTCCTTCCAGATTTGAGGTAACTTACCTGTGCTCCAGCACATATTGAAAATATCCAACAGCTTTCCCATTGCTGCCATTCCCAGGTTCTTGATCATTTCATTGGACACTCCATCTGGTCCTGGTGATTTCCTTGGTTTCAGTTTACTAACTGCTAGGTCTAACTCACTGCGTGTGATTGGTGCATCCATGACCTCCACTTTTCTGACTTGTTCCTCCTCTTTCTGTGGCTCGATGCGCACTGTACGCTCCTTCTCTGGATGGATATCAATGTTGCAGTCCTGTGCAAACATGCGAGCAAAGTGATCTGCTACCTGCTTACCTGTAAGAGTTTTCCCATCCTCTATTAGTGTAATCTTTGTACTTCTTCCAGTACTCTCATCATTTAACTGTTTGATTAGTTTCCACAGTTTCCTTCCATCCTTTTCAAAGTTTAGGGACTCTGTTTTCTCTCTCCAACTTTCCCGTCTGGCTTGCAGCTTTGCTCTCTGAAATTTGGCCTTAGAATGTTGGTAATTATTGTGGTGTTCTTGGCATGGTCTATTTTCTGCTTGCTTTCGAGCTGCTTCCACGTCATCATGGAGTTTTCCCACCTCACTAGACCAGTATGGTTTATAGTCCCTGCGAGCTCCTCTGGGAATGGTTTCACGAGCGGCCTGAAGGATACAAGCATTGAATTCCTTCACTATGCTGTTAATATCCTTACCTTCTATGGACAGCTGTCCCACCAGGGTACCTGTACGATGTCTGTACATTGTCCAGTTTGCTTTTTTATAGTTCCATCTGGGGAGAGGGTTACTGGTGTTAAGGAGTTCATTTTCTATTGTCAGGAAGACTGGTCGATGGTCGCTACCTCCAAGTTGTTTTCCAACTTCATGTGTAATGTTCCACTTCAGATCTGGAGAGTGGAATGCCAGATCTGGTGTTGATTTTGTATGCCAAGCCCTTGAGTAAAATGTTGGGGCATCCATTGGCTGGTTGATCAGGAGAAGTCCATTATCATCCTGCCAGCTCTCAACTTCCTCTCCTCTCTTGTCTATGTGGTCATAGCCCCAGCTCTGGGAATGACTGTTAAAATCACCACAGACCATCAGTCTCTCTTTGTGTGGGATTGTTCCTAAAGCAAGTGGGCGGTCATTAGGACAGTAATAGTTAAGGAGGTGGAAATCTGTATTACTACTTTTTAGATGGATCATCTGGTATTCGGCTCCTTCCATGTACACTCCCACCTGACATGCGCTGATGTTATTCTTAACAAGTGTGAGTACTCCTCCTTTTCTTCTGTCCTTTCGGTCTGATCTAAAACACTGGTAGCCTCTGATTTTAAAGGCGGCATCTTTGGTTAGGTGTGTCTCCTGTATGCAGCATATACTTACCTGCTCTGCAAAAAGTATGTTCTCTAGTTCAACCTTTTTGCTATAGCCATCTCTAACACTGCTGACACCCTCAGCATTCCACTGCATTATTTTAAGTTCTTGCTTTTTGGCTGTTTTCTTCTGTTGTATTTTTTGGCCAGTAGCTCTACTCTCATGTCTCCTGACTCCACAAGACGAACTGAGAGGACCTCCAGTAGCATTGGGTGGACCCTTTCGAGGCAGGGGGCCCGGCACTGCACCTGCCTGGTTAGTCTTCACAGGGCGAGCACCATGTTTGAAAACTGTAGATATAGACATTTCATTAGCGATAATGCGTGTTACCCTGATTTTTGCGATGCGCCTTTTGGCTGGGTAACTCCGACTTCAGCACCTTTCCTTGCTAGGGCAGACTGTGGTCTTGCTCGGACTGCCATGAAGACAGTGTGGCTGGCCTGGCCAAAACTTTGTTTTCCAGCCTCTGATGGCTGTACTTAAGCCCCTTCTCCATGTCAGATGGTTTGAGACAGTTCCACAAAGACACTCTGACTCTGAGATGAGGAATCTGATGAGTGCTTCAACGATATCCATTCCCCGCCACCTATAGTCTACTGGCTCTGTTTTGTTTACATCATTCTGATAGCCATTGTTGTAAAGACCCATAGGCTTGTCACGTCCTGGATTCATTGGTTTCACACCAGACTTCCCTCATCCCCGCCAGAGATCTCCATGTCCCCATCCGTCCACCAACCTGACATTACATTTTGCAAAAATAACAATTACAATTACAATTAGTGTTGATTGCTACAAGTTTCTGGGCTACAGAGGTAGGTCAGAGTTTTTAAGCAAACAGATCTATGTTCCCTGTCTCACAAACACTATGTTAAGATAAGTGTGCTCTTAACACAGTTGTTCCCAGGGGAAGAGTGGGGCATGAAAGAGTGGAGCATAAAATAGTGGGGCAGGTGAAACGATCACACCGAACTAAAAAAAAGCGATGTAGAGAAGAATGTCAAAGCTGACTGATAACCAGACGGAATGTTGGGTCTTTAGTAAAAGGTGTTGTTTTCCCCCCTGTGTTGTTCTTGTTCTTGTTCTTGTTGCACACAGGAAACGGTGATGGTAGTATTATCATTACGAGCATTTCATGAGTATGTACGTAACTTCAGTAGACACAGGAACCCGGATGTTAGAACAGCCACCTGTTGTCACCAGGTGCTGCTAGAGTAAGCCTGCCCCAGTTTTCCAGGTGCAAGATAAACTGAAACGCCAGGGAAAAGTAACAGAAATGCAGTTTTTAAGCTTTAAAAGAATCTGATAAACTGTTACAGAAAATATTGATTTTGCTGGCACTTTTGATATTTGGTACATTCCCCTGCCGTCAATCAATGTACATCAGAATAAAATTGTGAAGTTCATATTTTATCTCTCGTATGTTTGTTCTGTGTTTTGTATGCAAAAACCTTTTCTTTTTGTTTCAAGGATGAAAGCATAACATAAAGACCATTATAAGTTAATCATGGAACCCCACTATAGATCAATAGCGGTAACAACATCAGACAGTCTATATGAGATTCCTTATGGGGGGGGGGGGGTAGGGCCGCACATTTAAATAAATAAATATATCGTAATATGTGTGTATACTAGGGGGTAAAAGTAGGAACAGCTTTATTATTTAACGAGTAATAAAGCTGTTCATACATTTTTCCTAGTTTATACATTTTTGTATCACATCCTTACTGCAGTGGCTCCGTGTATAGTTATATACTCATAGACTACCTGTTGTATATATATATATATTTGTGTGTATGTTCTACGTATGATTTGGATAAAGACGCACTTCAAAGTGCAGTCCAACTGGAAGATCATGGGTTTAATCCCGGGACAAAAAAAGCAACAACTCAGAAGACCTCTGGGAGTCATGACCATAGGAGATAGTGAAGAACAGATAACAGGCTAGACACAATTAGGAATCCTATAAGAACATACAGACATCAATCTCCTGTACCCTAATATATAAACAATATAAAAATAATAGAAGTATATCATTTTCATCATCCTTTTCTACACTTGCGCTGGAAAAAAAAACATGCCAATGAAGTCATAAAGTTTATTACACTTAAAGTTTATTATATTAATAGTTTGTTACATGACTACCATGAAAATGGCGTCTGCTATGTAATATAAAACGTATAGTAAGCCTTACATGTTCTGATCCTGTCCTTCAGATTTCAAAGAAAAAAAAATGGCAATCCTAATTACTGAAGATCTTTTATGGCGTGAAAGAGAAGTAAGGAATATTCATATATCAAATTTACCTTATGGCGTCTATGGCCGGATTCAAGGGCATTACGGAGTGTAGTTTGAGAAACTCTGCTCTACAGCAAGGATAGTTTACCATACACGTCGCACGTGACGCTCCTGGTCGTTAAAAAGACTAGAACTAAGTAAGTTGGCTTGGAAGAGTTACTGAGGTAAGTATCAGTTTAAGGTTCAAGTACGAGTTCATCAAACGAATGTTTGAGAAACGTCAAAGGTGAATGAACAACGAAATGAATGGCCTGTACTAATAAATAATGTTAATCCGGACTAATGTAATTTAAATACGTGTCTAATCGAACTAGGGCATTTGTCTGTTGTATGGCAGACCGTATGTATATTAATTTTAAAATATCTGCTTTAAAAAGCTCAGTACCCGAGACAACGAGGATCTGTCGTTCTCCTAAACGATTTAGTGAGGGTACACCAAACAGGCTAGACTTTAGTTTGTAGGAGCAAGGATAGGTCAGACTTTTGTTATATACTAGCAAGGTTAGGTCAGACTTTTGTTATATACTAGCAAGGTTAGGTCAGACTTTTGTTATATACTAGCAAGGTTAGGCCAGGCTTTTGTTACACACTAGCAAAGATAGGTCAGACTTTTGTTATATACTAGCAAGGTTAGGTCAGACTTTTGTTATATACTAGCAAGGTTAGGTCAGACTTTTGTTATATACTAGCAAGGTTAGGCCAGGCTTTTGTTATATACTAGCAAGGTTAGGTCAGACTTTTGTTATATACTAGCAAGGTTAGGCCAGGCTTTTGTTATATACTAGCAAGGTTAGGCCAGGCTTTTGTTACATACTAGCAAGGATGGGCCAGGCTTTTGTTATATATATACTATATTTGTTAATATACTATAGGCCAGACTTCTTTTTACGTAAAGTAAAAAAGTAAAGATAGTCCCATAGCAAATGCCGTAGGGGGTGAAGCGTTAGAGACCTCATTATGCTGGGTCATCAGCGTATGAGGTAGGGTGACCAGTTCCTTTCCTCGCTGCCTTTACTTCCCAGATTTTCTCTGGTACCCATTTTACGAGGCTGGGTCGACCTCAGGGCCGTATTGGTCGGAAAAAAAATCCCGCTCAGCTGGGGATTCGAACCCTCGACCATTTGGTTGCTAGACGAGTGCTCTAACCACTACGCTAGCCGGCCCATACGTCTTTTTACGTACTAGGAAAGATATACCGGACTTTTGTTCTATACTAATAAGGATAGGCCAGACGTCTGTTATGCTAGCAAGGATAGGCCAGACGTCTGTTATGCTAGCAAGGATAGGCCAGACGTTTGATATATGCTAGCAATAATAGGTCAAACTTCTGTTTTGCTAGCAAGGATAGGCCAGACTTTTGTTTACACTACCAAGAATAATCCAGATCTTGTTATGTACTAGAAAGAATAATCCAGATTTTGTTATGTACTAGCAAGAATAATCCATATTTTGTTATGTACTAGCAAGAATAATCCAGATTTTGTTATGTACTAGAAAGAACATGCCAGACTTTTGTTATGCAGGAAACTCTCTACTGTAGAGAGCGGAACAACAACACAACTCCTTCAGATCATCAGGGGAAGTACCCCCCCCCCAAACAAGTGTTTCGGCCCTTTATATACTAGCAAGAATGTGTCAGAATATTGTTGTTCATTGGCAAGGTTACGCCAACCTCCTGTTGTTTCGTAGGTGGTACAGACTAGACTAATGTTTATTAGTTAGTACAGGACTGAACTGACTGGAGCGACTGACAGACATTTAGAAGGACTGGACTGACTGGAGCGACTGACAGACATTTAGAAGGACTGGACTGACTGGAGCGACTGGCAGACATTTAGAAGGACTGGACTGACTGGAGCGACTGGCAGACATTTAGAAGGACTGGACTGACTGGAGCGACTGGCAGACATTTAGAAGGACTGGACTGACTGGAGCGACTGGCAGACATTTAGAAGGACTGGACTGACTTCAGCGACTGACAGACATTTAGAAGGACTGAGCGGACCGGACTGATAGACAAACAGACAGACAGACATTTAGAAGGACTAAACGGACCGGACTGATAGACAAACAGACAGACATTTAGAAGGACTGAGCGGACCTGACTGATAGACAGACAGACAGACAGACATTTAGAAGGACTGAACGGACCTGACTGATAGACAAACAGACAGACATTTAGAAGGACTGAACGGACCGGACTGATAGACAGACAGACATTTAGAAGGACTGAACGAACCGGACTGATAGACCGACAGACAGACAGAAAGACATTTAGAAGGACTGAACGGACCGGACTGATAGACAGACAGATAGAAATTTAGAAGGACTGAACGGACAGGACTGATAGACAGACAGACAGATAGACATTTAGAAGGACTGAACGGACCGGACTGATAGACAGACAGACAGACAGACATTTAGATGGACTGAATGGACCGGACTGATAGACAGACAGACAGACATTTAGAAGAACTGGACTGACCGCACCGATAGACAGACAGACAGACAGACACTTAGAAGGACTGGACTGACCTCACCGATAGACAGACAGACAGACATTTAGAAGGACTAAACAGACCGGACCGACCGACCAACGGACAGATGGACGAACGAACCAAATAGACTGAAGGACTGGACAGACAGACAGACACTGAGAATAAGGACGTGAAGACAATGAGCATTTGGAAAGATAAGAGAGATAAGTCCCTGCCTCGCCCCTCCCTCCCCCTCTCCCATTGTGACTTTTATGGCGCTTCATACACGCATTTTCACCGTTTTTATGTAACAGGAACTCTTCCCTATCCCAATACTGGGATATTATCATCTTTGTTTTGATGTGGAGGATCTATTAGGAATTACTTAACAAAGACATTTACACAGTACTTGAAACTTGGGGGTGGGGGATCGGGAAGCAGGTTATTTGAAGAGATACTTATAACATGCTAATTTATATATGTAAAGCAGACTAAATGGACATGTATGGGTGGAGCTTGGAGAGTAACACGTTGTTTTTTTTTAGTGCTGTCCTTCGGTCGAACGAGTGTTTATTTGGAGTAAAATATTTTGATTTCTCACACTCTTAGGAGTTGGATCTTTCTGGGTCAGTGAATTGTTGGTTTATACTCGATCGAAGAGGCTAAAGTTGTTGCTTTATGCTGGTTAGACGATGCTAAAGTTGTTGGTTTATACTGGTTAGACGAGGCTAAAGTTGTTGGTTTATGCTGGTTAGACGAGGCTAAAGTTGTTGGTTTATGCTGGTTAGACTAGGCTAAAGTTTTTGGTTTATACTGGTTAGACTAGGCTAAAGTTGTTGGTTTATACTGGTTAGACGAGGCTAAAGTTTTTGGTTTATACTGGTTAGACGAGGCTAAAGTTGTTGGTTTATACTGGTTAGACGAGGCTAAAGTTTTTGGTTTATACTGGTTAGACTAGGCTAAAGTTGTTGGTTTATGCTGGTTAGACGAGACTAAAGTTTTTGGTTTTTACCCGCTCGACGAGGCTAAAGGTGTTGCATTTTACTCGTTAGACAAGGTTAAATCTGAAAGTTGTTGATTTATACTGGTTAAACAGGCTGAAGTTGTTGGTTTACACTGGTTAGACAGGCTGAAGTTGTTGGTTTATACTGGTTAGACAGGCTGAAGTTGTTGGTTTATACTGGTTAGACAGGCTGAAGTTGTTGATTTATACTCGTTATACGAGGATAAAGTTGTTCGTTTATACTCGGCCGACGAGGCTAACATTGATGGTTTATACTCAGTCGACGACGCTAAATTTACTGTTGTAACGTTCACGTGACCAAATAACCAGTGTTTCTCACTGTCTGTTAAGGTAGAACCGAGACTTCTAACTGTATTCTACGACACACTGTAACTAAGCCCCGTTGTCCTTGCAAACTTTTTTTTTGGGGGGGAGGGGGAGGAAGGGTGGGTATTACTCACCGCTTTTAACGAAATAACTTATTACTTCCATCAACGTCACGTCACGCTGTCTGATTTTGAATGACACACTCTGACGAATAATTAAAATAACAGACCATTTCTGTCGCCCTTGGAGGACGGTACAGGTGGTGTACAGAAACTGTCCAGGTGTTTTTATATTTTTCTCGTCTTAACAATTGTTGTCCGTTTTACTCTGTTCTTGCATTTGTAGGCAGTTTATAGTATAGATGGCTCTCGACATACGTAAATCCGTACTTACGTAAGAAATTTCCGAATGTATGATAATATTTGAAAGTGTCTACGCAAAACATTCGAAATACGTGCGAAGTCAACCGGTGCGCAAGAATGCGCACCTCAGGAAGGCGAGCTGGCTAAGTGTTCATAGTTTCTGTTCATCTCTTACTGGGCCTACATTTCCGTGATATAGCCAACGGGTTTTTTATTTGTTCTTATTTACAACCATTGTTATATTGTGCGTCTGACTGGCATGAAATATTCACGTGAAGAAAGAAAAAAAAACTAGCTCCCAACTGTGTTTCAGTCGATTTAAAATGTGAAATTGATAATGATAGAAAACTATGAACAAAAAGAGGCAACATCATGTCGAGAATTGCAAAAGCAGAATCAATCTTCAAGAATCTTGAGAACATATGGAATTCAAAAGTTATAAGCACAAAAGCCAAGTTAAGACTATTCAATTCGAATGTAATATCCACCCTCATTTATGCATGCGAAGGTGGAAAATAATTCTTTTGAAAACAAATGCATAAGGAAAATACTCGGCATCAAGTGGAATGAATTCAAGAACAATGCAGAGATAAGACAGATGACTGAACAACAACAACCAGTCTCATGGGTGATCAGGAAAAGGAGATGGACATATGTTGGTCTCTTGATGAGAAGAAATGATCAGAGAATCCCGAAACAAGCTATCATGTGGAACACAACAGGCCAAAGAAAAAGAGGCAGACCGCGTGAAACTCTGAAGAGGACATTGTTAAGAGAGGCCAAATTAACAGGCATAAAATCCTTTGATGAGGTTGAAAGACTCGCCGAGGATAGGAAAAATTGGCGAACTACTTTGCGAGCCCTATGTGACGTTTAACGGCACGGGAAGGATATAAGATATAAGATCATGTCGCTGGCGTGCGTCGTATTCTGAAAAGTTAAGTGGATGTTTGTGGAGGTGAGTTTATGTTCGATCACGAACCTCATTTGATGAAGTTGACGACATAAGAGCAGGTTATATGTTTGTGCATGTAAAGGTGGATTCGTGTGGTACCTACTGAGCATGTTTAGCGAGGGTGGACTTTAAGTCTGAGGATGCATTAGAGCTTAATTTTCGTATGCGTCAGTTATGTGTCCGATAGATATGATTCGTACAGTACCAACATAGACGTTGTCTGTTGTTCGTGCTTGGTTGCAGATATCTGGATAACAGGGACGTAGTGATTATCTAATCAAGCACAACAGGGAGTCACTTTACAACATTTTCATTTCTTCTCTCGTTATTTTTTAGGAATAACAGTTTATCTGTATGCAGTGCTTTTACACTATCCGCATTTATTAATAAATACCTATATTGATATAACAGAAACGCAATCGCCCCGACTTTGATGATTGCATGAATTCTTTCCATAGAAGAATAGAAGAGACCAGACAAACAAAAATGATGTATGCTCAAGAGATGAAGAAAACAACGCCGAGAGATAGATCAAGACAGAAATGGATACAACATAGAAGAGGATACATAGAAAACTCACCAACGAAGAGAAGAGAAGATTAGGAATAGAGAGGAATGGTGGTGAACTTTGTCCGCAGAAATGGGCCTTAATGGCTTGGGGAAAGGCAGAAGCAGGAAGATGTCTTCTCTCATTTTGAACATGTTATATTTATTGTTGTTTTTGTTGTTTGGCACAGGTCAAGTTGAAATAAGAGAAACTTCAGACCTTAAGCAAGAATTCATATAAACTGGGAATATATATTAACAGACAAAAACACAGATAATGAAAAGTAATACTGCAAGCAAAAAGCCTCATGGTAATCGAGGAAGTAGTGGAAGTAGAGTATTTCACATATTTAGGCAGCAAAGTGGATAAATACGGGGGAACAGAAAAGGATGTTAAAGCTAGAATAATCAAGGTCAGGACAGAATTTATCCAACTTAACAAAATATGGTCATCTAAGAACATCAAAACAAGAAACAAACTTTGGCTTTTCAATGCAAATGTAAAGACTGTCCTGCTATATGGTTCGGAGACATGGGTTATGACCAAGACAATACAACAGAGGATACACACATTCATGAACTACTGCTTGAGGAGGATTTTAAACATTAAATGGCAGGACAAGATCAGGAACGAGGAGGTCTGAAAAAGGGCAGGACAAAAACCTATGAACTTACAAATGATGTCTAGGAAGTGGAGGTGGATTGGCCACACTCTGAGGAAACCCGACACCAGCATAGAAAGATAGGCACTGACATGGAATCCTCAAGAAAACAGAAAACGAGGAAGACCTGGACTTTATCTGTGGCCTATGCTCTCAGGGGAGTGAAAGACGAAGATGAAGATGATGATGATGATAATGATGATGATGATGATGAAATAAGACAACATTTTGTTACAAATAAGGAAAGAGACGACTGAGTGGTAGCTAATTATGAAGCGGGGAAATTCTAGAGAATACTGACTTCTGTTCTTATGTTGCTCTTTCCTGAAAATAAGTATTCTCACGGCAGAGACCAGAGCTGAAACTTGGCAACAGGAGAATAAGAGAGTGGATAGAGAACTGTTGTGACGTTGTGATTCATAAAGATGATCTTCACGTAGATGACCGGGCATATCACACTGAATGACAACAACGACGACGACGACGAAGATTGATTGATTGATTGGTTTAATGTTTGATTGGTTGATTGATCAAAAGGGTTATAAATTGGGCACGCAGGCCTGTCTGACATTCTGCCACTTATCACACAACTTTCACTCTGTTCCAGACATCCTGCAAACATGCTGCTCATATAACCAACATAACTAACATTGAAAAGCTGAGAGACATAAAATAAAATATAACATTTACGTTTCGCTCTCATCCATGCACTCAGTACAGAAAGTAACTACATACATGTATAAATGACTACAGAAAGTAACTACATACATATATAAATGACTACAGAAAGTAACTACATACATATATAAATGACTACAGAAAGTAACTACATACATATATAAATGACTACAGAAAGTAACTACATACATATATAAATGACTACAGAAAGTAACTACATACATATATAAATGACTACAGAAAGTAACTACATACATATAAATGACTACAGAAAGTAACTACATACATATATAAATGACTACAGAAAGTAACTACATACATATATAAATGACTACAGAAAGTAACTACATACATATGTAAATGACTACAGAAAGTAACTACATACATATATAAATGACTACAGAAAGTAACTACATACATATATAAATGACTACAGAAAGTAACTACATACATATATAAATGACTACAGAAAGTAACTACATACATATATAAATGACTACAGAAAGTAACTACATACATATGTAACTGACTATCTTCTTCTTCTTCTTTCCGAGCCATTAAGGCCCATAGCTGCAGATAAAATTCGCGTCCATTCCTCTCTATTCCTAATCCTCTCTCTCCAGCGGGTGACACCACTTTCTTTTATATCCTCTTCTATTTTGTCTTTCCATCACCCCCTTGTGCTTGTTTCTGTCATATTTTGTGCATACATCATTTTCGTTTGCCTGTTCTCTTTCATTCTTTCTACATGCCCCAGCCAGCGTAGTCTGTTCAGTTTCAAGACATTTATAATTCGTTTGGATTTAAATAAGCTATTCATTTCAGTGTTCTTTCTAGCTCTCCATTCTCCACTGTTGGTATCCTTTATCGGACCAAAGATTCTTCTTAGGATCTTGTTCTCAAAGATCTACAACTGTTGTTCATTTTTCTTTGTTGTACTCCACGTTTCTGATCTATACATGACGGCTGGTCTTATTATAGTTTTGTAGATGGTTATTTTGGTGTTTTGCAACTGACTAATAATTGACCATCTACCGAACAAAATTTCAGTACTATTCAGAATAAATAATTAACTGAATTCGGTGTCTGTAAGAGCAGTCTGAATAACTATTTAGTTCTATGAATTATGGAGGCATGTAGTCGACATCAAATAGATATTGGAAAAGTTTGTAGTTTTAGGAAGGAGTATAGTTTATATTTTTTATACAGGATGGGAAGGTATTCCAAAAATGAGCAGCAGAATAAGTAAAGTTTTTATTGTAAAGATCAAGTCTAGGTTTTGGAAGATATATGTTGTTTAAGCGTTGGCTACACTTTGGGCTAAATTTAAACAGGTTCTATAGATAAAGCGGAGGATGACGTGAAAGAATTTGATTTACCAATTTGGATTTGTTGAAGAGGAACATGTTCTTAAGAGGCAATATTTTGATACGTTTGTGCTGGTTAGTTGTTTGTGCTTGATCTTTGTCACTGATAAGTTCTACTGCTCGCTTTTGAAGTGAGTAAAGCTTCTTTGTATTTGACACTGAGCAACCATCTCAGATTGTTGAGCAATAGTCTAAATGTGTTTGTATATGTGATATGGAGTATGTCTTCCTTCTGTCGTGATCGATGAGGTGGTATACTTTTTGGCCGATGAGTTTTGTTAGACCTTGCACATGGGAGTTCCAGGTCAGATGTTGGTCAATATTAAGACCTTGTGTTTTGTGTACGCTAACGTTTTCTATCTGTTATGTTTCCGTAAAGAGCCGAAGAGTTGTTTTTGTTCGTGTTTTGTAGTTTGTTTCGTGTTGTTATGAGCACTGATTTTGTTTCATCAGTATTTATAATAATACCATTGTTGTTGCTCCATTTAATTAGATTGTTTAACTCGACCTGAAGAGTTGAGTTTATGTTAGTACAGTCGTAGTCACTGGTGCAATTCATCGGCAAAAAGGTCACAAGAAGAGTGTTTAAGATGAAGTGGAAGATCATTGATATAGATATCAAAGAGCAATGGGCCTAGGATAGAACCTTTAGGAACAACACTGTCAGCTATGGCAGAATTTGACAGAGAATTGTTGAAGAATACTACCTATTGTCTGCCTGAAAGAAATCATGCCATTAATTCTATTAGGCCAGGGAGCAGTCTATAAGTCATTATTTTTTTTTTACAAGAATATAGTGGTCAATCATATCAAATGCCTTTTTAAAGCCGACAAAGATGGCACCACATAGTCTGTCGTCATTTATGCCTGCTAACCAGTTTTGTAATTCTGGTGAGAGCTGTGTGGCAGGAATGATTGGGTCTAAAGCCTGACTGAATGTCTATGAGTAAATTGTTCTCTTGCATGTGTAGTAGAGTTAATTTGTGTATGTGTTTTTCGAGTGGTTTTGATTATGGATATTGGTCTGTATTTCGTAGGATTGTTGGATTAGCCAGATTTAAAGCGAGGATACACTTTAACAGTTTTAAAAGCCGTAGGGAAATAACATTTTGCAATGCGCTGATTATAAATGTATGTTAGTGTAAGTGAAATGATAGGTGCAGCATAACGTAAGATCTTATTGCTAATATCGCCAAGCCCAGATATATTGTTGTTTTATAAAGATAAAAGATAGCTGTAAACTTCTCTAACTGTTAAGAATAGAATGTGTAACTGCTTAAAATTAGTACAGGTGCTATCCAGGAATGTTTGTAGTTCATGTAAGTCGCATACAGGAGCTGGTATTGATGATTTAAGAACATTGATTTCTTCTCTGAAATGAGTACTGATATGTGAGCTAGTGTTTGCATTTTTACTGGCTTGAAAATCAAATTCTTTATTTGCTAGGGTATTTGCTAGGAAGTTACAATTCGAATTGCAAAGGCAGCATTTACCTTCAAGAATCTTGAGAATGTACAGTATTCAAAAGTTATAAGCACAAAAACCGAGTTAAGATTATTCAATTCAGATGTAATATTCACCCTCATGTATCCATGTGAAAGCTGGAAAACAATTAAAGAAATAGACATGAAATTAGATTCTTCTGAAAAAAAAATGCCCCAGGAAAATACTCAGTATAAATTGGAACGAATTCAAGAACAAGGAAGAGATAAGACAGATGATCAAATTAAAGCCTTTCTCACGGGTGGTCAGATCAGAAAAAGAAGATAGACATATGTCGGTCATATGATAAGTAGAAACAAGCAGAGAATCCCAAAAATAAGCTTTCAAGTGGAACACAAAAGCCCGAAGAAAAAGAGATCGACCAAGTGAACTCTAAAGAAGACAATGTTAAGAGAGGCCAGTTTAGTGGGCATAACATCCCGTGATGAAGTTGAAAAGCTCCCCCCTAAAACAGGACATCTTGGCAAACTACTGTGCGAGCCCTATGTGACGTTTAACGGCAGGGGAAGGACTTAAGATGTAAGATAAGATTTATGACTTTGCAAATCGATTTACTGTCTGATGTATTCTGTACTAGATTAAAAAGTTATTTTTTCCTGACTTATTAAGTACTGAACTTTGCTTCTGAGTGAACGACTTGTCCTGAAGTCCTTGATTTTGTGCGCCCGGTCACGCTCTCTCGCGAAGAAGAAGAAGAAGAAGAAGAGGAAGAAGAAGAAGAAGAAGAAGAAGAAGAAAGTATATTCTCTTCACGAAATACTTTGTCAATTTTTTTAGGAAAAGGTAAATATGCTTCGGCAAATAGAAGCACATCAGATCTAAGTTATCCGAACCTGTTTTATGTAATATATAGTACAAAACTCTCGTCTTGTCTGTTATCTACTAGTAACTACTAGCTGGTGTTCTCTGCAGCCGAAGCTGTGAAGGTGTTGAAGCGCAGCATCTTATCCGCGAACCCGCGTTGCTGCTATTTTGTCAGTCCCTGAGAAGAGATAAAAAGCAAAGGGTGTGCAATGTGTTAGGAGGGTTGGCATCGTCCTCTTGAAATCGGCCCTTCAAAGGGTCAATGGGTCAGCCTACCCCGTTGTTTTCTGTCAGGGATACCTGTGTATGTTTTTATCTTGTGATACGGGGCGTGTAGTCTCTTGTTCTGATGCATATGGTCGGGCACCATCTGATTTATTTATATTCGTGGAATATAAGGAACAAATATATCCATACTACAAGAGCTTAATATTGAGGAAGGCTGGCTAGTAAAGAGGATTAAACAGAGAAAACTTAAATATTTTGGACACATTAAACGTCATGATAATCTAGAGAAGACCGTTTTGGAAGGGTACATAATGGGAAAAAGAAAGAGAGGAAGACCAAGGCGAAGATGGCTGCAAGACATCGTTGATGATCTGCAAATGGGTGCAGCAGCAGCAGGCCATCTTGCTCACAACCGAGAGGCCTACAGGAGTTCTGTTAGGGAGGCAAAGTTCCACAAGGGACATGCAAATGAATGAAATGAAATGGAATATAAGGACGTGTAGCACTGAAGTTTCTGATATTGTGATGTGGAGTAAATGATTGTTTCTAAATAAACCCAAAACGTTACCCGAGCTGGCCTCATGTAGTGGAGTTTCATATGTAAGTTACTGTATGTCTGACGCTGGTGTATTGTAAATGTGGACACGAGACGTGCTCACTGTTAACTGTACTGAATGTATTTTCAAGCAGGTTTGAGATTTCTGTAAAATAATACCATCATCAGTGATTTTCATTACAATTTGATGATATATTGATTTATTTCATTGAATTCATGGACACTACTGAAGTGTTTATCATTTGGGCGCACTTAATGTTTGCTGGTGTCAAGTGATTATAATTGCATTATAATACAATTTATTCATTTCACATGAATCATAATGTGTATAATGCAACATTGTTCATTTGCATTGAGTCATTTATTGATGATGATAAAAACGCAGGCAATGATACTGCCACTTTTCAGATATGATGTCTTGAGTTAGCAAGATAATAATATATGTGATAAATATGCGTCGGCTAACTTACCATTTGGTAATATGTTTGAGTGCTTAAAGGGAAAGCCAAGAGCTTTGAAGTAGATGTTGAAAATTATTAAGAGCGTCACATGAAGTGATGGATGGATTTGTGGTCATATTTGACTTCATAACCATTTTCACCTTTGTTTGATGTTATTTTGTTAGTGAAAACAGTCAGCTTTTGTGTCTTTGTATGAATCTGGTAATATGTGTTACGTCAGTGTTCTGTGGTTAAACTTATTATTAGTTTTTACCTTGATCAATATGTATTTATGAGTGGTGATTGATGTTGTTAACGAATGAGCTGAGTTCACGTGTTGATTTTCTTGATGTAAGAAAAAGAGATAGCAAACTTGACATATGAAAGGTCCAGAACCTGGGTTGGTAATAGTTGGGACAGGTGCAGTTTGGGAACCCATGTACGGGCTGTACTTTATGTTGGAACTAGATTTAGTTACAAACCGTTGTAATTTAAGCCAAACACTAGAGAAAACCTCCTGTGATATAGATAATAATAATAATAATAATAATAATAATGAGACAAGCATCACCGGACAATATTTTACAAATGCTTCGTTAGCAGACACATCTACCGGGGGGGGGGGGGGGTATGGTGATCCCTTCCCTGTGAGCCAGGCTTGGCCTGTTACTGGGGGTACCACGGAGAGGTGGGACAGGGTCTTGGTCAGCTGTGGTTCGCTAACCCTGATGCTAGCATCTCATCTATGGGTCGCTGATTTGCCTTATCTGACAGCGTCTTCGCATCATATAGTACAGATATAGAATACTCATGATTCTTTGGACTCTTCTTTATTTCCCACAGCCATGATGTCTGGACAAACTTCCTGTACCCAGAGGATTTCTTTAAAGACTAGACTTCATCTTTTCACTTCCGGCTTCATAGTTCTTGTGATCAGCGTTTCTCACCCCAGCGAGGCTGTAACTTGCGGGGAGACAAACCCAAACAACAATTTTATAGACTTCAGCGAGCCACTCACACCTGGGCCGTTTCATGACCTGACTACACGAGAATTACAAGAGGTAAAGTCGTTTACTGTTTTTGTTTCGTTTTCTTTTCGTTTTTTCTTTCAGAATCATTTTTTCATATACTATGCTATATTTAGAACCGACACTGTAGCAGTAATTTCAGAGTTTACGTATGCGAGGGTGATTCAAAATATAACATTATTTTTTATTACATTTTAAAAATATGATTGAAAACTCCCTACCACTTCTAAACATAGTCACCATCACCTTCATTGTAGGTCAAGATTCCTCGAGGAAAACAAATAACTCTGTAGCCAGCTATGCATGATTTCTTTAATCTCTTTGGCCGTATTAAATTTCTTTCTTTCTAGCGCTTCTCTGATTTACCCAGACACTTTATAATCCCATGGTGCGATGTCAGGTGAATCTGAGGATGTGGAAGACACTATTTCGACATGTGTTGAAATACTGCACCTGCTTTAAATATTTTGGACATATTAAACGTCATGAGAATTTAGAGAAGACCGTCTTGGAAGGAACCATAATTGGAAAAAGAAAAATACAGGTACACCAAGGCGAAGATGGCTGCAAGACATCGTTGATAATCTGCAAATGGATGCATCAACAACACGGCATCTTGCTTACAACCGAGAGACCTACAGGAGATGTGTTAGGGAGGCACAGTTATGCAAGGAATATGAAAATCACTGATTGATTAACTGCTGCCCTTGCTGTACGAGTCCGAGCTGCAAACAAAGAACTGATCAAACAGCTGCGGTTTGAACTGACTGAAGGTTTCAGTAGGCATTAAACCAGATCACTTCATTCCTCAGTATTCACAGTGGTTCCTCTGGACGCGTAATTTTCCAGGATTTGGCCTTTACATTCCCAGAAGAGCGTGAACGTAGATTTTCTGTCCAATGGAATTGTTTGGAACTTCTTTTTTCCCCCATTATTCCTTGCTGACTCGCTTTGTCTCTGGCTGGAAATAACGTGCCGAACAGTTGTTCCCAGTGACTACGTCGCAGAAGGCTATCTCATTCAACTTCAAAACATCGCCAAAGAGCTTCATAAACATGTTCATGACGTTCTTTAAGATCTGGTGTGAGTTCTTTTGATACCCACCTGTCGGAGACTTTTGAGTACTGCCGAACTTCGTGCATGATATTGTGTCCCGAGCCGTAACTTATCTTCAGTTCTCCAACCACTTCATCGTCGTTTTCCCGTACCAGTCGTTCCACTGGAACTTTAGCGTCAGGCCTATTGCCAAGGTGAGATCGACCGAATTTAAATGCATTTGCTAAACTTGACACCCCACTTTTAAACTTCTGATGCTATTCATATACCTGCTGAAACGAAGCACGTGTTCCCTATGCCGCCTCTTTATTCTGTAATGAATATCTGCAGATGTCTGATCTACACTACCCAACAAAAGAGTAAGTGCGTGCTGTTCTTCTCTCGTACATGCTTCTGTAGGAGCAGCCATCTTTGATCTGGTCTACTGACGTCATATATCAAAAATGGCCATCGGGACTCCGCACACATACAGCTAGAAAAGAACGGCATAGCGTATCTAATACTATAACATCGATCACTCGATTCACATTGTATAGAGGAAAACCAAGATTACATTTTGACTCGCCGTTGTCTATTTACTACTTTTGCAGCAAATACATATATTTGTTGTTTTTTTTCTTATTTCAAACTGAATTTTTTTCACTCGAAAAAGTGACTTTTATCAACTAATTTATGCTGATTAAGACAGTGCAGATGAGATCGGGACTCGTACAAAACTTGTTCGAGCGGCAAAGATGATGGTCTTTTCTAACTATCAAATAATCTTCCTATTTTTATATAACAATTTTCACTGCATATTTTCTTTAATCTTCACTAATGTTTTTATAACGCGAATAAGATGAGAACGCATCATTATCACGTGACTGAAGCTTTGACCAATGAAATGTTCACAGCTGCGCGTATTTCTTGAGAATGACCCGGATATTCGAGCAGTTGATCCGGCGATGGCCACTATGACCAGCAGCTACATCCACTCAGTGGATCTGTTTCTAGCAAGCAAGTCTGACATCTTGGAATATCTGGATCACAACGGTGAGTACCGTTTTTATTTTGAATCTTCTCTTGCCAACAGCCATGATGTCTGGACAAACTTCCTGTACCCAGAGGTTTTCTTTAAAGACTAGACTTCATCTTTTCACTTCCGGCTTCATAGTTCTTGTGATCAGCGTTTCTCATCCCAGCGAGGCTGTAACTTGCGGGGAGACAAACCCAAACAACAATTTTATAGATTTCAGCGAGCCACTCACACCTGGGCCGTTTCATGACCTGACTACACGAGAATTACAAGAGGTAAAGTCGTTTACTGTTTTTGTTTCGTTTTCTTTTCGTTTTTTCTTTCAGAATCATTTTTTCATATACTATGCTATATTTAGAGCCGACACTGTAGCAGTAATTTCAGAGTTTACGTATGCGAGGGTGATTCAAAATATAACATTATTTTTTATTACATTTTAAAAATATGATTGAAAACTCCCTACCACTTCTAAACATAGTCACCATCACCTTCATTGTAGGTCAAGATTCCTCGAGGAAAACAAATAACTCTGTAGCCAGCTATGCATGATTTCTTTAATCTCTTTGGCCGTATTAAATTTCTTTCTTTCTAGCGCTTCTCTGATTTACTCAGACACTTTATAATCCCATGGTGCGATGTCGGGTGAATCTGCAGGATGTGGAAAACACTATTTCGACATGTGTTGAAATACTGCACCTGCTTTAAATATTTTGGACATATTAAACGTCATGAGAATTTAGAGAAGACCGTCTTGGAAGGAAACATAATTGGAAAAAGAAAAATACAGGTACACCAAGGCGAAGATGGCTGCAAGACATCGTTGATAATTTGCAAATGGATGCATCAACAACAAGGCATCTTGCTTACAACCGAGAGACCTACAGGAGATGTGTTAGGGAGGCATAGTTATGCAAGGAATATGAAAATCACTGATCGATTAACCGCTGCCCTTGCTGTACGAGTCCGAGCTGCAAACAAAGAACTGATCAAACAGCTGCGGTTTGAACTGACTGAAGGTTTCAGTACGCATTAAACCAGATCACTTCATTCCTCAGTATTCACAGTGGTTCCTCTGGGCACGTAGTTTTCCAGGATTTGGCCTTTACATTCCCAGAAGAGCGTGAACGTAGATTTTCTGGCCAATGGAATTGTTTGGAACTTCTTTTTTCCCCCATTATTCCTTGCTGACTCGCTTTGTCTCTGGCTGGAAATAACGTGCCGAACAGTTGTTCCCAGTGACTACGTCGCAGAAGGCTATATCATTCAACTTCAAAACATCGCCAAAGAGCTTCATAAACATGTTCATGACGTTCTTTAAGATCTGGTGTGAGTTGTTTTGATACCCACCTGTCGGAGACTTTTCGGTACTGCCGAACTTCGTGCATGATATTGTGTCCCGAGCCGTAACTTATCTTCAGTTCTCCAACCACTTCATCATCGTTTTCCCGTACCATTCGTTCCACTGGAACTTTAGCGTCAGGCCTATTGCCAAGGTGAGATCGACCGAATTTAAGTGCATTTGCTAAACTTGACACCCCACTTTTAAACTTCTGATGCTGTTCATATACCTGCTGAAACGAAGCACATGTTCCCCATGCTGCCTCTTTATTCTGTAATGAATATCTGCAGATGTCTGATCTACACTACCCAACAAAAGAGTAAGTGCGTGCTGTTCTTCTCTCGTACATGCTTCTATAGGAGCAGCCATCTTTGATCTGGTCTACTGACGTCATATATCAAAAATGGCCATCGGGACTCCGCACACATACAGCTAGAAAAGAACGGCATGGCGTATCTAATACTATAACATCGATAACTCGATTCACATTGTATAGAGGAAAACCAAGATTACTTTTGGACTCGCCGATGTCTATTTACTACTTTTACAGCAAATACATATATTTGTTGTTTTTTTTTTCTTATTTCAAACTGAATTTTTTTCAGTCGAAAAGGTGACTTTTATCAACTAACTTATGGTGATTAAGACAGTGCAGATGAGATCGGGACTCGTACAAAACTTGTTCGAGCGGCAAAGATGATGGTCTTTTCTAACTATCAAATAATCTTCCTATTTTTATATAACAGTTTTCACTGCATATTTTCGTTAATCTTCACTATTTTTTTTATAACGCGAATAAGATGAAAGCGCATCATTATCACGTGACTGAAGCTCTGACCAATGAAATGTTCACAGCTGCGCGTATTTCTTGAGAATGACCCGGATATTCGAGCAGTTGATCCGGCGATGGCCACTATGACCAGCAGCTACATCCACTCAGTGGATCTGCTTCTAGCAAGCAAGTCTGACATCTTGGAATATCTGGATCACAACGGTGAGTACCGTTTTTATTTTGAATTTACGTTCTTAGAAGTGATTACGCTTCCAGACTACACACCTCTTTAAAGAAGAACAAATAAGTTTTTAGTT
Organism: Achatina immaculata; assembly: GCA_009760885.1. Taxonomy (NCBI): domain Eukaryota; kingdom Metazoa; phylum Mollusca; class Gastropoda; order Stylommatophora; family Achatinidae; genus Lissachatina; species Lissachatina immaculata. The sequence continues at coordinate 21,556,219 of CM019696.1, read as the reverse complement.
CGTTATACTTCATGTCGGGTGTAATTTAGCACAAATCTTCAACTAATTCCCCAGGGGATGTACACTCTCTCATGGAATCCAAGAGAGGGCTTTCCAGTTGTAAAGATAGGAACCTAACTCATTTTGGTGCCCGGGTTAAGGAAAGGTAACCAGGCGTGATGCTGATCATGTCACTATCTAGTATGTGTACAGGTCATCATATTCAACAGGTCAAGGAAAATATGGACACTATAACTATGAGGCGTACCTAAAACGTTCGGTAAATGGTATCAGAAAACAAACAAATCAGAAGATACAAATAATATTACATTTGCTGGCCTTCAAAATAATCGCCATCCTTCACAACACACAGCAAAGGGCTCTGTAGGAATCGATCGCAGAACCGCTGTCAGAGATTCCTGGATTTCAGCCACGTCCGCAAAATGGAACAAACCGGGAACAGATCTTCCGCTTACTCCAAAAATCACCGACGATAACGCACACCGCGTTTTTGTTAATGCCCAGGTCCTTTGCCATCAATCGTAAAGTCCGTCGCTATCTCGTGCCAGCATTTGTCGCACTCGCTCGATCATGTCTGTGGTTCTGCTTGTCGACGGCTGGCCCGAACGTGGCTCATCATCAATCATTTCTTTCCCCTGGTGAAAGTGTTTGAACAAGCCGTAAACACATTTTCTGCTTACGGCTTCCGTCCCGTACACTTGCACCAACGTTTCGTGCGTCTCCGTCGCCGTTTTCCCATATTTGTACCAGAACTTGATGTTCACTCTTTCCTACATTGCACTGTGACCCTACCTCTCACATTGACTACGTTCCAAGGCCCGCACCGAGTTTACCCTGTCGGTCACGTGTACTCCGCGCTAGGTGGCGCTTCTCGACGTGTCTCTAGATAGCCCGTGCATGGCCACTCACCTGGCCCATGATGCCGTTGAAATATCGGACCATTCATCGAACTTTTTAAACACACTACATATATCATTTATGAGCCTATGTTGTCTGATTAACCTGGAAAAATTTTTTAAAAAGGTACTTAAGACATGCTTTAAAGTCCTACAAGCTGGGACAGGGTCTTGTTCAGCTCATCGTTAGCCAACTCAGATGCTAGCATGTCAACTATGATTCGCAGATCACCAATCGGACAATGTCTTCTCTCCCTGCCTTAAAGTATCCAAGAATTACTTAACTAGGTTAGTCAGAATCTAAACAAGTCATTAAGACAGACAAGTCTCTGAGCGGACACTATTGAACTCGACCTGGGAGAGGTAACCGGCAAAAGCAAACTGGGTCAGATGTACCCGAGGATCTGAAGAAGAGCAGATTGTGTGGAAAAGTAGGTGAAGTTTTGTACAGCCGGTTCAGGAAAAGCTCTGTCAGACACGGTTAATTTCTCTCACAGTTATTGTTGTTGTTGTAGTGTGTTATTGTTTGGTGAAATTCAGAATCAGCATTTACAAGAAGGAAATGAATATACCACCAGTTTTGCTGAAAGGTGTACATCGCAGGATGTGAGGGGCTGGATGAAGAGATATAAACAAAACGATGATTTTATAAACTATTTATGATGTCTCACAAATCTCTATGGTTGACTACTGCTGAGTGAAAATACAAACGATGGATACGCATACACATATAATAACGATAGCGTTCAACATGATCAGTAAAAGTAAATTATATGAAAGTAAGAAATAAGATAGAAGGACAACAATTTCACTATAGAAATGTTACACCTTTTATATTTTCATTTTCTTCTTCTTCTTATCTGTCTGCTTATGCCATCAGCGTCGCAGGGAGCCTAAAGTGAGGGTCCTGGGTGGCTACCATGTTACGTTGCCTCAGTGGACTTTTGTCCCTTTCTTTCTACTTTTTCCTTGGTCGTCCGCGCGCCCTATATCCAGGTGTCTTCGAGTTCAATGCTCGTGTAGCTGGTTTTCCTAGACTCATGCGTATCAAGTGCCCGAACCACTTAACTCCCTGGTTTTTCTACATTCACGCGTATCAAGTGCCCGAACCACTTAACTCCCTGGTTTTCGATGTAGTCCTAACGGGTGTTGATCCCACCATATGTCTGATTGTTTCATTTCGCACTTGATCCCATCTTCTCTTGTTTACCATTTTTTAAGCATTTCATCTCGCATGCTGTTATCTTTCTGTCATGTTATTTGGTGAGTGTCCATGTTTATTATTGACAACAGAGAATCTGAGTGAATATTGTTTGAAAGAGTTGTGTGTGTGTGTGTGTGCGTGTCCAACAAGATATTTGGATGTTTTAGGATTGGTGTAAGTTGATAGGTAACATTGTTTGCTTGATGAATTCTACATTCGATTTCTCTGTCTATTTCTCCATGCTATGGAAATGTGCTTACTAGATGTTATAATTCACTAACCTGCTTGAGATTGGTGTTATTTATATCAATGTTACATTCTCTCGGGGTTCTTCTTATCATTATTGCTTTTGTGTTATAGATATTTATTTTTACACTGTATTCTCTGCAGCTGCTGTTGTGGCTGTTGATTTGATTTTGCAGTTATTCATCATTTTAATGTATGAAGCTTTGGTTGCCAGCCAACATCAGTTCATTTAATTCCTCCGTCCCTACGTTTATATTTTGCTGATATATTCAATAACAGATAAATTTTACACACGGACTATGATGAGACGAGCAACCGTCTTGTTATGACCTTTCTCTTGCAGGTTTCTTTTCTCTTCCTGGCTTAACTGCTTTCATTTTCTTCCGGACTAAAAGCAAAACACCAAGTTCTTGATCACATAAAATCAGTTACCACTCTGGCTTTCAGCAAATTTCTTACACACGTAATGATGAACAAAGTTATCATATAAATGTTCTACAAGTCTTATAATAAGATCACATCTAGTTTATTTTGTTATGATAAGACTAATAATAAGAATGTCAATGATGCTGACGTAGGTTCATTGCCACATCGGAGAGCTCGTGTTGTGATGATCAGGGGAGATAAGACGCCACCTGTGGTAGAAGAATACGTGTGTGGACCCCTGCCATACATACAAAGATGTGACTTGCTGGACTTCGCTTCAAGGAGAAATCCCGTAGAGTTCAGTTTCAGGTAAGTTAAATATTAGAAAATGTTAAATTGGGTAAAATCAGACACGTAATTATGCATTACGAACACTAACAGAAAGAGCTTTAGAAGTACAGAAAGATCTCTACTTATGCTTCAATGATTACACCAAGGCATTTGACAAGGTGAAACATAATGAAATTATTAAAATGCTTGAAGACATCAATATAGACGGCAAAGACCTGAGGATTGTAAAACATCTATATTGGCAGCAAGAAGTAGCAGTTCGAATTGAAAATAGAACTGGAAAATACCAACCTATAAAACAAGAGGTGCGACAAGGATGTGTACTATCTCCAGACCTTTTTTCTCTGTATAGCGAGAATATTCTAAGAACAATCATCACAGAACCAGGCATAAAAATTGGAGGATACAATATTAACAACCTTCGGTATGCTGACGACACAGTACTGATAGCTGAGAACCAACAAGACCTGCAAAATCTCTTGGATAAAGTCGCCAAAGAAAGTGAACAGAAAGGCCTTACTTTGAACATCAAAAAGACAGAGACTATGGTTATATCTAAGAAACAGAATCCACCAGCATGCAGTATTAAATTAAACGGAACTATTCTAAAGCAGGTGCAGAAATTCAAATACCTTGGAGCAGTAATAACTTCACATGGGAAATGCAGAACAGAAATTAGGAACAGAATAGGCCAATCAAAGACTGCATTTCAGAGAATGAGAAACATATTAGCTAACATATCTTTATCAATGAATGTTAGAAAACGAGTCCTAAAATGCTATATTGAACCTATCTTGTTATATGGAAGTGAATCATGGACAAGAGGCAAGTCTGCACAAAAATCATTGGAAGCAGCAGAAATGTGGTTTATTAGAAGAATGTTGCAAATCCCCTGGACAGCAAAAATAACTAATGAAGAATGTATGAGAAGAACTGGAGAGACAAAAAACCTTGTCAAAAAGATAAGAGAGAGACAATGTACTTTCATAGGACATGCAATGAGAAGAGGGGGCATTGAAAATATTATAACAACAGGAAAAATAGAAGGAAGAAGATCAAGAGGAAGACCAAGAGAAATGATACTGGACAGTCTGACGGGATGGTGTGAGAGGAGATCACCAAGTGAGCTGATGGCCTGCATGAAGGATCGCGTACTCTGGAGAAGCATAATAGCCAACGCCAGTCGGCACGGCACATGATGATGATGATGAATTATGCATTAAATTGTTGAAATTAAGTACTTTAAGCTTAATTTGATAATTAGTAGGACCTTCATTATTGTGGATATATATCAATCTTGATCGCAACATAAAAGGCAAAAAAAAACCAAACATTCTATTAACAAAATAACACTAATCCTAATTTGTGTTTTAAATAGAAACTTGCTACCAAACGAACAAAGCGAAATCCGAGAGGTATTGAGGATTCTGTTTTCTACAGTGGTTCTAAAATTGTATTCAAGTGGCGACTTATTAAAGTGACTTATAATTTGTCGCAACCCTTACACCCCCACAACCACCTTTCACCTACTCACCAAGTCCCCTCCTGCAATTCCCCCTCCCCTTTTACAACTAGTATACGTTACACGACCTTCAAATATTGTCCTCCTCCTTGTGTCATCAATTTTCATGTGCTCTGCCATCTAGAACAGTGTTTCCCAACCTGTGTCTTCCGAGAACCACAAGTTGTCTGCGTCGCACTATAATGGCCATTATAAATTATAAAGTCAGGTAGACTGCTGGTGAATTGTTTGGTTTTTAAGTGGTGTCTAGAGATTTAAGACAATGAAAAATATATGGCGTTTCGATATTACTGTAGATAGAAGATGGTCCACAAGTTACATGTAGTTGAAAAATATTCCGTGGATGTAAAAAGATTGAAAAGAGCTGATCCTAGATAGGAAGATGGGTGCCCCTATAAACATAAAGGTGTATGGTGCAGTTTTACAAGGTGGCAGATGGAGTGAGAAAAGTGAGAAAAAAAAACGAATAGAAAGTACAACATCCGATATTTCGGCGTGAGCCTTTTTCGATGATTACATACGCAAACGAGACAAAAACGTATAACTAAACGTATAACGTATATAAAAACGTATAACTAAACTTCTAAGTTTTCACCTCCCTTTGGCACTCTCCACCCTAGGATTCGTCAGCGTCTTTGTGCCATCGAAACCAAATCCGCTTTCCAACGAATGCGCTGTATTGTTGAGGGGCACACTAAACTCCTCTCGGATCTTGACAGTCAGATCGCTCAACTCTCTGTCCGTCTCCGTCGCCGTTTTCCCATATTTGTACCAGAACTTGATGTTCACTCTTTCCTACATTGCACTGTGACCCTACCTCTCACATTGACTACGTTCCAAGGCCCGCACCGAGTTTACCCTGTCGGTCACGTGTACTCCGCGCTAGGTGGCGCTTCTCGACGTGTCTCTAGATAGCCCGTGCATGGCCACTCACCTGGCCCATGATGCCGTTGAAATATCGGACCATTCATCGAACTTTTTAAACACACTACATATATCATTTATGAGCCTATGTTGTCTGATTAACCTGGAAAAATTTTTTAAAAAGGTACTTAAGACATGCTTTAAAGTCCTACAAGCTGGGACAGGGTCTTGTTCAGCTCATCGTTAGCCAACTCAGATGCTAGCATGTCAACTATGATTCGCAGATCACCAATCGGACAATGTCTTCTCTCCCTGCCTTAAAGTATCCAAGAATTACTTAACTAGGTTAGTCAGAATCTAAACAAGTCATTAAGACAGACAAGTCTCTGAGCGGACACTATTGAACTCGACCTGGGAGAGGTAACCGGCAAAAGCAAACTGGGTCAGATGTACCCGAGGATCTGAAGAAGAGCAGATTGTGTGGAAAAGTAGGTGAAGTTTTGTACAGCCGGTTCAGGAAAAGCTCTGTCAGACACGGTTAATTTCTCTCACAGTTATTGTTGTTGTTGTAGTGTGTTATTGTTTGGTGAAATTCAGAATCAGCATTTACAAGAAGGAAATGAATATACCACCAGTTTTGCTGAAAGGTGTACATCGCAGGATGTGAGGGGCTGGATGAAGAGATATAAACAAAACGATGATTTTATAAACTATTTATGATGTCTCACAAATCTCTATGGTTGACTACTGCTGAGTGAAAATACAAACGATGGATACGCATACACATATAATAACGATAGCGTTCAACATGATCAGTAAAAGTAAATTATATGAAAGTAAGAAATAAGATAGAAGGACAACAATTTCACTATAGAAATGTTACACCTTTTATATTTTCATTTTCTTCTTCTTCTTATCTGTCTGCTTATGCCATCAGCGTCGCAGGGAGCCTAAAGTGAGGGTCCTGGGTGGCTACCATGTTACGTTGCCTCAGTGGACTTTTGTCCCTTTCTTTCTACTTTTTCCTTGGTCGTCCGCGCGCCCTATATCCAGGTGTCTTCGAGTTCAATGCTCGTGTAGCTGGTTTTCCTAGACTCATGCGTATCAAGTGCCCGAACCACTTAACTCCCTGGTTTTTCTACATTCACGCGTATCAAGTGCCCGAACCACTTAACTCCCTGGTTTTCGATGTAGTCCTAACGGGTGTTGATCCCACCATATGTCTGATTGTTTCATTTCGCACTTGATCCCATCTTCTCTTGTTTACCATTTTTTAAGCATTTCATCTCGCATGCTGTTATCTTTCTGTCATGTTATTTGGTGAGTGTCCATGTTTATTATTGACAACAGAGAATCTGAGTGAATATTGTTTGAAAGAGTTGTGTGTGTGTGTGTGTGCGTGTCCAACAAGATATTTGGATGTTTTAGGATTGGTGTAAGTTGATAGGTAACATTGTTTGCTTGATGAATTCTACATTCGATTTCTCTGTCTATTTCTCCATGCTATGGAAATGTGCTTACTAGATGTTATAATTCACTAACCTGCTTGAGATTGGTGTTATTTATATCAATGTTACATTCTCTCGGGGTTCTTCTTATCATTATTGCTTTTGTGTTATAGATATTTATTTTACACTGTATTCTCTGCAGCTGCTGTTGTGGCTGTTGATTTGATTTTGCAGTTATTCATCATTTTAATGTATGAAGCTTTGGTTGCCAGCCAACATCAGTTCATTTAATTCCTCCGTCCCTACGTTTATATTTTGCTGATATATTCAATAACAGATAAATTTTACACACGGACTATGATGAGACGAGCAACCGTCTTGTTATGACCTTTCTCTTGCAGGTTTCTTTTCTCTTCCTGGCTTAACTGCTTTCATTTTCTTCCGGACTAAAAGCAAAACACCAAGTTCTTGATCACATAAAATCAGTTACCACTCTGGCTTTCAGCAAATTTCTTACACACGTAATGATGAACAAAGTTATCATAAATGTTCTACAAGTCTTATAATAAGATCACATCTAGTTTATTTTGTTATGATAAGACTAATAATAAGAATGTCAATGATGCTGACGTAGGTTCATTGCCACATCGGAGAGCTCGTGTTGTGATGATCAGGGGAGATAAGACGCCACCTGTGGTAGAAGAATACGTGTGTGGACCCCTGCCATACATACAAAGATGTGACTTGCTGGACTTCGCTTCAAGGAGAAATCCCGTAGAGTTCAGTTTCAGGTAAGTTAAATATTAGAAAATGTTAAATTGGGTAAAATCAGACACGTAATTATGCATTACGAACACTAACAGAAAGAGCTTTAGAAGTACAGAAAGATCTCTACTTATGCTTCAATGATTACACCAAGGCATTTGACAAGGTGAAACATAATGAAATTATTAAAATGCTTGAAGACATCAATATAGACGGCAAAGACCTGAGGATTGTAAAACATCTATATTGGCAGCAAGAAGTAGCAGTTCGAATTGAAAATAGAACTGGAAAATACCAACCTATAAAACAAGAGGTGCGACAAGGATGTGTACTATCTCCAGACCTTTTTTCTCTGTATAGCGAGAATATTCTAAGAACAATCATCACAGAACCAGGCATAAAAATTGGAGGATACAATATTAACAACCTTCGGTATGCTGACGACACAGTACTGATAGCTGAGAACCAACAAGACCTGCAAAATCTCTTGGATAAAGTCGCCAAAGAAAGTGAACAGAAAGGCCTTACTTTGAACATCAAAAAGACAGAGACTATGGTTATATCTAAGAAACAGAATCCACCAGCATGCAGTATTAAATTAAACGGAACTATTCTAAAGCAGGTGCAGAAATTCAAATACCTTGGAGCAGTAATAACTTCACATGGGAAATGCAGAACAGAAATTAGGAACAGAATAGGCCAATCAAAGACTGCATTTCAGAGAATGAGAAACATATTAGCTAACATATCTTTATCAATGAATGTTAGAAAACGAGTCCTAAAATGCTATATTGAACCTATCTTGTTATATGGAAGTGAATCATGGACAAGAGGCAAGTCTGCACAAAAATCATTGGAAGCAGCAGAAATGTGGTTTATTAGAAGAATGTTGCAAATCCCCTGGACAGCAAAAATAACTAATGAAGAATGTATGAGAAGAACTGGAGAGACAAAAAACCTTGTCAAAAAGATAAGAGAGAGACAATGTACTTTCATAGGACATGCAATGAGAAGAGGGGGCATTGAAAATATTATAACAACAGGAAAAATAGAAGGAAGAAGATCAAGAGGAAGACCAAGAGAAATGATACTGGACAGTCTGACGGGATGGTGTGAGAGGAGATCACCAAGTGAGCTGATGGCCTGCATGAAGGATCGCGTACTCTGGAGAAGCATAATAGCCAACGCCAGTCGGCACGGCACATGATGATGATGATGAATTATGCATTAAATTGTTGAAATTAAGTACTTTAAGCTTAATTTGATAATTAGTAGGACCTTCATTATTGTGGATATATATCAATCTTGATCGCAACATAAAAGGCAAAAAAAAACCAAACATTCTATTAACAAAATAACACTAATCCTAATTTGTGTTTTAAATAGAAACTTGCTACCAAACGAACAAAGCGAAATCCGAGAGGTATTGAGGATTCTGTTTTCTACAGTGGTTCTAAAATTGTATTCAAGTGGCGACTTATTAAAGTGACTTATAATTTGTCGCAACCCTTACACCCCCACAACCACCTTTCACCTACTCACCAAGTCCCCTCCTGCAATTCCCCCTCCCCTTTTACAACTAGTATACGTTACACGACCTTCAAATATTGTCCTCCTCCTTGTGTCATCAATTTTCATGTGCTCTGCCATCTAGAACAGTGTTTCCCAACCTGTGTCTTCCGAGAACCACAAGTTGTCTGCGTCGCACTATAATGGCCATTATAAATTATAAAGTCAGGTAGACTGCTGGTGAATTGTTTGGTTTTTAAGTGGTGTCTAGAGATTTAAGACAATGAAAAATATATGGCGTTTCGATATTACTGTAGATAGAAGATGGTCCACAGTTACATGTAGTTGAAAAATATTCCGTGGATGTAAAAAGATTGAAAAGAGCTGATCCTAGATAGGAAGATGGGTGCCCCTATAAACATAAAGGTGTATGGTGCAGTTTTACAAGGTGGCAGATGGAGTGAGAAAAGTGAGAAAAAAAAACGAATAGAAAGTACAACATCCGATATTTCGGCGTGAGCCTTTTTCGATGATTACATACGCAAACGAGACAAAAACGTATAACTAAACGTATAACGTATATAAAAACGTATAACTAAACTTCTAAGTTTTCACCTCCCTTTGGCACTCTCCACCCTAGGATTCGTCAGCGTCTTTGTGCCATCGAAACCAAATCCGCTTTCCAACGAATGCGCTGTATTGTTGAGGGGCACACTAAACTCCTCTCGGATCTTGACAGTCAGATCGCTCAACTCTCTGTCCGTCTCCACCAAGTTACCCATGATAATCACTTCATTTATCGCCTGATCCGAGAGATTATTCACTCCACCAACAGACAATTCTACCTGTAACTCTTTCTTCTCTCAAAAAGTAGAAACTTTCTGCTATCCGTCCCTCTCTAGCCACTCCCCGATCCACCACCGCTTGTGCTCCCACTACGATGGTTTGTATCCCTCCTGATATTCCACTTTCGGCTGATGAATTGTCTGTCCTGGCGAAAGGTTTACAGTTTGTTCCCCTCCGTCCTTCTGCTGACCAGTTCTCACTCCTTCAAGATGTCCACCGTTTCCATCGCAGACTGCGTTTGAAGTTCCATTTCCAAGATCCGGCCTAACCTTCATCATCACAATCTACTTCTGATGATGACCCTTTCTCTCGCTTCTCTAAACAACCATCCACCTGGACACCATTAGCAGGAGCGTCTCGTTCCTTGGACCTCTACATTGATCACACTCTCCATGAAATCCGCAAGCTTCGCCTTCCCCGTGTACGACACTCGAACCTGACCCCTGGGGAGCAGCGCGCACTTTCACAACTTCAGTGCAGGCAAGACATCGTGATCAAGAGTGCAGACAAGGGCGGGGCCATTGTTTGTTGGAAGAAAGAATTGCATATCCAAGAGGCCATGGGCCAGCTGAGCAGCGCTGAATTTTATGCCTCTCGCCCTCAAGATCCGACTCTGGCCAACAACCATCATGTTCGTGACGAACTCATCCACAAGACTGGTCTTTCTCCCTCTGCTACTCATCTTCACATCCGCGACAGCTGCTTAGGGAAGCCATCCTTTTATCTACTCCCTAAGATTAAAAAACCAGGCAACCCGGGAAGGCCCATAGTGTCCGCTTGTTCCTGCCCTACAAAACAAATCTCTGACGCTCTGGAGAGTATCTTTCAACCTCTTGTCACTAGTCTGCCCACTTATCTTAAGGACACGAATCATGCTCTCATTGCTTTTGAGATCCTTACACTCCTGTCTGGTCACACCTACCGTATCTTCACTCTTGATGTAGTGTCTTTATACACATCCATCCCGCACGATCAGGGACTTAGGCCGTCAAGATCTTTCTGAACAAAAGACGCCATCCTTCAATTCCTAGGTCTACTATTCTGCGCCTTACATGACTTGTCCTCCAACTCAATTCGTTTGCATTAAATGGCATTTACTTCGACCAGATTAGTGATGTGGCCATGGATACCAAAATTGGCCCCAGATACGCATGTCTGTTCATGGGCCACTTCGAACACAAGGTTCTGAGAGCCTATAGAGGCCTCTTTCCAGCCTTATATAGAGGCTACATAGATGATGGCATTGGGGTCACATCATTGCCAGAGGAAGACCTTGAAAACTTTATCAGTTTTATTAAGGAGTACAATCTTGTCATTTCTTTCACCTCCCATGTCTCTACTTCTTCCGCTAACTTTCTCGACAGTGCCGTTACCATCGGCCCTACCGGGCTTACTACTTCTGTCCACTATAAACCTACAGACTCTAACCGCTATCTCCTATACTCTTCCTCCCATCCCAGATCGAGTAAGGACTCTACTCCGTTTCCCCAGCTTCTTAGGTTGCGACATTTGTGTACTGACGATGTTGATTTCCAGGATCAAGGCCATAAAATGCTAGATTTCTTCCGTCAACGCGACTATCCGGAACATGTTCTCTCGTCATCTTGGAACCGCATCAGCCATATATCGCGGCAACAAGCACTCACTCCTAAACCGCACTGTAGCTCGGACAGAGTTAAACTGGTACTCACGCACCACCCTCATAGTTTGGAGGTTAAAAACATACTGTTTCACCATCTCCACCTCCTCCAAACCGAGCTTGATACACGTGAACCTTTTGGGGAGCCCCCATTCGTGGCCTACAGACAGGACAAGAACCTCAGGGCCTTTTAGTTCGAAGTCGCCTTAAGACAGGTGACACTTTTTATGGTACCAGACGTTGCGAACGCCGTAGATGCAACACTTGCCCGTTTGTTGTCGAGGCTAGCCAGATCTCCTTCCCCAAGTCTACGTTATCAGTTCAGAAGGGTTTCACATGCATTTCACACAACGTTATTTATGCTATTACGTGCAAACGTTGTGGTTTATATATAGGAGAGACAGGTTTACGCTTAGGAGATCGTTTTCGCCAACATCTTAACGATATTTCTAAGAGGACCTGTGGCTAAGCATTTTTGCCTTAGTAACCACATGAGAAAACAGGACATGTCTCTTAGTGCGATCTGCTCTTGTTCTGCTGATGTACGATCTCGGTGGGTCCTAGAACAGTGCCTTATTTTCCAGGCTGGCTGTCTCCACTCAGCTGGAATTAACAATGTCTTCAGCTTCCTTTAACTTCTTTAGTTTTCCACCCCCTCCATTTTTTGGGTGGTTTATACTCTACTTTCTTGTTTCTGGGAGTGAAGAACGGCATCGTAAAGACACTAAGAGGTACCCCGGGGGCAAGAGAGAGGAATCGTCAGTCAACACCGAACAGGCACACGTAGTCGCTGTAAGCTGAGGGATATACTGAGGAGGAGATCGGTGAACCCATGGGCGTGTCCAGAGTGCAACGATAATGATCCATTTATAACATAACATAACATAATATATAGCATAACATAATATATCACTATGTAACATATTTGCTCAAGACATTCTAGTAGGCATGCATACTAACAGACAGACTATCAATTTGACGAGTAGATAGACTTTTCTGACTAATTTATTGATTGAGTTGATATACATATTGTCCCTAGACCTATTTATTCGCCGGAGTCTGCTGCAATAGAACAGTACGTACTGCCTGAAGTGGACCAGCGGGTAAGTTGCTATTGCTGTTCTTCTTGTTCGTTGCTATATCCGATATTTTCTAGCAGGGTGTTCTTATCTGTGTTTGGACGTAGCATTGTGTTGAACTGGGAGTGGATTATTGCTCATCATCGTCATTGCCCGTCACTCTCTTGGAGTATCATTCATTCATTTACCATGTCCCTTTGGTGAATTTTGCTGCTTCCCTAACAGTTCTTTTGAAAGACTCTCAGCTGTATACAAGAATCCCCTGGTGCTGATCCATCCATTAAGCAAATTATCAGCAATTATAGACGATTACTGCTCGACAAGTGCGCTACACGGCAACAATAACAGTAACGCTAGAGAAGTACTTCGCTATTGTGAAAACCGCTGACCCAGGTAGCAACTGAATTAATGTGCTTTTCACACATCTTCACTGATTAAATCTCATAAATTGTAATGTGCAAATAAGGACAGTCACATTCAACTGATTTAAAACTACTAGACACTCAATTTAGTAACAGCAAAAACACATGTTTATTATGGAGAGAATGGGTGGTGATAAGTGAGGATGAGCAAAATATTGAGTATACAGATGAACAAGCCACTCCTCTCACTGACGAAAGAACTAGTTCGCCATGTAGGGAAGGAGTGGGAAACACTCACTCTCACATAGCATACAACATGATATAATATAGAGCCAGCTTACAATCTCAGTGAAAGTTTCCATTGATCCATGCAGAAAACATCATTCATTCATTCATTTGCATGTCCCTTGCGGAACTTTGCCTCCCAAACAGCACTCCTGTGGGCCTCACGGTTGTGAGCAAGATGGCCTGCTGCTGATGCATCCATTTGCAGATCATCAACGATTTCTTGCAGCCATCTTCGCTTGGTTTTCCTCTCTGTCTTTTTCCCATTATGTACCCTTCCAAGATGGTCTTCTCTAGATTATCATGACGTTTAATGTGTCCAAAATATTTAAGTTTTCTCTCTTTAATTCTCTTTACTAGCCAGCCTTATTCAATATTAAGTTCTTGTAGTATGGATATATTTGTTCTTTTTTGTGTCCATGATATTTGAAGAACTCTTCTGTAGCATTTACATTCAAAGGCATTTATGCGTTTCTCAGCTGTTTTGTTAAGTGTCCAAGTCTCACAGGCATATGTTGCGATGCGATGGGAATGCCCTTAAAAATCTTATTTTTGTAGTTCTGTCTGTTCCTCTCCACAGATTCTTTAGTTGTTTTACTTTCTGAAGAGCGATAGATGTCCTCCTTTTAATTTCCCTCATTGCATCTCCACTACTATTTAGTAGTGATTCAAGATGTTCAAAACTCTCCACTTCTTCCAGTTTTTCCTCATTGATACATATTTCAGCTGCCTTGTTTGTTTTGTCAGTTGTCATCAATTTAGTTTTCTTCGCATTAAGATAGAGGTTTTGTTTTCGCTGTTCTTAAGGACTGACATAATTAGTTTTTCCATTCCTTTTTGTGTTGTGGACAGTAATACTGTGTCATCAGCATATCTAATCTCTGGTACGTCCACTTGTTATGGCATCGTAATATTCTTTGTCTACATCTTCTGTTACATTCCTCATTATACTTTCAGAAAACATCACGTCATAAAATATCGGACTTACAAGGCCTACCAAAACCCGAAGTGAACTATTTCACATTCTTCAGTTTTACATCTCTGTTTCAGGCAATTCGTAGCAACATCAGGAACTAATACAATGATCCATGGAGAAAACTACAAGATCACATCCTAGTGGCACTTTACATTATTCTAGAAGTCTAACATCCTATCTGAACGTCTCTCTCATTTAAAAATACTTCATAATCCTCCATAATAATGAACACATCATTCCATGTCTAATCTCAAACTTTCTCTAACTATCACCTAAATCTGTCCCTCTTAAAAAAAAAACAAAACTCATGCTTGTATATGAGCTACAATTTTACCTTGAACTTTCTCGAAATCTATTTTTCGAAACTTTTGACCTTCGTGAAATTGTCTTTCTACTGACCTTGATTAACAAAGTGTCAAAACATGTCCAAATTTATCTTTTAAGTTACTAAATATAACTAGTCTAGGCAGACAGCTCACCAAGTCTCATGAAGCTAACATGTCATTACTGACCTTGAGTAAAAAAAAAACAAAACATTCCAAGGCCTAAATTTTCCGCTACCAAATTTAGCTAGTCTAGACACACAATTTACCAAATTATAAATAATTCTCATGAAGTCAGCATGGCATAACTAAGCTTTCATTGACACTATCTAAGGTCTTCAAAAACTAAGTCTAATAAGTAAATTTATCTTTGATTGTTTCCCTTTAATAGTAGAAATTCTACAGTGACAGGTGCAGTATAGAAATACTGCCACACAGTGTCTTGTTGTCATCTTCACTTTGATCTTCTGTGAGAGATTATTACGCATTTCATTAATGTCGTCATACTCTGTCACATTTCCTCTCTTTCTTTTCCCCATTATGTACCCTTCCAGGACTGTCCTCTCTAGACGTTTAATTAATCAGAAAGATTATGTTTAATCTTCTATACTAAGTTTCTCCCTGTTCTTGGATTTGTTCTCAACTTCCCTTCATTCTTGCTTCTGAGTACTTTCATAATTTCCTTTCTCCAGATAGTTCTGGGCCTTTCCTGATTTCTATTTTCCTGGAAGTTTCATGTTATGCTGGTGTCTGGTTTTGTTAGTGTGTGGCCAGTCCACCTCCATTACTTAAACACGATTTGTAGGTTCACAGGCTCTTGTCCAGCTCTTTCCCAGACTTCCTGGTTCCTGGTCTTGTTGCTAGCTTGAGAACCCGGACCTATGAAGCAAGCTTCTCGAAAGCCTCCACCACCAATGTGAATCACGATCCCTGACTGGTTAGTCAGTCTCTAATTGTTACTATTAATATCCAGCGGAGAGGTTATGCAGGTGTAAGGGGAAAGAACGGATGAGCCGAAGCGAGCTAGAGCGAATGATGGAAAGTATGACGTAATTAAGCTGGAAAGAAGAGAGTCATGGCGAAGTCGTGTTTTTGTATCAGGGTTACTTGTGAATACCCTGTTTCGGAACCTCCCTACACTGACTCTGACATGTGCGTAGTTTCCGTGTGTTAATTTAGTCTGAGCAAATAGCTGACAGAAGGTGCTCCGTTGTTTTAGTAGTGTGAGACGTTTTGTGTTTAACACTGCATGCTTTGTTTTACTGTGTTCAGGTAAGTAGCTGAAGTAAGAAATGCATTCTGTGCTGTGATATGTAGTATTGTTTTAAAGCGGCAGTCTCCATTAGTTCGCCTAAACTAGTGTAAGTGTATCTTTCGTCCATGTAATGTTTGCTTGTGAGATGAAGATTAAATACTGCTTAATTCCAGGTTTTGAAACATTTTTAGTTTGTACCGATTAGTTATTGTTTCATCATCATCATCATCATCATCATCATATGCCGTGCCGACTGGCGTTAGCTATTATGCTTCTCCAGAGTACCCGATCCTTCATGCAGGCCATCAATTCAGTTGGTGATCTCCTCTCACACCATCCCGTCAGACTGTCCAGTATCATTTCTCTTGGTCTTCCTCTTGATCTTCTTCCTTCTATTTTTCCTGTTGTTATAATATTTTCAATGCCCCCTCTTCTCATTGCATGTCCTATGAAAGTACATTGTCTCTCTCTTATCTTTTTGACAAGGTTTTTTGTCTCTCCAGTTCTTCTCATACATTCTTCATTAGTTATTTTTGCTGTCCAGGGGATTCGCAACATTCTTCTAATAAACCACATTTCTGCTGCTTCCAATGATTTTTGTGCAGACTTGCCTATTGTCCATGATTCACTTCCATATAACAAGATAGGTTCAATATAGCATTTTAGGACTCGTTTTCTAACATTCATTGATAAAGATGTGTTAGCTAATATGTTTCTCATTCTCTGAAATGCAATCTTTGCTTGGCCTATTCTGTTCCTAATTTCTGTTTTGCATTTCCCATCTGAATTTATTACTGCTCCAAGGTATTTGAATTTCTGCACCTGCTTTAGAATAGTTCCGTTTAATTTAATATTGCATGCTGGTGGATTCTGTTTCTTAGATATAACCATAGTCTCTGTCTTTTTGATGTTCAAAGTAAGTCCTTTCTGTTCACTTTCTTTGGCGACTTTATCCAAGAGATTTTGCAGGTCTTGTTGGTTCTCAGCTATCAGTACCGTGTCGTCAGCATACCGAAGGTTGTTAATATTGTATCCTCCAATTTTTATGCCTGGTTCTGTGATGATTGTTCTTAGAATATTCTCGCTATACAGAGAAAAAAGGTCTGGAGATAGTACACATCCTTGTAGCACCCATTGTTTTATAGGTTGATATTTTCCAATTCTATTTTCAACTCGAACTGCTACTTCTTGCTGCCAGTATAGATGTTTTACAGTCCTCAGGTCTTTGCCGTCTATATTGATGTCTTCAAGCATTTTAATAATTTCATTATGTTTCACTTTGTCAAATGCATTGGTGTAATCAATGAAGCATAAGTAGAGATCTTTCTGTACTTCTAAAGCTCTTTCTGTTAGTGTTCGTAAAGCATAAATGGCATTGTGTGTTCCCTTTCCTTCTACAAATCCAAACTGTTCATCTGCTATTTCCATTTTTATCTTTAAATTGTCTGAAGTATTAACAGAATTATGAGGCATTGGTACTGATGTAAAATGCAAAATGAATTTACGAGAGTGATGTTTAGGACTGACTGACGGAGTACAACTTTGACTGATGCAATACAATTTTGTCTGATGCAACACGACTTTGGCTGATGCAATACAACTTTGACTGATGCAGTACAACTTTGACTGATGCAACACGACTTTGGCTGATGCAATACAACTTTGACTGATGCAATGCAATTTTGTCTGATGCAACACGACTTTGACTGATGCATTAAAACTTTGGGTTGTGCAATACTACCCCTGCAGTTAAAATATATTTGTCAGTTATAAAATCAAACAAACGGCATTGCCTATTGATACCTGTGTGAATTATGCACACAAGAGTATCTCCTAAACAAGAGCCAATCATCAAGTTTGATTGTTATTTCTGTGTTGTTCAGCACATCAGAATTAATCAAGATTAGCTCTTTTTATTTCACGGGCAAATTGCGTTGCTCATTGTTATGATAATGAGTAAATGCATGAGCTGTAATATGATTTAGACCCTACAACAATGGAAACACGTTTAATATGATTCAAGCAAAACTGATGAAGGAAAACACAGAACAGTAATAATGATAAAGAAAATTGAAAAAAAAAACTCAGTGTCCCACACTTTGCTCAGGACGCTGTCCACAAAAGTACGTGTTTCCTTATTCATCAGTTACCTGCCAGTATTACAACATCATATTGCAACTGATCATTATGATAGTCAGCAAAGTCGACATACCAGCCTTTTACCAACAACAACAAAAATACTGCCAATGCGTTCACTACTTTTTCTTATGTCCAACTCTGACACATAAATCTCAACAATAAACAACATTTTACACCATAAAACAATAAACATTTTACACCATAAAACAATAAAAAACATTTTACACCATAAAACAATAAACAACATTTTACACCATAAGACAATAAATAACATTTTACACCATAAAACAATAAACAACATTTTACACCATAAAACAATAAACAACATTTTACACCATAAAACAATAAACAACATTTTACACCATAAAACAATAAATAACATTTTACACCATAAAACAATAAACAACACTTTACACCATAAAACAGAAATAACATTTTACACCATAAAACAATAAACAACATTTTACACCATAAAACAATAAACAACGTTTTACACCATAAAACAAAAAATAACATTTTACACCATAAAAAAATATTAACATTTTACACCATAAAACAATAAATAACATTTTACACCATAAAACAATAAAGAACATTTTACACAATAAAACAATAAACAACATTTTACACCATAAAACAATAAACAACATTTTACACCATAAAACAATAAACAACATTGTACAGCATAAAACAATAAACACAAGTCTCCAACAACATAATCATAATAATATTCTGCTGGCATTAATAACATAGCCTAGAATTTTCCACTACAACAAAATAATTTCTCATTAAGGCATTAACTCAACAAATAGCATTCAATAATCGTTGACTTAAGCAATACTAGATCATGTAAGTAATAAATAATGATGTAAGTAATAACAATAAAAAATGTGATGACCACTGGACTATCAGCCTCTCATATCACAAAACGAAGCTACTTCTCAGAATTATTATGAGAAGAACAAGGAAAAAGATAAAAATGGAAATAGCAGATGAACAATTTGGATTTGTTGAAAGAAAGAAAACACACAATGTCATTTATGCTTCACGAACACTAACAGAAAGAGCTTTAGAAAGATCTCTACTTATGTTTCATTGATTACACCAAGGCATTTGACAAGGTGAAGCATAATGAAATTATTAAAATGCAAGAAGCAGCAATTCGAGTTGAAAATAGAACTGGAAAATATCAACCTATAAAACAAGGGGTGCGACAAGGATGTGTACTATCGCCAGACTTTTTTTCTCTGTATAGCTAGAATATTCTAAGAACAATCATCACAGAACCAGGCATATAAATTGGAAGACACAATATTAACAACCTTCGGTATGCTGACGATAAAATACTGATAGCTGAGAACCAACAAGACCTGCAAAATCTCTTGGATAAAGTTGCTAAAGGAAGTGAACATAAAAGCCTTACTTTAAACATCAAAAAGACAGAGACTATGGTTATATCTAAGAAACAGAATCCACCAAAGTGCAGTATAAAATTAAATGGAACTAATCTAAAGCAGGTGCAGAAATTCAAATACCTTGGAGCAGTAATAACTTCAGATAGGAAATGCAAAACAGAAATTAGGAACAGAATAGGCCAAACAAAGACTGCGTTTCAGAGAATGAGAAACATATTATCAATGAATGTTAGAAAACCGAGTCCTAAAATGCTGTAGTGAACCTATCTTGTTATATGGAAGTGAATCATGGACAATAGGCATTGAAAAATATTATAACAACAGGAAAAATAGAAGGAAGAAGATCAAGAGGAAGACCAATTATACTGGACAGTCTGACGGGATGGTGTGAGAGGAGATTACCAACTGAGCTGATGGCCTGCATGAAGGATCGTGTACTCTGGAGAAGCATAATAGCCAATGCCAGTCGGCACGGCACCTGCAATAGCAGAAAAAAAGACAAAGGACAGGCATTTGTGGAAAACCCTTGCGAAAGCCCCATGTGCCCTGGGCACTTAAGGTTCAGATATATATATATATATATATATATATATATATATATTATATAATATCTTATATCCTTCCCGTGCCGTTAAACGTCACATAGGGCTCGTTAAGTAGTTCGCCAATTTTTCCTGTCTTCGGCGAGTCTTTCAACCTCATCAAAGGATTTTATGCCTGTTAACTTGGCCTATCTTAATAATGTCCTCTTCAAAGTTTCACGCGGTCTGCCCCTTTTTCTTCGGCGTGTTGTGTTCCACTTGATAGCTTGTTTTGGGATTCTCTGTTCATTTCTTCTCATCAAGTGACCAACATATGTCCATCTCCTTTTCCTGATCACCCGTGAGACTGGTTGTTGTTCAGTCATCTGTCTTATATCTGCATAGTTCTTGAATTCATTCCACTTGATGCCGAGTATTTTCCTTAGGCATTTGTTTTCAAATGAGTCTAATTTCTTTTCTGTTTCTTTAGTTGTTTTCCAGCTTTCGCATGCATAAATGAGGGTGGATATTACATTTGAATTGAATAGTCTTAACTTGGTTTTTGTGCCTATAACTTTTGAATTCCATATGTTCTCAAGATTCTTGAAGATTGATGCTGCTTTTGCAATTCTGATCCTAACTTCCTTTCTAGTGTCACCATCCTGGTCTATGTAACTGCCAAGGTATGCAAATTGATTGACTTCTTCAATATCTGTCCCTTCTATGTGTATTTTTCCATTTTGATTGATGGGAATTTTCATTATTTTTGTTTTGTCCTTGTTAATTTCAAGTCCTATTTTGCTAGCCAGTGAAGATAGGCTATCTGTTTTTTCTTGCATGGAATTCACATTATTACTGATAAGAGTTATGTCATCAGCAAAATCAAGATCTTCTAGTTGGGTCCCATGTACCCAGTCAATACCTGTGTTACCTGTGCAGCATTTTGTCATTATGAAGTCTATTGTAATCCCAAAAAGTAAAGGAGACAGTATACATCCTTGTTTCACGCCTGTTTCAATCTGGAACCATTCACTCATCCCTTCTTCTGTCTTGACTGCACAACCATATCCATTGTATAAGTCCTTAATGATGTTGACAATTTTAGATGGTATTCCATATAGACATAAAATTCTCCATAATGAATCTCTGTGTATGCTATCAAATGCCTTTTTAAAATCTATGAAGTTCAGTATTAATGGTTTCTGCTTTTCAATATGTTCTTCAAGTATTATTCTGAGAGTAAAGATCTGGTCGAGACAGCTTCTCCCTTTTCGAAATCCTGCTTGTTCTTCTCTCATTGCAGTATCCACTATATCTTTGAGTCTATTCAAAATGACCTTGCAAAATACTTTTGACACAACTGATATTAAGGTTACTCCTCTCCAGTTGTTACAGTCACTAAGGTTGCCCTTTTTTGGTATTTTAACAATGATTCCCTTCTTCCAATTAGAAGGGACCTTTTCTTCTTTCCAAATCTTGTTAAACATTCTCTGTAGTTGTCTCATGTTGTCACTATTGATAGCTTTTAGCATCTCAGCTGTTATTTCATCTTCACCTGCAGCTTTGTTGTTAGCCATTAAATTCACTGCTGTTTCAATTTCATGCAATTTAATTTCATCTAGATTGACATTTAGTTGTGGGGCTGGTAAGTCAGTTTCAAGGTTTAACAATTCTTTTGGGTGTGGTCGATTGAGTATTTATCGGAAGTGTTCAGCCCATCTTTGCTTTTGGTCTTTATTTGATGTTAATAGTGTTCCAGTTTTGCTAAGGATTGGTCTTTCTTTAGATGTAATAGTACCTGTTAGCCTCTTTTGTATGTTATATAAAGTTTTGCTGTCTCCTGTTTTTGCTGCTTTTTCTGCCTCTTTCACCATATTGTCTATATATTCTCTTTTATCCCTTCTAGCTGAACTTTTTACTTTCTTATCTATGTCTTTGTATTTTGCTTTTGCCGAATCTCTTTCATGATCTGCTTTTGCATTCAACATGTTTAATTTGACTGCTCGTCTTTCATGTATATACTTCCATGTTTTATCTGATATCCATGCTTTTCTATTTGGTTTTTCCAATCCAGCGCTTACTTTTGCTGCTGTGATTATGGCTGTGCTGTAAGAATTCCATAACTCATCTATACCTATCTCCTCAACTTCACTGGGTGTTTTGGAATGATTGGCAAGTTCCTGATTGAAATTAATGTTAGTGTTTTCTTCATGTAGGCTGTGGCTGTTTATCTTTCTGTGTACTGATTTCCTGTGTTGACTTTTCAATTTTAGTTTTATTTTCCCTGTGCACAGGTTGTGATCACTGTTGACATCTGCACCCCTATAAGCCCTTACATCCATGAGAGATGTTCTGTATTGCTTTCTAATACAAAAATGGTCTATCTGGTTTCTAGTTCTATCATCTGGAGATATCCACGATGTTTTATGTATCTCTTTGTGTGGGAATATTATGCCTCCAATGACCATGCCCTCTGTTAGACATATTTCAATTAATCTTTCTCCATTCTGATTAACCATATATATATATATATATATATATATATATGTGTGTGTGTGTGTGTGTATGTAAAATAAAATAAAATATAATATATATCATATAATATATATATCATGTGATATATATATATATATATATCATTTACGCATGTACATGGAGATACATATATTCACACACAAATGCAAGTCAGTCAGTCAGTCAGTCATTTGCATGTCCATTGTGGAACTTTGTCTCCCTAACAGCTCTCCTGTAGGCTTTTTATTTGTAAGCAAGATGCCCTGCTGCCGATGCATCCATACGCAGATCATCAACGATGTCTTGAGGCCATCTTAGCAAGTACATACCAGAAATATACAAATACATGCACACATATAAATATATGCACGCATACGGATGCATACACATAAACACATACGTACACATACAGATACAAACATATACATCCATGCGTATATATGCATACGTATATACACATACGTTCATAATATACATACATACATACACATATATATATATATATGCAAATACACATATATATATTTAAACACATAGACACACATATATAGGTATACACGTATATTCAGATACATACTTACACATATTTATACGTGTATACATATACACATAAACAGAAATACATTCTAGGGAGGCGTATAGTCCATCTCAAACAGATATTGACAAAGTTTGAAGTTATAATAGCGAGTATTACTCATAAGTGTTACATGAGTTGGTAGAGCATTCCAAAGGTGGCCAGCTGAGTAAGATAAACTTTTTTTTTTAACATGGCAAAGCTTGGTTTTTCTGATCTGTTTCTGATAAATGGTTTGTTTCTGACCATAACAGGTAGGCCACATTCTTCGAGAGAGCTATGGAGCGACATTTACCCAGTGTGAATACCCTGATTGTTTCCAAACATTGTCCTCTTCAGTTGGGTCCGGGATAACGAGAGATCCACACAAAAGGTATTTCTACTGTGATCAGATCCAACTTGTGAGGTTCACAATAAATGATTAAGGAAAATAAGAACAAAAAATAAAAACACATATAACAATACCAGCCCCAAGTGCTTCTTCTTCTTCTTTTCCTCCTCTTGTTGTTCTTATTCTTCTGTCTCTTCCTTCACCTTCTCCTCCTCTTCTTATTTTTTTTCTTCTACCTCTTCCCCTTTTCCTCTCCCCCCCTTCTTCCCCCTCGTCTTCTTTATTCTCCTCTTCTTCCTCTTCTTTTTCTTCTTCTCCTCCTCTTTCTTCCTTTCATTCTTTTTCTCTTCTTCTTCTTCGTTGACGTTGATTCTCAAAGAAAAGCTTGATTCGCGCAAACTTGGGAGATGTTTTAGAAATAAAACTTTTATTTACATATGTACATGTGAAAGCTCTCGCACCCCCATAAGCTCTCACAGTATAAATATACGGAAATCCTATGGACGTGTTGTTTACACTACGTGACTGTTAACGCGTCATTCTGTCCGAAATATCCGACTTCGGCTCAGTGTATTGTTAGGAATTGGTTTAACCTTTCCATTTCAGTTTCTATTCCCTTGGCACCTGGTGGAGGTAGAATAGGGCCTTAGCTTTGGCTGGCTGTTCCTAAAGTATGCGGTTAGGCTCTTCTGTCTTCTCGTTACTAAGTTCTCCCCCCTTCTGTCTTCTCGTTACTGAGTTCTCCCCCTTCTGTCTTCTCGTTACTGAGTTCTCCCCCTTCTGTCTTCTCGTTACTAAGTTCTTCCCCTTCTATCTTCTCGTTATTAAATTCTCGCCCTTCTGTCTTCTCGTTATTATGTTCTTCCCCCTTCTGTCTTCTCGTTACTAAGTTCTTCCCCTTCTGTCTTCTCGTTATTAAGTTCTCCCCCTTCTGTCTTCTCATTACTGAGTTCTCCCCCTTCTGTCTTCTCGTTGCTAAGTTCGTCCCTTTCTGCCTTCTCGTTACTAAGTTCTCCCCCCCCCCCTTCTGTCTTCTCGTGACATGTCCAACAAATTTTGACTTTTCAAAATTCATTTTAGCTAATGTTTTTTTTTTCTTCTGACATTTCATTCGTTTGTTTTTCTGTCTGTTCAAGGTACTTGTTGCATCTTTTACCCATATTTCTATTGCTTTCAATTTCTTCTTCTTCTTCTTCTTCTTTTTCTTCTTCTTGAATGTACAAGTATCACAACCATATAGCAGTACTGGCTCTATTTAGCACTGTAATACTCTTCCTCACTTTTGGGAACATCTCATTTATTTGTTAGCATCTTCTTAATGTCATAAAAAGCTGCCTTTGTCTTACTATTCATTACTTTATTTCATCGGCAGCTATTATTCTTCCAAGGTATTGAACTTATTTACTTCTGGCATTGTATTAGAAGGCCATGAGAAGTGTGGAAGAGATAGTGAAATGTTTAAAGATATGACAACATTGGCAATTTAACCTAAGTTAAATGGAATTCGTGATGAGGTGGTAAAGACCTTGACAGAGAAAGAGGAAATTCTAGAAAGATGGAAAGAATATTGCAGAGGAATGTATGAAACAGGTGACTGTTAAAGCAGAAATCAACAGTGTGGATTATTATTGGAGAAGAAAGAACCCGAGCCGACAATGGAAGAAGTTTTATGGGCAATAAAGAATCTGAATAATGGTAAATCATCGGGATTGAACAGTAGAAATTATTAAAGCAGGAGGAAAGGAATGTGCAATAATCTATCCTGCACTATGTAAAAAGATAAGGAATTGAGGTTTTTAGCCGAAAGAATGGAAAAGAACTGTATTCATATCACTGTCAAAAAAGGGTAACATGAAATTATGCACAAACTACAGAACTGTTGCCCTGATTAATCATGCCAGTAAAATTCTATTAAAAATCATAATGGGTAGGCTTCGTAAGAAAATAGAAGAAGAAGGCATTTGATTGTGTACAACACCAGAAACTTTGAAATAAAATGGAAAAAATGGGATTTCCAACACATTTGATACAATTAACATCACTGCTGTATCTAGACCAACAGGTAGCAGTAAGAATAAATGGTGAAACAACAACTTGGTTTGACATAAAACAAGGGGTCCGTCAGGGATGTATATTGTCACCTTACTTATTTAACTTGTGTACTGAAAAAATAATGAGGAATGTTAGAGAAGATGCAGACAAAGAATATTACGATGCCATAAAAATTAGAGGTTACGAAATACCAGAAATTAGATATGCTGATATTACAGTATTACTGTCCATAACACACAAAGAAATGGAAAAACTAATTATGTCAGTCCTTAAGAACAGCGAAGAGCAAAACATCTATATTAATGCGAAGAAAACTAAATTGATGACAACTGACGAAACAAACAAGGCAGCTGAAATATGTATCAATGAGGAAAAATTGGAAGAAGTGGAGAGTTTTGAATATCTTGGATCACTTCTAACTAATAATGGAGATACAATGAGGGAAATAAAAAGGAAGACATCTATCGCTCCTCAAAAGGTAAAATAACTAAAGTATCTGTGGAGAGGAACAGATAGAACTACAAAATAAGATTTTTAAGGACATGCATCTTTCCTATCGCTACATATTCCTGCGAGACATGGACACTTAACAAAACAGCTGAGAAACACATAAATGCCTTTGAATGTAAATGCTACAGAAGAGTTCTCCAAATATCGTGGACACAAAAAAGAACAAATATTTCTATACTACAAGAGCTTAATATTGAAGAAGGCTGGCTAGTAAAGAGGATTAAAGAGAGAAAACTTAAATATTTTGAACACATTAAAAGTCATGATAATTTAGAGAAGACCGTATTGGAAAGATACATAATGGGAAAAAGAAAAAGAGGAAGACCAAAATGAAGATGGCTGCAAGACATCGTTGACGATCTGCAAATGGATGCCGCAGCAGCAGGCCATCTTGCTCACAACCGAGAGGCCTACAGGAGTGCTGTTAGGGAGGCAAAGTTCCGCAAGGGACATGCAAATGAATGAATGAATATCCATGTACACCATACACAGAAACACAGTCGAATATATATCAAATGAAAAAAGTTTCAAAACAATTTCCAGCTCACGCTGTTTAATAAGCGAGAATGACAGAACAAGACTACAACAAAGAGTACATGACACAACATAACTGCCAATGATCATACTAGCATGGTTCATTAATATCAATTGTCTGATTGTCTCAGTCATGAGTTCCATTTCTACTAGTTCCCTTTATACATCAGCTGTTTCTTGAGTTCCTACCTTTCTTCTAGTCCCACCTCTTCTCCCTCTATCCTCTACCTTATGACTTTGGTCATCGTTGCCCGTGCATCTGGTAGCTCATTATATCTCTCCTTTCTCTACTTTCCTTCGCACACTCTACCATACGACTTTAGTCGTTTGTGCATTCTGCACCTGGTAGCCTCCTATTTTAATTCAATACTATTCTGTTGCCTAGGTAACCGTCTCATTTCTTCTCATCCTTTAACTCAAACCTGTTTCATTATTTACTTGCTTGTAATTATATGCCTCCATAAAATAGCCAGTACTCTCTCAACACATGGCTCGTAAACCATCAAGTACTTTAATGACATAGTTAGAAAAGCAACTTGTTAGATATTGTTAGAAATTATTTTAATGTTTGTTTAAAAAAACATATGTTAGAAGATGATTTACAATGTATTTTTATTTATGTATATGTCTGCGTGTGTATGTGTACGTGAGTGCTATTTTATTAGGTTAATGACTTCTTCTCTGTTACCTTGAATGTAATAGTTAAATCTTACACTCTTTTGATATGTTTTTCCTAATTTAATTTGTATTTTTTACTAAATCAAGTGTGTGGGAAGAATGAAAGATGGAGTGATGAAGGGCAGAATGTAAGACGGGCCTGCGTGCCCAATTCTTTACCCTTGAAAAATAAAGATTATTCATTCATTCATTCATTCATTCTAATTCCTACCTAGGAAACAACCACTACATTTCCGTACACGAACATGACCAGTTACATATAATAACCTCACTCAACACCACAGTTGACACTCAACATGAATCCATTTATCACAGGATTCAACAGATACAGAAATCACAAAAGCTTAATGATGAATCCACATTTGTTAAATGAGTGTTGTAAATGGATGTAGTGAGTAACTGATTGAAACAATTATCGTGAAGATAGAAACACATTCCGGGTGATTAGCATCGCCATGGGACCCTCACTAGCATACAACATCAAAAACAACATACGAACTTCATATACACTGAAAAACTCCACACAGCCTTCCAATAAAGAATCACATTTACATTTTTGTCCTAAAAAGAACAATCAAGCTACAACACTACATGAATAACTTTACAACATTTTGTCCTGAAAAGACAATCGACTAACAAAAACCACATTTCAACTAAAGGGAAGTACAACCTCTCTGATTACAACTGAAACTACTTCTGAACTGCATTTACACTGTTACTCTGATACTTCTAAACATAATCGCTCTCAACATCCTAGTCCTAATCTCATCTTATAATCATACAATCCTGTCCTAATGACCCTCACACTCTCTGGGTCTTAAATATTCTCTACAAAATCTTCCTAAGTTTCCCGAATATTTCATCATGGAACGCTAAATTCTCGTAAATTTAGATGTTTTTATAAGCCTTTTTTTATATAAAGTTTATTTGTCTGATAGTTACAAATACAAATCGTGTGCAAATAACGTGAGGTGAGGATGATTGCCCGTGAAGTGAAATAATGAATTGGTGGGCTTTAACAAAACATGAGATGATAGTGATTTGGATGATAGGTACACCTGAGTGCATAGTTATATACGAACAGGGGTATAGAATAATCAATGTTGTGAAACTAAAACTGCGTCGTTGTCAAACCACACATACACACACAAAAACAAAAAAGGACTTCAATATTCTACATAGGTGTTAAAAACTAGCAGAAAGCCGTAACAATTTGTTTTGGAAGATAGACAGAAAAATTTCTGGCGTAAAAACTTTGTTATCAAACATGGCCTTATTCCGACATGACCAGATAAGAGATCTGAATTCCGCTAGGATTATGATGGACTGTTTATGGCTGTCTGCTACTGTTCGAGGGATGGTGTTCAACATGATTGCTCTATACATGTCTACTGTCTGCGTTGTTCTTGTTGTTATCTCGTGAGTCAAAAGTTTTAAGGCTAAAGAAACAGTTTTGCACTCAAAGAAGATGTGCTCTTCTGTTTCCTGTGTTTTTGTTCTACATAGTCTACATCTGATCAGTCTATTGGATCTGCGGGCGACTCCTTGTGTGGTCGGTGTTATGTTGAACAATAGTCTGTATGTTATCTCTCGTGCACTTGGCGTGATTCCTTTCTTGTGTAGGTTTTGAAATGATTGTGTGTAGTCAGTGATGAAGTATTTGTATCCTCTCTTTATTCTGTCCTGTAATGGTGGCTCCTGTTTCCTGACCAGATATTTGTATATGCTTGATGGTTTCATGTATATTAAATGTTCATGTCCAGTGACACTTTGTATGCATTGTCTGTAGAAGAGCGGCATAGTGCCAAAGTGATGGGGATATGCATTGTTTAATTTACAAAGTTTGATTAGCCTTAGCCCTACGTAGTAGTGGGCTAGTGTGTGTTTGTGTGGCTGTTGGATGATTTGTCCCACATATTTAATTCTGAGTGCCTGGATCTTTGTTGATATGTCTTGTAGGGAGATGCCTCCTCTGTTCTTATCTTGCATCAAGGTTTTCCGTTGGATGCTGTGTACTGTGTGTCGGAAAATAAAGTCGCTGATCATGGAATTGACTTCCTTAAGTGACTGTTTAGGCAAGGGAAAGATATTTGCGGTGTATATGAGCTGTGGTATGACGTAGGTGTTGACTGCGACACTTCTGCCGAATATGGTGGTGGTTTTGTATTTTTATAAGCCTTGTTTCTAAAACAAACAATTTCCTAAAAACTAAAATCTCTAATACGAAATTTAGTATTTTCTGTCAACAACAGACATTCCAAAGTTGACACTAATTTTTTTTTCCAATCTAACCTCAGATATCCCGTGCAAATTTACACTACCAGTCAAAGTTACCTGAGGTAACTAACTTTCTCCAGTAGACAAAAAAAAAATATATATATATATATATATATTACAAGTGGCTGAACCAAGTACCTTTACTTTTAAAGTTTATTACTTCCCTTTGACTGATCTTTACAATATACTATCACAGCTCACCGATGAAGGACTATCGCCGAACAATCCCTCAGCTCTTCCACATGGCTGAAATCAGTTATGGAGTCTGTCAAGACATCCTCACGAAAAAGAAAAAAGAAAATGTATGAAATATGGGTTTAGGATTATACCAGGAGAGAAAAAAAAAGAGCAGTCGTCACATTGGAAGAGGCCACGGTTATCAAGACCCAAAGAAGTCGAGACAGGTCCGGAGTGTAACAAGAAGTATGATGACTGTGTTCTTGTCTTTTTTTTTGTTATTGTTGCTCTTCGACGTCAAGGACATTGGTCTCCCAGAGTTTATTCCTTCCTGCAGTTAAGTGGGATTCTGACTTTCACTGAAACGTTTAGAGAAGCTGGAGAGAAGACATGTGCCTACAAAATATCGGAACTGTGATCCAACCGCCATTGGTTGATGCATCGCGACAAAACGCCCCCTAACACGTGGATACACAGTCTTTGACAGAAAACAAACGTGGCAGTTCAGCCACATCACTCGTACTCGGCCTGACCTACCCGCCATGCTCCCCAGAACAAAACTGGAGCTGCTTGGACACCATCTATGAAGTTTAAACAAGTTCACTGGCGGTATTCACCTGTCTACAGGTAAAAACACTCCCATGGGGCTTCTAAGAAGTGGAAGAGGCACGGAAATTCCTGTGTATGTTACCAGAGGAGGGGGGGGGCTATTTCGAAAAGGAAGGTGGCCAAATTTAAATAAGGTAAGCCCGTACTTTCTTTTCGGGGCCAGTTGAGAAAACTATAGAAGTGAAGTAGTCATTTCAGTTCAAGGCTGCATATAGGGGTATAGTGGGGGGGGGGGGGGGGGGGTACCAGTATCTTCCTTGTCCTAGAAGGTGATATGATCACCATTAAGCTTGGCTGCCTTTCTGAGAGACAGACAGACACATTGATTGATTGATTGATTGATCTTTATTTCAAAAGGGTAGACAGACAGGTAGGTAGGTAGCTAGGTAGCTAGGTATGTATAAAATCATTTTACTATAGACCCTCTTATTTAATTATAATGTATACCTTCTGTCTTTCCAAATCACCGCATCCCTCTCTTTTTTATAAAACCAGGTTAACTTGGCTCACTGCTTTTTATAACATCCCGTTTTGGTTAACTCGCGCTCTGGACTTTGCCATTTTGATTGACATCACTTCGTCCGACCCCACCAGGTGGTCAGTTATTAAGATCTGGTATGCCAATCAACTCTTCGAGAGCTTTGATGACCTTATAATTGAATACGAGATTGGCAGGTACATGTGTCATTGTTTTAATGTCTGTTCAGTCTAATGTGTTATCGAGATTTTGACAAAGCTAATATATATGTTTCCTATCATCATCAATTCCAAAGTCTATTTCTGTCTCTTCATTCTTTTATCCATCATTTCCTTTTTTTCTTTATCGTTTTGCTCCAGTCCATCAGTTTATTTATCCCTCCATTCATTCAATCACTCATTATTTCATCTATCTATCTATCTATCTATCTATCTATTTATCTATCTATCTATCTATCTATCTATCTATCTATCTATCTATCTATCTATCTATCTATCTATCTATCTATCTATCTATCTATCTATCTATAGCATCAACAAGACTAAAGTGACCAAGCCAGTTAACGACTTGTATTCAAAGTTACGTCTTAGAGAAGAACCGTTACCGCCCAACCCACAACGACCACCCACCCTGGTAGAACCTGATGGAAAGCGGTACTCAGTCAAGGACAGACAGGTGAAATAACGGTTCTGTATGTTACCTGCCTTTCACTTTAAGTAGCAGACATCAAAGTAGCAGTCCATGTTTAATCCGAGTAGTTATAAATATCCTGCGATGAGCTCAAGTTAAGGAACGAGTCCATGAGCGAGGAGAAAGTTGATTTATTTGTTTCAGTAAAGAAAATCAATCGATATGAAGAGTTGTAAAGTGTTGCTTTGTGAAGCCATGAATGAAACGTTAATAATACTTTAAGTAATGAATTGTTTATTCTCTGCTTGAAACTGTTATACATTTTTTATTAGGGAAATTTATTTCATATTGATTTATCATGGGTATCAGTCAGAGATATTGGGTTACTGAAACATTCTCCACCAATGATACCACTTAACATTGCTCCACCAGGGATACTTTTAAACATTGCTCCGCCAGTGATAATTCTACACATTGCTCCATCAATGATACTTCTACACATTGGTTCACCAATGATAGCTCTAAACATTGCTCCACCAGTGACACTTCTGAACATTGCTCAACCAGTGATACTTCTAAACATTGCTGAACCAATGATACTTGTAAACATTGATCCACCAGTGATATTTCAAAAAATTCCTCTACCAATGATATCTCTGAACATTGCTCAACTATTGTTACTTCATTGCTCCATCAATGTTACCTCTGAACAATGCTCCATCAGTGTTACTTCTGAACAGTGCCCCACCAGTGTTACTTCTGAACATTGCTCCATCACTGATACTTCTAAACATTGCTCCACCAATGATGCCTCTAAGCATTGCTCTACCAGTGCTACTTCTAAACACTGCTCCACCAGTGATAATTCTGAACGTTGCTCCACCTGTGATACTTCTTAACATTGCTCCACCAATGATACCTCTAAACATTGCATCTTGAGTAACATTTCTAAACTTTGCTCCACCAGTGATACTTCGAAACATTTCACCAATAGTGAAACATCTATACATTGCTCCACCAGTGATACTTCTGAAAATTACTCCACCAGTGATACTTCTAAACATTGCTCCACCAATGATAGCTTTACACATTGCTCCATCAATGATACTTCTGAACATTGCTCCATGAATGATAGCTTTGAACATTGCTCTACAAGTTGTACTTCTGAATATTGCTCCACCAATGATACTTCTAAACATTTCTCCACCATTGATACCTCTGAACATTTCTCGAGCAGTGATACTTCTGAATATTACTCCACCAGTGATAATTCGGAACATTGCTCCAGCAGTGATACATGTAAACAGCGCTTCACCAATGATACCTCTGAACATTGCTCAACCAGTGATACTTCTGAACATTGCTCCACCAGTGATTTCTCTGCACACAGCTCCACCAGTGATACTTCTGAACATTGCTTCACCAGTGATACTTCTGAACATTTTTCCACCAGTGATATTTCTGAACATTGTTCAGCCAGTGGTAATTCTGAGCATTGCTCCACCAGTGATACTTCTGAACATTGCTCTAACAGTGATACTGAACATTGCTCCACCAGTGATACTTCTGAACATTGCTCTAACAGAGATACTGAATATTGCTCCACCAGTGATACTTCTGAACACTGCTCCAAAAACTGATATTTCTGAACATTTTTCCACCAATGATACTTCTGAACATTGCTCAACCAGTGATACTTCTGAATATTACACCACCAGTGATATTTCTACACACTGCTCCACCAGTGATACTTCTGAGCACTGCTCCAAGAGTGATATATCTGAAGGGCTCTTTCCCCCACCCCCCCCCCTCCTGTCTAGTGATCTTAATTTTTAATGTTTGACAGAATTAATAACAATATTTATTGTCTGTGATATTGTGTGATTGTATGAATGTTGATTACCTGAGATGTTAATTTTCTATGTGATTGTTTATGAGCGTGGTTACTGTGTTAAAATAAACTGAGTGAAAATTACAGGTAATGATTTAAGCTTATGACAAAACATTGTGAGTTTATTGACAAAAAACCGCTTACTTTCCATAGGTCACGTACTTGGGTTGGGAGTTCAACTTCCGCTCCTCCAGTCTCCACGGACCAGCGGTCTATGATGTCCGGTTCAAAGGGGAGAGAATTGCCTTCGAGATTGCACTTTCAGAGATTATCACGTGGTATAACGCAAATCAACCACCCATGGTAAGTCATCACTTCCTATTTCATGTTTCCTATTTCATGTTTCTTTTTCATATTCCTGTGTCATTGACAGTGCTCATGGCCAGCTGCGCTATGGTTTAGAAGGATGAGAGCGAGCCTTAAGGTCCCCACTTTCTACGGTAATGTTCATCAAATCTCTCTTTTCTCGGGCTCCTTTTGAAACATCAAAACAGGGGAAGATCTCCAAACTGGCCCCCTGTCATCAAAAACACTGGATGGCCAGAACGTTGCACTAGCAGGACTCACCCCTCCCTCCCTTCCCCCCTCCCAAAAAAAGCCAATCAGTGAGGTTGTCTAGAATCTATCCTTGTGATGGAAGACTTCTTGACAGTTTCTCCCTTGTTTCCATGGCAGCTTTCATGACAGTTTCTCCCTTGTTTTCATGGCAGCTTTCATGACAGTTTCTCCCTTGTTTTCATGGCAGCTTTCATGACAGTTTCTCCCTTGTTTTCATGGCAGCTTTCATGACAGTTTCTCCCTTGTTTCCATGGCAGCTTTCATGACAGTTTCTCCCTTGTTTTCATGGCAGCTTTCATGACAGTTTCTCCCTTGCTCTCATGGCAGCTTTCATGACAGTTTCTCCCTTGGTCTCATGGCAGCTTTCATGAAAGTTTCTCCCTTGTTTTCATGGCAGCTTTCATGACAGTTTCTCCCTTGTTTTCATGGCAGCTTTCATGACAGTTTCTCCCTTGTTTTCATGGCAGCTTTCATGAAAGTTTCTCCCTTGTTTTCATGGCAGCTTTCATGAAAGTTTCTCCCTTGTTTTCATGGCAGCTTTCATGACAGTTTCTCCCTTGTTTTCATGGCAGCTTTCATGACAGTTTCTCCCTTGTTTTCATGGCAGCTGCATATCTCTGCTTCAGTTCCAAGATTTTGTCTGGGAGTGTAGATCAGCTCTTTTAAGCAGATGGAAGTCTGGTTTCAAATTCTCTATGAAAATTCATTTGTAAAATATGCATTCCCTTCAGTATAAAGAGCAGACCAATTCTAAAGAACAGATAAGGCCTAAGTAAGGAAGTTCTTGGATAATGATAACTGTATTAAATATTTACATATAACAGTAGTTTTCAAACTTTCCTGAGCGGGAAATTCAATCAAAAATAGTGAGTGACCAGTGGCCCACGCAGAAGATTATTTTAAAAAAAAACTTCAGGAAAAACGTATTCAATGAATACCAGCGAGGTTATTTGTTATTTTTTTAATTTTAGATTGAAAGCAAACTGTGGTATGATTTTTCTACTTCTTCTTCTTTCTTAAACTTCTTTCTTCTTCTTCCTCTTCCTATTTGCCCTCTTCTTCTTCTCCTTCTTCTTCTTCCTCTTCTCCTTCTTCTTCTTCCTTATTCTTTTTCTTTCTTCCTTGTTGTTGTTGTTCTTCTTCTTTCTTCTTCTTCTTTCTTCTTCTTTTTCTTCTTCTTTCTTCTTCTTCTTCTTCTTCTTCTTTCTTTTTCTTCTTTCTTCTTCTTCTTTATCCTTCTTCTTCTTTCTTCTTCTTTCTTCTTTTTCTTTCTTCTCCTTCTTTCTTTCTTCTTCTTCTTTCTTCTTCTTCTTCTTCTTTTTCTTCTTCTTTCTTCTTCTTCTTTCTTCTCCTTCTTCTTTCTTCTTCTTCTTCTTTGTTCTTCTTCTTTGTTCTTCTTCTTTATTCTTCTTCTTTCTTCTTTTTCTTTCTTCTCCTTCTTCTTTCTTCTTCTTTCTTCTTCTTCTTTCATCTTCTTTCTTCTTATTCTTCTTCTTTCTTCTTTTTCTTAACCTTCTTCTTTCTTTTTCTTCTTTCTTATTCTTCATCTTCTTCTTCTTTTTCTTCTTCTTCTTTCTTTTTTCTTCTTCTTTTTTCTTCTTCTTCTTTCATTTTCTTTCTTCTTTGTCTTCTTTTTTCTCCTTCTTCCTTCTTCTTTCTTCTCCTTCTTCTGTCTTATCTTCTTTCTTCTTCTTCGTCTTCTTCTTTCTTCTTTCATCTTCTTCCTTCTTCTTCTTCCTTCTTCTTCTTCTTCTTCGAGCTGCCTGCCTGGATATGAAGGCACAGCATCGCTTAGGGTGGTTTCTAGCGGCCACATTACAGTCCATGAGCGCAGCAAGAGACAGTAGGCGTGCAGTACTTCTTTAGCAGACTCCACCACCATGGAAACTACAGTAATCCCTGTCCCGTTAGCCAGTCTAGGCCTGATACTGGGGAAACCAAGATGGGACAGGGTCTTTTTCGACATTTTATCGCCAGACCTGACACTACCCGTGATAAACCGGACATCTTCGCCTACATACTTCTGTTCTTAAATTTGAACTTACTATATAATTCTTCTTCTTCTTCTCACTTCTCATACGTTTTTCTGCTGGCCGTATCTAATACATCCGCTCTTTGTTCCGATCCCTTCAAAGACAGAAACGCCTGGAGAGAAAGGCTGAAAGGAAACAAAGAAGTGGGTAACAAAATTTTAGTTAAAGAAGACATCGTCAAGACGTGACGAAGAATTGTTTGAGTTATATTAATGATGATGGCGACATACAGAACGCAATATGGATCGGTGGATGTCCGACTTGT
The DNA here is from genome assembly GCA_009760885.1 of Achatina immaculata. NCBI lineage: Eukaryota > Metazoa > Mollusca > Gastropoda > Stylommatophora > Achatinidae > Lissachatina > Lissachatina immaculata. The sequence goes on along the minus strand of CM019696.1, from coordinate 21,520,097 downwards.
TTCAGAAACTGGCACAGATGGATAATGACGATGACAGCGACGATCAAGGCGACTATAAACGTATTTAAGTTGTATTTACTCGTTTCAGCAAACAACAAACTTCGTTGACAGTGTGTTTGGCAAACTAGGGCAACCTTCAAGAGGTCTGGTGCCAGGAGCAGATTGCCCAGAGTCAGCAACGTTGATAGATAATGTGCGTGTATCTGTGCTCATGTTTGTCATATAATCTTTGTGTATCTGTGCTCATGTATGTCATATAATCTTCGTGTATCTGTGCTCATGTTTGTCATATAATCTTCGTGTATCTGTGCTCATAGTTTTCATATAATCTTCGTGTATCTGTGCTCATGTTTGTTATATAATCTTCGTGTATCTGTGCTCATGTTTGTTATATAATCTTCGTGTATCTGTGCTCATAGCTTTCATATAATCTTCATGTATCCGTGCTCACAGTTTTCATATAATCTTCGTGTGTCTGTGGTCATAGTTTTTATATAATCTTCGTGTATCTGTGGTCATAGTTTTCATGTAATCTTCGTGTATCTGTGCTAATATTTGCCATTCTTTAGAGTTATGCTAATCTACGTGCAAAAATATAGCATCCAAAACAAAATTGTTTATACGTTTTTTATTATTATAAATACACCGTTTATTAGGATACACCTTGGTTTTATGACCAAACCAAAAGAAGACAAATGTAGAATACTTTTAAGTTATCGCAAGTATTCAGACTGATGGCTATTCTTGTCCAGACACTGCTTGTACAAGGATGTAACAGTATGGAGTTTATTTCTTTTCTTAGCTTAGATAGTAAGGGGTATAATCGGAATTGTGGTAAAGTTAGGTCCCTTGTTTGTCTTAACAGTTCACGTAATTTTTCAAGGATAAATGTTCAGGAAAAGATTGTGGTTAGAAACGCGGGAAATGTTTTTAGTTAGCCCGTCTTTATTGATATAGGAGAGAAATTAAAAAAACAGGCCTGGCACCAAATTTGGTGTTTTCTTTAGCCAAGGAAAGTTGTAAAACATGGGTTTTGCACTAGATGGGATTTGGTGTCTTATGAACTGAGTTCATAACTTGTTCACTGTTTTTAGAGAGTTTATGATTATTATTGTGATAGAAGTCAGAGAAAAAGGAACAGAATGATGTAGTTTGTAATTGTTATCAGTAACTAATTGTCTAGTATGTGATTACAATTAGTTCTGACCAGAGAACTGAAGAATGTGAGAATAGTACAATTTGGAGATTTTCTTAGACTAGCAGTTGGCACTTTGTGATGTGTTGTGTGTGAATTCAGGAAACTATTCATGAAGCTGTGAGTTGAAAACCTCTTTTGTTCTCTGTTCATGATGTGTGACAGCAGCTAGTTGGGGTGAGTGTTGTCCACTCCCTCTCCACGTGGCAAACTAAGATCTTGCCGGGGGGTGGAGCTACTTGTACATTCGTTGATTATGTTATGAAATTCTACCATCCTCATCTATCATCCCACATTTTCTCCGTCAATAAAATGTGTTTTTACTGTTATTCAGTACATGTCAGTTGCTTCACGCTGTTAAGTGTCACTGTCCTTAGTTGGTAAGATACCAAACTAAAACCTTGAAGCAGAGAATTTGAAGAAAGATTTCCTTACTTATGCCGGAGAGGCACATTAACACTATGTCAGCATTGTCACAATATGTCAACATTGTCACACTATGTCAACATTGTCACACTATGTCTACTACAGACAACTACACACATGGCAAAGTGGTGCCATGTTGGCCCGCTGTATCATAAAGCCAAACTGGTAAACGGACCAATGGAAATGAAAACGCCAAGAATCATAACATGGGAAGTGAGGGGTCAAAGAACAGTCTTAAACTTCATGAGGTGGAATATGAGTTAGAGTTTGGAGACCTCTGGGTTAGATGAATCGTATGAATCTTTTACCCTTGCAAAAAAAATGCCTTTTATAATTAACCAGACTACAAGAGTCTTTGCCAGATTCATTCATAAATCATTTATTATTTTCATTTGTATAGCTCCTTTCATGTTGTCTTGCTTGATGCTTTATATACTCAGCTCTGGTTTCACTTTATGTAGTAATAATACAATATTACATTTGTTGGTTGTTAGAGTCGCTTCTACCTATGTTGAATGTTAATGAGAACTAATAGTCTGTCTTGAGATACTAAATTTAGCGTTGTGAATACAGCTCTAATGTAATGGTGTGTTCAAACTGATAATTGTGAAAAAATGGTAACTTGTATTTTAGGATGTTTGAAAATGGTGACTTTTCTGTTAATTAGAGATAAAATATGGACATATAGTTGATTGCTTGTATGACACATTTCTTTCTTAATACATTTTATCAATCGTGGGTGATAGTGTAAACGAAACTAAAGTTGATTTTTTTTGGTCAATAATCAGTTTATTTTTAAAATTTACGACCATTTATCATTTACTTTTAACAAAATTTTTGTTCAGATCTTCATGTCAACAGACACACGAAGCCTTCAAGTGTCGAAAGCAGGTTTCTGTCTCTTTGAAAATAACAATGGCTCCCCACTAAGACGCCGAAGTTCCTACTCTATCTTTTACGGTTCGTTTTATAGTGGCTTGCTAGACTCCTACCTGACGCTCAGGTTTGTGTATATTTATATTTGTATGCAGACATCGCTTACCATATTCTGTTAATGTGTTAGTAATATCGTACACCATTTTATGAGAAGATGAAGTGTCTTTCTCAAGAAAACTCACCTGTGACTTCGATTGGTTTCTGGGCAGTAATCAGACTTACAATCAGACTTACAATCAGACCAGCTACATATATGTCTTCTATTTGTCTTCTTGAGAGTTGGAGTGAGACCACAGACTGGTCAAGCCAGTCTAAATCACTCTCTTCAAGACGGTCCGAGCAAGACATAGTCCGGCCAGGCCAACCTACAGAACTATCTTCGGATAATCAAATAAGATAACAGTATGTGCTAGCAGAAGAACCAGCTGAATTCTGAGGTAAAATTTGGAAGCTGTATCGAAACAAGCAGGATATATCGGTTATAGTAGTAGTAGTAATAGTAGCAGCAGTAGTAGTAATAGTACTAGTAAAAGTAGTAGTAGTAATAGTAATAGTAGTAATCGTAGTAGTAGTAATAGTAGCAGTACTAGTAGTAATAGTAGCAGTAGCAGTAGTAGTAATAGTAGTAGTAAAATTAGTAATAGTAATCGTGGTAGCAGTAGTAATAGTAGTAGCAGTAGTAAAAGTAGGAGTAGTAGTAGTAGTAATAGTAGTATTGGTAATAATCGTAGTAGTAGTAATAGTAATAGGAATAGTAGTAATCGTAGTAGGAATGGTAGTAGTACTAGTAATAGTTACAGTAGTAATAGTAGTAGTAATAGTAATAGTAGTAGTACTAATAGTAGTAGTAGTAGTAGTAATCGTAATAGTAGTAGTAGTTATAGTAGTAGTAGTATTAGTAGCAGTAGTAGTAATAGTAGAAATAATAGTAGTAGGAATAGTAATAGTAGTAGTAGTGTAATCGTAGTAGTAGTAGTAGTAGTAATAGTAGTAGTAGTAGTAGTAGTAGTAGTAGTAGTAGTAGTAGTAGCAGTAGTAGTAGTAGTAGTAGTAAATATTGAAAACTAATACCCTGAAGTTGCCGCAATATTCATATACCAACGAAAATGAATTCTTTTCAGCCAAGTGTGCATTTTTTCCGATTGTGTGATTTGGTCGAGTGTGTGGTGAAGTCGAGTGTGTGGTGAAGTCGAGTGTGTGGTCAAGCCAAGTGTGTGATGAAGCCAAATGTATGATGAAGCCAAGTGTGTGGTCAAGCCGAGTGTGTGGTGAAGCCAAATATGTGGATAAGCAATGTATATAGTGAATCCAAGTGTGTGGGAAAGCCAGGTATGTGTGGAAGCCAAGTATGTGAAGCCAAATGTGTGGGTAAATCAAGTATTTGAAGACAAATGTGTGGAGTAGCCAAACATATGGGGAAGTCAAATGTGTGGGGAAGCCAAATATGTGAGGAAGCCAAGCACGTGGTGAAGGCAGATGTAAGGGGGCAGTCAGGTATGTGTGGAAGCCATGTACGAATATAATACCATCATCATCAGGTACCGTGCCGACAGACGTTGCATATTATGCTTCTCCGGAATACCCGATGTTTCATGCAGGATATCAAAATTATAAACTGGGAAAAACGTAGGAACAGCTTTAATATTTAACGAATACAAAGTCGTGACGTTTCGGCGTGAGCCTTAATCATACAAACACATACAGGACGAAGAATTAGAGAGAGAGGAGATAAAGTACATGATCACATAAAACTTTGTTAATGAAATAACAACAGGTAAAAAAATTAATCAAGAAATATAATTAGAACACAACTTATCTGAATATTTTAGACGGCTTTCAAATAATTCTTGGTTTACGCAATCAACATAAACGTGATGAAACATGAGATAACAGTCACATCATGTTTATGTTGATTGCCAGGAATATCAACTGGCGGGTACAATTTTAACAACTTAAGATATGCAGACGACACAGTTCTGATTGCTAAAAGTGAAGGGGAGCTACGGGCTCTTCTGGACATCGTGGTTCTTTAAAGTAAAAATAAAGGTCTCAGCCTGAATAAAAAGTAGACTGAAGTGATGGTCATTTCAAAGAAAAGAATACCAACAAAATGTAGCATTACCATTGATGGCACAAAACTGAAACAAGTTGATAGATTCAAGTACTTAGGAACAATTATAACAACTGATGGGAAATGTCGCAACGAAATAAAAAGCAGACGTGCTCAGGCCAAGTCAGCATTCCAGAAAATGAGACACATCTTGTTCAACAGATCCATATCAATGGAAACAAGATTCAGAGTACTTAAATGTTACATCGAGCCAATTTTGTTTTATAGATGTGAGGCATGGTCCATGAATAAGAGAGTGTAGCGAGAAATGGAGGCCGTGGAAATGTGGTTCATAAGAAGGATGTTGAAGGTACCATGGACAGCTAAGAAAACCAACGAAGAAGTCTTAAGAGAGGCTAGAGTTAAAAGGCAAATTATAGCAAAGATCAGAGGCAGACAAGCCAGATTTGTAGGACATTTTCTGAGATGTGGAAAATTGGAACACACTGTGGCAACTGTAAAAATTGAGGGAAGAAGAGACATATGAAGAAAGAGAGAGAGAAGTCACTGGATGTACTGTCAGTGTGGCTAGGAAGAAAGTCACCGGCGGATCTCATAATCGAGTCGAAAGGCAGGGAATTGTGGAGAGAAATGATCGCCTACGCCATACGGCACGGCACTTGATTGATTGAAAGTGAAGACACAATAACAGAGATTAAAAGGGCATCAATTGCACTTCATAAGCTAAAAGAACAAAAGAAGTTGTGGTGAGAGGCAGACAGAACTACACAAATTAGGTTTTTAAGGACATGCATTTTTCCGATAGCAACATATGTCAGTGAGACCTGGGCACTTAACAAAACAGCTGCCTTAAAAAAAACAGGACACACAAAAAAGAACAAATATATTCATACTACAAGAACTTAGTGTTGAAGAAGGTTGGCTAGTACAGAAGATTAAACAGAGAAATCTTAAATATTTTGGATATATTAAACATCATGAGAATTTGGAAAAGACCGTCTTGGAAGGGCACATATTGGGAACAAGAAAGAAAGGAAGATCAAGGCGAAGATGGCTGCAAGACATCGTTGATGATTTGCGACTGAATGCATCAGCAGCAGGATATCTTGCTTACAACCGAGAGGATTTCAAGAGAACCTTTAAGGAAGCAAAGTTTCTCAAGGGACATGCTCATGAATGAGTGAATGAATGTAAACATCTTTGACAATGTTTCCTTCACTGTGAACATGTAAATGTATTTGAGAATGTAAACATTCTTTAATGTAAACTTTCTTTTTAGAATGTAAGAGAAATGAGGAAATAGAAAGACAAAAAATTATACAATTTCTAATACATCTTTATACATACTTCTGAATACAGGTTGAAAAAAGGAAGGAAAAAAACATAGGTCTGACTTGGACATTGCGATATACATTATTTGACAATTTTACAATGACTTTTCAAGTAAATGAACAAACAAAGCATAACTCATTACCAAAGTAAAGTTTCAGTGGATCCCTGAACAGAGTCGAGTCCAAAAATTTGCACCGGTTGATAAACCAGCACAACCATGCCCTGAACTAAATTCTTCCGCCGCTACGTTTGACACTAGAAACGTTCATCTTGGACAAGTAAAGAGTCGCATGGATATTTTTTTAAAAAAAACAAAGAAAAAGAAATCAGATAGTAAACATTCAAAGACTCCATTATAATTCAAACAGAGAAATCATGGGGGGAAAGGATCTAGAGAACTACAAGTTCATCTGCAAAACAAAACTAACTAAAAACCCACTCAAATCCCACTTCTAAGCATATTGCTCAGGCGATATAACGTCAGAATAACATCCTGCGAACATGCGCTCTCTCTACAGTGGCCCACATGGTACAAGAGTTCGAACTCATGAGCTAGGACAAGAGCCACTAAAGACAAATGTCCGGCGGGGACACATTTCTTACCTGTTTTGGCTGAGTAAAATGAATATGAACAAAGTAATAGTAAAATGTGGACTTGGGTTATTGTAATTATTATTGATTATATCGTATTATTATTGTTATCATTGATTATATATTATTTATTACTGTTACTGGTTTTTATTATTACTATTATTATTACTCTTATTATTATCGCTATTGTTAATATTGTTATAATCATCATTATTACTGGTGTTATTATTGCTATTGCGGTTATTGTTATTGTTGTCTTGTTTCGTCTTATCTTCTTCCTCGTATATGAGTATCTTTCGGTTTTGTGGAGACGAAGTGAAATCTTGATAGGGCTCGATGATTTGCTTCATATAATGGGGATATTTAATGCTTCTGTAATTTTACCTCTCCGTCTCCCGCGTGGGCGGCCTCTTCCTCTGTCACCTACAAATCTTAGCGTGAATGTTGTCTGTGATATACTGTCTGGTGGTAACCACGTAACATGGCCAAACCATTTGACTTGCTGTTTCTGGATATAGTGTAACACTGGTGTTACTCCAACCTTTGCCCTGGTGGTGTCATTTCTTATTCGCTATCTTTTTGTCATATTTAGTATTCTCATTAAACATCTCATTTCTGTTGTGATGATTCCTCTTTTGTTTCTGGCTGTTAAAAAGGAATGGGGAAACTAAACATGTCAGTCGGCAGGAATAGTGATGCGCAAACCTATATCTTAATGCAAAGAAAATTAAATTGATGAGAACTAACAAAACAAATAAGGCAGCTGATATATATATATATATATCAATGAGGAAAAACTCGAAGAGGTGGAGAGGTTTGAATATCTTGGATCATTACTAAATAATAATGGAGATAAGGAAATTAATGGAGGACATCTATCGTTCTTCAAAAGGTAAAACACCTTAAGCTTTGGAGAGGAACAAACAGAATTACAAAAATAAGATTTTTTAAGGGCGTGCATCTTACCAATGTGACTTATGCCTGTGAGAATTGGACACTTAATAAAGCAGCCGAGAAATCATAAGTGCCTTTGAATGTAAATGCTACAGAAGAGTTCTTCAAATATCATGGACACAAAAAAAAGAACAAATATATCTATACTACAAGAATTTAATGTTTAAGAAAGTTGGCTAGTAAAGAGGATTAAAGAGAGAAAACTTAAATATTTTGGACACATTACACGTCATGAGAATTTAGAGAAGACAGTCTTCGACGAATACATAATGGGAAAAAGACAGAGAGGAAGACCAAGGCGAAGATGGCTGCAAGACAACGTTGATAATCTTCAAATAGATGCACCAGAAGCAGGGCATCTTGCTTACACCCGAAAGGCCTACAGGAGAGCTGTTAGGGAGGCAACGTTCCGCAAGGGACATGCAAATGATTGATTGATTGATTTTGGTTGTTGATGTCCCTGTTTGACAATGGCAGCATAGAGCTGGGAAGAAAACTATGTTGTACAGTGCCCTTTTTGTTTCAGTTGTAATGTATTTGTTTTTCAGTAAAGGAGTCATTTCTCCAATGACCGGATTTGCTTTATTGCATCTGTTCTCAATCTCAGCTCCAATCGTCCATGTGGATGACATTATCTTACCCTGGTGTTTGAAATGGTTCACTTGTTTCAAGGGCTGGTTATCTAGGAACATCTCTGTTTGGATTTCTTCTCTCGCTTTGGTCATGATTTCCGTTTTTCTCCACTGATCTTCATTTTGTGGCTTTCAGATGCCCTTGCTAAATTATCCATGTTCTGCTGTAGGTCTTTTCCTGATGTGGCTATAAGTGCTTGATCGTCAGCAAAAAGAAGTTCGTGTATGGTCTACCTGTTGGGTATGTCTTCTGGAAGGTGCGTTTATCGGCGTTCTTTCTGGGGTTGGGCTAATGGGCAGCTTTGTTCTGGAGTTTTTACTATGTAGGTTAGCGTCTTTGAATGTAAATGCTACAGAAGAGTTCTCCAAATATCGTGGACACAAAAAAGAACAAATATATCTATACTACAAGAGCTTAATATTGAAGAAGGCTGGCTAGTAAAGAGGATTAAAGAGCGAAAACTTAAATATTTTGGACACATTAAACGTCATGATAATTTAGAGAAGACCATATTGGAAGGATACATAATGGGAAAAAGAAAAAGAGGAAGACCAAAACGAAGATGGCTGCAAGAAATCGTTGACGATCTGCAAATGGACGCAGCAGCAGCAGGCCATCTTGCTCACAACCGAGAGGCCTACAGGAGTGCTTTTTGGGAGGCAAAGTTCCGCAAGGGACATGCAAATGAATGAATGAATGAGGTTAGCGTCTTTGCAGATGTTGTCAATGTATGTTATGAATAGTAAGGGAGATAGTACACAGCCTTGCCTCACTCTAGATTTTATGATGAATGGTTCAGTGTCCCGCATTTGTTCTAACTGTGCACTGACTGTTTTCATATAGGTTTTTGCATAGGTTGATCAGATGTGCACTAACTCCATAATGCTGTAAGATTTCCTACAGTTTATATCTATCTACTCTATCAAATACTATTTCTTGATCTATGTAAGCTATGTACAGTATCTGATTGTGTTCAGGTGATTTTTATGTTTGTTGTCTCAGGGAAAAGATGGCATCGGTACAGCTTCTATATTTTTTTTCTAAATTCCATCTGAGTTTCATTTAACTGGTGGTCAATGACAGGTCTTGGTCTCTTCTCTAGGTTATAACAGAACATTTTTCCAGTATGGCTTAGTAGTAAGATGCCTCTATATTTGTTGCAGTCCCTTTTACTGCCTTTTTTCTTCCATATTTTAGAATAATTACAGTGTTTCTCACGTCCTGCGGTGTTTCTTGTTTTTCCCATACCAAGTTAGATTCTGCGAAGGCAAGCTTTTCCGGCTTCTTTCCCACATTTTATTAACTCATTGAGTATTCTCCATCACATCCTATGGCTTTGTTCATTGGGGCCTTTCTGGTGGCTTCTTTGATTTCAGTTTGTAGTATGTCTAACTCCAGTTCTATGGGGTTAGCTGTGTTGTTATCATGAGTTTGGCTTGTCTCAGAGCTATACTTAGTAACTTGTCAAAGTACTGTCTCCGTCCCTGCAGTACCCTCTCTGGTTCGCATATTGGATCACCATTAACATCGTTCACAGTCTCTGCTGGGCCGAAGTAGTCTGTTTGCTTTCTCATTGTATCGATCTTTTTATTAAAGGCTTTCGTAGTTTCTTTGTGATTGTTGTTTAATATTTTACTGTATTCCTGGCATGATTTTACCTTTGTTTCTTTTATTACCCGCTTAAAGTGTCTTCTTGCAATTCGATATTCAATATAGTATAGATCCTCTTTACTTCTCATCCATTCTTTATTATTCTTTTCCTTTACAACCTCTTTCGCCTCATAATTCCACCAATTTGCTTTTTTTATTTCTCTACCTCCTTTTTCATTGTACCACATGTTTCCCTTGCTGCTTGTAAAAAGATGGTTTTGAATAGAGCCCATTCCTCATCCACTTATTTTGTTTCTGTTGGTAAGTTTATGAACAATTCTCTTATTTTCATCTCATATTCTTGTCTCATATTTTCTTCCTTGAGCTTGCGTAGTTTTATTGGTTCACTTTTCTTCCTGTGAGTTCTGATAACCCTCGTTTAGGGAGATAGGCTCCCAGGGGTTAAATCCTGCTACAGCTTTGTTAAATCCTGCCACAGCCTGGTTAAATCCTGCCACAGCCTGGTTAAATCCTGCCACAGCCTTGTTAAATCTTGCCACAGCTTTGTTAAATCCTGCCACAGCCTTGTTAAATTCTACAACAGCCTGGTTAAATCCTACCACAGTTTTGTTAAATCATTCCAGAACTTTGTTAAATGCTGCCACAGCCTGGTTAAATCCTGCCACAGCTTTGTTAAGTACTATCACAGCCTTGTTAAATCCTGCCACAGCTTTGTTAAGTACTATCACAGCCTTGTTAAATCCTGCCACAGCCTTGTTAAATCCTGCCACAGCCATGTTAAATGCTGCCACAGCCTGATTAAGTCTTGCCACAGCCTGGTTAAATCCTGGTACAGCCTATGTTCAGATATATACAATGCCTCAGACACGGTGGAAGAATGTGATTATTATTGTTGTTCTTATTAAATTATAATTTAATATTAACGCATGGTAAAACAAGAAACATATTTTCAATAATTGATGATGATGATGATGATGATGGTGATGATGATGATGATGATGATATTTCTTTTTTTTTTAACCTATGCTCCTCTCTGAGTTTTGTAACTAACTTTTTTAATTACATTACACAGAGAATGTAATTTATAATTAAAAGCAGAGCATACAGTATTCTATTAATAACTGTTGGAAAAAAAATTCGGTTTCAAATTAAATGTTGTATTGCAATTGTCTTTCCAGTAAAATATTAAATTGTTGATACGTATTTTGGAAATCGATTCTTGACTTTATTTAAAATGAACTAATGACCAGATTTGCGTTCTAGGTCAATTTTAACCTTAGGAAGCTACGATTACGTAGTCGATTTCAACTTCCACCAGAATGGAGCAATGGACGTTCAATTCCTGACTACAGGTAAGACAGTCAGTCAGCCAGCCAGTCAGTCTGTCAATCAATCAATTAGTTAGTAAGTTAGTTAGTTAGTCAGTCAGTCATTCAGTTAGTTAGTTAGTTAGTTATTTAGTGAGTTAGTCAGTTAGTCAATCGTCAGTCAGTTTATTAGTTAGTTAGTCAGTTAATTATTTAGTTAATTAGTTATTAAGTTAGTTAGTAAGTTAGTTAGTGAATCAGTTAGTGAATCAGTTAGTTAGTCAGTCAGTCAGTCAGTCAGCCATTTAATTAGTTAGTTCGTTAGTCAGTTAGTCAATCAGTCAGTCAATTCATTAGTTAGTTAGTCATTCAGTTAGTCAGTCAGTTAATTATAGTTAATGAGTTAGTTAGTCAGTTAGTTAGATATTTCGTTAGTTAGTCAGTCAGTCAGTTAATTAGTCCGCTAGTTAGTTAATCAGTTAGATAGTCACTCAGTTAATTATTTAGTTCGTTAGTTAGTCAGTCAGTCACTTAATTACTTAGTTAGTCAGTCATCAGTCAGTTAGTTAGTCAATTAGTTAGTCAGTTAGTTAGTCAGACAGTCAATTAGTCAGGCAGTCAGTCAGTTAATTGGTTAGTTAGTTAGTTAGTCAGTCAGTCAGTCAGTTGATTAGGTAGTTAGTCAGTCAGTCAGTTGATTAGGTAGTTAGTCAGTCAGTCAGTTAGTTAATTAGTTAGTCAGTTAGTTAATTAGTTAGTTAGTCAGTCAGTTAGTTAATTAGTTAGTTAGTTAGTCAGTCAGTCAGTCAGTTGATTAGGTAGTTAGTCAGTCAGGCAGTCAGTTAATTAGTTAGTAAGTCAGTCAGTTAGTTAGTTAGTCAGTCAGGCAGTCAGTTAGTTAATTAGTTAGTCAGTTAGTTAGTCAGGCAGTCAGTTAATTAGTAAGTAAAGACCAACAACCATGCAGTGCATGACACATCCAGAGGTACTCCGATCTCCTCTTCAGTAACTTCCTGAGCGTGCAGTAATTGACGAAACCGTTTCTTTGCTAAGCAACAGAAATGTGGTTTATTAGAAGAATGTTGCGAATTCCTTGGACAGCAAAAATAACTAATGAAGAATGTATGAGAAGAGCTGGAGAGACAAAAAAATATTGTCAAAAAGATTAGAGAGAGACAATGTACATTTATAGGGCATGCAATGAGAAGAGGGGGCATTGAAAATATAACAACAGGAAAAATAGAAGGAAGAAGATCAAGAGGAAGACCAAGAGAAATGATACTGGACAGTCTGACGAGAAGGTGTGAGAGGAGATCACCAACTGAGCTGATGGCCTGCATGAAGGATCGTGTACTCTGGAGAAGCATAATAGCCAACGCCAGTCGGCACGGCACATGATGATGATGATGATGTTTCTTTGCTGATTGACCATCCGCCCGGTGCACTTATTTTCCTTTCTGTCTCTTGGAACATACGGAGAAGTACTAATCAAGTACCACAAAGAGAACTTGATTAGTCAGTCATAACAAGCATTAAAGTCTATGTCATCGGTTCTGTTGTTTGAGATGTTTCTTTTGGGATGTGTGGCTTTAATTTGTGTGTTTGTAACGAGATCACTTTTCTCGTTTCCTATATCTGGAATACGACAGACACAGATTAAATTACCTGCGTGCTATGGTTGCTACTAAATCACTGTAACTTCACACATCCCCAGAGCGAAACACGAGGAACACAATTCCTGGCATAACCCAAGAATTACCTCACAGACATCGACACCTCTTCACAGGTTGGCGACCGACCGTTTTAACAACCGTTCAGTTGCCTTTCCCAACAGATACACCACATCCGTGAACTGCACCTCCCCCTCGCCACTCCACTTACCCGCCCCCTTCCCAAACCTAACCCTAACCTAATAAGCTTTCCTACGTTAAAATCTCCTTCAGTTCTCACCGCTTTCAGTGAAGGGCTGGATAAGGTTTCGACTCTGATCTACATATGAAACATATTAACTAACTTTACCCTACGTATGAAACACATAAATTAACTTTGCCTTCATATTATACACATTAACTAACTTTGTCTTATATATGAAACACTTTAACTAACTTTGCCTCCATATGAAACACATTCATTAACGTTGTCCTTCATATGAAACACATTAACTGACTCCCCTCCAGATGATATGCATTAACTAACTTTTCATACAAATGAAACACATTAACTAACTCTGGCTGCGTATGAAACACATTAGCTTACTCTGCCTACATATGAAGCACATTAACTAACTCTGACAACGTATGAAACACAGTAACTAACTCTGCCTACACATGAAACACATTCATGAGCTGCCCTACATATCAATCACATTCACTTCCTCTCCCCTACAAATAAAACACATTCACTAGCTCTGCACTACATATGAATCACATTCTCTACGTGTGCTCTACATATGAAACATATTCACTAGCTCTGCCCTACATATGAATCACATTCTCTACGTGTGCTCTACATATGAAACACATTCACTAGCTCTGCCCTACATATGAATCACATTCTCTACGTGTGCTCTACATATGAAACATATTCACTAGCTCTGCACTACATATGAATCACATTCTCTACGTGTGCTCTACATATGAAACACATTCACTAGCTCTGCCCTACATATGAATCACATTCTCTACGTGTACTCTACATATGAAACACATTCACTAGCTCTGCCCTACATACCAAACACATTCGCCTTCTGTGCCCTACATGTGATATATCTTCTCCAAGAGAGCTCTACATTCACAATTACTGCCTTATATAAGAAACACATTCTCCGAAACTGCTCTACATTCACAATTACTGCCTTATATAAGAAACACATTCTCCGAAACTGCTCTACATTCACAATTACTGCCTTATATAAGAAACACATTCTCCGAAACTGCTCTACATTCACAATTACTGCCTTATATAAGAAACACATTCTCCGAAACTGCTCTACATTCACAATTACTGCCTTATATAAGAAAACATTCTCCGAAATGCTCTACATTCACAATTACTGCCTTATATAAGAAACACATTCTCCGAAACTGCTCTACATTCACAATTACTGCCCTATATAAGAAACACATTCTCCGAAACTGCTCTACATTCACCATAACTTCCCTATATAAGAAACACATTCTCCGAAACTGCTCTACATTCACCATAACTTCCCTATATAAGAAACACATTCTCCGAAACTGCTCTACATTCACCATAACTTCCCTATATAAGAAACACATTCTCCGAAACTGCTCTACATTCACCATAACTTCCCTATATAAGAAACACATTCTCCGAAACTGCTCTACATTCACCATAACTTCCCTATATAAGAAACACATTCTCCGAAACTGCTCTACATTCACAATTACTGCCCTATATAAGAAACACATTCTCCGAAACTGCTCTACATTCACCATAACTTCCCTATATAAGAAACACATTCTCCGAAACTGCTCTACATTCACCATAACTTCCCTATATAAGAAGCACATTCACTAACAGATTAAATACATTCCCAGGCTCTGCCTCACACATGAAGCATAGGCTAACTCTGCCTTACTTATGAAACACATTCTCTAGAACTGGACTTTGAAGATCGAAGACACACCTACTAGATTAATCTAACACCCCAAGAAGCCAAGGTGTACAGTCCTACACACACAAACATTCTTACACCTTACATCCTTTCCGCGCCATCAAGAGTCACACAGGGCTCACAGTATGTCTCATCATGATTCTCTATTCTCGGCGAGCATATCAATCTCATCAAGGGATTAGATGCCTACCATCTTAGCCTCTCTTGTCAGCGTTCTCTTTAGAGTCTGTCGAGGTCGCACAGAAAAACTAGGCATGCACAGATGTTCATCCAAGACACAGATCTGCAGATACAGACTATAAATAGTTAGGAAGAAGGAATGAGCTGGGGCTAATTTCTTTTATAAAAAGAATCTGTAAAACATTTTCCTGTTTTTAGAACTGTTTAAAGTGTGTCGTCTATCGTTGTTCTATCTCGCCAGAACTGCTAGCTTGATGTTCTTTGGAAACCGATGTGATGAGTATGAATCACAGAATTTTGTCGGATTGGGAGTGGATTCCGGCGGTTATTTTTTTCAATCCCTGATCTGGGGTTAAATGCAGGAGGGGGGGGGGGGGTGTAATTCTTCTTTAGCGGGCACAACTGCCAAGGGGACAGCAGCGATCCCCGTTTCGTTAGTCAAGACAGCCTTGTTACTAGAGTAGCCTTGTTACTAGAGTTACTGATGAAGTATTAGACAGTTTTTGGTCGGCTATGCTTCGCCAACTCTGATGCATACAGTCAGATATGGACCAGTTAGCGTACATCGGAGAGTACCTGTACTCCAGCCGTGTATATCGTCCACATTGCTTTTGGTGGTCGTAGTAAATAAGTAAAATGCTAGGATGTCATAAACGCTGTGCTATTTTTCAGCCCTTGTCAATTTCAGGTTATATAATCACTACGTTTTATTCTGAACTGGAGAGACCGTACGGATTTCATTTGCAAGATCACATAATTGGACCTCTCCATCATCATCAGTCCATCTTTAAAGTTGACCTAGACGTGGGTGGCCCGTGCAACAGATACGAAACCTTGGACATCTCCCAGGAGAGAGTCAGTCTAACAGCGGTAGGGTCCTTTTTATGTTACGCACAAAGAGTGAGAGGAGAAAAATAATGATACTAGTTTTTGTGTTTACAAAATTCTGAGTTTCTCTACCAATATTTTTTTACTGTACCTTACTTAGAAATATAAGTTATTTTTCTTAAACTGCAGATGAAGACTTCCTTAGCCATCTGATTTCTGAATGGGAAATGAAGTGGACACCTAAATAAGCAGCGTACAGTTTACTTGCAGTGTTGCTGTGGCATAACGTTTTGGCGTAATATCAGTCTAGGTAATTTCTCTCTTGTAAGTTGTTACCTTGCCGTGATGAGAGAGTTTGTATGTCCCCTTTACCCAAAGACCCACGCTGGCGGGAGCAACAGTTACTCCTGGCAGTGTTACTCACGCCAGAGAGGTCTGAGGGTAGGAGCCAGAGAAAGCACAGCTCAAACCCTGCTGCGTGTACAGTGGCTGGAGACAGTTAGGGGCTACGGGGGGAACCAGAAAGAGGACGGATGTACTTGGTCCAGGGTGCAGTGTGACGTGGATGTACAAGTGCCAAGAAATTCCAGTAGAAGGTAAATAACTTAACGCTCACGTGACAGGTGATGCTGAAAACCTGGGACGATCTGCTACCTTTATGAGAGTGATTGGTGCTGATACCTGATCAAACGACGAAGAAGAAGAAAGCATGCAGTTTAAACTTTCTTTCGTGATTCAGAAGATCATAGAAAGAAAAGCTGCATTGTATGTTTCTGTTCATGATTATATTTGCTGGACTTAACGAAATATTTCAAACGCATTCACGGTCATCTTGCCTCTTTTTACTTCCCAGTTTCCAGGCACGCCATTTTATCAGACCAGGTTCTTTGCTGACCTTAAGCGAACAGAACTGGAGGCTGTTTTCGACTACGACTTCGAAAAGCCGAGATACCACGTGGTTCACAACGCAGCCAAGAAAACCAACTTCAATGAGTTGAAAGGTTACAGGTTAGAGGTTCAGAAATATTGATAAAAATAGACATTCTTTTCTTCTTTCAGACATTTGCTTTCCTGTGCATGGAAGAATACAATGCATTAGCAGAATGGTTAGGAGAAAGTTGGGCCCTGGTGTTAGTTACAGGCAGACCCTCTGCGTAAACACGGAAAGTAAAGAAAAGAGACATCAGCCCACCAGGGCTTCCTCAATAACCTACGTCCTAGGACACAACCAGGTTTTTCCCTTCACCCCGACCCCACACCTCCGTGACAAACCTGTGCACTAGTTGAAAGGTAGGGGCTATGGGGCCAAGACAAACCTGTGCACTAGTTGAAAGGTAGGGCCTATAGGGCCAGGACAAATCTGTGTCTAGTTGAAAGGAAGGGCCCATGGGGCTGGAACAAACCTGTGCACTAGTTGAAAGGAAAGGCCCATGGGGCTGGAACAAACCTGTGCACTAATTGAAAGGAAGGGCCCATGGGGCTGGAACAAACCTATGCACTAGTTGAAAGAAAGGGCCTACCGGGCCGGGACACCGACTAAAGATCACTTCACGTGTACTTGGCCAGTGTAGGAATAAACAGTAAATGATTTCAAAATCTTGACATTTATTTTGTTAATCTCATCAAGTTAGCAACTTCCTGTGGCATTTATCTTTTCAACCAAATCAAAAGATACGCTAAAAGCAGTGATTTACGTGGAGTAGAACCTATGGGGATGGGGATGGAGATTAGGGGGGATGGTTTGGAAAATCGAAGGAAATTGAAGGGCTTGATATAATTAAAAGAATAAAAATTGAGAGGTGCTAGGTGTATGCTAAACTTTGGGAAGTAATGGAGAAAAAGGGATTTCTAACGCATGTGATACAGTTAATACCACTGCTGTAAGTAGAGACCAACAGATGAAACAACTTGGTTTGACATAAAACAAGGGGTCCGTCAGGGATGCATATTGTCGCCTTACTTATTTAGCTTGTACACTGAAAAAAATATAATGAGGAATGTTAGAGAAGATGTAGACAAAGAATATTACGATGCCAAAACAAGTGGAGGTTATGAAATACCAGAGATTAGATATGCTGATGAAACAGTATTACTGTCCACAACACAAAAAGGAATGGAAAAACTAATTATGTCAGTCCGTAAGACTAGTGAAGAGCAAAACCTCTATCATAATACACAGAAAGCTAAATTGATGACGACTGACAAAACAAAATAAAGCAGCTGAAATATATATCAATGAGGAAAAATTAGAAGAAGAAAATAGTTTTGAATATCTTGGATCATTACTAACTAATAATTGAGATACAATGATAAATTTAAAGGATAACCATGTTACAAGAACTTAATATTGAAGTCTAATAAGGAAGATTAAACAGATAAAACTTAAATATTTTGGACACATGAGAAGACAATGAGAATTTAGAGAAGGCAGTATTGGAAGGATACACGATAGGAAAAAGAAAGAAAAGAAGACCCAAAAGCGAAGATCTTTGCAAGATATCGTTGAAGATCTGTGAATGGATGCATCAGTAGCAGACCATCTTGCTTACAACTGAGAGGCATACAGGAGAGCTGTTAGGGAGGCATAGTTCCGCAAGGGACATGCAAATGACTGATAGGGAGGCAAAGTTCCGCAAGGGACATGCAAATGACTGACTGACAGGGATACGCCATTGTAGGCGAGGGAGCTGTAACATGACAAAGTTTGAGAACCTCTGCAGTAAATCAAGTGATAGTGGAAATGATCACACTTCTTACACTATCTAAGGTCTAACATGGACTGACTGGTCTTACAGTGGAACACAAAAGAAATCTGGAAGTGAAGCACACACAAAAATAAGACAATGAAGTTACTGAAAAAAACCAAAACGTGAAACCAACAAAACATCAGAAAATGAAACTAAGAAAAATAAAATCAGACAGTGAAACCCATAAGGAATCAGACAATGAGACCCAGAGTAAATCAGAAAGTTTATTCCTACACTGGCCAAGTACACGTGAAGCGATCTTTAGTTGGTGTCCCGGCCCGATAGGGCCATCCTTTCAGCTAGTGCATAGGTTTGTTCCCGCCTCATGGGCCCTTCCTGTCAACTAGTGCACAGGTTTGTTCCCGTCCCATGGGCCTGTCCTTTCATCTAGTGCACAGGTATGTTCCCGCCTCATGGGCCCTTCCTTTCATCTAGTGCACAGGTTTGTTCCCGCCTCATGGGCCCTTCCTTTCATCTAGTGCACAGGTTTGTTCCTGTCCCATGGGCCCTTCCTTTCATCTAGTGCACAGGTTTGTTTCCGCCTCATGGGCCCTTCCTTTCATCTAGTGCACAGGTTTGTTCCCGCCTCATGGGCCCTTCCTTTCATCTAGTGCACAGGTTTGTTCCCGCCTCATGGGCCCTTCCTTTCAACTAGTGTACAAGACATCAGACTGTGAGACTCAGAAAATATCAGACTGTGAGACCCACAAAAAATCATACTGGTGGATCTTCTGATTTATGTTTCTCTCATTCAGACTCCTCCAGCACAACGCACCATTAATGAGGATGAAAACCTGCTTGTAGTTTTACAGACAATCAGGATCACAGATAATCAGGATTACATATAATCAGAATGAAGGCAAACTGAATATCGACGTATAGGGTGGGCATCTTTTTATGCAATAAACTCTACATTAAAGATCTGTAAGATAACTTTGAAGGAGGAGACTTGAAACAAAGGAAGCTCTATTTTCGTGTATTTGAAGGTCGCAGTTTTCAGGGTATATTTCTTTTTTTTTTATCTCAAGGATACAGATGACCGGCATGTCCAAAACTCTTTTACCTGAAGGTCAAGGCAACGAGCCATCAATATCCTGGACCCGGCATCAGATGGTAGTTACTAGACACAAAGATGACGAGATATCGGCCAGCTCTGTCTACTCCGAGTACGACAGCTACAATCCTGTTGTGAACTTCACCTCTTACTACAGTGACAATGAGAACATTGTCGATGAGGTAACCCATGTCTGTTATGTGTATAATGTATATACAGGGTGTTCGAAAAGACTCTAGGCAGTATCGAACGTTCAAATACGGCATAATATGTGCAGCATAGTGACTATGATATGTAGGTCATCTGCCAGTCAAGATTGTAGAAGTTTCCTCTAATGTAACATTTATCAGGATTCAATGTTAGTGTTTGTGTATTCAGTTGTTAAACAATGATTAAAACGTCTGAAGTGTTATAACGAAGATGTGCTTATTTCAGTTAATTCGCAATCGTTCTTTCAGATGAGGAACGTATTTTACTTGCAGTGTATGTCTATAGAGAAAAGCAACGGATACACCGATTTAGTGCAAGAGCATTTTGCTAAAGAAATCAAAGGAATACCAGTACCTTAGTCGCACTGCAGAACATAGTCTTATTGACAAAATTCTTGAAACAGGATCCGTGCTTGATGCACAACATGGTGGGAAGCCACCGATAGTTGTTGACTCATTGTTGGTCTTATATTCTTTGAGGAAATAGTGGATAGTAAACGCTATTGTTTAATGCTTAATGATTCTATTGGACTGCTTGAGGAGGATGATTTTAGTTACTCATGGTTCCAGCAAGATGGTACTACTGCTGAGTACATCTGCTAGATACATAAAACTTTTGGACGCGTTTTTCGGAGAACGTATCACCTCCTGCACTTTATGGCCCCCTTGGTCACCCGATCTAAATCCAACAGAGTTTTATCTTTGGGGAGCAGCAAACTCTACAGTGTATCTTGATCACGCACACACGCTAAATGAATTAAAAGCTGCTGTAAATGCTTGCATAAAAACATCTCTGAAGCTGACGTACACAGGGTTTTTGCAAATAAAATTACTTAAACATGTACAAGCGTGTTTTAGACTCTCAAGGAGACTACTTTCAACATATGACATAAAGTATGTAGGTATGTGCTGATTAACCCATATTACATAATATCTTCCTCATCAGCACACATTATCGGTGTACACAAGTGTTTAACCTACATATCGAAAACACTGCGGTACGTGAATCGATACTACATTACTGCCAGGGGACTTTCCAAACCCCTGTATATTATAGATGTACCTGTTGTTTGTATTAGTATGTAGTCTGGCTTGAAATACCATGAGATTTGAAAATTCACACCAGAGGAAATTTGGAATATTTCGAAAATTCACATACACAGTTTTAGAGAGTAGGCAAAAAAGAAGTAAAATCAAGGATATATTCTACTTTCTTATACTTTCTACAGCGCGGTATTAGTAAGATAAGGCATGCTTCAATGACGTCACTGCCCTTGTGTAGTATCGGTCACACTTAATTTGAATCTACGGCGTGTTGAGTTGTGCCAGGTGCGCTCCTAATCACTATCTTGTAATCTGTTTATTGAAGACAGAGTAATGGCGACTTCCGGCCGAAGATGGCGGACAGTACGGACGGCTTTTATCTCCTCTGTCCGATTTGTGCGAAAACTGTGACTGCCTTCATCGGGGGAAGGGGTTCCAGTGTGACAACAAATACTGGTTATCCATTTCATAACGATTCTGTTTGGGATCTGTGTGATTTCTGGCCAAACGTTGCAGTCTTTTCCCTGGTCTAAGCTCGTACACGAGAGCCCAGGTGAGTGCCGCCACCATCGATAACACGAGGTTACCCTTGACAACCGAAGGCGGAGTGTGTTAGCCTACAGTCTGAGAAAGAACAATCGGAACACAAACGCAGCCACGAGAAACGGTCAAGGCACATTCTCAGCTCTCGATGTGGCTTCGTTCCAGCTGTTATCAACGGGAAAAAAAGAATAATGACAAGAAAGATTTGCCCAGCAAGTATGGAGAAGTAAAAAGGGCCCATCAGACGAATTTGTATCAACAGTGGCCCAAACGCCTCACTGCCATGCCTGAATTATAGTATTCACCTCGTACATAAGGAAGGATTGCTCTTGTAAATCTTTGTAATACTTATCAAAGTATAGACAGGTCACCCACGTGCTCCTTTTCTTACAAATAGAGGGAACTTACAATAAAAAAACTCAGAAATTAAAATTGACTGAAATGGAACCTAATGATATAATGTTGGTTAACACTGTATTCTTATAGACTTTATTACTGTTTTTTGTTGTTAAAAATGAGTATGTTTCTGCTGAGATGTTCAATTTACTTTACTTTCTTAACTTTCACATATTATAACTACTTGTCCATGCTGTAAACGGGGATTGACGACGATGACCGTTATAGCAGTGAGCGACCCATAGCTAACAAGCTTGTGTTAGAACTGGCGACCCATAGCTAACAAGCTTGTGTTAGAACTGGCGACCCATAGCTAACATGCTTGTGTTAGAACTAGCGACCCATAGCTAACAAGCTTGTGTTAGAACTGGCGACCCATAGCTAACAAGCTTGTGTTAGAACTAGCGACCCATAGCTAACAAGCTTGTGTTAGAACTGGCGACCCATAGCTAACAAGCTTTTGTTAGAACTAGCGACCCATAGCTAACAAGCTTTTGTTAGAACTAGCGACCCATAGCTAACAAGCTTGTGTTAGAACTGGCGACCCATAGCTAACAAGCTTGTGTTAGAACTGGCGACCTATAGCTAACAAGCTTGTCTTAGAACTAGCGACCCATAGCTAACATGATTTTGTTAGAACTCGCGACCGAAAGCTAACATGTTTTTGTTAGAACTGGCGAACCATAGCTAAAAAGCTTGTGTTAGAACTGGCGACCCATAGCTAACAAACTTGTGTTAGAAATGAGGGCCCATAGCTGACATGTTTTTGTTAGAACTTACTACCTATAGCTGAAGTGTTTATGTTAGAACTGGCAACCCATAGCTGACATGTTTGTGTTAGAACTTTCTACCTATAGCCGAAATGTTTATGTTAGAACTGGGGACCCATAGCCGACATGTTTGTGTTAGAACTGGGGACCCATAGCTGACATGTTTGTGTTAAAACTGCCGACCCATAGCTGACATGTTTGTGTTAAAATTGCCGACCCATAGCTGAAATGTTTGTGTTAGAACTGGGGACCCATAGCTGACATGTTTGTGTTAGAACTGGGGACCCATATCTGACATGGTTATGTTACAACTGGCGACTCATAGCTAACAAGCTTGTGTTAGAACTGGCGACCCATGGCTGAAAAACGTCTGTTAGAAATGGCGACCAATAATAAGCTTGTGTTATAAATGGCGACCCATAACAAGCAAGCTTATGTTAGAACTGCGATCCGTAGCTAACATGTTGGTGATAGAACTGGCGGACCACAGCTACAAACTTGTGTTAGAACTGGCGACCCATAGCTAACAAGCGTGTGTTGGAACTGGCGACCCATACATGACATATTTGTGATATAACTAGCTACCCATAGCTAACAAGCTTGTGTTAGAACGTTGGACCCATAGCTGACATGTTTGTATTAGAACTGATTACCTGTAGCCGAAATATTTATGTTAGAAATGCCGATCCATAGCTGACATGTTTTTGGTAGAACGTTCGACCCACAGCTAACAGGTTTGTGTTAGAACTGGCTACCTATAGCTGAAATGTTTATGTTAGAACTGTCGACCTATAGCTGACATATTTAGGTTAGAACTGGTGTCCCATAGCTGACGTGTTTACATTGAAACTGGCGACCTATAGCTAGCAAGCGTGTGTTAGAACTGACGACCCATAGCTGACACGTTTGTGATATAACTGGCGGCTCATCGCTAATAAGCTTGTGTTAGAACGTTCGACCCATAGTTGACATGTTTATGTTAGTATTGGCGATCTATAGCTGATCAAGGGCATGTCTCCCGTGTACCCTCACAAACAGGCACAACTTGACTAATAAAATAGGGACTGCCATAGTTCCCATGGTGGTGGACCCTGCTAAAGAAGTATTTTAACCACCTGCATTTTAGCTGCACTCAGGCACTGAAAAAATAGGCGCCATGGTCCGCTTCGAACCCGTCAGGCTGCTGTGCCTCGCCTTCACAGCATCGGTTGTAAAGATCACCACCTGGCAGTTTCATGGAGAGAGAAGACAAGACAACAAGCATGCTGTACATAAATCACCGCTGATCTGGTAACATGAACTGCCCGTAACTTTCCTGTTGATTCACAGACTTGAGACTCGAAGCTCTGACTTTTTGACTTGCCTTGAAGGACTTAAAAACATCGCTGTAACTTATTTAAAGTGTCAGCGACAAAGTCTCAGATATTCATTTTTTGTTCAAACAGGAATCAACTAGGGTAAACTTTTTCTAATATCTCTGCAATAATTTACACATGGTGTATTATAATAAACAGTAATAAAATCTATTTAAAAAAGCGGTTCTCAACCTGTGATCCAGAGCCCATTTACAAGTGGTCTGGGGCTTCATTATCTATTTGGTATTAAGTTGCATCTAGTGTATACAAGCAGTTAAAGGACCATGGCATTACGATATTTGTAACTAAGTATGTGTGTCAGGATATGCAATACTGCATAAAACGAAGTTAAGGCCCCTGAGTTTGTTTACATACTCTTCAGTGAACCTCATAAGAATGCACTGCCACACCAGTGGCTCTGCACTATATTACATGTACATATAAGATTTTGGTCAGCGTCTTTTATGTATTTGGAAAAAAGCGGTCCTCACGTGTAAAAGTTTGAAGATCACTGATCTGAAACAACTTTTAAGAAGCCAATAAATGGCGTCTTAACAATCACAATGTTATTATTTTCAGTTCCAATAAATGGCGTCTTAACAGTCACAATGTTATTATTTTCAGTACTTCACTTCCTGATAAATGTTTACTCTTCTGTAGCTGCTCCTGTGATAATTAAAGAGATTTAATGTCATTTAAAGCTAGACAGTGGTGTATAGTTCAATTAAAAAAGGGCCGTCCACCATACTTAGAATCTACTGGAACAGCCCAATAATAAAAGGTCATACACTATACTCAGAATCTACTGGAAGCAGCGAAGATGTAGTTCCTAATAAGAATGATAAAAATACCATGGACAGCCAAGAAAACAAATTAAGAGGTTCTACGTGAGGTTGGGCACAAGAGAGAAATTATGGCAACATTTATAACACGACAATCCAGATTTTAAAGACATTTTTGAGAAGGCAAAACTGAAACATCTAGTGACAACGGTAAAAATGGAAGGACAAATGGACAGAGGTAGATAAAGAAAGAAGATGCTTGCCGGACAACAAGAGTGACATGCAGAATTGTCCAGCACACATCTAACAGAAAGAGCAAAGGGTAGATGGTTGTGGAAATCAATGATTGACATAGATCAGAGTGAGAGAGAGAGAGAGAGTGTGTGTGTGTGTGTGTGTGTGTGTGTGAGAGAGAGAGAGAGAGATAGGTAAAGAGAGAGTGAGATAGAAATAGATACAGAGAGCTATACCAGTGTCTACTTTTATTACTAGTACCAGTTTACTGATACTAGCAATAAAGAACGATCATTGGAGAACCAGGTATAAAAGTAGGAAGATACGATATTAACAACCTTCGGTATGCTGACAACACAGTACTGATAGCTGAGAACCAACAAGACCTGCAAAATCTCTTGGATAAAGTCGCCAAGAAAGTGAACAGAAAGGCTTTACTCTGAACATCAAAAAGACAGAGACTATGGTTATATCTAAGAAACAGAATCCACTAGCATGAGGTATAAAATTAAACGGAACTGTTCTAAAGCAAGTGCAGAAATTCAAATACATTGGAGCAGTAATAACTTCAGATGGGAAATGCAGAACAGAAGTTAGGAATAGAATAGGCCAATCAAATACTGCATTTCAGAGAATGAGAAACATGTTAGCTAACACATCTTTATCAATGAATGTTAGAAAACGAGTCCTAAAATGCTATATTGAACCTATCTTGTTATATGGAAATGAATCATGGACAATAGGCAGGTCTGTAAAAAAACCATTGGAAGCAGCATAAATGTGGTTTATTAGAAGGATGTTGCGAAATCCCTGGACAGCAAAAATAACTAATGAAGAATGTATGAGAAGAACTGGAGAGACAAAAAAATATTGTCAAAAAATAAGAGAGAGACAATGTACTTTCATAGGACATGCAATGAGATGAGGGGGCATTGAAAATATTATAACAACAGGAAAAATAGAAGGAAGAAGATCAAGAGGAAGACGAAGAGAAATGATACTGGACAGTCTGACGGGATGGTGTGAGAGGAGATCACCAAGTGAACTGATGGCCTGCATGAAGGATCGTGTACTCTGGAGAAGCATATTAGCCAACATCAGTCGGCACGCCTGATGATGATGATGATGATGATTTTACTGTAGGAGTTATTTCTGTTTTTTAAATACATTAAAGTTTCTAATATCTGTTAATTCTCCAGGATTTGGTTTTCTGGATAACAAACGGGATGTACCACATCCCCCACACAGAGGACTTAACCTTGACCTCTACAAGTGGCAGCCAGCTTATCGTTTACCTTTTGCCCTTCAACTACTTCAAAGAAGACCCCTCAGTGGAATCACGTGACGCCATCTATATTGAGCTAAAAGATCCAAATAAACCGGAACTGGGGGTCAGAGTTGAAAGGTGACTATAGGACCTGAAATTAAAGAATAGAAGTATAAAGACAATAAGTTAGTTACAGAAGTGACGGTGAACTTGTCAGTGTCAAATTTTTAAGACAATGCATATCCAGCAACTTTTTTTTTATTTGGAAGCGCAAGAAAATGCAGAATGGATAGTGCACTTTTCTGTCTTGGCTAAGCGGTTGATGGTCCTGTTGGGGCCAGTGGTTCGAGTCACGGCTAGTCTCTCACTGTTTCTCTTTCTCTCACATCTAAAGTGCTTTGTATTTTTTCCGAAAGCCAGCCACTGTCCTCTGTCACGTTCCTGTGTGCAACAAGCCTGTATTATCTGGCAAGTTAAAACCTGACACGTCAGAATTTTTGTTGTCCTTAAAGGAATCTGATAAAGGAACGTCCTCATACTATACCAGGCAATCCTGCAAAAGTTGGACACTGTCTACTTCACAACATATCCCATACAGGTCTACTATATTGGTTATAATAACCAATACAACTCTGTCTATGTCTACTCTACTATAACTAATACACCTCTGTCAATATCTACTCTACTACAACTAATACACCTCTGTCAATATTTATTATAACTAATACACCTCTGTCAATATCTACTCTACTATAACCAATACACCTTTGTCTATATCTACTCTGCTATAACCCATACATCTCTGTCTATATCTACTCTGCTATAACCCATACATCTCTGTCTATATCTACTCTGCTATAACCCATACATCTCTGTCTATATCTACTCTACTGTAACCCATACACCTAAACAAGTTGGAAGCACCAGGTAGATTAGCCCTAAAACGTGTGAGCTGTCCAAGTTCCCCTCTACAGAAGCGATCATTTACTTCTTCTTGCCACAATCATCTTTCTTTCTATTTTCAGTTTAAACTTTCAACTAACTGTTGCGAGAGAAACAGGGCCTAGCATTTCCAGTAAATCGACACATAACCCAGATTTGTTACAATGCATACTCGCACAAATAAACTCTACATGCTTGATGACAATTTAACGAATTTTGAAATTAATGTTTTTTTTCCAATTTTGTCCCCAAACCAGGAACGGTAACAACAGAACACAGTGTGAGATACCGAGACCTTCGCTAGAGGAAGACGTCGAGTTAGACCCAGAAAGGGTTTTACAGATTCGACCTTGAAGCCAACTCTGCCTGTTAAAGGATGACTTTATAATCTATATGTTACAATTCTTGCCACCAGGTGGAGTAAAGGCAACAGAAGATAATTGTTCAGTTTGTAAAAGTAAGGGCTGGACCATACCCCTCTGTCTACCTCTACTCTGTTAGGACCCATATACTTCTGTCTACCTCTACTCTGTTAGGACAGATACATCTCTGTCTACCTCTACTCTGTTAGGACCCATATACTTCTGTCTACTTCAACTCTGTTAGGACAAATACACCTATGTCTACCTCTACTCTGTTAGGACCCATATACTTCTGTCTACTTCAACTCTGTTAGGACAAATACACCTATGTCTACCTCTACTCTGTTAGGACCCATATACTTCTGTCTACCTCTACTCTGTTAGGACAAATACACTTCTGTCTACCTCTACTCTGTTAGGACACATACACTTCTGTCTACCTCTACTCTGTTAGGACAAATACACCTCTGTCTACCTCTACTCTGTTAGGACACATACACTTCTGTCTACCTCTACTCTGTTAGGACACATACACTTCTGTCTACCTCAACTCTGTTAGGACACATACACTTCTGTCTACCTCTACTCTGTTAGGACAAATACACCTCTGTCTACCTCTACTCTGTTAGGACACATACACTTCTGTCTACCTCTACTCTGTTAGGACACATACACTTCTGTCTACCTCAACTCTGTTAGGACCCATATACTTCTGTCTACCTCTACTCTGTTAGGACAAATACACCTCTGTCTACCTCTACTCTGTTAGGACACATACACTTCTGTCTACCTCTACTCTGTTAGGACACATACACTTCTGTCTACCTCAACTCTGTTAGGACACATACACTTCTGTCTACCTCTACTCTGTTAGGACAAATACACCTCTGTCTACCTCTACTCTGTTAGGACACATACACTTCTGTCTACCTCTACTCTGTTAGGACACATACACTTCTGTCTACCTCAACTCTGTTAGGACCCATATACTTCTCTGTCTACCTCTACTCTGTCAAGACACACACACCTGTCTACCTCAACTCTGTTAGGACCCGTACACCCATCTACCTCTACTCTTTTAGGACCCATACACCTCTGTCTACCTCTACTCTGTTAGGATCCATACACCTCTGTCTACCTCTACTCTGTTAGGATCCATACACCTCTGTCTAAGTATACACTGTTAGGATCCATACACTTATGTCTAAGTATACACTGTTAGGATCCATACACTTCTGTCTAAGTATACACTGTTAGGATCCATACACTTCTGTCTAAGTATACACTGTTAGGATCCATACACTTCTGTCTAAGTATACACTGTTAGGATCCATACACTTCTGTCTAAGTATACACTGTTAGGATCCATACACTTCTGTCTAAGTATACACTGTTAGGATCCATACACTTCTGTCTAAGTATACACTGTTAGGATCCATACACTTCTGTCTAAGTATACACTGTTAGGATCCATACACTTCTGTCTAAGTATACACTGTTAGGATCAATACACTTCTGTCTAAGTATACACTGTTAGGATCCATACACTTCTGTCTAAGTATACACTGTTAGGATCCATACACTTCTGTCTAAGTATACACTGTTAGGATCCATACACTTCTGTCTAAGTATACACTGTTAGGACTCATACACTTCTGTCTACCTCTACTCTGCTAGAACCTATACACCTCTGTTTAGTCTGCTCTGCTAGAACCTATACACCTCTGTTTAGTCTGCTCTGCTAGAACCTATACACCTCTGTCTACCTCTACTCTGCTAGAACCTGTACACCTCTGTTTAGTCTGCTCTGCTAGAACCTATACACCTCTGTCTACCTCTACTCTGCTAGAACCTATACACCTCTGTCTACCTCTACTCTGCTAGAACCTATACACCTCTGTCTACCTCTACTCTGCTAGAACCTATACACCTCTGGGTAGTCAACTCTACTTGACAAATTTTGCCACTTTTTGAAACTGATCCAGATTTGACACCCACGCCCTTATAAATATTCATACTCCTGGTCATCAATTAGGAAATAAATAATGCTGTCCTGAAACATCTTTCAGGACTCATTTGTGTAATAAAGACTTCTTTCATGCATGACTGTCCTCTTTCATATTTATTTTGTATTTAAAATAGGAAATTGTAAATTTAGACACTTTTCCTTTCTTATTCTTGTAATATTGTTTAAAGCCGTTATTGGCGGCAATATATGTCGCAGAAAACTGGTTTGTAAACACTATCAAAGTTAAAAGGTGACATACTTCGGCCACATCAAGAGACACAACAGCTTAGAGAAGATGATAGTAGAAGGCATAGTGCCCGGCAAAAGAAGAAAAGTCAAGAAAAAAGCTTAAGAACCTCTGATATAATATTTATTTGTTTTCTTTCCCTTTCCACAGAGAAACCTTCGCCTATGTTATCTGTGAACCCATCATCATCATCATCATCATCATCATCATCACCTTTCACTCCAATGAGAGCATGGGCCACGGATACCTATTCTTAGAATTTTCTCTGCTTCCTTCAATATGTATGTCTTGTCTCTGAGCATTGTAATAATTTCCCTTCTCCAAGTAAGTCTAGGACTTCCTCGTCTTCTATTTCCTTGAGGATTCCATGTCAGTGCCTGCTTGGCTATTCTGGTGTGGGGTTTTCTCTGTGGCCAATCCACCTCCTAGACATTATTTATAGGTTCATAGGTTCTTGTCCTGCCCTTTCCCAGACCTCCTCGTTCCTGATTTTGCCCTGCCATTTAATGTTTAAAATTCTCCTCAGCTCCTCAGGCAGTAGTTCATGAATGTTTGTATCCTCTGTTGTATTGTCTTGGTCAAACCCATGTCTCTGAACCATATAGCAGGACAGTCTTTACGTTTGTATTGAAAGGCTTAAGTTTGATTCTTGTTTTAATGTTCTTGGACGACCATATTTTGTTAAGTTGGATAAATGCTGCCCTGGTCTTGGTTACTCTAGCTTTAACAAGATTTTCTGTTCCTCTTTTTCTATCCTGACTTTATTTATGCTGCCTAATATGTAAAATACTGTAGTTCCTCAAATAGCACTTCCTCGATTACCATGAGGCTTGCACTACTACTTTTTATCTTTTTTTTTTTTTTTGTCTGTTAATATATAGTTCCAGTTTAGCTGACTTCTTGCTAAAGATCTGAAGTTTCTTTTTCATTTATGTTATAACAGTATAGGGTTTTGTTGTTTTTTTTTTTTTTTTTTGGGGGGGGGGGTAGATTAGATAATTAAAGGGATGTAATCGGTATAAAGTTAAGCAGAGTAGGTCCCTGGTTAGTTTTACACGTGCTCGTGGTTTTGAAGGGGTGAAATGCTCACGGAAAGATTTGATCAAGAAACAAGAATCTTGAGCTAGCCCGTCTTTATTGACTTAAGAGAGCAATTAAAAAACAACAGGCTTGGGCTAAAATGAGATGACATGTTCTCATAAGTCAAGGAAAGTTGTAAACCATGGGATGTTTTCATAGGTCAATGAAAGTTATAAAACATGGGATTTGTGCAGGAGACTTTGGTGTCTCGTGGGCTGAGCTCAGAAAAGAGTTGACTGTTTTTGAGTAGTTTAGAGATCATTATTGTTTTAGCCACCGGAAAGAAAGGAACAGTCATGATATCTTGTTAAATTGGGCAGGATGTGGGCTAGCAGTTTTCTGTAGTTACATGTGAAGTTAATGAGTTGCCTCATGTTTTATGTGGAGTAAGAATTGTAGAACTAAACATGTAGAAATAGTTCTTCTTGTTAAGACCAGTGGGTCTAGAACTTTGTGACGTGAGTTTTGTGAAATTCAGCGAGGCATACTCCTGAATCTGTAAGTAGTAACTTTTTGCTGTTCAAGATGCATATTTAGTGTTTTGTTTGAGTGTGAAAGTTGACCACTCACTCCCCATGTGGCGAACTGAGCTCTCTCCGGGGGGGGGGGGGGTGTTGAGCCTAAGTGTGTTATTTTGTCAACCTACTTCACGTCATCACTCATCTTTCATCAGTTCTCATTAATAAGATGGTGTTCTATATTCTCCTCAACTTTTCAAGTTGTTCTACACCGTTATGTGTGTGTAATGTGGAGAAGGTGTCAGAGGTTCTCATGTTATGTTGCTGTCGTTTAGGTGGAGTCGAATGTCTGGGTTGTGTTAGTTTCTCTGTGAATGTCATAGAAACATTCAAACTGATTCATCTTACTCAACTAAACCCTTTCTAACAGCAGCATAACTAACCATCTTCAACACTTCACTAATTCAGCTGTTCCCGTGACCATACTATTTCACTGTGTGGCTGTGTGCCAGAAATGCCACATCATCTGCAAAGTGAAGATCTTCCAATTGATTCTACAATTGTCCGTTGTATCCCATTTATTTTCCTTTGCGTGGTAGCTTTCATGATCCAATCAACTGCTAGAAGAAATAGGAATGGTGATAGCAAACATCCCTGTCGCACGCCTGTTTCAACTTTAAAACTTTCTGTGAGAGTTCCTCCATGCACGATTCTACAAGTTGTTCCTTCATATGTGGTCTTTATAAGCTTTGTTATCTTGGCTGGGATACCATAGTGCTCCAGTAGTTTCCATAGCAATCCACGTAACCAATGAACTAAGTGTGAAGAAATCCACTCCACTGACTGTTCTACTATTATTCGCATTGTAGCAATATGCTCAGTACAGGATCTTCCTTGCCTGAAACCTGCTTGCTCTTCTCTTAGTTTACTATCTACTGATGTTTTAATTCTATTTAGCAAAATCCTGCTTAAGACCTTGCTGGGTACTGAGAACAGGGAGATGTTCTTTAATAGATCTCCTTTCTTAGGGAGTTTTATAAGATGGGTCTCGTTCTAGTCCCCTGGGACCTTCTCTTCTTTCCAAATCCTGCTAAATATTAAGAGTAATATTTCTGTTTTTGCTAGGGGAACTTCTGCTACAATTCCATCTGGACACGGTGCCTTATTTCTCTTCGACTCTGAGATATCGTGTTCAGTTTCAGCCTTGTTGTGTTGTTCTACATTTATGTCTAGAGTATTCTCTGCTGTTTGTATCTCCTCTGTTTCTGTCGGTGCTGGCCTATTTAGGATTCCACTGAAGTATCCCACCCATCTTTGTATCTGCTCTTCTTCTAATCTTACTATCTTACCTCCCTTGTTTTTTATTGCCTTTTCTACCCTACATGGTCTATTTGCTTCTTGATGATTTCATACAGAGCTCTCATATTGTTTTACCAGCTGCCCCTTCTGCCTGTCCTGCCATATTATCATAATAGGCCTGTCTGTCTTTTTTATGCTTTTTCTCACCTCTTTCTAGGCCAAATTGTATTCTGTCTGAGCGGAGGCCTTTGCTGCTCTTGTTTTACCGCCATTTATTTTTGCTTTCATTTCTGTCCTTCTGTCTATCTTCTTCCGTGTTTCCAATATAATCCACTCCTTGTGCCGAGGTTTCTTAATTCCACTGTCTCTTCACGTGACTTGTTCTACATTTCTCTAGCACTGTTTCACACGGTGTGTACACTTAGTGTATATTATTTGTATAGCTCTTACAAAACCTGAAATCTGTTGCTTAGTTTCCGTTTAAAGTTCTTTTGCTATTTCTGGGTCTTCCGACAGTACCATATTGTATCTTCTACGGATACAAATATGGTCTATCTGGTTCTCAGTGACATGATCTAGAGATCCTCACGTGGCTTTGTGTGTAGTTTTATGTGGAAATATACTTACTCCTTTGACAAGGTTTTTTTTTTAGCATTCATTGATCCGCTAGCTTTTCTCCAACTTCGTTTATTACTCCTAATCCATTTTGAGCCAGTACTTTCTCATAACCTGTATTGATCTTACCTAGATCCCCCATTAGAACTGTTATGTGATTGTTGCTATGGTGGTCTGCAATGTGTTGTAGAATACATTCTTAACTGCCTCTTCTGTATAATTTGTTGACGCCTATACCTGGGGTGAAGACCCTGTCCGATGAGGCAATCAGCGACCCATAGGTGATATTCTAGCGTCAGGGTTAGCGAACCATCCCTGACAAAGACCCTGTCCCATCTCTCCGTGGTACCCCCAACAACAGGCCTAGCCTGGCTAATAGGCCAGGGATCGCCATAGTCCCCATGGTGTTGGAATCTGCTAAAAACACATTGCACACCCCCTGCTTTTTAGCTGTACTCCAGGACTGAAAACGTAGCTGCCGTAACCAGTTCCCGCACCGATACGATGCTGTACTTCAACATCTTCGCAGCATCGGCTGCAGAGAACACCAGATCGCTGTTACAGGGAGATAGAAGACAAGGCAAGGCCGGTATACCTGGATGATATTCAACTTAATGTCATTCTTCTTTGTTGAGAAGCAGGAATTATGCTGAGTACTAAGTCGTTACCTACGTCCATAGTCATTGCCTGCCTGAATATTCACACACTACCAACTATATTATGCTGGGCCTGAGTACAGACGCGCCAACACACTCCGGCTAAAGAAGTATGTTACGCTGCAATGCCTGAATGGCAGTGAACTACTGTACATTACTACTGATACGGTTGATTAGTCTTCTTGTGGAGTCCAATTTTTCTTTATAAAAATTACTCCTTGTTGGTGCTAAAAGACAACCTAATTTTTCTCTGTTACACACTAAGAAAATTCAACAATACTCCCAGGCACACAACCCCACAGAAGAATATTAATATAACAATTTAACTGAACTTGGCAATCTCCCAACATAAACAAAACTTGTCCAATAGTGAGGGTTTCAACAAAGCCAGTGGTGTAGTTTTACATCAAACAACACAAGTTTATTAACAGATAGAAGGAAGGGTGAAATTGTGAGGATGAAGAAACATCACTGCCACAAGGCAGGAAACATAGGACACAGTGACAGAAAAAACTTCCCGTCGAGAGAAGAACTTCACCATATGGAAACAGAACCACGGTTAAAAAATAAGAAAAGTTACATACTTACAACTCACAGTGAATACAACCTCACTTCCCAACTCCCCCCCCCCCAAAAAAAAAAAACAAAAACTGAATTAACTCAAAACACTGACTAACTCTTAACTATCAACTTGGCTCTGACCTAACCCATGATCTGGCTAATTCTCTATCTTCTTTTGACAAAAATCAGTTTCTCTGCTACAGCACCCCCCCCCCCCAACTATCCCATGATTCTCATTTTCTCCAAGGCTATCAACAGTTGACTGAATTCTACTACTCGTTTTTAAGCTTGCTCTATATTTCAGTACAAAATCTAGTGGAAAACTAAGTTTCTCTAATAAACTAAGTTACAGAAAACTTCTAAATCATTTATCACGAACTTTTTTTTCTAAATTCGTGTGAGCTGTAAACAAGACGTACAGGGGTAAAGTGCTGCAGGTATTCGTACTTTACCTGGTTATGACCCTTACACTAATACAGATTTTCCTCTGTAGTTGGGGACATTGAAATGAACCAGTCCCGACCATAGAGGCAAATTTTATTTTCTGGTAACAGTCATCAAACAATGACACGCAGATGACAGAAGCTGCCTAACGCTTGAGAACCGCTACATTCAGGAATATGGGACTCTGAAACCACATGCTGTGAACTCGTTATTCAGCTGCACCTAACATTCTCCTCTTCCAATCATAATCCCTCCCCACTAAGGTCCACTCCCTTCTCACTTATTATACATAGTTCAGAACCTCCTCACAGCATCACATTACAACCCCTCTATCCCAACTATAATTACCTATTTCACCTTCTTCCGGCTAGATTACCATTGTATCACTCTCTCCTCTTCACGGTTTCCCCGCTCACCCCCCCCCCCCAGTTACGACGCACCTATCGCACATCCCTAGTCTCCATTTAAATAATCTCTACACTCCACCATGCGCACTTCTGACACACAGCGTCGTACAAGCCACAGCTTCTTACAAGTTACAGCTAAGTGCTCTATTCCTTTTATGCGACTTTTAAAACACAGCATTCATGTGAATTTGTACTTTATCTCCTCTCTCTTTTTCTTCGTTCTGTGTGTTTTTGTATGATTAAGACTCACGCCGAAACGTCACAACTGTGTATTCGTTAAGTAATAAAGCCGTTTGTACTTTTTTCCTACTTTATACATTTTGGATCACAGCTTTACTGCAGTGGCTCCGTGTATAGTTATGTATTGATACCCTAATTATTGTGTGTTACACTCATTATTTTGTCTTGTTTTAGACACAGGGAAGAGAGCTTCATTATTTCAGTACTTGTTTATATTGATTAATTAATAATGCTAATTTTAATCAAACAAATCACACTTTATATTACTCACGCGGTGCGCATTGAAAGTCTCGCGAGCCGTCAGCTGAATACTCCTAATAAATTACTGGAAACGCTCAAGGTAAGAATGCTTGAAAACGGAAGAAGAGAATTCCCAGGCAGGTGACGGATGGAGGAGATAACAGATATCTTAAATATCTCCTTACACAGAGTTCTCCATATGAAATATAACAAAACTTTCGGATAGTGAAAAGATAACAGCAGCGTTTATAATGAAATGTTACAGAAGGCCACTTAGAATATCACTGATAGAACGAAAATCAAATAAAGAGATATTGATGGGATTAGGTGTCGCAGAAAACTGACTCGTTAACACTATAAATCAGAAAGCTGAGATACTTCGGCCACATCAGGAGACACAATATCTTGGAGAGGTTGATAGAAGAAGGCATAGCACCCAACAAAAGAGATAAGGGACGACCTCATCGCAGATGGACTCAGGACATCACGGAAAGTCTGAATGTGTCATTGTGAGATGTTGGTCAACTTGCTTAAGACTGCATTTTGTTCAGGGAGGTTGTGAGATGGACAACGTTCTGGAAAGGACATGTCACATGAAGTGAATTCGTACAGTGAAGTGATTTTTCAAAATCTTCTTTTGTGTCATATCTTGAGGTCCATTTGTCCTGTCAACACTGAAAAGTACACGAGGAAGAAGACACACAAGGCTGTTTTCTGAAGACATCCAGGAAGTTCTCAGAAAGATTCTAGGGTCTTACTTGTTCTTTCATTTTACTTTCTCTAATGATGTCTTTTATACCCCCTCCCTCGGGTTTGGGGGTGGGGAAGATGTTCAGTTTGGCAGTCAACGACCCATAGGTGACATGCCGGTGTCAGGATTAGCAAACAACAGCCACCAAGACCTTGTCCCACTTCTCTGTTGGTACCCTCAGTAACAGGTCTAACCTCCTGGCTAAAGGGGCAGGAATCGCCATAGTCCGCATGGTGGTGGAGTCTGCTACAGAAGTACTGTTTTTTTAGCTCCACACACGGACTGGAAAGAAAATAGCTCACCTTAACCAGCTCCCAATCCGACATCATCTTCAGTGTTTCGGCTGCAAAGATCGTCATCTTGCAGAAGAAGGAGAAGAAGAAGAAGTCCGGACTATTTGCCTTCTAATTTCTTTTATTACCAAGCTGAATATATTTGAAACCTGTCATAAATGGTTACAAAATGTGGCCAAGAGAGAAAGCCGCCAGGCAAACTTTTCACATCTGAATTTAAAATATGAATTTCCACATCTTGACCTCTTCAGATCCGCATAGATTTTAAAAAAAACGTCGCAGATGACCAAATTAGATTAGATTTCACTTATGAAATTCTGACACGATGTCAACTTTTTAGACATTAACATTTCTTTTGGCACAATCAGACTTGTCACCTCCGTATTTTACAAGCCCACTGATAGTCACACCTATTTGCTTTATACCTCCTCCCACCCTGAAACCTGTAAGAACTCCATCCCATACTCCCAACTCCTCCGTCTTCGCCGCATATAGCAGGATAATTTGGACTTTATAGATCAGTCCAACAAGTTATTAGAATTTTCCGTCATCGCCACTAACCAGAAAAAGTCCTTCGTGAAGCCTTCAACCGTATCCAACTAGTGATCCGCAAAGGAGTATTCAGGAAAAGGCCTGTTACTCCATCTGACAGAGTTAAGTTAGTACTGCCTTTCTACCCGCATGGTCAGATGGTTAAGAAAATTCTTTATCGTCATCTGCCGCTAATCCAATTCGACCTCGACACTCGAGACATTTTCTCTGATCCACCCCTGGTAGCATACAAACGTGAGCCAAACCTTAAGGACATCCTCGTCCACAGCCACTTGAAGCAGAGCCATACATATGTTGGCACCAGAAAATATAACCGCCCCCGCTGCGTTACCCGCCCGGTAGTCTGGGAAACGAAAACGATCACCTTTCCCAAAACTATCCTCACTCTTCCATGAGGGATTCACATGCGAGTCCCGTAATGCGATATATGTCATCGTTTGCAAAATGATGCAGGATAACATATTTTGGTGAGACTGGCCTCATATTAGGGGACCGCATGCAAAAACATCTGTACGATATCGCCCAGTATGCTTTGAAACCAGTCCCAAATCATTTCAATGGCCCCAACCACTGAGGCACATCTGATTTTCTGATAACAGCCACCAAACTATGTCACGTAGATGACACAAGCCGCCTGTCGCTTAAGAACCGCTGCATTTAAAATTATGGGACGCTGGAGCCACACGGGTTAAACTCGCTGTTCAGTTAGACTTAACATTTTCTTCAATCATCATAGTACCCCTCCACTAAGCTCCACCCCTTCCTAACTTGTCACACATAGTTCAAAAACTCCTCACAGCATCACTTTGCAACCCCTCTTCCCTAATCATCTATCTCACCTTCTCCTGGCTAGGTTAACATTGTATCACTCTCTCTCTCCCCTCCACGGTTACCCATCCACCACCCCCAGTTACAACCCACCGACCACATATCACAGGTCTCTATTTAAACAGTCTTCACGTTCTACTAAATCCATTCCTGACACGCACCGCCGGACAAGCCAAATCTTACAATTTACAGCTAAGTACTCTAATTTTTAAAAATAGTATTCATATGAATCTATACTTTATCTCCTCTCTCTCTCTCTCTCTGTTTCTTCGTCCTGTATGTTTTTGTATGTTTAAGGCTCACGCCGAAACGTTGCAATTTTGTAGTCGTTAAGTAATATAGCTGCTCCTACTTTTTTCCTAGTTTATGCAAATTAGATTAGAACTCTACTCCCTTCGCTGAGACAAACCACTGCAGAATATTTAACGAGATTAACACTGGATATTTTCCACAGCAGTATAATTTAATAGAAAAAAAAAGAAATAAAAACGCTGGACACTGAATATTTTTAGAAATCAGTTTTATTAAAAGACGGCCTAAATGTAACCATTTTCTTTTTTGTTCTTTTAGAGTTGATTTTCCTAGTGCAGGATTCTCGTAATATGATCATTGTTTATGATAATTTTATTGATGATTTCAACAACAGCTTAAGCTATTGTAATCCCATGTTGAATAGACGTGTACTAATAGCTGTCTCGTCTTATCTTGTCTTGCCTTCTTCCTCATGTACCTTTCTGTGTTGATGGGACAAACGGATTTCTTGATAAGGTTCGTTTGTTTCTTTTGTGCTATGTTTGAAAATATTACGTTTAAAGACTATTTTAAGAACGTTATGTCATATGTAAGATTATGTTTAAAAAGATGTTTAAAGTCTGAAGTTATTTCCTCCATCCATTTCCCGTACAGAGGCCAGTAGCGCAGTAGTGTGTTTTCTATATAAACATTACAGGCCTTTATCCATGCTTGATAAAATGGTCACGTGAGCGGTTGTGTGTACTTGCGTGCGAGTAAGATGTCTGTATCAATCTTTGAAAATATGTCTGTAACTGCCTTGTATAAAATAAAAGATGTGCGGGACAGCACTTGAAAGAACGGGGCATGAAAGAGCGGTTCATGAAAGAGTGGGGCATGAAAGAGTGGGGGATGAAAGAGTGGGGGATGAAAGAGTGGCGGATGAAAGAGTGGGGCATGAAAGAGTGGGACATGAAAGAGTGGGGGATGAAGGAGTGGGGCATGAAAGAGTTTGGCATGAAAGAGTGGGGCATGAAAGGGTGGGGAATGAAAGAACGGAGCATGAAAGAGTGAGGCATGAAAGAGCGGGGCATGAAAGAGTGGGGCATGAAAGAGTTTGGCATGAAAGAGTTTGGCATGAAAGAGTTTGGCATGAAAGAGTGGGGCATGAAAGAGTTTGGCATTAAAGAGTGGGCAATGAAAGAGCGGGGCATGAAAGAGTGGGGCATGAAAGAGTGGGGCATTAAAGAGTGGGGCGTGAAAGAGTTGGGCACGAAAGAATGGGCCATGAAAGAGTGGGACATGAAAAAGCGGGGCATGAAAGAGTGCGACATTAAAGTACGGAGCATGAAAGAGTGGGACATGAAAGAACGGGGCATGAAAGAACGGGGCATGGAAGAACGGGGCATGAAAGAATGGGGCGGGTAAAACGATCACACCGAAATAACCAAAATAATAAAAGCGACGTAGAGAAGAATATCATAGCTGATTGATAACCAGGCGGAATGTTGGGTCTTTAGTAAAAGGTTGTTTCTGTGTTGTTGTTGTGGCTGTTGTCGTTTTTGTTTTTGTTCTTGTTGCACAAAGAAAGCGGCGGTTGTAATATTATCATTACGAGAATTTCATGAGTATTTACGTAACTTCTTATATATAATAAGAACATTGATGGAGAGATCAATAGAAGTAAAGACAGACCTATACTTATGCTTCATAGACTACTATAAAGCATTTGATAAAGTGAGACACACAGAAATTATAAGAATGCTGGAAGACACCAACATAGATGGGAAAGATCTGAAACTCATCAAAAACATATACTGGCAACAATCAGCAGCAATGAGGGTTGAGAACAAAATAGGAGCATTCCAAGACATAAAATTGAGAGTGTTTTATCTCGTGACCTTTTCTCCTTGTACAGTGAAAACATAATGAGAAATATAGAAAACATGCCAGGAATATCACCTGGCGGGTACAATCTTAACAACTTAAGATATGCAGACGACACAGTCCTGGTTGCTAAAAGTGAAGGGGAGCTACAGGCTCTTTTGGACATCGTGGTTCGTGAAAGTAAAAATAAAGGTTTCAGCCTGAATAAAAAAAAGACTGAAGTGATGGTCATCTCAAAGAAAAGAATACCAACAAAATGTAGTATTACTATCGATGGCACAAATCTGAAACAAGTTGATAGATTCAAGTACTTAGGAACGATTATAAAAACTGATGGGATATGTCACAACTAAATAAAAAGCAGACGTGCTCAGGCCAAGTCAGCATTCCAGACAATGAGAAACATCTTGTGCAACAGATCCGTACCAATGAAAACAAGATTCCGAGTACTTAAATGTTACGTCGAGCCAATTTTGTTTTATGGATGTGAAGCATGGTCTATGAATAAGAGAGTACAGCCAGAAATGGAATCCATGGAGATGTGGTTTATAAGAAGGATGTTGAAGGTACCATGGACAGCCAAGAAAACCAATGAAGAAGTCTTAAGAGAGGCTGGAGTTAAAAAAGCAAATTATAGCAAAGATCAGAGACAGAGATTTATAGGACATTTCCTGAGAAGAGGAAAATTGGAACACACCGTGGGAACTGGAAAAATTGAGGGAAGAAGAGACATATGAAGACAGAGAGATAGAGAGAGAGAGAGGGGGGGGAGAGATGTTACTGGATGGGCTGTCAGTGTGGCTATGAAGAAAGTCACCTGCGAATCTCATAATCAAGTCTAAAGACAGGGAATTGTGGAGAGAAATGATCCCCTACGCCACGCGGCATTGCACTTGAATTGAATTGAATACGTAACTTCAGTAGACACAGGAACCCGGATGTTGGAACTACCACATGTTGCCACCAGGTGCTGCTGGAAAGCCTACCCCAGATTCCCAGGTGCAAGGTGAGCTGAAACTCCAGGGAAAAAGTAACAGAAATGCAATTTTTAAGCTTTAAAAAATCGGATAAATTGTTACAGAAAATATTAATTTTGTGGACAGTTTTGATATCTGATACATTCTCCTGCCCTCTATCAATGTACGTGAGAATAAAATTGTTTCAAGGATGAAAGCGTAACATAAAGACCACTTTAAGTTAATCATGGAGCCTAACTATAGACCAATAGCGTTAACAAAATCAGACAGTCTATGAGATTCCTTGTGGGGGGTGGGGGGGGGGGGGGTGAAGGAGCACATTAAAGAAATAAATATATCGTAATATGTATGTATGTATGTATGTGTGTGTGTTCTATGTATGATTTGTAATACTCATTTTGATGGTTATTTTATGCGCATTAATTTATGTATCGTTGAAGTTTATGTATACTCATTTTGTTATACATTTCTTGTCAGTTAGTTCCTTTGATTACAATCAGACATTCAATCATTAAGGATGATAATTTGAGATTTATATATGAGACAAATGTGTTTAATCGTTTTAACCCCATAATACGCAGAAGGTGTTAATAGATTTCAGTTATTCCACAGTATTTTTTAAGAAGGAATCACAGATGTTAAGACGGGAATTAGGGTTTATTTTTGTTGTGCATGTCATAAAATTGATGATCCTTGATGAAGAATTGTTATTTGTGTCGTCTTTTCTTATTGCAGTGTTTTAATGTGTAGGAATGATTGAGACATACGACATAAGTGAAGAACAGATCACAGGACAGATACAACTAAGCATCCTATAAGAACATAAAAACGTCTTTCTCCTGTACCTTAATATATAAACAATATAAAAATAATAGAAAATATATCATTCATAACTACCCTTTCCTTCACTTGCACCGGAAAACAATACATGCTGGAGAAGTCATAAAGTTTGTTACATTAATAGTTTGTTACAACAAAAGACAGTGCATAGACTGCTGCCGTATCGATTACCATGAAATTGGCGTCTGTTATGTAATATAAAACATACGGTAAACGTTACATGTTCTGATCCTGTTCTTCAGATTTGAAGGAAGAAAATGGCAATCCTAATTACTGAAGATCTTTTACAGTGTGAAAGACAAATAAAGAATATTCATATATTAAATATACCTCAAGGCGACTATGGCTGATTCCATGGGTACTATGGTGTTTAGTTTGAGAAACTCTGCTCTACAGCAAGGATAGTTTACCATACATGTCGCACGTAATGCTCCTGATCATTACAAAGACTAGAACTAAGTAAGTTGGCTTGGAAGAGTTACTGAGGTAAATATCAGTTTAAGGTTCAAGTACGAGTTCACCAAACGAGTGTTTGAGAAGCGTCAAAAGTAAATGAACAACGAAATGAATGGTCTTTACTAACAGATTATTTTAATCTGGACTAATGTAATTTAAATAAGTGTCAAATCTTCTTCTTCTTCTTCGTTCACTTCTACCACCAAGAACCGCACTGTGAACCTACTGAATTCACGCATGTGGTCCTCGTTAAGTCCCGTGGTCCCCTGTGTGGTCCAAAATAGACCACACGAGTTCCACGAAAGGACCACAAGGGGTTCAGAGTATCACAGTGCTTTAGCCTGTATTCTTGGTGGGTCTCGGAAGCGGGATTGCGTGACACCGTGGTTTTCATTGCACCAGTTTGGTCTAGGGTTGGACTTTCTCACCGGAAGACCTCGACGTGTTTGGAATATCAGTGCATCCCCGCTGGGTGAGAGGCGTTAGCCCACCCAGGCCAGAGTTGGACTTTCTCACCGGAAAACCTCGACGTGTTTTGAGATACCCGTGTATCACCGCCGGGTGAGAGGTGGTTACCCATCTAGTCCAGGGTTGGACTTTCTCACCGGAAAACCTCAGCGTGATTAGGATACGCAGACATCCCCGCCGGGTGAGAGGTGGTTGTCTATCTAGACTT
This sequence comes from Achatina immaculata, assembly GCA_009760885.1. Classification (NCBI taxonomy): domain Eukaryota; kingdom Metazoa; phylum Mollusca; class Gastropoda; order Stylommatophora; family Achatinidae; genus Lissachatina; species Lissachatina immaculata. Next base: position 21,476,945 of record CM019696.1, on the reverse strand, counting down.
CCCTGGTCCAGTGTCTCCGACTTCAGCATTTTGCGGTCGTGGCCGCTACCCTTCCTAGTTGTGACCAGGATGGAGCTTTTGTCCAGGAGGACGAATCCTCGCCACTAGTGACTTCTACCCCTGGGTTGAGCCGGTTTAGGCATTTCCCAGTATGGGCATGTTTGGGACGGGACCGACCTCTAGGGCAGAGGTACTGTGACATTCATAGCCTTCAAGATTCACCCCTGGTATGAGCCGGTTTAGGCAAAATTCACCAGTATGGGTGTTTATCAGGCGTTACCGACCTCTAGAGCGGAGGTGGCATGACATGTCTAGCCATCGAGTTCCACCCCTGGTGTGTGCCGGTTTAGGCATATTTCACCAGTGTAGGTGTATTTCGGACGTAGGCGGCCTCTAGAGCAGAGGTGCCATGGTATAGCTCTCGTAGCGATACTACTGGACATACCAGGTTAAACTTCACTTTCCACCACCTTTTCCCTCGGCGCCGCACAGCAACCTTTATTTCCGCATTTACTTCCTTAACCGGGAGGAGCTTCACTCCACGCGCGGCATTTGAAAAGTCAAGCCAGCAGTGACTTAACCTCTGGGACAAGCCGGTTCATGCATTTCACCCGATATGACTGCACTCAGGACGTGGCCGACCTCCAGACCAGAGGTGCCGTGATTTGACTGTTTGCTTCGCTTTATTCTTTCAACCACCTTTTCCGCAGTGATGCTGCGCGGCAACCTCATTTGCAAATTTCTTCATTGGCCGGGAAGAGCACCGCTCCACGCACGGCAGCTGAAGATCTCGCCAACAGCGGCAGATGAGCTACCAAACGTACCACTCATCTACCCTAAGTAACTGGTTTTCAGGCGCCAGATATTCGCCCTCGCCCCTTCTCCTGTCAGTTTAAACAGTTCTGCCACGGGAAGGCCAGAGGCTGTTTGTGGCGCGTTTGCAGTCCTTAGAACCTAAGTGTCTAATCGAACTAGGCCATTTGTCTGTCGTAAGGCAGACAGTATGTATACTATTTTTTAAATGTCTGCTTTAAAAAAGCCTGAGGCAATGATAATCTGTCGTTCTCCCAAACGATTTAGTGATGGTACATCGAGTAGGTCAGACCTTTGTTATGCACTGGGAAGAATATCCTAGACTTTTGTTATGTACTAGGACAGATAAGCTAGGAACATCGAGTAGGTCAGACCTTTGTTATGCACTGGAAAGAATATCCCAGACTTTTGTTATGTTCTAGGACAGATAAGCTATGGTACATCGAATAGGTCAGACTTTTGTTATGCACTGGTAAGAATATCCTAGACTTTTGTTATGTACTAGGACAGATAAGCTAGACTTTTGTTATGTGCTAGCAAGGATAAGCTAGAATGTTATTATGTACTAGCAAGGAAAAGCTAGACTTTTTATGTACTTAAAAGAATGGACCAGGCTTTTGTTATGTTCTAGCAACGATAAGCTAGAATTTTGTTATGTACTAGCAAGAATAGGCCAGACTTTTCTTATGTTCTAGGAAGGATAAGCTAGACTTTTGTTATGTACTAGCAAGAATAGGCTAGACCTTTCTTATCTTCTAGGAAGGATAAGCTAGATTTTTGTTATGTTATAGCAAGGATAAGCTAGACTTTTGTTAAGTACTAGCAAGGATAAGCTAGACTTTTGTTATGTACTAGAAAGAATAAATATGACTTGTTTTATATACTAGCAAGAGTAATCCAGGCTTTTGTTATGTTCTAGGTAGGATAGGCTAGACTTTTGTTATGCACTAGTGAGAACAGGCCAGGCTTTTGTTAAGTACTACTAAGGATAAGCTAGATTTTTGTTACGTACTAGCAAGACTAGGCCTGACTTTTTTATGTATTTGCAATAATGGGCCAGGCTTTTGTTATGTTTTAGCAACGCTAAGCTAGACTTTGTTATACACTAGCAAAAATGGGCCAGGCTTTTGTTATACCGTAAGCAATGAAAATCTATACTTTTGTTATGCACTAGCAAAAATATTCCCGGCTTTTGTTATGTTCTAGCAAGGATAGGTCAGATATTTTTTTGTTATGTGCTAGCAAAGATAGGTTAGACATTGCTTGTTATGTGCTAGCAAGGATAGGCCAAAATATTGTTTATTGGCAAGATTACGCCAACCTCCTGTTGTTTAGTAGGCGGTACAGACTAGACTAATATTTATTAGAGGTACAGGATAATGTTTATTAGCTAGTACAGGCTAGACTAAAGTTTATTAGCTAGTACAGGGTAGATAAAATAATAAGTGAAGAGATGGAAAGAACGATGATACACATTTTGGGAATCTACGAACATCGATGGAAAGGATCATGACGCTTCAAGAGCGAGAATGATAATATCTTTATATATTCTGGTGGAGAATTAGGAGGAAAAAATGGAGTGGCTTTTTACTTGGACAAATCAACATCAAAAGCATTACTAGGTTACTATCCAGTAAGTGATAGAATCCTCACTATCAGACTTAAGGGCACTCCTAGAAATGTAACAATCATCCATATATATGCACCTACATCAGCAGCAGAAGAAGAGGAAGTAGAAGACTTTTATAGCACAAACGACGATAGACCAGGTGCGGAAAAATGATATTGTATTAATAATGGGGGATTTATGCAAAGATTAGTACAGAAAGAGCAGAAGATGAAAGACATGTTGTAGGGAAATTTAGCATAGGACATATAAATGGGGCAGGTGACAATCTAATGGCGTTTTGCATGGAAAATGAGCTAATGATCTCAAACACACTTTTTAAACAACATTCAAGAAGACTTTACACACGGACATCACCTGATGTGAAAACCAAGAATCAAATGGATTACATTTTAGTACAAAGAAGGTGGAGATCAAATAAAACATCAGTAACAACTTAACAGGTGCTAACTGTGACACGAATCATGAGTTATTAATAGCAGACATGAAGATAAAGATAAAAAAAGATAGTTACGGGATCAAGACCACTCCGCTTTGATCTTACAAATATACCAGAACAATACGGTATAGAAGTGAAGAACCGTTTCGAAATCCTGATGGCTGTACAAGAGGAGATAACACCAGATGAACTGGCTACGCAGGCCAGAGATATCTTAATAACAACAGCTAAAGACATGGTTCCAGTAAAGAAAACATGAAAGAATAGATGAATTACAGCAGGCACACTAGAAATGATAAAACAACGTAGAGAAATGAAGACGCAATGGAAAGTGACAAACAACAACAAAGAGGAATATAAATTTTTAACAAAAAGTACGAAAAAACATAAGAAAAGACAAAAAAAACATAAACAAGATTGTTGTGAAAAATAGAAGGACATCAGAAGTGTGGAAGAGATAGTGAAATGTTTAAAGAAATGAAGACACTGACGAGAAATGTCACACTTAAGCTAAATGTAATTTGTGACGAGATGGGGAATACCTTGACAGAGACAGAGAAAATTTTAGAAAGATGGAAGGAATATTGCAGATGAATGTACGAAACAACTGACTGTGAAAGCAGAAATCAACAGTGTGAATTATTATTGGAGGAGAAAGAACCAGAACCGACAATAGAAGAGTTTTATGGGCAATAAAGAATCTGAAAAATGGTAAATCACCAGGATGTGATGAGATAACAAATGAACTTATTAAAGCAGGAGGAAAGGAATGTGCAACAATCTATCATGCACTATATAAAAAGATATGGCATTCAGCTATTTGGCTAAAAGAATGGAAAAGAACTGTATTCATACCACTGCCAAAAAAAAGGGAAACCTGAAATTATGCACCAACTACAGAACTGTTGCCCTGATTAGTCATGCCAGTAAAATTCTGTTAAAAATCATAATGGGTAGACTTCGAAAGAAAATAGAAGAAGAAGTCAATATGGTCCAAGCTGGTTTCAGGCAAGGAAGAGGATCAAGAGATCACATATTCAATATAAGATTAATAATAGAAAAATACAGAAAGTTTAATGTGAATCTATATTTATCTTCTATAGGCTACTCAAAGGAATTTGATTGTGTACAACACCAAACACTTTGGGAAATAATGAAAAAAATGGGATTTCCAACACATTTGCAGCAGTAAGAATAAATAGTGAAACAACAGCTTGGTTTGACATAAAACAAGGGGTCCGTGAGAAGTGCATATTGTCGGCTTACTTATTTAACTTGTATACTGAAAATATAATGAGGAATGTTAGAGAAGATGTAGACAAAGAATATTACGATCCCATAATAACTGGAGGTTATGAAATAACAGAGATTAGATATGCTGATGATGTTATGTGCTAGCAAGAATAGGCCAGACTTTTCTAGTGTTCTAATAAGGATAAGCTAGACTTTTGTTATGTACTAGCAAGAATAGGCCAGACTTTTCTTATGTTCTAGGAAGGATAAGCTAGACTTTTGTTATGCACTAGCAAGAATAGGCCAGACTTTTCTTATGTTCTAGGAAGGATAAGCTAGACTTTTGTCATGTACTAGCAAGAATAGGCCAGACTTTTCTTATGTTCTAGGAAGGATAAGCTAGACTTTTGTTATGGACTAGCAAGAATAGGCCAGACGGTACAAAAAGCAATGGAAAAAACTAATTATGTCAGTCCGTAAGAACAGCGAAAAGCACAACCTCTATCTTAATGCAAAGAAAACTAAAGTGATGACAACTGACAAAACAAACAAGGCAACTGAAATATGTATCAATGAGGAAATACTGGAAGAAGTGGAGAGTTTTGAATATCTTGGATCACTTATATCTTATATCTTATATCCTTCCCGTGCCGTTAAACGTCACATCTTGGATCACTACTAACTAATAATGGAGATACAATGAGGGAAATTAGAAGGAGGACATCTATCACTCCTCAGAAAGTAAAACAACTAAAGAATCTGCAGAGAGGAAAAGACAGAACTACAAAAATAAGATTTTTAAGGCCATGCATCTTTCCTATCGCAACATATGCCTGTGAGACCTGGACACTTAACAAAACAGCTGAGAAACACATAAATGCTTTTGAATGTAAATGCTACAGAAGAGTTCTTCAAATATCATGGATGCAAAAAAAACGCACACACAAATATATCCATACTACAAGAACTTAATACTGAAGAAGGCTGGCTAGTAAAGAGGATTAAACAGGGAAAACTTAAATATTTTGGACATATTGAACATAAGAATTTAGAAAAGACCGCCTTTGAAGGATACATAATAGGAAAAAGAGAGGAAGACCAAGGCGAAGATGGCTGCAAGACATCATTGATGATCTGCAGATGGATGCATCAGCAGCAAGCCATCTTGCTCACAACCGAGGGCCTACAGGAGTGCTGATAGGGGGGGGGGGGGGGCAAAGTTCCGCAAGGGACATGCAAATGAATTAATGAATGGCTAGATAAATGTTTATTAGCTAGTACAGACTAGACAAATATTTATTAGCTAGTAGTAGCTAGACTAATATTTATTAGCTAGTACTGGCTAGACTAATGTTTATTAGCTAGTACAGACTAGATTAATGTTTATTAGCTGGTACAGACTAAACAAATGTTTATTAGCTAGTACAGGCTAGACTAATGTTTATTAGCTAGTACAGGCTAGACTAATGTTAATTAGCTAGTACTGGCTAGACTAATATTTATTAGCTACTATTGGCTAGACTAATATTTATTAGCTAGTACTGGCTAGACTAATATTTATTAGCTAGTACTGGCTAGACTAATATTTATTAACTAGTATTGGCTAGACTAATATTTATTAGCTAGAACTGGCTAGACTAATATTTATTAGCTAGTACTGGCTAGACTAATATTTATTAGCTGGTACTGGCTAGACTAATATTTATTAGCTATTACTGGCTAGAGTAATGTCTATTAGCACAACAATGACAGATGCGTCAAAAGAAATTATTTTATTTATTGAGTGTTGGTCCCAAAAGGTAACACCAAGAGACCACAGTCTTTCCTTTCTGGTCTTAGATTTCATGCTTGATGTATACGCCCCTGAGAAAGATAGGAAGGTCCAAAGGGCCCCCGGTCGAGAGAATAAAGGGGGAGACGGGACATCAGTACTAACTTTGGTGTGTGTTTGTATATGCATGTATGTATGTATGTATGTATGTATGTATGTATGTATATATGTGTATGTTTGTATGCATGTGTGTATGTATGTATGTATATATGTATGTATGTATGTATGTATGTATGTATGTATGTATGTATGTATGTATGTATGTATGTATGTATGCAGGTACGTACGTGTAGCGAAGATACGGATGTTCCTTGTGGTAAAAGTGACGGCAACTCGAACAAGTTTAATAACTGCTGATACTCTGCCATAAATTTTCTTATTATTCATGACCGGAGGCAAGTCAAGAAGAGAAAGTGTTTTTGCTACTAGGCATAGCCACCAAACAACCGGCTAGAGATGATTACCTGAGATTACATCGGGTTTGAAAGTGGATGAGCGATGAATGTAAAGAATACTTCTGACTGGTCAGTTGGTCTCTTTGACAAACATTGTTCGGCTATGATTCTTCTTATTCTTCTTCTTCTTACTACTACTGCTACTACTACTACTACTACTACTACTACTAATACTAATACTACTACTAATACTACTACTACTAATACTACTAATACTACTACTACTACTAATACTAATACTACTACTACTAATACTACTACTAATACTATTACTAATACTAATACTACTACTATTACTACTACTACTAATACTACTACTACTAATACTAATACTACTACTACTAATACTACTACTGATAATAATAATAGTAGTAAGAATAATAATAAAATACCTTTTATTATTATTATTATTTACTTTATCGTCTCCTTATTAGTCTGCTTATGCCAATAGCGTGGCAGGAAATTTCAGACACAGATCCAGAGCGCGGTGAGAGGCCTTGGTAGGTGTCAAGTTATATGTGTCTTCTGTATGTCAATGTGTCTTTCATCTCCTCTATCTACCTTTTCCTTGGTCGTCCTCATGCTCTATATCCAGATGTTTTCGAGTTGTCTGCCCGTCAGCTGGTTATTCTGTATTCATGCGTATCAAACGTCCGAACCACTTAACTTTCTGATTTTCGATGCAGTCTTTGACAGGCGTTGATCCCATCATTTCCCGGGTTATTTCACTTCCTATTTGATCCTTTTATGAGACCATTTATAGTGGATTAGATTATCTCCACAAATGGTACGTAGGAGTAAAATCTGTTGCAGTGAGCTACTTAACAACACAACTCCTTATATGGTCAAAGAAATACCATTTCTCCCTTGCCCACCTCCAAGGCTCCTCCCTTCAGCTCTTCGGAAATTTTGATTTCTCACGCTTTTAGGAAATGGTATTTCTGGTTTCGTGACCAACAGAGGTCTATGACTTGTTGATTTATTAACGCTCGACGAGGCTAAAGTTGTTGGCTTATACTGATTCGACGAGGCTAATGTATTTGGTTTATATCAGCTCGCCAAGGCTAAAATTCTTGCATTATACTCGTTAGACTAGGCTAACGTTGTTGATTTATACTGGGTAGACGAGGCTAAAGTTATTGCTTTATAACGTAGCTAAAGTTGTTCCTTTATTCTCTGGCGACGAGGCTAACCGCTGATGATTTATACCCAACTTACGACGCTAAAGTTACTACTAAAACGTTCACGTGACCAAATAACCAGTGTTTCTCACTGTCTGCTAAGGTAGAACCGAGGCTTCTAACTGTATTCTACGACACACCGTAACCAAGCCCTGTTGTCCTTGCAAATTTTTTTTTGGCGCATCACTCACCGCTTTTAAAGAAATAATTTATTCCTTCCATCAACGTCACGTCACGCTGTCTGATTTTGAATGACACACTCTGACGAATAATTAAAATAACAGACCATTTTTGTAGCCCTTGGAGGACGGTACAGGTACTGTACAGAAACTGTCCAGGTGTTTTTAAATTTTTCTCGTCTTAACAATTGTTGCCCGTTTTACTCCGTTCTTGCATTTGTAGGCAGTTTATAGTACAGATGGCTCTTTACATACGTAAATCCGTACTTACGTAAGAAATTTCCGAGTGTATGATAATATTTGAAAGTGTCTACGCAAAACATTCGAAATACGCGCGAAGTCAACCCATGTGCAAGAATGCTCACCTCAGAAAGGCGAGCTGGCTAAGTGTTCTCAGTTTCTGTTCGTTTCTTACCTGGTCTACATTTCCGTGATATAGGTAACGGGTTTTTTTGTTGTTTTTTTATTTACTACTATTGTTACATTCTGGGCCATGACTGAAATATTCACGTGAAGGAAGAAAAAAAACTAGGTCCCACTTTTGTTTCATTCGATTTGAAATGTGAAATTGAGAATGCTAGTGGATGTTTGTGGAGATGAGTTTATGTTCGATCACGGACCTCATTTGATGAAGTTGACGACATAAGAGCAGGTTATATGTTTGTGCATGTAAAGGTGGATTAGTGTGGTACTTACTGGAGCATGTTTAGCGAGGGTGGACTTTAAACCTGAGGGTGCATTACAGCTTAATTTTCGTATGCGTCAGTTATATGTGTCCGATAGATATGATTCCTACAGTATAGGTACCAAGACAGGCGTTGTATGTTGTTCGCGCTTGATTACAGATATCTGGATAATATGGGCGTAGTGATTATCTAATCAAGCTCAACAGGAAGTCACTTTACAACATTTTCATCTCTTCTCCCGTTATTTTTTAGAAGTAACAGTTTATCTGTATGCAGTGCTTTTGCACTATCCGCATTTATTAATAAATATCTATATTAATATAACAGAAACGTAATAGCCCCGACTTTGATGATTGCATGAATTCTTTCCATATAAAGAATGGAAGAGACCAGACAAACTAAAGTGATGTATACTCAAGAAATGAATAAAACAACGCCGAGAGATAGATCAAGACAGAGATGGAGAGATAACATAAAAGAATATATATATATAGGAAACTGGAGTCACCAATTGGAGAGAGAAGATTACAGAGAAATGGAGGCAAAATTTATCTGCAGAAATGAGCCTTAGTGGCTTGGAAAAGGGAGGAAGCAGGAATATGTCTTCTCTCATTTTGAAAATGTTATATTTATTGTTGTTTTTGTTGTTTGGCAAAGGTCAGGTTGAAATAAGAGAAACTTCAGACCTTAAGCAAGAGTTCAGCTAAACTGGGACTATATATTAACAGACAAAAAAAAAACAAATTTAAGGAAAAATAATACTACAAGCAATAGGCTCATGGCAGTAGAGGGAGTGCCAATTGAAGAAGTAGAGTATTTCACATATTTAGGCAGCATAGTGGATAAATATGAGGGAACGGAAAAGGATGTTAAAGCTAGAATAACCAAGGTCAGGACAGAATTTATCCAGCTTAACAAAATATGGTCATCTAAGAACGTCAAAACAAGAACCAAACTTAGGCTTTTCAATACAAACGTAAAGACTGTCCTGCTATATGGTTCAGAGACATGGGTTATGACCAAGACAGTACAACAGAGGATACAAACATTCATGAACTACTGCTTGAGGAGGATTTTAAACATTAAATGGCAGGAGAAGATCAGGAACGAGGAGGTCTGGGAAAGGGCAGAACAAGAACCTATGAACCTACAAATCATGTCTAGGAAATGGAACTGGATTGGCCACACTCTGAGTAAATCCACCACCATCATAGCAAGATAGACATTGACATGGAATCCTCAAGGAAATAGAAAACGCGGAAGATCTAGACTTACTTGGAGAAGAGAAATTATGACAGTGCTCAGATACAGAGATAAACATGGAAGGAAACAAAAAATAATTCCAAGAAAAAGAATGACGGGAGAGCCTTTATCCGTGGCTTTTGCTCTCAAGGGAGTGAACGGTCATGATGATGATGATGATGATGAGAGAAGACAAAATTTTGTTACAAATAAGGAACGACATGACTGAGTGGTAGCTAACTACGAAGCGGGGAAATTCTAGAGAACGCTGACTTCTGTTCTTATGTTGCTCTTTCCTGAAAGGAAGTATTCTCACGGGAGAGACCAGAGCTGAAACTTGGCTACAGGAGAATAAGAGGGTGGATAGAGAACTGTTGTGACGTTGTGATTCATAAAGATAATCTTCATGTAGACGACCGGGCATATGACTCTGAATAACAATGACGAAGAAGAAGATTGTTGACTGATTGATCTTTATTTCCATCGGGTTAAGAATTGGGCACACAGGCCCGTCTAACATTTTGCCCTTCATCATAGATCTTTCACTCTGTTCCAGACATTCTACAAATATTTTGGTCATATAACCAATCATATCTAACATTGGAAATATGAGAGACACAGAATAAAATTAGAGTATAACATTCACATTTCACTCTTATCCATGCACTCAATACAGAAAGTAACTACATACATATATAAATGACTACAGAAAATAACTACATACATATATAATTAGCTATCTAACAATAAAAATTTCAGTATTATTCAGAATAAATAATTAACTGAATTCTGTGTCTATCAGAGCAGTCTGAAATAACTATTTAGTTTTATGAATCATGGAGGTATGTAGTCCACATCAAATAGATATTGTAAAAGTTTGTAGTTGTAGGAAGGAGTATAGTTCATATTTTTTTATACAATATGAGAGGGAAATCAAAAGATAAGCAGCAGAATAAGTAAAGCTTTTCTTGTAACGATCAAGTCTAAGTTTTGGAAGACATATGTTGTTTAAGCCTTGGCTGCTCTTTGGGCTAAATTTAAACATGTTCCATAGATAAGGCGGAGCATGCTGTGAAAGAATTTAATGTTCCAACTTTGCTTTGTTGAAGAGGAATCTGTTTTAAGAGGCAGGTTTGTGCTGATAAGTTGCTTGTGCTTGATCTTTGTCACTAATAAGTTTTACTGCTCGCTTTTGAAGTGAGTAAAGCCTCTTTGTATTTGATACTGAGCAACAATCCCAGATTGTTGAGTAATGGTCTAAATGTGTTTGTATATGTGATATGTAGTATGTCTTCCTTTTGTCTTGATCGATGAAGTGTTGTACTTTTTGGGCGATGACTTTTGTTAGATCTTGCATGGGAGTTCCAGGTCAGATGTTGGTCAGTAGTAAGACCTAGTGTTTTGTGTTCGCTAAAGTTTTCTTCTGTGATGTTTCTGTAAAGAGCCGAGGAGTTGGTGTTTTTTTTTCGCGTTTTGTAGTTTATGTCATGTTGTTATGAGCATTGATTCTGTTTCATCAGTATTTATAATCATGCCATTGTTGTTGCTCCATTTAATTAGATTGTTTAACTCGACCTGAAGAGTTGATTCTAGGTTAATCAGTCGTAGTCGCTGGTATAGACTGTGCAATCATCGACAAAAAGGTTACAAGAAGAGTGTTTAAGATGAAGTAGAAGATCATTGATATAGATAGCAAAGAGCAACAGGTCTAGAATAGAACCGTGTGGAACACCAGTGTCAACTATAGCAGAAATTGATAGAGAATTGTTGAAGAATACTACCCGTTGTCTGTCTGAAAGAAATGATGCAATTAATTTTATTAGGTCAAGGTGCACTCTTTATTTTTCTTTACAAGAATATCATTGTCAGTCATATCAAATGTCTTTTTAAAGTCTACAAAGATGGTACCACATAGTCTGTCGTCATTTATGTCTGCTAGCCAGTTTTCGGTCATTTTGGTAAGAGCTGTGTGGCAGGAATGACTGGGTATAAAGCCTGACTGACTGCCTATGAGTAAATTTTTCTCTTGCATGTGTCGTAGAGTTATTTTGTGTATGTGTTTTTCGAGTGGTTTTGATAATGACGATATATGGATATTGGTCTGTACTTCGTAAGATTGTTGGATAATCCAGATTTAAAGAGAGGATACACTTTAGCATTTTTAAAAGCCTCGGGAAAATAACATTAAGCAATGCACAGATTGTAAATGTATGATAGTGTAAGTGAAATGATAGGTGCAGCATAACGTAAGATCTTATTGCTAATATCGTCAAATCCAGCTGTATTGTTGTTTTTTAAGGATAAAAGATAGTTGTAAACTTCACTAACTGTTAAGAATAGAATGTGTAACTGCTTAAAATTAGTACAGATGATATCCAGGAATGTTTGTAGTTCATGTAATTCGTATACAGGAGCTGGTATTGATGATTTAAGAACATTGATTTCTTCTCTGAAATGAGTAACACGTCACATAGGGCTCGCAAGGTAGTTCGTCAATTGTTCCTCTTTTCGGCGAGTTTTTCAACTTCATCAAGGGATTTTATGCCTATTAATTTGGCCTCTCTTAACAATGCCCTCTTTAGAGTTTCCCGTGGTCTGCCTCTTTTTCTTCGGCCTGTTGTGTTTCATTCGATAGCTTGTTTTGGGATTCTCTTATCGTTTCCTCTCATCATGTGATCAACATATGTCTACTTCCTTTTCCTTATCTCCCATGTGACTTCTTGTTGTTCGCTCATCTGTCTTATCTCTACATGATTACTGGCTTGAAAATCAAATTATTTATTTGCTGTGGTATTTTCTAGGAAGTTAGAATTCGAATTGCATAAGCAGCATTTACGGTCAAGAATCTTGAGAACATATGGCATTCAAAAGTTATAAGTACAAACATGAAGTAAAGATTATTCAATTCAAATGTGATATCCACCCTCATTTATGCATATGAAAGCTGGAAAACAAATAAAGAAATAGACAACAAATTGGACACTTTTGAAAACAAATACCTCAGGAGAATACTCGGTATAAAGTGGAACGAATTCAAGAACAACGCAGAGATAAGACAGATGAGCAAACAACAACCTGTCTCATGGGTGATCAGAAAAAGAAAATGGATATATGTTGGTCACGTGATGAGAAGAAACAATCAGAGAATCCCAAAACAAGCTATCAAGTGAAGCACAACAGGCTGAAGAAAAGGAAACTCTAGAGTGGACATTGTTAAGAGAGGTCAGTTTAGTGGACATAACATATCTTGATGAAGTTGAAACGTACGCCGAAAACAGGACATTTTGGCAAACTATCATGCGAGCTCTATGTGATGTTTAACTGCAGGGAAGGATGTAAGATAAGATTTATAATTTTGCAAATTGATTTACTGTCTGATTTATTCTATACTAGATTCCAAAACTATTTTTTCTCTGACTTATTAAGTCCTGAACTTTGTTTCTCAGCGAACGGTTGCTACTGAAATCCTTGATTGTGTGCGCCCGGTCACATTCTTTCAAGAAGAAGAAGACGACGAGGAGGAGGAGAAGAAGAAGAAGAAGAAGAAGAGAAGAAAAGAAGAAGAAGAAGAAAAGAAAGAAAGAAAAAGAAGAAGAAGAAGAAGAAGATGAAGAAGAAGAAGAAGAAGAAGAAGATGAAGAAAAGAAAAAGAAGAAGAAGAAGAAGATACGTCTTCTTTACAAAATACTACGTCAGTTTCAGAGGAGAAGGTAAATATGTTTCGGCAATTTTAGGTCTAAGTTATCCGAACCTGTTTTATGTATTATATAGTACAAAACTCTCATCTTGTCTGCTATCTACTAGTAAATGCTAGCTGGCGTTCTTTGCAGCCGAAGCTGTGAAGGTGTTGAAGCACATCCGCGAGCTCGCGTTACTGCTGTTTTGTCAGTCTCGAAGAACAGATAAAAAGCAGAGGGTGTGTGTTAGGAGGGCTGGCATTGTCCCCTTAAAATCGGCACTTCAGGGGGTCAACGGGTCAGCCTACTCCGTTTTTTCCTGTCAGGGATACCCGTGTATGTTTTGCTCATGTTATACGGGATGTAGTCTCTTGTTCTGAGGCAGATGGTCGGGTACCATCTGATTTATTTATATTCGTGGAATATAAGGACGTGTAAGACTGAAGTTTCTGATATTGTGATGTGGGATACATGATTGTTTCTAAATAAACCCGAAACTTTACTCGAGCTGGCCTCATGTAGTGGAGTTTCATATGTAAGTTATTGTATGTCTAATGATGGTGTATTGTAAATGTGGACGCGAAACGTGCTCACTGTTAACTGTACTAGATGTATTATCTAGTAGATTTGAGACTTGTGTACAATAATACCATCATCATTGATTTTCATTGCCATTTGATGATATATTGAATGATTTCATTGAATTCATGAGCACTATTGAATTGTTTATCATTTGTGCGGACTTAATGTTTGCTAGTGTCAGTTGATTATAATTGCATAATGATATAATTTATTCATTTCGCATGAGTCATAATGTATATAATGCAACATTGTTCATTTGCATTGAGTCATTTATTGGTGATTATAAAAACGCAGGCAATGGTACTGCCGTGGCCCAAGGCAAGTTAGCATTCCAGAAAATGAGACACATCTTGTGCAACAGATCTGTACCAATGGAAACAAGATTCCGAGTACTTAAATGTTACATTGAGCCAATTCTGTTTTATCGGTGTGAAGCATGGTCTATGAATAAGAGAGTACAGCGAGAAATGGAGGCCATGGAAGTGTGGTTCATAAGAAGGATGTTGAAGGTACCACTTCGATATTTGTTAAAATGCTGCATCTGCTTTAAATATTTTGTACACGTTAAACGTCATGAGAATTTAGACAAGACAATTTTGGAAGGAAACATAACAGAAAAAAAGAAAAACAGGAAGACCAAGGCGAAGATGCCTGCAAGCAATCGGTGATAATCTGCAAATGGATGCATCAGCGGCAGGGCATCTTATTTACAACCGAGAGGCCAGCAGGAGAGCTGTTAGTGAGGCAAATTTCCTCAAGGGACATGCAAATGACTGACTGACTGCACTTGCTGTATGAATCCGAGCTTCAAACGCGGAACTGAGCAAACAGTTGCGCTTTTGAACTGATTGAAGATTTCATTAGGTTTTAAACCAGATCACTTTATTCTTCAGTATTGACAGTGGTTCCTCTGGGCACGTAATTTTCCAGGATTTGGCCTTTACATTCCCAGAAGAGCCTGAACGTACATTTTCCGGCCAACGGAGTTGTTTGGAACTTCTTTTTTCCACCACTACTTGCTCATTCGCTCTGATTCTGGCTGGAAATAACGTACCGAACAGTTGTTTCCAGTGACTACGTCGTAGAATTCTATATCCTTCAGCTTCAAAACATCGTCAAAGAGCTTCATTAACATGTTCATGGCACTCTTTAACATCTGGTGTGAGTTGTTTTGATACCTACCTGTCGGAGACTTTTCGGTACTGCCGAACTTCGTGGATGATATTGTGTTCCGAGCCGTCTTCTTCTTCTTTTTCGTTCGCTTCTACCACCCAGACCGCCCTGTGATCCTACTGAATTTACTCCTGTGGTCCTCGTTAAGTCCCGTGGTCCCCCGTGATATCCCCGAAAGAACCACACGAGATCCCCGAGAGGACCACAAGAGGTTCAGAGTATCTCAGGGCTTGAGCCTGTATTCTTGGTGGGTCTCAGAAGCGGGATTGCGTGACACTGTGGTTTTCGTTGCACCAGTTTAGTCTAGAGTTGGACTTTCTCACCGGAAGACCTCGACGTGTTTTGGATATCAGTATATCCCCGCTGGGCGAGAGGTGGTAGACCACCCAGGTCCGAGTTGAACTTTCTCACCGGAAAATCTCTATGTGTTTTGAGATACCCGTGTATCACCACCGGGTGAGAGGTGGTTGCCTATCCAGCCCAGTGTTGGACTTTCTCACCGGAAAACCTCAGCGTGATTAGGATATGTATACATCCCCGCCGGGTAAGAGGTGGTTGTCTATCTAGACTGCCCTGGTCTAGTGTCTCCGACTTCAGCATTTTGTGGTCTTGGCCGCTACCCTTCCTAGTTGTGACCAGGATGGAGCTTTTGTCCAGGAGGACGAGTCCTCGCCACTAGTGACTTCCACCCCTGGGTTGAGCCGGTTTAGGCATATTATCCCAGTATGGGCGTGTTTGGGACGTGACCGACCTCTAGAGCAGAGGTACCTCGACATGCTTAGCCTTCAAGTTTCACCCCTGGTGTGTGCCGGTTTAGGCATATTTCACCAGTGTATGTGTATTTCGGACGTGACCGACCTCTAGAGCAGAGGTGCCGTGGTATGTGTAGCTCTCGCAGCGATACTACTGGACATACCGATTAAGTTTCCCTTTATCCTTTCCTTCACCTTTTCACATCGGCGCCACACAGCAACCCTTATGTCTTTTTCCGCATTTCCTTCCTTGACCGGGAGGAGCTTCACTCCACGCGCAGCATTCGAAGAGTCTCGCCAGCACTGTCTTAACCTCTTGGTTAAGCCGGTTCATGCATTTCACTCGATACGACTGCACTCAGGACGTGGCCGACCTCCAGACCAGAGGTGCCATGATTTGACTGTTTGCTTCGCTTTATCCTTTCTACCACCTTTTCTGCAGTGATGCCGCGCGGCAACCCCATTTGCACCTTTCTTCATTGGCCGAGAGGAGCACCGTTCCACGCACTGCGGTTGAAGAATCTCGCCAGCAGCGCCATCGACATTTGATAGGGCAGACATTTTAAAGATGCGTCGCCGGCACAGAACGCCATGCGATCAGCACAAAGTTATCCAGAGTCACCAATTGAGATGCCGCGCCCCGTGAAGGGCAACGACGATTGGTTTTGAACTAATAAAAGCGCTCTTTCCACGAGGGTCGGAGCTTGGTAAGCATGTATTAGCTTTAGAACTGCCACATTTATCCAAGTAGGATCGTGTCATCTAAGGAACCTCGACTGATTTAATGAGCGATTCGCGGTTTTACCGTGAGACAGTGTGAACTTAGACATGCATGGCTTAATCTTTGAGACAAGCATATGACTACTGGCAGGATCAACAAGATATCTTTCTTCACCGAACCTTAGTCGGATATCTGCCGACAGACCGACGCGGGGCAAGGGAGACAGCGCTCTGCTCAGAGCGGATCCCTTTCGGCCCCGGCGGCGTTTCATTTCCTTTAACCGGCGGGGGCGGCTCTCTCTGCTCTAACGAGCGAGAAGACATCCTGGCCACCAACAAACAACACACGTTACATACTGCAGACCCGATATTCTTTGCGAGAGATGGGGCAATTTCGAGACCATCGGTCGACAAAACTGTACTACACCGTTAGCACGATCCTGGCTGGCTAGCCGTTTACATGCTTCGCTCGACGGACAAACCACTCGCTTCTTCATCGAAACACCTTAACTCTCGCCGCCCGGAAAGGGAGCGAAATCCTGTCTCCCCACGCACGGAACTCGAGAGCGCTTTTTCGCCAAAAGAACGGTCGGCCTGCGCAACAGCAGCAGTCCGCGCTTTGCAGCTCGGCGCGGCTCTGCACGGCTGACTGTCCCGAGCCGTAACTTGCCTTCAATTCTCCAAACACTTCATCGTTTTACCGTATCATTCGTTCCGGTGGAACGTTCGCTTCAGGCCTATTGCCAAGGTGAGATCGACCGAATTTAGCTGCGTCTGTCAAATTTGACACTCAATTTTTAAACTTCTGATGCTATTCATAGACCTGCTGAAACGACGCACATGTTCATCATGCTGCCTTTTCATTCTGTAATGAATATCTCCAGCTTTCTGATCCGCAATATTCAACAAAAGAATACGTTCGTGCTGTACTTCTCTTGTACATGCTTCCATAGGAGCAGCCATCTTTTATCTGGTCTGCTGACGTCATATATCCAAAATGGCCGTCGGGTCTCCGCACACATACAGCTAGAAAAGAACGGCATAGCGTATCTAATACTATAACATCGATCACTCGATTCACCTTGTTTAGAGCAAAATCAAGATTACCTTTTCACTCGCCGTTGTCTGTTCACTGCGTTTACAGCAAATCCAAGCATTTGTTTGATTGTGTTTTTTTTATTTCAAGCTGAATTTTTTTCAGTCGAAAAAGTGACATTTATCAACTAATTTATGCTGAATAAGACAGTGAAGATGAGATCGGGACTCATACAAAAACTTGTCCGACCAGCAAAGATGATGGTCTTTTCTAACGATCAAATAATCTTTCTACTTTTATATAAAAATGTCCACTGCACATTTACATTAATCTTCACCAATTTTTTTATAACATGAATAAGAAGAGAACGCATCACAGTCACATGACTGAAGCTTTGACCAATGAAATGTTCACAGCTGCGCGTATTTCTTGAGAATGACCCGGATATTCGAGCAGTTGATCCGGCGATAGCCACTATGACCAGCAGCTACATCCACTCAGTGGATCTGCTTCTAGCAAGCAAGTCTGACATCTTGGAATATCTGGATCACAATGGTGAGTACCGTTTTTATTTTGAATTTACGTTCTTCGAAGTGATTACGTTTCCAGACTACACACCTCTTTAAAGAAGAACAAATAAATTTTTACTTCGTTATACTTCATGTCGGGTGTACTTTAGCACAAACCTTCAACTAATTCCCCAGGGGATGTACACTCTCTCATGGAATCCAAGAGAGGGCTTTCCAGTTGTAAAGATAGGAACCTAACTCATTTTGGAGCCCGGGTTAAGGAAATGCAACCAGGCGTGATGCTGGTCATGTCACTATCTAGTATGTGTACAGGTCATTATATCCTACGGGTCAAGGAAAATATGGACAATAAAACTCCGAGGTGTGTCTAAAACGTTCGGTGAATAGTATCAGAAAACAAACAAAACAGAAGATACAAACAAATTATCTTTATACGCCTTCAAGATGATAGCCATTCTTCACAACACACTTTTGGCAACGTTCATAAAGCTTCTGGAAATTGTCAGCAAAGGCCTTTGTAGGAATCGATGGCAGAGCCGCTGTCATAGGCTCTTGGGTTGCAGCCACGTTCGCTAAACGGCACAAACCGGGAACAGATCTTCCGTTTACCCATATCTTCGCGGACGATAATGTGCACCGCATCTTTGTTAATGGCTGGATCTTTGCAATGAATAGTAGAGTCCGCACCGATCTCGTTTGTCGAACTCGCTCGATCATGTCTATGGTTCTACTTGTCGACGGCTGACACGAACGTGGCTCATCTTCAGTCGTTTCTTTCCCATCGTGAAAGTGTTTGAACCAGTCGTAAACACATTTTCTGCTCACGGCTTCCGTCCCGTACACTTGCACAAATATTTCGTGCGTCTCCGTCGCCGTTTTCCCAAATTTGTACCAGAACTTGATGTTCACTCGTTGCTCCATTGCACTGTGACCCGACCTCTCACACTGACTACGTTCAACTACCCGCAGCCGGTTTACCCTGTAGGTCACGTGTACTCCACGCTAGGTGGCGCTTCTCGACGTGTCTCTAGATAGCCTGTGCATGGCCACGCACCTGGCCCATGATGCCGTTGAAATATCGGACCACTCACAGAACGTTTTAGACACGCCACATATATCATTTATGCGCTTATGTTGTATGATTAGCCTGGAACAATAAAAGGTACTTAAGACATTCTTTAAAGTCGTACAAGCTGGGACAGGGTCTTGCTCAGCTCATCGTTAGCCAACTCAGATGCTAGCATGTCAGCTATGATTCGCAGATCACCAATCGGACAACGTCTTCTCTCCCTGCCTTAAAGTATCCCAGAATTACTTAACTAGGTTAGTCAAAATCTAAACAAGTCATTAAGACAGGCCAGTCTCTGAGCGGACACTATTGAACTTGATCTGCTAAAGGTAACCGGCAAAAGCAAACTGGGTCAGATGTACCCGGGGATCTCAAGAACGTAGATTCTGTGGAAAATTAGGTGAAGTTTTGAACAGCGGGTTCAGGAAAGGCTCTGTCAGACACGGTTAATTTCTCTCACAGTTATTGTTGTTGTTATAGTGTGTTATTGTTTAGTGAAATTTGGAATCAACATTTGCAAGAAGGAAATGCATATACCACCAGTTCTGCTGAAAGGTGTACATCGGAAGACTTGATGGATGAAGAGATATAAACAAAACGATGATTTTATAAACTATTTATGATGTCTCACAAGTCTCTATGGTTGACTACCGCTGTGTGAAAATACAAATGATGGATATGCATACACATATAATAATGGTAGCGTTGAATATGATCAACAAAGTAAATTATATGCAAATAAGAAATAAGATCAAAGGACAAAATGTTTACTATAAAAATGTTACAGTTTTGATATTTTCAATTTTTTCTTCTTATCTGTCTGCTTATGCCATCAGCGTCGCAGTGACCCTAAAGCCAAAGTGAGGGTCCTGGGTGGCTGTCATGTTACGTTGCCTCACTGGACTTTTCTCCCTTTCTTTCGACTTTTTCCTTGGTCATTCTAGCGCCCCCTTATCCAGGTGTCTTCGAGTTCTATGCTCGTGCAGCTGATTTTTCCTCATTCACACGTGTCAAATGCCCGAACCACTTAACTCCCTGGTTTTCAATGTAGTCCTAACAGGTGTTGATCCCACAACATGTCTGACTGTTTCATTTCGCACTTGATCCCATCCTGCCTTGTTTACCATTTTTTAAGCATTTCATCTCGCAAGGTGTTATCTTTCTGTCATGCTATTTGGTGAGCGTCCATGTTTGCCATTTATATTCTGAGTGAATATTCTTTGAAAGAGTTTTATGTGTGTGTGTGTGTGTGTGTGTGTGTGTGTACAACAAGATATTTGAGTGTTTTAGGATTGGTGTAAGTTGATAGGTAACATTTTTTACTTCATGAATTCTACATTCGATTTATCTGTCTCTTTTCCCATCCTTTGGAAATGTGCTTCGCAGTTATTATAATTCAGTAACCTACTTGAGATTGGTGTCATTTATGTAAATGTCACATTCTCTAGGGTTCTTCTTATCTTTATTGCTTCTGTTTTATCGATATTTATTTTCATTCTGTATTCTCTGCAGCTGCTATTGAGTCTGTTGATCTGGTTTTGCAGTTATTCATCATTTTAGTGTATGAAGCTGTGGTCGTCTGCCAACATCAGTTCATTTAATTTCTTCGTCCCTACGTTTATATTTTGCAGATAGATTAAATAACAGATAGATTTTACACACGGACTCTGATGAGACGAGCAACCGTCTAGATAAATTTTACACACGAAATATGGTGACATCTAGTTTATTTTTTTATGATAAGACTAATAATAAGAATGTCAATGATGCTGACATAGGTCCATTGCCACATCGGCGAGCTCGTGTTGTGATGATCAGGGGAGATAAGACGCCACCTGTGGTAGAAGAATACGTGTGTGGACCCCTGCCATACATACAAAGATGTGATTTGTTGGACTTCGCTTCAAGGAGAAATCCCGTAGAGTTCAATTTCAGGTAAGTTAAATATTAGAAAATGTTAACTTGGGTAAAATCAGACACGTAATTATGATGTTAAATTGTTGAAATTAACTACTTTAAGCTTAATTTGATAATTAGTAGGACTTTCATTGTTCTGGATATATATCAATCTTGATCGCAACATAAAAGGCAAAAGAACATTCTATACAGAAATAATAAAAATAACACTAATCCTGATTTGTGTTTTCAACAGAAACTTGCTAACAAACGAACAACGCGAAACCCAAGAGGTATTGAGGATTCTGTTTTCTGCAGTGGTTCTAAAATTGCATTCAAATGGCGACTCCTTAACGTGACTTATAATTTGTCGCAACCCTTACACCCCCCACAACCACCTTTCACCTACTCACCTAGTCCCCTCCTGCAATTCCCCCCTCCCCTTTTACAACTAGTGTACATTACAAGACCTTCACATATTGCCCTCCTTCTTCTTGTGTCATCAATTTTCATGTGTTTGCCGTCTAGAACGGTGTTTCCCAATCTGTGTCTTCCGAGGACCACAAGTTGTCTGCGTCACACTATAATGGGCATTATAAATTATAAAGTCAAGTAGACCGCTGGTGCATTAGCAGTTTGGTTTTAAGTGGTGTTTAGAGATTAAAGACAATGAAAAATATATGGCGTTTCGATATTACTGTAGATAGAAGATGGTCCGCAAGTTACATGTAGTTGAAAAATATTCCTTGGATGTAAAAAGATTGAGAAGCGCTGATCCTAGATAGGAAGATGGATGCCCCTATAAAAACTCGCCACTGGAAATAGTTCTACATGCATCCGCTGTTTCTTATCCATGTTACTTTCCTGATGTGAGGAGTAGAGGCTAGGGACCACTTCGTTGCTGTCCCAAGTAATAGGTCTAGCATGGCTAACGGGGTTGGTTTCGCCATAGTCCCCATGGTGGTGGAGCCTGCTAAAGAAGTACTGCACACCCTCTGCCTGTTAGTTCCACTCAGGGACTGGAAAAATAGCAGCCATAGCCCACTCCCAAGCCGACACTATGCCGTGTCTCAACATCTTCACCGCATCGGCTGCAAAGGACACCAGCTCGTAGTTTTAGGAAGAATGTAAGTAGAAGAAGAAGAAGACCTTCGTGACAGAACCTCTTACGATCCTCTGCGGGACTTCTTTGAGTTAGGAAGTGAGTCAGTATTTTCCGATGGAGGAAAATGCAGAATAGAGAGCATGGGAGATCACTCGGGTGCTATTTGTTCCGGTCTAACCACAGAACGCCAAGCTCTTGATTTCTTTTTCTCTGATCATGAACAGAAAAGAGGATCAACACAGGACTATTTGCAGAATCTGTACTCCTTTGTCTTCCCTCTCCCTCCCCTCCTTCCTTCTAACAAATAGAGATAGAGATCGACAGAATGATATCTGAATGGGCAGTCCAAGTGGCACAGGATATGAAAGACAACACATGTAACTAGAAAATACAAACCCGGCACAACATGTAAATGTGCTTGTCACCAACTCCCTTCGTGACGGCAAACAAAGAAAGAAAGAATAAAAGCAACGAAAACCCGCATCACAATAAGAGAACTGAAAGTACTCGGGGATATCAACAAGCATAGACAAGAGACATACAAGACACCAAAGTTAATGAAAGAATCAGGGGAGAATATATAACAAGGGCTTAATCACGTTAATAGTTCAGTACTTGTATAGAAATTACGATGTGCTCAAGAGCGGGTTTGGGTAATTTTGAAAGACGTCTCTAGAATATTGGAAGTACTCACCTTGACCCACCTGCTGGCTCAGTGGGACGACCCAAGGAGCAAATCTCTGCGGTTCAATACGTGAGCAGCGTTTAAGTACAGTAGATCATTTTATAAAAGGGAGACAACTGCAGAAACAGACAGGAAATGCAAGGAAGAAGAAGTATTTTACACATAGACCATACCAATATCTTGGTCGAAAACAGCCTGATAAATAAATTGGACAATAAGACCGTCATAGCTGCGACGAGTAGACAGACATAATGACTGATTTATTGCGCGATTTATTGCTTAATTGCACATACATATTTTGAGTCGATAAACTGACTGGACTGGCCGCCAAAGATGATGACCAGCCGATGGATTGTGCTGATATTGTTAACGCCCTCTGAGAGCTTGGAAGAGCGGAGGACTTTGAGAGAGCTGACTTGACATCGCTGTCTCGGACGTACGAGCTGAGCGTTAAGAATGGTATCATTGATATACATATTGTCCCTAGACCTCCTTCTGCACCGGAGTCTGTTGCACTACGACAGTACGTACTGGCTGAAGTCGACAAGCGGGTATGTTGCTATTGCTGTTCTTCTTCTTCGTTACTATATCCCATATTTGCTAGCAGGTTAGCTCTTATCAGTAATAATGTGAATTCCATGCAAGAAAAAACAGATAGCCTGTCTTCACTGGCTAGCAAAATAGGACTTGAAATTAACAAGGACAAAACAAAAATAATGAAAATTCCCATTAATCAAAATGGAAAAATACACATAGAAGGGACATATATTGAAGAAGTCAATCAATTTGCATACCTTGGCAGCTACATAGACAAGGATGGTGACACTAGAAAGGAAGTTAGGATCAGAATTGCAAAAGCAGCATCAATCTTCAAGAATCTTGAGAACATATGAAATTCAAAAGTTATAAGCACAAAAACCAAGTTAAGACTATTCAATTCAAATGTAATATCCACACTCATTTATGCATGCGAAAGCTGGAATACAACTAAAGAAATAGAAAGAAATTAGGCTCTTTTGAAAACAAATGCCTAAGGAAAATACTCGGCATCAAGTGGAATGAATTCAAGAACAATGCAGAGATAAGACAGATGACTGAACAACAACCAGTCTCATGGGTGATCAGGAAAAGGAGATGGATATATGTTGGTCACTTGATGAGAAGAAACGATCAGAGAATCCCAAAACAAGCAATCAAGTGGAACACAACAGGCCAAAGAAAAAGAGGCAGACCGCGTGAAACTCTGAAGAGGACATTGTTAAGAGAGGCCAAATTAACTGGCATAAAATCCCTTGATGAGGTTGAAAGACTCGCCGAAGACAGGAAAAATTGGCGAACTACTTTGCGAGCCCTATGTGACGTCTAACGGCACGGGAAGGATATAAGATATAAGATAAGATAAAATATTATAATCTGAGACGTAACGTTGTGTTGAATTGGGAGGCTCATCATCGTCATTGCCCGTCACTCTCTTGGGGTATCATTCATTCATTACCAACTCCCTTGCAGAACTTTGCTTCCCTAGCAGACCCCCCAAAAAAATGCGATTCGATCCATCGGTTGCTCATCACTTTTTTTTTTAGTAATGAGATAGCTCATTTTGTAAGTACGCTGTTCTCTCGTGACTAGGCGGCTGCTCGTCCTACTTGAGTCTGTGTTCGAATCCCAGGTAATTCTCTTGTGATGTTTCTTTCTCTCTCGCTAAAGTGGTTTGTCTACGATTTTTTCGGGGTCTTATCCTACAAAACTGTATTCTCTTGCTTTACTTTAAAAAAGCCTGGTTGTTTCCTATTTATAAAAAAAATTGTTTCTACTTCCCTAACAGGTATTTTGAAAGACTCTCTGTTTTAAACAAGATGCCCTGCTGCTGATGCATCCATTCGCAAATAATCAGCACTGTCCTGTTGCCATCTTTGCCTTGGTCTTCCTCTCTTTCTTTTTCCCGTTATGTACCCTCCCAAGTCTGTCTTCTCCAAACTCGCATGACGTTTAATATGTCAGAAATAGGTTTAATCTTCATTACCAAGTTTCTCCGTGTTCTTGGATTTGTTCTCTACTTCCTTTCATGTGTCTCCTGTGTCTCTGAGCATTGTCATAATTTCCCTTCTCCAGGTAGTTCTGGGTCTTCCCTGATTTCTGTTTTCCTGGAGGTTCCATGTTAAGTTGGTGTCTGGTTTTCTTAGTGTGTGCCCAGTCCACATCCATTTTCTAAGACATGATTTGTAGGTTCATAGGCTCTTGCCCTGCTCTCTTCCAGACCGTTGTACTTGTATATTATCTTTGTTTTAACGTTTTTTGTGAGATGAAGATTAAGTGCTGCTTAATAGCAAGTTTTTAGTGAGGTGAAGATTAAGTGCTGCTTAATAGCAAGTTTTTAGTGAGATGAAGATTAAGTGCTGCTTAATAGCAAGTTTTTAGTGAGGTGAAGATTAAGTGCTGCTTAATAGCAAGTTTTTAGTGAGGTGAAGATTAAGTGCTGCTTAATAGCAAGTTTTTAGTGAGGTGAAGATTAAGTGCTGCTTAATAGCAAGTTTTTAGTGAGATGAAGATTAAGTGCTGCTTAATAGCAAGTTTTTAGTGAGGTGAAGATTAAGTGCTGCTTAATAGCAAGTTTTTAGTGAGGTGAAGATTAAGTGCTGCTTAATAGCAAGTTTTTAGTGAGGTGAAGATTAAGTGCTGCTTAATAGCAAGTTTTTAGTGAGATGAAGATTAAGTGCTGCTTAATAGCAAGTTTTTAGTGAGATGAATATTAAGTACTGCTTAATAGCAAGTTTTTAGTGAGATGAATATTAAGTGCTGCTTAATAGCAGGTTTTTAGTGAGATGAATATTAAGTGCTGCTTAATAGCAAGTTTTTAGTGAGATGAAGATTAAGTGCTGCTTATTAGCAAGTTTTTGGTGAGATGGAGATTAAGTGCTGCTTAATAGCAAGTTTTGGAATACTTTTAGTTTGTACCGATTAGTTACTGGTTATGTGGGAATTATTTTTAAATTATGTTTTATATTTTCTATTTTTTAGGTTTGCTACGTTTAGTATTTTAGTAGTACATGTTGATCGATCGACGATTACACAAGCACATTCATACATTACAACAGTGAAAGGAAAAAACAATTAAATAATTCTTCCACAGGTCATCAATTTATATTTGTAAGTAACAATCAGTTTCTTCAGCATTTAGATTCTTACAAAAATATCATCAAAAGTGGAATTACAAAGAACACTTTTACATATAATTAACTGATAAGTTATAAGCACAAAAACCACGTAAAGATTATTCATTTCAAATGTGATATCCACCCTCATTTATGCACGTGAAAGCTGGAAATCAACTAAAGAAATAGACAACAAATTAGTCTATTTTGAAAAAAAAATGCCTAAGGAAAATATTTGATATAAAGTGGAACGAATTCAAGAACAATGCAGAGATAAGACAGATGAACAAACAGCAATCTGTCTCATGGTTGATTAGCAAAAAAGATGGACATATGTAGACTATGTGATGATAAGAAACATTCAGAGAATACCAAAACAAGCTATCAAGTGTAGCACAACAGGCCGAAGAAAAATAGGTCGACCACGTGAAACTCTAAAGAGGACATTGTTCAGTTTAATGGGAATAACGGTTCTAAGGACTGTAATAGCCGGAGCTGGGGTGAGGGATACGCTCTGCACTCCAATTAAATGTCTCCATGGCATGCGTCTCAAATAGCCTCTGACAGTCCAAGTCCAGCTCCTGGGATTCTCGTGGCGGAACTTTTTAAACTGATAGGAGAAGGGGCGAAAAGCGAATAATTGACGCCTGAAAACCAGACACTTTCGGGTAGATGACATTCGTTGGTCTTTGTCGGTAGCTCATCTAGGAGAAGGAAAGCTCCTGCTGGCAAGATTCTTCAGCTGTCGTACATGACGTGAAACGCCTCCCAGTCAATGAAGAAAAATGTGATTCGGGTTGCCGCGCGGTGCCGTCGTGGAAAAGGTGATGGAAAAGATTAAGTGAAGTTTAATTGGTATCGCCAGTAGACTCGCGGTGAGGGCTAATAATACCACGGCACCTCTGCTCTAGAGGCCGGCCACGTCCTACATACACTCATACTGGCTCAAATGCCTAAACTGACTTAACCCAGGGGTTAAACTAAGACTTTGCTGGCAAGATCCTTCAGTTGCCGCGCGTGGGGTGAAATTCCTCCCGGCCAATGAAGAAAATGCACTTAGAATTGCCGCGCGGCGCCGCTATGGAAAAGGTGATGGAAAGGATTATGTGAAATTTAATCGATATGGCCAGTAGACTCGAGGTGAGGGCTAACTCATACCATGGCACATCTGCTCCAGAGGCCCACCTGGTCCTGTATATATCCATACTTGGGGCAGTATGCCTAAACCGGCTTAACCCAGGGGAGAAACTCACTAGTGGCGAGGATTAGTCCTCTTCGACAAAAGCTCCGTCCTGGTCATCACCAGGAAGGGTAGCGGCCACGACCACAAATTGCTGAAGTCGGAAACACTGGAATAGTGCAGTCTAGATAGACAACCACCTCTCGCCCGACGGGGATGTATGCATATCCTAATCACGTTGAGGTTTTCCGGTGAGAAAGTCCAACTCTAGGCTGGATGGGCAACCATCTCTCACCCGGCAGAAAGTCCAACTCTAGACTAAACTAGTGCAACGAAACCCACAGTGACACGCAATCCCGCTTCTGAGACCCACCGAGAATATAGGCCAAAGCCCCACGTTGCTCCGAGCCGCCATCCTAAATGAGAATATCGAGGTAACCAAGGGAGTAAATTCAGTATGATCACGGGGCGATCTTGGTGATAGAAGCGAACGAAGAAGAAGAAGAAGAAGATGCGGGCATAACGTCCCTTGATGAAGTTGAAAGACTCGCCGTGAACAGTAAATCTTTGCCCTATGTGACGTTTAACGGCACAGGAAGGATGTAAGATGTAAGACATATAATTGGGTTAGTATGATTAGCAAAATAATCCTTCCATTCAAAATCTGCAACTTTCATCATTAATTTCAGTTTAACCTGCATTCAAAATTATGGGACGCTGGAGCCACACGGGTTAAACTCGCTGTTCAGCTACATTTAACATTTTCTTCACTCATCATAGTACCTCTCCACTAAGCTCCACCCCCTTCTTACTTGTCACACATAGTTCAAAACCTCCTCACAGCATCACTTCGCAACCCTTCTTCCCTAATCATCTATTTCACCTTCGCTTGGCTAGATCAGCATTGTATCACTCTCTCTCCCCTCCCCGGTTCCCCATCCACCACCCCCAGTTACAACCCAGCGACTACATATCACGGGTCTACATTTAAACAGTCTCCACGTTATACTAAATCCATTGCTGACACACACGCCGGACAAGCCACATCTTACAATTTACAGCTAAGTACTCTACATAATTTTTTTTTAAAATAGTATTCATGTGAATCTATACTTTATCTCCTCTCTCTATTTCTTCGTCCTGTAAGTTTTTGTATGATTAAGGCTCACACCGAAATGTAACAGTTTTGCAGTCGTTAAGTAATAAAGTTGCTCCTACCTTTTTCCTAGTTTATATATTCTGATGACGACATCGACCTGGTGGGGGAACCTATGCAAGAGGTCATCAAAACCTGCATACACCTGAGAGATGTAGCATTAAAAGTGGGCTTGACCATTACCCGAGATATGACAGAGTATATAAAGATACCAACAGATCAGATTCAGAATAATGCAGATTATACATGTATAAATGTTGGAGATGTGATCTTTATGAAAGCAGAAACATACAAATATCTAGAAACAAATTTAACAGAGTAAACAGGGAAATTAAAAGCAGATTACAGATAGGGAATAAAATATACTTCTCCTTTGCAACACCTGTTAAAATCCAAAATACTGTCCTAAAACGACAAAATAACAATCTACAAAATTATATCAAGACCAGCCGTCATGTATGGATCAGAAACGTGGAGTAAAACAACGAAATATGAACAACAATTGAGGATCTTTGAGAACCAGACCCTAAGAAGAATCCATGGGCCCATAAAGGATACCAACAGTGGAGAATGGAGAGCTAAGAAAGAACACTGAACTGAACAGGTTTTTTAAAATCCCAACGAATTATAAATGTCTTGAAACTGAACAGACTACACTACCTGGGGCATGTAGAAAGAATGGAAGAGAACAGACAAACGAAAATGATATATGGACAAGAGATGAGGGAAACAAGACCAAGGGATAGCTCAAGACAGAGATGAAAAGACAACATAGAAGAGGATATGAATGAAATTGGTGTCACCAATTGGAGATTGATTGATTGATAGAATTGGGCACACAGGCCCGTCTAACATTCTGCGATTTATGCAAGAAGCGAAGATTAGGTAGAGAGGAATGGAGATGAACTTTATCTGCAGCAATGAACCTTAATGGCTTGGAAACATGTAGAGGAAAGAAGAAGGAAGAAGAAGAAGAAAAGATAAGAAAGAAGAAAGATGAAGATGAAGAAAAAAGTGAATATTATAGTAAGATTTAGATTATCTCTAATTTATTTTTCAAGAAGGTTTAGTTTTAGTTCTTCCAATAAGAACGGTGAGATGCCAAGCAGCATTTAACCTTTTATTATTTAGCAATACTTTAGTTCTTTTTTTTTCTGATAAATTGTTCGTTTCTGACCATAAAAGGTAGGCCACATTCTTCGAGAGAGCTATGGAGCGACATTTACCCAGTGTGAAGCCCCTGATTGTTTCCGATGGGTGCGCTCTCCACTTGGGTCCGGGATAACGAGAGATCCACACAAAAGGTATTTCTTCTGTGATCAGATCCAACTTGTGAGGTTCACAATAAATGAGTAAGGAAAATAACCAAAAAAAAACACATGTAACAATACCAGTCCTAGCTGCATCTTCTTCTTTTTCCTCCTCTTGTTGTTTTTATTCTTCTGTCTCCTCCTTCAACTTCTCCTCATCTTCTACTTTTTTCTTCTCCTGCTCCTCTCCCCCCCCCCCCCTCTTCTTCTTTTTCTTCTTCTCCTCCTCTACTTTCTCCTTCTTTTTCTTCTCTTTTTCTTCTTATTTATGACAAACACCCAGTACAGACTGTAGATCAACACAAACAACTCAAAATTCTACCCCTCAAAAATAGAATCATTTTTAACAAAGTTAAGTTTGTTCACAGAATTCTGTCGCACAATGCTCCGCCTTACTTGTGGTCATTGTTTACGTATAACAATAAACATAGCCAGCGTTTAAAAAACTGTCTTCTTCCTAAACCCAGGATTGATTTGTACAAGTAAAGCCTTGCATACTCTGCAGTACAGCTCTGGAACACCCTCCCCTACAATTTAAAATCCATTGGTAATACTTCATCCTTTAACTCAAGCCTGTTTCATTATTTACTTGCTTCTAATTATATGCCTCCATAAAACAGCCAGCACTCTCTCAACACATGGCTCGTAAACCATCAAGTACTTCAATGACATAGTTAGAAAAGCAACTTGTTAGATATTGTTAGAAATTATTTTAATGTTTGTTAAAAAAAACATATGTTAGAAGATCTGTATTTACAATGTATTTTTATTTATGTATATGTCTGCGTATGTATGTGTGCGTGAGTGCTATTTTATTAGGTTAATGACTTCTTCTCTTTTACCTTGAATGTAGTAGTTAAATCTTACACTCTTCTGATATGGTTTTCCTAATTTAATTTGTATTTTTGTACTAAATCAAGTGTGTGGGAAGAATGAAAGATGGAGTGATGAAGGGCAGAATGTAAGACGGGCCTGCGTGCCCAATTCTTTACCCTTAAAAAATAAAGATTATTCATTCATTCATTCTCCTCATCCTCTTCTTCTTCTTCTTCTTCATCGGCGTTAACATTGGTACTCAAGCTTGATTCGCGTAAACTAGGGAGATGTTTAGAATGAAAAAAAAGTGTATTTTAAATGTGTATGTCTGGAAAATGTGGCAAAATTTTTTGAGCTCACGCACGAAGGGCCATCTGTACAATCCCTCAGCTGTCTCACGTGGCTGGAATCAGTTATGGAGTCTGTCAAGACATCCTCACGAAAAAAAAAAATGTAACCCCTTGCTACTTCAAGGGCGATGAAATATTAAGACTATGATCAGGAAAACAAAAAGAAGGCAGTCGTTACGCTGGTAGAGGTCACGGTTATCAAGACTAAAGAAGCCGAGACAGGTCCGGAGTGTAACAGGAAGTATGATGATCGTGTTCTTGTTTTTGTTATTCTGCGTCAAGGACATTGCTCACCAAGAATGTATTCCTTCCTGCAGTGAGTGGATTATTGCTCACCAAGAATGTATTCCTTCCTGCAGAGAGTGGATTATTGCTCACCAAGAATATATTCCTTCCTGCAGTGAGTGGATTATTGCTCACCAAGAATTTATTCCTTCCTGCAGTGAGTGGATTATTGCTCACTAAGAATGTATTCCTTCCTGCAGTGAGTGGATTATTGCTCACCGACAATTTATTCCTTCCTGCAGTGGGTGGATTATTGCTCACCAAGAATTTATTTCTTCCTCCAGTGAATGGATTATTGATCACCGATAATTTATTCCTTCCTGCACTAAGTGGATTATTGATCACCGAGAATTTATTCCTTCCTGCAAAAAGTGGATTATTGTTCATCAAGAATTTATTCCTTCCTGCAGGAAGTGGATTATTGCTCATCAAGAATTTATTCCTACCTGCAGTAAGTGGATTATTGCTCATCAGAAATGTATTCCTTCCTGCAGGAAGTTGATTATTACTTTCACTGAAACGTTTAGAGGAGGTGGATGAGAAGAGGCGCGACTACAAGCACCAGAACCGTGTTAGAAACGCCATTGGTTGATGCATCGCGACAAAACGCCCCCTAACACTTGGATACAGAATCTTTGACAGAAAACAAACATGACAGTTCAGCCACATAACCCGTACTCGGCCTGACCTACCCGCCATGCTCCCCAGAAAAAAAACTGGAGCTGCTCGGACACCATTCTATGAAGTTTAAACGGTTTCACTGGCTGTATTCACCTCTATCTCTCTGTCTCTCTCTGTCTCTCTCTGTCTCTCTCTCTGTCTCTCTCTGTCTCTCTGTCTCTCTCTGTCTCTCTCTCTGTCTCTCTCTGTCTCTCTGTCTCTCTCTCTGTCTCTCTCTCTGTCTCTGTCTCTCTCTCTCTGAACCTTAAGTGCCCAGGGCACATTGGGCATCCGCAAGGGTTTTCCACAAATGCCTGTCCTTTGCCTTTTTTCTGCTCTTGCCCAGGTGAGTCCTCTATTGCTCAACATCCTTTCTGTTGTTCTTCTCCATGTCTCTTTTGGTCTACCTTTACTTCTGTTCCCCTGTGGTGTCCATCTTAGTGCTATTTTTGGTAGTGAGTTGTCATTCATTCGGAGCACATGTCCCAACCATCGCCAGCGTCTTTCCTCAAGAATTGCTGTCAGTGGCTTCATCTGCATTTCTGCCAACAAGATGTTATTTCTTATGGTATTCGGCCAAGATATTTTTCTAATTCTTCGAAAACATTTAGTCTGGAAAGAATTCACCTTGTTTTCCAGCATTCACTTCCATAGAGTAGTACATTTAGAACATTACTCTTTTCGTATTTATGCTTAGTTTTTTAGATTTAAATATAGTCTACAGCATTGCAAAAGCTTGGTTTGCTCTAGTAAGTCTGCTATTGATGTTCTCTGTACTGTCTCCATTTTCTACTACTCTACTGCCAAAATATACAAATTCGTTGACCTCCTCCACTAACTTGCTATCTACTCATTACAGTACATTTCTGTGTACATTTCTGTTGTACATTTCTGTTGAGTACATTCTGTTGAGTACATTTCTGTTTACATTTTGCTTCATTAACTTTGTCTTTCCTACGTTGATCTTTAGTCCTATTTGTTTGCATTCTGAGTTAGCTTGTTTATTTTATCTTGCATATCTTTGTGGCTGCTTGATAGTAGACAAATGTCGTCCGCAAAATTAAGGTCCTCCAGCACTGTGTCAAGAGTCCATTGTAATCCTCTGCGGTTGTCTGATGTTGCCTCCTTCATTAACCAGTCTACTGCCAAGATAAATAATGTTGGTGATAGTACACATCCCTGTTTCACTCCTGTTTGTACCCTAAAGCTGCTGGAGGTATGTTCTCCACAGATAACTTTGCACTGAAAACCCTCATGTAGGGCTTTGATTACATTTACTATCTTGTGGGGGAGACCATGCCATCTTAGGATTTTCCACAGTGCATCTCTGTTGACACTGTCAAAGGCTTTCTCAAAATCTATGAATAATGCATATGTTCTGCTATGCCACTCCTTTGTCTGTTCTAATATTTGTCTAAGTACATATATGTGGTCTATGCATGATCTTCCTTTCCTAAATCCTGCCTGCTCTTTCCGAAGTTTTCCCTCAAGTGCTGGTACAATTCTGTTGATGATTATTCTGCAAAATACTTTACTGGTGAGTGGCAGTAGGGTAATGCCTCTCCAGTTCCCGCAATCTCTGAGGTCACCCTTCTTTGGTAGTTTTACTATAAGCCCAGTTTTCCACTCCTCTGGAGCTTTTTCTAGATCCCAAATTTGTTGTAATATCCGGCAAAGTTGTTTTGGTGTTTCTGTTTCTTCTGCTTTCATCGTCTCAGCAGTCACTTCATCTTCACCTGGTGCCCTGTCTAATTTTAGCTTTTTTATCGCCTCCTTTACTTCACTTATTGTTATTGGTCCTGTATTGATGTTTAGTTCCGTTTTTGCTTCAGGTATGTCTATTGTTTGTGCTGCTTGTGTTCTGTTTAGTAGGGTGTTAAAGTGTTCCCTCCATCTTTCAATTTTTTCTTTTTCTCCATTGACCAGTTGTCCCTTATGTGTCCTTATTGCACTCTCACATCTTGTGCTGAAGTTACCTGTCATCTGCTTTGCGATTTTGTATATGGTTTTCATATCATTTGCATATGCTGCTTTCTCTGCTGCTTCTGCTAAGTTATAATAGTATTGACGTTTATCTTGACGGCATGATTCCTTCACTTCTTTGTCTTTTTGTGCATAATTACTTAAAACTTGTTCTTTTAGCCTTTGTGATTTGGTGTTCAGAAATTTTTTCGTGATTTCCTTTCTTCGCTCTATCTTTTCCCATGTGGTCTTGCTTATCCATTCCTCTTTTCTCCGTTTCCGATATCCCAGCAACTCTTTTGCTCTTTCCTGTATTGGATTATTGAACTTTAGTATGGAGATTTATGCTTCGTCTTGTAGGTCACTGAAGCGGTTCTTAAGTACTACTGAGAATTCATTTCTTGTTTGCTGGTCTTTCAGTGTTCTTGTATCAAAAAGTATCTTTCTGTGTTCTCCGATTTTGGCTTTCCTTAATTTTAGTTTTATTTTTGCTACGATAAGGTTGTGATCACTTCCTACATCTGCTCCTTTCCTTGCTCACAGATCTTGTACTGACCGTTTCCACTTGTTCTTTATTAGTATGTGATCGATTTGGTTTTCTTTGGTACTATCTGGGGACCTCCAAGTCACATTATGGATGTTTTTATGTTGGAAAATTGTCCCTCCGATGGTCATCGTGTTTTCTTCACAGAAACTGCACAGTCTTTCTCCATTTTCATTTATTTCTCCGATTCCTTCTCTTTCCATGATTCTTCTTCTGTCTTCATTTTCCTCACCTACTTTTGCATTGATGTCGCCCAAGATGAGTAGCATATCATGCTTGGGTATTGTTTCTGCTGTTGCTTGGAGGCTGTTGTAAAAATCTTCTATTAATTCCTCTTTAGCTGCTTCTGTTGGAGCATAACAAACTATAATAGACAGCTTCGTGAATCTTGAGTTAAATTGTGCATATAATAATCTCTCATTTATAGGGGCCCATTTCAGCAATGCTCTTGATTCTTCTTTTGTTATAATCAGTGCTACTCCTCCTCCATGATGATCTTCTTTCTTATCTTATCTTATATCCTTCCCGTGCCGATAAACGTCACATAGGGCTCGCAAAGTAGTTCGCCAATTTTTCCTGTCTTCAGCGAGTCTTTCGACCTGATTAAAGGATTTTATGCCTGTTAATTTGGCTATGAGTCTTTCAACCTCATCAAAGGATTTTATGCCTGTTAATTTGATCTTCTTTATCTGACCATATTATTGTATCTTCTGTGTGCTTTTTTTTAAAAAGAAGTTTATTTGTCTGATAGTTACAAATACAAATCGTGTGCAAATAACGTGAGGATGATTGCCCGTGAAGTGAAATAATGAAATGGTGGGCTTTAACAAAACATGAGATGATAGTGATTTGGATGATAGGTACACCTGAGTGCATAGTTATATACGAACAGGGTTACAGAATAATCAATGTTGTGAAACTAAAACTGCGTCGTTGTCAAACCACACACACACACACAAAAACAATAAAGGACTTCAATATTCCACATAGGTGTTAAAAACTAGCAGAAAGCCGTAACAATTTGTTTTGGAAGATAGACAGAAAAATTTCTGGCGTAAAAACTTTGTTATCAAACATGGCCTTATTCCGACATGACCAGATAAGAGATCTGAATTCCGCTAGGATTATGATGGACTGTTTATGGCTGTCTGCTACTGTTCGAGGGATGGTGTTCAACATGACTGCTCTATACATGTCTACTGTCTGCGATGTTCTTGTTGTTATCTCGTGAGTCAAAAGTTGAAAGGCTAAAGAAACAGTTTTGCACTCAAAGAAGATGTGCTCTTCTGTTTCCTGTGTTTTTGTTCTGCATAGTCTACATCTGATCAGTCTATTGGATCTGCGGGCGACTCCTTGTGTGGTCGGTGTTATGTTGAACAATAGTCTGTATGTTATCTCTCGCGCACTTGGCGTGATTCCTTTCTTGTGTAGGTTTTGAAATGATTGTGTGTAGTCAGTGATGAAGTATTTGTATCCTCTCTTTATTCTGTCCTGTAATGGTGGCTCCTGTTTCCTGACCAGATATTTGTATATGCTTGATGGTTTCATGTATATTAAATGTTCATGTCCAGTGACACTTTGTATGCATTGTCTGTAGAAGAGCGGTATAGTGCCAAAGTGATGGGGATATGCATTGTTTAATTTACAAAGTTTGATTAGCCTCAGCCCTACGTAGTAGTGGGCTAGAGTGTGTTTGTGTGGCTGTTGGATGATTTGTCCCACATATTTAATTCTGAGTGCCTGGATCTTTGTTGATATGTCTTGTAGGGAGATGCCTCCTCTGTTCTTATCTTGCATCAAGGTTTTCCGTTGGATGCTGTGTACTGTGTGTCGGAAAATAAAGTCGCTGATCATGGAATTGACTCCCTTAAGTGACTGTTTAGGCAAGGGAAAGATATTTGCTGTGTATATGAGCTGTGATATGACGTAGGTGTTGACTGCGATACTTCTGCCGAATATGGTGGTGGTTTTATATTTGTATATTTCCAGTCGGTTTTTTATTTTTCCAATGATATTTTGCCATCTTGCGTTGATGTTATTGGAAGGCGTAGCTGTAAATAAAATTCCGTATATTTTGATTTTGTTGACTTGAATTAATGTGAATGGGAAGTCTGTTTTGTTGACCCACTTGCCTAAACCCATTATGTGTGATTTTTGAATGTTTATTTTGGCCCCGCTTCCTTGTCCGAACTCTGTAATTATGTCTAGAATATTCTGAATAGAGGATATATTGGAGGGGAAGAAGATTGTGTCGTCAGCGTAGGCCAACGATTTTCTCTCTCCCATTCCAGGAATAAAGATTCCTTTGACTAGTGTCTCCTGTCTGATTTTCTCCAGGAGTGGCTCTAGAGTTAGCACATACAACAGGGGTGAGAGTGGGCAGCCCTGACGTACAGATCTGGTTAACCGGAACGGTTCACTTAGGGTGTGGTTTATTAAAAGTCTGCTTTCTGGTTCGTTGTATAGAATTTTGATCCAGTCTGTGATGTAGTCCCCATGATTACATTTGGACAAGGTTTTCTGGAGGAAAGAATGGGAAACTCTGTCGAAAGCCTTCTCCTGGTCCAGCGATAAAATTGCTGACTGGCTATTCTTATCGTGAGAGTATTGGATAACATCTCTTAGGAAATGTAAATGCGTATTTATGTTTCTGTCGGTGACACTACATTGTTGGTCCTCATTTATAAGTGTGCGCATGACGGGTTTTAGTTTCATAGTGAGGGATTTTGCTAGGATTTTATAGTCGACGTTTAGTCTGGTTTAGTGTTCGTACATTCCAGCTGCCTATTTGCATCTTATGTTTAGGCTTCAGGAGGTCTGCAGTCGGGCTGGGGACTTCCAGTGGCTGGCTTTCATCCACAACCTTCATGGCTCAGTTTCCTGATACGCATTTCTCCTTCCACCTGCATTTGTTATTTCCCTTGCTTCTGTTTCTGTAGAAGTCTGATAGTTTTTTTTTTATACCAGATAGTGTTGCTGGCCTTATGCCGAACCCTCCTTAGTCGCCTTTTACGATCATGCGTGGTAGTGTACAGTGGTCCTATTCTTTGCATGTCCCAGGTACCACACGGGGGTGGGAGTATTCAAGTGCCTACAGAAAAAACAATCCCATGGTGCTGCTACGATATGGAAGAAGCACAGAAATTCCTGTGTATGTTCAGAGGGGAGGGAGGGGGGTATTTTGAAGGGGAAGGTGACCAAATTTAAATAAGGTAAGCCCGTACTTTCTTTTCGGGACCAGCTCAGAAAACTATAGAAGTGAAGTAGTCTGTTCAGTTCAAGGCTGCATATAGGGGTATAGTGGGGGTACCAGTATCTTCCTGGTCCTAGAAGGTGATATGGTCACCATTAAGCTTGGCTGCCTTTCTGACAGACAGACAGGTAGTTAGCAGGCGGGTGGGTGGGTGGGTGGGTAGGTAGGTAGGTAGGTAGGTAAGTAGGTAGGCAGGTAGGTAGGTGGGTAGGCAGGCAGGCAGGTAGGTAGGTATGTAGGTAGGCAGGCAGGTAGATAGGTAGGCAGGCAGGCAGGCAGGTAGGTAGGTAGGTAGGTAGGTAGGTAGGCAGGTAGGTATCAAATCGTTTTACTTTAAAACGTCTTATTTAATTATAATGTATATCTTCTGTCTTTCCAAATCACCGCACCCTTCTCCCTTTTATAAAACCAGGTTACTTTGGCTCACTGCTTCGTATAACCTCCCGTTTTGGACAACTCACGCTCTGGACTTTGCCATTCTGATTGACATTACTTCGTTAGACGCTACCAGGTGGTCAGTTATTAAGATCTGGTATGCCGATCAACTCTTCGAGAGCTTTGATGACCTTATAATAAAATACGAGATTGGCAGGTACATGTGTCATTGTTTTAATGTCTTTTCAGTCTAATGATTAACAGAGCTAATATATGGGTTTGCTGCCATCAACATTTCCAAAGTCTATTTCTGTCTCTTCATCCTTTTATCTATCTTTTCTTTTTTTTCTTTATCATTTTGCTTTAGTCCATCAGTCTGTTTATCAGTATATCCATTCATTCAATCACTCATTATTTCATCTATCTATCTCTATCTATCTATCTATCTATCTATCTATCTATCTATCTATCTATCTATCTATCTATCTATCTATCTATCTATCTATCTATCTATCTATCTATCTATCTGTCTATCCGTCAGTCGTCCGTCCGTCCATCCGTCCATCCATCCATCCATCCGTTCCTCCATCCATCCATCCATATATTCATCCATCCATCCATCCATAGTATCAACAAGACTAAAGTGACCAAGCCAGTTAACGACAATAACTTGTATTCGAGCTTAAATCTTAGAGGAGAACCGTTACCGCCCAACCCACAAGGACCACCCACACTGGTAGAGACCGATGGAAAACGGTACTCAGTCAAGGACAGACAGGTGAAACAACATAATAATTAGTGTATAAGTATATAACTATACACGAAGCACTGCAGTAAAGCTGTGATACCAGAATGTATAAAATAGGAAAAAGTAGGAGCAGCTTTATTACTTAACGATTACAAAGTTGTGACGTTTCGGCGTGAGCCTTAATCATACAAAAACATACAGGACGAAGAAATAGAGAGAGGAGATAAAGTATAGATTCACGTGAATACTATTTTTTTTAAAAATTAAAAGAGTACTTAGCTGTAAATTGTAAGGTGTGGCTTGTCCGGCGGTGTGTGTCAGGAATGGATTTAGTAGAACGTGGAGACTGTTTAAATAGAGACCTGTGACATGTGGTCGGTGGGTTGTAACTGGGGGGTGGTGGATGGGGAACCGGGGAGGGGAGAGAGAGTGATACAATATTGACCTAGCTAGGAGAAGTTGAAACAGATGACATAAGCCGCCTGGCACTTGATAACCGTTGCATTCAAAATTATGGGACGCTGGAACCACATGGGTTAAACTCGATGTTTAGCTACACGTATCATTCTCTTCAATCATTATAATACCTCTCCACTAAGTCCACCCCTTCTTACTTTTCAAACTTCCTCACATCATCACTTCGCAACACCTCTTCCCCAATCATCTGTTTCAACTTCTCCTAGCTAGGTCAATAGTGTATCACTCTCTCTCCCCTCCCCGGTTCCCCATCCACCACCCCCCAGTTACAACCCACCGACCACATGTCACAGGTCTCTATTTAAACAGTCTCCACGTTATACTAAATCCATTCCTGACACACACCGCCGGACAAGCCACACTTTACAATTTACAGCTAAGTACTCTTTTAATTTTTTTAAAACTAGTATTCATGTGAATATATACTTTATCTCCTCTCTCTATTTCTTCGTCCTGTATGTTTTTGTATGATTAAGGCTCACGCCGAAACGTCACAACTTTGTAATCGTTAAGTAATAAAGCTGCTCCTACTTTTTCCTATTTTATACATTCAGGTGAAACAACAGCAGTGTACGTTACCTGCCTTTCACTTTAAGTAGCAGACATCAAAGCAACAGTCAGTGTTTAATTCCAGTAGTTAAATATCCTGCGATGAGTTCAAGTTAAGGAACGAGTCCATGAACAATGAGAAAGTTGATTTATTTGTTTCAGTAAAGAAAATCAATCGATATGAAGCGTTGTAAAGTGTTGCTTTGTGAAGCCATGAATGAAACGTTAATAATACTTTAAGTAATGAATTGTTTATTCTCTGCTTGAAACTGTTATACATTTTTTGTTAGGGAAATTTTATTTCATACTGGCATATCATGGGTGTCACTCAGAGAAGCCTTTCCGGGTATATCAGGTTACTGAAACATTGCTCCACCAATGATACCTCTAAACATTGTTCCACCAATGATACCTCTAAACATTGCTCCACCAATGATACCTCTAAACATTGCTCCACCAATGATACCTCTAAACATTGCTCCACCATTGATACCTCTAAACATTGGTCCATCAATGATACCTCTAAACATTGCTCCACCAATGATAACTCTAAACATTGATCCACCAGTGACACTTCTGAACATTGCACCAATAATGATACTTCTGAACATTGCCCCAACAATGATAATTCTGAACATTGCCCCAACAGTGATACTTCTGAACATTGCCCCAACAGTGATACTTCTGAAAATTGCCCCAACAATGATAATTCTGAACATTGCCCCAACAATGATAATTCTGAACATTGCCCCAACAGTGATACTTCTGAACATTGCCCCAACAGTGATACTTCTGAACATTGCCCCAGCAATGATAATTCTGAACATTGCCCCACCAATGATAACTCTAAACAATGCTCCACCAGTGATACCTCTAAACATTGTTCCACCAATGACACCTCTAAACATTGCTCCACCAATGATACCTCTAAACATTGGTCCACCAATGATACCTCTAAACATTGCTCCACCAATGATACCTCTAAACATTGCTCCACCAATGACACCTCTAAACATTGCTCCACCAGTGATACCTCTAAACATTGCCCCAATGGTGATACAGTACTTCTAAACACTGCTCCACCCGTGACACTTCTGAACATTGCACCAATAATGATAATTCTGAACATTGCCCCAACAGTGATACTTCTGAACATTGCCCCAACAGTGATACTTCTGAACATTGCCCCAACAGTGATACTTCTGAACATTTCCCCAACACTGATACTTCTGAGCATTGGTCAAACAGTGATATATCTGAAGGGGTCTCTCAGTTGATCTAGTGATCTGAACTTTTAATGCTTGACAGAATTAATAACAATATCTATTGTCCGTGATCATGTATGATTTATGAATGTTGATTACCTGAGATGTTAATTTTCTATGTGATTGTTTATGTGCGTGGTTACTGTGTTAAAATAAACTGAGTGAAAATTACAGGTAATGATTTAAGCTCCTGACAGAATATTGTGAGTTTATTGACAAAAAAACCGCTTACTTTCCATAGGTCACGTACTTGGGTTGGGAGTTCAACTTCCGCTCCTCTAGTCTCCACGGACCAGCGGTCTATGATGTCCGGTTCAAAGGGGAGAGAATTGCCTTCGAGATTGCACTTTCAGAGATTATCGTGTGGTATAACGCACATCAGCCACCCATGGTAAGTCATCACTTCCTATTTCATGTTTTCTATTTCATGTTTTCTATTTCACGTTTTCTATTTCATGCTTCTAGATCACTGATTAGGAGGATGATGGCGAGCCATAAGGGTCCCACTTTCTATACTAATGTTCATCAAATCTCTCTTTTCTCGGGCTCCTTTTGAAACATCAAAACAGGGGAAGATCTCCGGATCGACTACCTTACCTTAAAACAAAAGATGCCTAGAACGATTCACTAACAGGACACATCCCGCTTCCACCCCCCTCCCCCCAATCTATCAATCGGCCTGTCTAGAATCTATCCTTATGATGGAAGACTTCTGGACAGTTTCTCCCTTGCTTTCATGGCAGCTGCATATCTCTGCTTCAGTTCCAAGATTTTGTCTGGGAGTGTAGATCAGCTCTTTTAAGCAGATGGAAGTCTGGTTTCAAATTCTCTATGAAAATTCATTTGTAAAATATGCATTCCCTTCAGTATAAAAAGCAGACCAATGCCAAAGAACAGATAAGGCCTAAGTAAGGCCAGCTCTTGGATATTGACAACTGTATTAAAATATTTACGTACAACAGTAGTTTTCAAACTTTCCTGAGCGGGAACTTCAACCACAAATAGTGAGTGACCAGTGGCCCACGCAGAAGATTAATAAAAAAAAAATTGAACTTCAAGAAAAACGTATTCAATGAATATCAGCGAGGTTATTTGTTATTTGTTATTCTTAGATTTGAAAGCAAACTGTGGTATGATTTTCATACTTCTCCTTTTTCTTATTTACACTTCTTTCTTCTTCTTCTTCTTCCTTTTCCTATTTGCCTTCTTCTTCTTCTTTCTTCTTCTTCCTTCTTCTTTTTCTTATTTCTTCTTCTTCTTCTTTCTTTTTCTTGTTTTTTCGTCTTTCTTCTTTCTCTTTCTTCTTCTTCTTTCTTTCTTGTTTTTTCGTCTTTCTTCTTTCTCTTTCTTCTTCGTCTTTTTTTCTTTTTCTTTTTCTTCTTCTTTCTTCTTTCTCTTTCTTCTTCTTCTTTCTTTCTTTTTCTTCTTCTTTCTTCTTCTTTCTTCTTCTTCTTCTTCTTTCTTATTCTTTTTTCTTCCTCTTTCTTCTTCTTCTTTCTTCTTCTTCTGTCTTCTTCTTTCTTCTTATTCTTCTTCTTTCTTCTTTTTCTTCTTTCTTCTTCTTTCTTCTTCTTCTTTCTTCTCCTTCTTCTTTCTTCTCCTTCTTCTTTCTTCTTCTTCTTTCTTCTCCTTCTTATTTCTTCTTTCTTCTCCTTCTTATTTCTTCTTCTTCTTTCTTTTTTCTATCTTCTTCTTCTTTCTTCTGCATCTTCTTTCTTCTTCTTTCTTCTTCTTCTTTCTTCTCCTTCTTCTTCTTACTTCTTCTTCTTTCTTCATCTTCTTCTTTCTTCTTCGTATTCTTTTTCTTCTTTCTTATTCTTCTTCTTCTTTTCCTTCTTCTTCGAGCTGCCTGATGGGGTTCTTTGCAGTCAGCGCAGTGAGGATATGAAGCCACAGCATCGCTTAGGGTGGT
Source organism: Achatina immaculata (assembly GCA_009760885.1). Classification (NCBI taxonomy): domain Eukaryota; kingdom Metazoa; phylum Mollusca; class Gastropoda; order Stylommatophora; family Achatinidae; genus Lissachatina; species Lissachatina immaculata. The sequence goes on along the minus strand of CM019696.1, from coordinate 21,434,040 downwards.
TTCTAGCGGCCACATTACAGTTCATGAGCGCAGCAAGAGACAGGGGGCGTGCAGTACTTCTTTAGCAGACTCCACTACCATGGGGACTATGGTGATCCCTGCCCCGTTAGCCAGTCTAGGCCTGGTATTGGGGATACCAAGATGGGACAGGGTCTTTTTCGACTATTTTTCGCCAGACCTGACACTACCTATGATAAACTGGACATCTTCGCCTACATACTTCTGTTCTTAAATTTGAAATTATTATATTATTATTCTTCTTCTCACTTTTCATAAGTTTTTCTGGTGACCCTATCTAATAGCTCCGCGCTTTGTTCCCATCCCTTCACAAAGAGAAACACCTGGAGAGAAAAGCTCGAAGGAAACAAAGAAGTGGGTAACAAAATTTTAGTTAAAGAAGGCATCGTCAAGACATGAAGAAGAATTGTTTGAGCAATAATAATGATGATGGCGACATACAGAACGCAATATGGATCGGTGGATGTCTGACTTGTTTCAAAAACTGGCACGGATGGTAATGACGATGACAAAAATGACAAAGATGACTATAAACGTATTTATGTTGTATTTACTCGTTTCAGCAAACATCAAACTTCGTTGACAGTATATTGGGCGATCTAGGGCAATCTTCAAAAGGTCTGGTCCCAGGAGCAGATTGTCCAGATTCAGGAACATTGATAGATAATGTACGTGTATTTGTGTTCATGTTTGTCATATAATCTTCGTGTATATGTGTTCATGTTTGTTATATAATCTTCCTGTATATGTGCTCATGTTTGTCATATAATCTTCCCGTATTTGTGTTCATATTTGTCATGTACTTGTATATGAGCTCATATTTGTCATGTATTTGTATCTGTGCTCATATTTGTCATGTATTTGTATCTGAGCTCATGTTTGTCACGTACTTGTATATGAGCTCATATTTGTCATGTACTTGTATCTGAGCTCATGTTTGTCACGTACTTGTATCTGTGCTCATATTTGTCATGTACTTGTATCTGAGCTCATATTTGTCATGTACTTGTATCTGTGATCATATTTGTCGTGTACTTGTATCTGTGCTCATATTTGTCATGTACTTGTATCTGTGCTCATGTTTGTCGTGTACTTGTATCTGTGTTCATGTTTGTCATGTACGTATATCTGTGCTCATGTTTGTCATGTACTTGTATCTGTGCTCATGTTGTCATGTACGTATATCTGTGCTCATGTTTCTCATTTACTTGCATCTGTGCCAATGTTTGTTATGTACTTGTATCTGTGCTCATGTTTGTCATGTACTTGTGCCTGTGCTCATGTTTCTCATTTACTTGTATCTGTGCCCATGTTTGTTATGTACTTGTATCTGTGCTCATGTTTGTTAGGTACTTGTATCTTTTCTCATGTTTGTCATTCTCAGAGTTGTGCCAAGCTACTTGCAAAAATGTAGCGTCTGAAAAAAAACACGTTTTGAGTTCTTATAAATACAATGTTTATTAAGAGACATCTCAGTTTTATGACTAAAACAAAAGAAGGCAAAATGTAGAATACTTTTAAGTTATCGCAAGTGTTCAGATGGGTGTTTGCTCTTGTCCAGACATTGTACACGGAGCATTGGAACTGAAAACGCCACTTCTTCTTCTTCTTCTTCGTTCGCTTCTACTACCAAGACTGCCCTGTGATCCTACTGAATTTACGCCTGTGGTCCTCGTCAAGTCTCGTGGTCCCCCGTGTGGTCCCCGAAAACCCCACACGAGATCCCCGAGAGGACAATAAGAGGTTCAGAGTATCGCGGGAGTTGAGCCTGTATTCTTGGTGGGTCTCGGAAGCGGGATTGCGTGACACCGTGGTTTTCGTTGCACCAGTTTAGTCTAGAGTTGGACTTTCTCACCGGAAAACATCGACGTGTTTTGGATATCAGTATATCCCCGCTGGGTGAGAGGTGGTAGCCCACCCAGGCCAGAGTTGGACTTTCTCACCGGAAAACCTCGACGTGTTTTGAGATACCCGTGTATCACCGCCGGGTGAGAAGTGGTTGCCCATCCAGTCCAGTGTTGGACTTTCTCACCGGAAAACCTCAACGTGATTCGGATATGTATACATCCCTGCCGGGTGAGAGGTGGTTGCCTGTCTAGACTGCCCTGGTCCAGTGTCTCCAACTTCAGCATTTTCTGGTCGTGGCCGCTACCCTTCCTTGTTGTGACCAGTATGGAGCTTTTGTCCAGGAGGACGAATCCTCGCCACTAGTGACTTCCACCCCTGGGTTGAGCCGGTTCAGGCATATTAACCCAGTATGGGCGTGTTTGGGACGTGACCGACCTCTAGAGCAGAGGTACCGCGACATGCGTAGCCTTCAAGTTTCACCCCTGGTGTAAGCCGGCATATTTCACCAGCATGGTGACCGACCTCTAGAGCAGAGGTAGCGTGACGTGCCTAGCCATCAAGTTCCACCCCTGGTGTGTGCCGGTTTAGGCATATTTCACCAGTGTAGGTGTATTTCGGACGTGGCCGGCCTCTAGTGCAGAGGCGCCGTGGTATGTGTAGCTCTCGCAGCGATACTATTGGACATACCGATTAAGCTTCACTTTATCCTTTCCTTCGCCTTTTCACCTCGGCGCCACACAGCAACCTTTATTTCTTTCCCGCAGTTTCTTCCTTGACCATGAGGAGCTTCACTCCACACGCGGTATCCGAAGAGTCTCGCCAGCAGTGTCTTAACCTCTGGATTAACCTGGTTCAGGCATTTCACCCGATATTAGTGCACTTAGGACGTGGCCGACCTCCAAACCAGAGGTGCCGTGATTTGACTACTGTTTGCTTCGCTTTATCCTTTCTACCACCTTTTCCGCAGTGGTGCCGCGCGGCAGCCACATTTGCACCTTTCTTCATTGGCCGTGAGGAGCACCGCTCCACGCACGGCAGCTGAAGAATCTCACCAGCAGCGGTAGATGAGCTACCAAACGTGCCTCTCATCTACCCTAAGTGTCTGGTTTTCAGACGCCAGATATTCGCCTTCGCTCCTTCTCCTGTCAGTTCAAACAGTTCTGTAACGAGAAGGCCAGGAGCTGGACTTGACTGCCAGAGGTTATTTGAGACGCACGTCGCTGGAGCGGAGAGCGAATTCTCCACCCCACCTCCGGCAATAACAGTCCTTAGAACCTGAAAACGCCACTAATCATTTCATGGTAAGCGGTTGGAGGAGGGGGGGGGGTCGTCGAACAGTCTTAGACTTTGTGAGGTGGAATATTAGCTAGTTTGGAGACCCCTGCATTAAGCGAATCATATATTATACTTTTAATTGTAACAGGCATTTTTGACGGGGGAAAAGCCCCTTGTAGTCTCGTTAATTATAACCATGGTTAATTATAACCAGACTTCAAGAGTCTTTGCCAGATTCATTCATAAAACATTTTCATTTGCATAGCTCATTTTATGTTGTCTTGCATGATGCTTTGTATACTCAGCTTCGCTTTCACTTCATGTAGTGAAAATATAACATGACAACTGTTGATTCTTCGACTCGCTTTTATCTATGTTGAATGTTGGTGAGAACTAAAAGTCTGTCTTGAGATGCTAAATTTAGTGTTGTGAATACAGCTGTAATGAAATGGTGTGTTGAAATTTGTTAATTGTGAAGAAATGGTAACTTGTATTTTCTGATGTTTTAAAATGGTGACTTTTCTGTTAAATAAATATAACAGTTGGATGTAGTTGATTGCTTGTATGATAAATTTCTTGCTTAATCCATCTTATCACTAATGGATTATATTAAAAGTAGGACTAAAGTTGGTTTGTTTCGTCTATAATCAGAACTTAATATTGAAGAAGGCTGGCTAGTAAAGAGGATTAAAGATGGAAAACTTAAATATTTTGGACACATTAAACGTCATGTGAATTTAGAGAAGGTCGTCTTGGAAGGGTACATAATGGGAAAAAGAAAGAGAGGAAAACCAAGGCGAAGATGGCTGCAAGACATCGTTGATGATCTGCGAATGGATGCATCAACAGCAGGCCATCTTGCTCACAACCGAGAGGCCTACAGGAGTGCTGTTAGGGAGGCAAAGTTCCGCAAGAGACATGCAAATGAATGAATGAATGAATGAATGAATGAATGAATGATAATTAGTTTTTTTTAATTTACGACAGTTTCTCGTTTGCTTTTATCAAAATTTTTGTTCAGATCTTCATGTCAACAGACACACGAAACCTTCAAGTGTCGAAAGCAGGTTTCTGTCTCTTTGAAAATAACAATGGCTCCCCACTAAGACGCCGAAGTTCCTACTCTATCTTTTATGGTTCCTATTATGGTGGCTTGCTAGACTCCTACCTGACGCTCAGGTGTGTGTATATTTCTGTTTGTATGCAAAAATCGCTTACCATATTCTGTTAATGTGTTAGTAAAATCAGACAGCATTTCATGAGAAGATGAAATGTGTCTTTCTCAAGAAAACTCACTGGTGGCTTGGAGTGCTTTCAGAAGGACACCAATCAGACTTACAATCAGACCAGCTTACATATCTATCTTCTTGAGAGTTGAAGTGAGACCACAGATCACTCTCTTCATGACGGTCCGAGCAAGACATAGTCAGGCCAGCCCAGTCTACAGAACTATCTTCGGATATTCAAATAAGATAACAGTACGTGCTAGCAGAAGAACCTGTTAAATTCTGAGAAACAATTCGAAAGCTATATCGAAACAAGCAGGATATATTGGTAGTAGTAGAAGTAGTAGTAGTAGTAGTAGTAGTAGTAGTAGTAGCTTTAGTGGTGATAGTAGTAGTAGTAGTAATAGTAGTTTTAGTGGTGGTAGTAGTAGTAGTAGTACTAGTAGTAGTAGTAGTAATAGTAGCTTTAGTGGTGGTGGTAGTAGTAGTAGTTGTAGCAGTAGTAATAGTAGTAGTAGTAGTAGTAATAGTAGCTTTAGTAGTGGTAGTAGTAGTAACAGTAGTAATAGTAGCTTTAGTGGTGGTGGTAGTAGTAATAGTAATAGTAATAGCAGTAGTATTAGTAATAGTAGTAGTAGTGATAGTAGTAAGTAGTAGTAGTACTAGTAGTTGTGGTAGTAGTAGTAGTAGTAGTAGTAGTAATAGTAGTAGTAGTAGTAGTAGTAGTAGTAGCAGTAGTAGTAGTAGTAGTAGTAATAGTAGTAGTCTACAACTAGCATTGCAAAATTCTATAATTATCAGTAGAGCATGCATCATTCTATTAATAATTGTTGGAAAAAAGTCCGATTTAAACTTAAATGTTGTATTGCTATCATATTTACAATAAACTATCGAATTGTTCGTGTGTATTTTGGTAACTGATTCTTGATTTGATTTAAAACGAACTAATCACCAGATTATCCGTTCCAGGTCAATTTTAGCTTCAGGGAACTACGACTACGTAATCGATTTCAACTTCCACCAGAATGGGGTTATAGATGTGCAGATGCAGAGTACAGGTAAGACGGTCAGATAGTTAGTTAGTTAGTTAGTCAATCAACCAGTTAGATAGTAAGTTAGTCTGTCAGTTAGCTAGTTACTCAATCAGCCAGTCAGTAAGTCACTCAGTTAGTTAGTCAGTCAGATAATTTGTTATTTAGTCAGTCAGTTAGTTAGTTATTTAGTCAATCGGTCAGTTAGTGAGTGAGTTAGTCACTGATTAAGTCAGTTAATCAGTCAGTTAGTTAGTTAGTCACCCACTCATAGTTAGTTAGTCACTCACTTAGTGAGTTATTTAGCTAGTTAGTCTCTCAGTCAGTCAGTTCGCTAATTAATTAGGTAGTCAGTCAGCCACCCAGTCAGTCATTTAGTTAGTCAGTTAGTTAGTTAGTCTGATAGCTAGTCAGTTAGTTAGTTAATTAGTTGGTCAGTTAGTAAATTTGTTAGTTAGTCAGTCAGTCAGGTAGTTAGTTATTTAGTCAGTCAGTTAATTAATCAGTTAGTCAGCAAGCCTATCAGTCAGCCAGTCAGTCTGAAAGTTAGTTACTCAGTCACTCAGTTAGCCAGTCAGTCAGTCAGCTAGTCAGTCAGCCAGTCAGTTACTCAGTCAGTCAGCCAGCCAGTCAGTCAGTCAGTTAGTTAATTAGCCAGTCAGTCAGTCAGGCACTCAGTCAGTCAGTCTGTCAGGTAATTAGTAAGTAAGGACCAACATCCATGCAGTGCCTGCTTCCAGAAGTATTCCGATGTCCTCTTCACTATCTCCTTTAGCGTGCAGTAACTGAAAACACTGTTTCTGTGTTGACTGACCATCCGCCAGGTGCACTTGATTAGTCCTTCTCTGTATGTTCCAAGAGACAGTAAGAAAGCAAAATAATTGAGGACCACAGAAGAACTTGATTATTCAATCACACTAAGCATTAAACTCGATGCCGTCGGTCCTGTTGTTTAAGATAAGCAAGAACTAACTCACACACGTCGACACATCTTCACGGGTTGGCAACCGACCGTTTACTTGTTAACAACCGTTCAGTTGCCTTTCCCAACAGATACACTACATCCGTGAACCGCACACTCCCTCCTGCCCCGCTTCCCAATAATCCCCCCACCCAAAAAGAAAAAAACTCCACCTAACCTAATAAGCTTTCCTACACTAAAATTGCCTACAGTGCTCATTGCTACCAGTGAAAGAAGAATTACTGAGCCTGATGTGGTTTCAACTCTGACCTGCGTATGAAACACATTCACTAGTTCTGCCCTACGTGTGAGATAAATTCGCCAACTCTTCCTTACATATAAAACACATTCGCCAACTGTGCGAATATATGAAAAGCATTCTCCAAAGCTGCGCTACATGTGAAACACATTGGCCAGATCTGCCTTACCTATGGAACACATTCTCCGTAACTGCACTGTATAAGAAACACATTCGCCAAATTTGTCATACATATTAAATACATTCTCCAGCTTTGCCGTGAAAATGAAACATTCGCCAACTCTGCCTTACATACGAAACACATTCTCTAGAATTGGACTATGAAGATCGATTAACGCCCCAAGTAGCCAAGGTTTACAGTCCTACATAACAAAATTCTTATACTTTACATCCTTCCCGTGCCGTCAGGCGCCACAGAGGGATCGCAGTGTGTATCTATTCTATGAGTATCTATTCTCGGCGAGCATATCAATCTCATCAAGGGATTTTATGCCTGCCATCCTAGTCTCTTTTATCAGTGTTCTCTTTAGGGTCTGTCCAGGTCGCACAGAAGACCTAGGCATGCACAGATGTTCATCCAAGGCACGGGTCTGCAGATACAGACTATAAATGGTCAGGAAGAAAGAATGAGCTGGAACTGATTTCTTGTATAAAAAGAATCTGTCAACATTTTCCTGTTTTTATAACTGCCTATGATGTTTGTATTTGTTTAAAGCGTGTCGTCTATCATTGTTCTATCTCGCCTGAACTGCTAGTATTTATGTTCTTTGGAGGCCGATGTGATGAAGATGTTGAGTCACATAATTTTGTAGGATTACGGATTATGGCAGTTTTTTTTTTATTTCTGAAACCGGAGCTAAAATGCATAGGGTGGGGGGGGGGGGCGGGGCGCAAAGGGTCATTTCTTCTTTAGCAGACTCCGCTGCCACGGGGATAATAACGATCCCTGTCCATTTGATCAAGATAATCTTGTTACTAGAGTTACTAATGAAATATTAGACAGCGCGCCAACCCTTATGCATACAGTCAGATATGGACCAGTTAGCGTACATCGTTGTGTAAATCGTCCACATTGCTTTTGGTGGTCGTAGTAAACAAGTAAAATGCTAGGATGTCATAAACACTGTGCTACTTTTCAGCCCTTGTCTATTTCAGGTTATATAATCTCTATGTTTTATTCTGAACTGGAGAGACCGTACGGATTTCATTTGCAAGATCACATAATTGGACCTCTCCATCATCATCAGTCCATCTTTAAAGTTGACCTCGACGTGAGTGGCCCGTGCAACAGATACGAAACCTTGGACATCTCCCAGGAGAGAGTCAGTCTAACAGCGGTAGGGTCCTTTTATGTTACGCACAAAGAATGAGAGGAGAAAAAATCATGATACCAGCTTTTGTGTTTACAAAATCCTGAGTTTCTTTACAAATATTTCTTTACTGTACCTTACTTAGCAATATACGTTTTCTTTTTTTAACTACACACGATAGCTTAAGTGGCCATCTGGTTTCTGAAGGGGAAATGAAGGGGACGCCTAAATAAGCAGCGTAAAGTGTCTTTCTAGTGTAAAAATTTACTTATTTATTTTATAGCTAGATGTTTATTACATCATGAGATCATCTTGTTTTACATCAGCTTATCTCACTACCTAAGCATTCTTTTAATCCGCTATATAACTCTTCTTCATTTCCGTGGTCTTCTAATGCTTCCGTCTTCCGCGGGGCATCTCTGGTACTCTGTCTTAAACAGCTAGCCTTTCTCTACCTGGTATTGGTGCCCAAAGATCACAGCTGTGCCTGGAACACCCCGGGTAGCGGCACCCACCGGACGATCTTCTACCCCAGGTTCTCCTTCTTCCAGCAAAGTTCCCCAGCTCAGATGCTTAATCACCACTTTTACTCTCACTCTCTCTGTCTCCACCAACAAGTAATGATCACTCAGAAAATCAGATATTTTTTGTATCAAAGAAAAAAACTGAAAGATTTATTCACTTCACAAGACTTCGCCCTGGACTACATCATATAACAATGCAACAACAGTACAGTCTCCTCCACAGCAACATGTAAGTTATACGAAATACTCATTTATAACGCAGCTGATAGATTATACATAAAATATAACAAGGCGGCACATAATGACGCCCATCTTCATATATACTACCTGAAGTCATAACTTCTAAGTTCTTATTTCAATCCTGTGGTAGTGGCTTCTTCTTACAATTTTCTCAGTTATGCCTTCTATACATTCCATATTCTTTTGGCACGCTTTACTTAATTAAGCTCACAAAATTCACATGCCTAACCACACAAGAAAACATTTAATATCGCATTGCATTTAACATATAACATTCAACATGAAGAGCAAATATCAATGACAATGAAAATCAAATAATGAATTACCAAATGACACACACACATTATGAGCATCACTGCATAATCATGAAAACGCTCATAAACACTTATACCGCAGTACATTTGCTCTGCGTCAACACATAACATTTAACATGAAGAATACATACCCAAGCCAAATGAACATCAAATAATGCATTGCAAAATGATACATGAAATGAACATCACAATCAACGTGAACATTTCAACTACCTTTACCTCCAATTTACCTTACACTTAGAACACTTACATGAAATTCTATTCATCACACACACTCAATGTCTGACATTACGAAAACGTACAAGAACTTTATGTTACCACATAAAACGCCGGCTGGTCAACAATCTAGGATCAAGACAATCCATTCACCCGACATGATGACACATATGATAACTGAAGCACGAATATATCAGATACATGCCAGGACACGATCTCCCATGCTGCCGCCATGGACATAACACACCGACTGACATAACTCAACACATTCCACTCTTAACCTGCCGCACAGTTACGTGAGCAGGCCACGCCCCAGTCCCGGAGAAAATGCGAAATTGTCCACAAACTTGAATGTTCAAACCGCCCGCGTTTAAACACTCAGGTCAGCCCTATTCACATCAGTGTTACTGTGGCATAAAATATTGGAGTAATATCAGGCTGGTCATTTCTCTCTTGTGAGCTGTTACCTTGCCGTCATGAGAGAGCTTGCCTGTCCCCATTATCCAAGAGACACGCTGGCGGGAGTAGCAGTTAGCTGCCGTGTAGGATGGCTGGGGACAGTCACTGGCTGCGCAAGGGAACTAGAAAGAGGACGGATGCACTGGGCCCAGGCGCAAGATGATGAGAGCATACCAAGAAATACGCGCAGAAGAAGGATGTACGGGGCCCAGTGTGATGTGGATATACCAAGAAATTCTGGTAGAAGGTAACTTATTCTCACATGCCAAATAATGCTGAGAACCTGAGACGAACTGATGCATTTATGAAAGAGGTTGGTTTCGATGTCTGATCAAACGACGAAGAAGAAAGCATACAGTTTAAACTTTCTTCCATTACTCAAAAGATCGCAGAAAGAAAAACTGCATTGTATATCTCTGTTCATGACTATATTTACTGGAATTAGCCAAATATTTCAAACTTATTCACAATCACTTTTTTTTTTTATTTCCCAGTTTCCAGGCATGCCATTTTATCAGACCAGGTTCTTTGCTGACCTTAAGCGAACAGAACTGGAGGCTGTTTTCGACTACGACTTCGAAAAGCCGAGATATCACGTGGTTCACAACGCAGCGAAGAAAACCAACTTCAATGAGTTGAAAGGTTACAGGTTAGAAGTTCAGAAATATTGATAAAAATAGACATTCTTGTTTCTTTCAGACATTTGCTTTCCTGTGCATGGAAGAATACAATGCATTAGCAGAACTGTTAGGAGCCAGTTGGGCCCTGGTGTTAGTTACAGGCAGACCCTCTGTGTAAACACAGAAAGTAAAGAAAAGAGAAATCAACCCACCAGGGCTTCCTCATTAACCTACGTCCTAGGACACAACCCAGTTCCCTTCACCCCGACCCCACACCTCCGTGACAAAACTGTGCTCTAGTTGAAAGGAAGGGCCTATGGGGCCAGGACAAACCTTTGCACTAATTGAAAGGAAGAGCCTATGGGGTCAGGACAAACCTTTGCACTAATTGAAAGGAAGGGCCTATGGGGCCAGGACAAACTTTGCACTAATTGAAAGGAAGGGCCTATGGGGCCAGGACAAACCTTTGCACTAATTGAAAGGAAGGGCCTATGGGGCCAGGACAAACCTATGCACTAGCTGAAAGGAAGGGTCTATGGGGCCAGGACAAACCTTTGCACTAATTGAAAGGAAGGGCCTATGGGGCCAGGACAAACCTTTGCACTCATTGAAAGGAAGGGCCTATGGGGCCAGGACAAACCTGTGCACTAGTTGAAAGGAAAGGCCTATGGGGCCAGGACAAACCTATGCACTAGCTGAAAGGAAGGGTCTATGGGGCCGGGACACCAACTAAAGATCACTTGACGTGTACTTGGCCAGTGCATGGACAAACAGTAAATGATTTCAAAATCTTGACATTTATTTTGTTAATCTCATTAGGTTAGCAACTTCTTGTGCCATTCATCTTTTCAACCAAACTGAAACAGACACTAAAGCAGTGACACACGCGCAGTGGGGGTGAGGGTTGAGGAGGGGGAGGTGTTGTTTGTAGGATCCAGAGAAATTGAAGGACTTGATATAATTAAAAGACAAAAAAATTGAGAGCCTCTAGGTATATGCTAAACTTTGGGAAATAATGGGAAAAAGTGGAATTTCCAACACATTTGATACAATTAATATCACTGCTGTATCTAGAACAGGCAGCAATAAGAATAAATGGTGAAACAACAACTTGGTTTGACATAAAACAAGGGGTCTGTCAGGGTTGCTTACTTATTTAACTTGTATACTGAAAATATAATGAGGAATGTTAGAGAAGATGTAGACAAAGAATATTACGATGCTATAAAAATTGGAGGTTATGAAATACCAAAGAATAAATTAGATATGCTGATGACACAGTATTACTGTCCATAACACAAAAAGGAACGGGAAAACTAATTATGTCAGTTTGTAAGAACATCGAAGAGCAAAACCTCTATCTTAATGCGAAGAAAACTAAATTGATCACAACTGACAAAACAAATAAGGCAGCTGAAATATATGTCAATGAGGAAAAATTGGAAGAGGCAGAGAGTTTTGAATATCTTGGATCACTGCTAACTAATAATGGAGATACAGTGAGGGAAATTAAAGGGAGGACATCTATCGCTCTTCATAAAGTAAAACAACTAAAGAATCTGTGGAGATGAACAGACAGAACTACAAAAATAAGATTGTTAAAGGCATGCATCTTTCCCATCGCAACATATGCCTTTGAGACATGGACACATCTCACATCTTACAGCGAGAAACACATAAATGCCTTTGAATGTAAATGCTACACAAGAGTTCTCCACATATCATGGACACAAAAAGGAGAAATATATCCATATTATTATATACTCACTACCAAAGGTAGCACTAAGATGGACACCACAGGGGACATAGAGAAGAACAACAGAAAGGATGTTGAGCAATAGAGGGCTCACCTGGACAAGAGCAAAAAAAAAGGCAAAGGACAGGCATTTGTGGAAAACCCTTACGGAAGCCCCATGTGCCCTGGGCACTTAAGGTTCAGAGAGAGAAAGAGAGATATCCATATTACAAGAACTTCATATTGAAGAAGATTGGCTAATAAAACAGAGAAAACTTAAATATTTTGGACATACTAAACGTCATAAAAAATTTAGAGATGACAGTCTTGGAAGGGTACATAATGAAAAAAAGAAAAAGGAAGAACAAGACAAGGATGGCTTCAAGACATTGTTGATGATCTGTGAATGGATGCTTCAGCTGCAGGGCATCTTGATTACAACCGAGAGGCCTACAGGAGAGCTGCTAGGGAGACAATGTTCCGGGAGGGACATGGAAATGACTGACTGACTGAGGGATGTGGCATGGTAGACGAAGGAACTGTAGCAAGACAAGGTTTGGGAACCTCTGCAGTAAACCAAGAAATAGTACAAATGATCACACCTTTTACATTATCAAAGGTTTATCATGGACTGACTAGTCTTGTAGTGAAAAAAACAAAAGAAATCCGACAGTGAAACCAAAATGAAATCAGACGGTGAAACCAACAAGAAATCAGACAGTGAAACCAACAAGAAATCAGACAGTGAAACCAACAAGAAATCAGACAGTGAAACCAACAAGAAATCAGACAGTGAAACCAACAAGAAATCAGACAGTGAAACCAATAAGAAATCAGACAGTGAAACCAACAAGAAATCAGACAGTGAAACAAAAAAGATATCACACAATGAAACCAACAAGAAATCAGACAGCTAAACCAACAAGGAATCAGACAGTTAAACCAACAAGAAATCAGACAGTTAAACCAAAGAAAAATCAGACAGTGAAACCACCAAGACATTCTGACACTCAAACCAACAAGAAATCAGACAGTTAAACCAACAAGAAATCAGACAGTTAAACCAACAAGAAATCAGACAGTTAAATCAACTTCAGTGAAACCGAGAAAAAAACAGTCAAGAACCCAACAAAAAAAATCAGACAGATAAACCAGCGAGACATCAGACAGTTAAACAACAAGAAATTAGACATTTAATTACTCAAGTACTCAGTCAGTGAACCAACAAGAAATCAGACAGTGAAACCAACAAGAAATCAGACAGTGAAACCAACAAGAAATCAGACAGTGAAACCAACAAGAAATCAGACAGTGAAACCAATAAGAAATCAGACAGTGAAACCAACAAGAAATCAGACAGTGAACAAAAAAGATATCACACAATGAAACCAACAAGAAATCAGACAGCTAAACCAACAAGGAATCAGACAGTTAAACCAACAAGAAATCAGACAGTTAAACCAAAGAAAAATCAGACAGTGAAACCACCAAGACATTCTGACACTCAAACCAACAAGAAATCAGACAGTTAAACCAACAAGAAATCAGACAGTTAAACCAACAAGAAATCAGACAGTTAAATCAACAAGAAATCATTCAGTGAAACCGAGAAAAAAACAGTCAAGAACTCACCAACAAAAAAAATCAGACAGATAAACCAGCGAGACATCAGACAGTTAAACAACAAGAAATTAGACATTTAATTACTCAAGTACTCAGTCAGTGAAACCAACAAGAAATCAGACAGTTAAACCAGTAAAACATGGAAGCACACAAGAAATCAGACCAACGAAACAGTGAAACCAACAATAATCAGAAAGTTGAATCAACAAGAAATCAGACTGTGAGACCCACAAAATATCAGACTGTGAGACCCACAAAAAACATGTTGGTGGATCTTCTGTCTGACATTTCTCCCAGTCATTTCTGACATTTCTCCAACACAGCACAACATTAATGAGGATGAAAACCTGCTTATAATCAGGATTACAGATAATCAGGATGAAGGCAAACTGAATATAGACGTATAGGGTCGCCATTCTTTTACGCAGTAAACTCTAAGTTAAAGATGAGTAATAGCTTTGAAGGAGGAGACTTGAATCAAGAGAAGCTTTATTTTCACGTATTTGAAGGTCGCAGTTTTCAAGTTAAATATCTGTTGTTATTTTTTGTTATCTCCAGGATACAGATGGCCGGAATGTCCAAAAGTCTTCTGCCTGAAGGTCAAGGCAACGAGCCATCAGTATCCTGGGCCCGCCATCAGATGGTAGTTACTAGACACAAAGATGACGAGATATCGGCCAGCTCTGTCTACGCCGGGTACGACAGCTACAAACCTGTTGTGAACTTCACCTCTTACTACAGTGACAATGAGAACATTGTCGATGAGGTAACCCATGTCTGTTATGTGTATAATGTATATACAGGGTGTTCGGAAAGACTCTTGGCAATATTGAAATTTCAAATACGGCGTATTGTGTGGAGCATAGAAACTATGATATGTAGGACACCTGCCGGTCAAGCATGTATAAGTTTCCTCTAATGTAACATTTATCAGCACTCAATGTCTGTGTATTCAGTTGTTACACAGTGATTAAAACGCTCCAAGTGTTATAACGGCGATTTGCTTATTTCAGTTTATTCGCTACAGTTCTTTCAAATGAGGAACGTATTTTTCTTGTAGTATATGTCTATAGAGAAAAGCAACAGATACAACGATTTAATGCAAAACCATTTTGCTAAATAATTCCAAGAAACACCAGTACCTTAGTCTCGCTGCAGTACATAGTCTTATTGACAAATTTCATGAAACAGGATCCGCGTTTGATGCACAACGTAATGGGAAGCCACCGATAGTTGTTGACGCATTGTTGGTCAAGTATTCTTTGAAGAAAGGGTGGATTGTAAACGCTATTGTTTAATACGACGAATTTGTATACCTTGGCAGTAAAGTAGTAGAAAATGGAGACAACACAGAGGACATCAACAGCAGACTTACTAGAGCAAACCAGGCTTTTGCACTGCTGCAGACTATATGGAAATCTAAAAACCTAAGCATGAATATGAAAATCAGGATATTTAAGAGTAATGTTCTAAGTGTACTGCTCTATGGAAGTGAATGCTGGAAAATCACCAAAACCATAGAAAACAAGTTGAATTCTTTCCAGACTAAATGTTTACGAAGAATTAGAAAAATATTTTGGCCAAATACCATAAGAAATAACATCTTGTTGGCAGAAATGCAGATGAAGCCACTGACAGCAATTATTGAAGAAAGACGCTGGCGATGGTTGGGACATGTGCTCCGAATGACTGACAACTCACTACCAAAAACAGCACTAAGATGGACACCAAAGGGAACAGAAGTAAGGGTAGACCAAAAGAGACATGGAGGAGAACAACAGAAAGGGTGTTGAGCAATAGAGAGCTCACCTGGGCGAGAGCAGAAAGAAAGGCAAAAGACAGGCATTTGTGGAAAACCCTTGCGGAAGCCCCATATGCCCTGGGCACTTAAGGCAGAGAGAGAGAGAGGGAGAGAGAGAGAGAGAGATTGTTTATTACGATTTTATTGGACTGCTTGCGGAGGACGAGAGCAATTACTCCTAGTTCTAGCTCGATACAACTGCTAGATACATGTAACTTTTTGACGCAATTTTCAGAGAATGTATGATCTCCAGCACTTTATGGCCCCCTTGGTCACCAGATATAAATCCAACAAAGTTTTATCTGTGGGGAACAGCAAAATCTACAGTGTATAGTGATCACGCACACACGCTTAATGAATTAAAAACTGTAATAAATGCTTACACAAAAACATCTATGAACCTGCTGTACACAGCTGTTTGCAGACAAAATTAAACATGTACAAGCGTGTTTTGGACACTCAATGAGACCACTTCAACAAATGACATAAAGTATGTAGGTATGTGCCTGATTAACCCATTTTACATAACATTTTCTTCATCAGCACACTGCGATACCAGAATCGATACTACGTTACTGCCAGGGGACTTTCCGAACACCCTGTATATTATAGATATACCTGTTGTTCATATATATAATGGCTTGAAAAACCACGAAATTTGAAAATTCACATTAGAGGAAAAAAATTGAATATTTCGAAAATTCACATACATAGTTTTAGACAGTAGGTGAAAAAGAAGTGAAATCAAAGACATATTCTGCTTTCATATACTTTCTACAGCGCAGTATTAGCAAGATAAGGCATGCTTCAATGTCGTCACTGCCCTTGTGTTGTATCGATCCTACTTAATTTGATTCTACGGTTTGTTTAGTTGTGCTACGTGCGGTTTTAATCTTATCTTGTTATTTGTTTATTGTAGACAGAGTAATGGTGACTTCCGGTCGAAAATGGCGGACAGCACGGACGGCTTTTATCTCCTCTGTCCGATTTGTGCGAAAACTGTGACTGCGTTCATCGGGGGATGGGGTTCCATCGTGAAAACAGAAACTGACTTCCCATTCCATAACGATTCTGTTTGGGATCTGTGTGATTTCTGGCCAAACGTTGCAGTCTTTTCCCTGGTCGAAGCTCGTACACGAGAGCTCAGATGAGTGCCGCCACCATCGATAACACGAGGTCACCTTTGACAACCGAATACGGAGTGTGTTAGCCTACAGTCTGAGAAAGAACAATCGGAACACAAACCCAGCCACGAGAAACGGTCAATGCACATTCTCAGCTCTCGATGTGGCTCCGTTCCTGCTGTTACCAAGGCAAAAAAAGAATAATGACAAGAAAGATGTGCCCACCAAGTACAGAGAAGTAGAAAGGGCCCATCAGACCAATTTGTATCAACAGTGGCCCAAACGCCTCACTGCCATGCCCGTTTTGTAGCACTCACCTCGTACATAAGGAAGGATTGCTCTCGTAAATCTTTGTAATACTTATCAAAGTATAGACAGGTCATCCACGTGGCCTTGTTCTTACAAATATGAGGAACTAACAATAAGCCCGCATGCTCCTTTCCTTACAAATAAGAGGAACTAACAATAAGTCCGCGTGCTCCTTCCTTACAAATAAGAGGAACTAACAATAAGCCCGCATACTCCTTTCCTTACAAATAAGAGGAACTAACAATAAGCCCGCATACTCCTTTCCTTACAAATAAGAGGAACTAACAATAAGCCCGCATGCTCCCTTCCTTACAAATAAAAGGAAGTAATAATAAGCCCGCATGTTCCTTTCCTTACACATAAGAGGAACTAACAGTAAGCCCGCATGCTCCTTTCCTTACAAATAAGAGGAACTAACAATAAGCCCACATGCTCCTGTCCTTACAAATAGGAGGAACTAACAATAGGCCCACATGTTCCTGTCTTTAGAAATAAGAGGAACTAGCAATAAGCCCACATGCTCCCGTCTTTAGAAATAGGAAGAACTAACAATAAAGAAAATCAGAAATTTAAAGTTGACTAAAATGGAGCTCATGATATTATGATGGTCAATAAAGTCTCAGATATTAATTTTTATTTAAACAGGAAATAATGAGGGTATACTTTTTCTAATATCTCTCCAGAGCCCATTTACAAGTGGTCTATTCTATCTATCTATGCCTCTGACCCCTCGTGGAGCATAGGCCGCCAACAAGAGCTCGCCAGGCAGTTCGGTCCTCAGCCACTCTTTCCAACTGTCTCCATGTCTGGTTCATTATTTTGATGTCCGTGTCCAGACTTCTGCGCCAGGAGTTCCTTGGTCTCCCTCTCCTCCTTTTTCCCTGTGGGTTCCATGTTAGGGCTTGCCTTGTGGTGCTGGATGTGGATTTCCGTAGGGTGTGTCCGATCCATCCCCATCTTCTTCGTCTTCCACTGGTTGCTGGCCTGTTCGCTGCTGCAGTTCTTGGTTACTTATGGTATCTGGCCATCGTATTTGTAGAATCCTTCTAAGGCATGTGTTAATAAATGTCTGGATTCGTTTCATGATCGTAACAGTAGTTCTCCAAGTTTCTGAACCGTATAGCAGAATGGGCTTTATCATGGTGTTAAATACTCTGATCTTCAATTTAATTGACAAGGCTGAAGTTCCCCATATTTTCTTCATCTGATGGAATTTTACTCTTGCCTTGCCCATTCTTGCTTTTACATCAGCTTCTGTTCCTCCCTGCTTGTCTGTCACACTTCCGAGATAAGTAAACTTTTCCACCTCTTCCAGTTCCTCTCCTTCCAATATAATGGGCATTTCGTTGACCTCATTTACTCTAAGAACTTTACTCTTTCCTTTGTGGATGGTAAGGCCTAGTCTTGAAGAATTTTCTGCCACTAATATGGTTTTCTCTTGCATCTGTTGCTTAGTCTGTGAGAGAAGTGCCAGGTCGTCAGCAAAGTCTAGGTCGTCCAGTTGGGTCCAGAGCGTCCATTGAATACCATTTCTCCTATTTTCTGTTGATTTTCTCATAATCCAGTCTATGGCCAGGATAAATAGAAATGGTGACAGCAGGCATCCCTGTCTCACTCCGGTGTTAACTTGAAAGGCATCTGTTAGTTGTTGTCCATGGATTACCTTACATGTCATCCCTTCATAGGAGTTTTTAATGATGGTGGTAATCTTCTCCGGTACTCCGTAGTGTCTTAACAGCTTCCATAGGGTCTGTCTGTCGACGCTGTCGAAAGCCTTCTCGTAGTCAATAAAATTGACATAGAGAGGTGAGTTCCACTCCAGTGATTGTTCTACGATGATACGTAATGTTGCTATTTTGTCTGTACAGGATCTGTTCTTCCGGAATCCTGCTTGTTGGTCCCTGAGTTGTGGATCTACCGCGTCCTTTATCCTATTTAGAAGAACTCGGTTGAGTACCTTTCCTGGTATTGATAGCAGTGTTATACCTCTGTAGTTGGAGCAGGAGCTCAAGTCACCTTTCTTTGGTATCTTGACAAGGTAACCTTCTTTCCACTCTGTAGGCACTTGCTCCTCTTCCCAGATCTTCCTGAAGAGGGGGTGAAGGATGTCTACGCTTGTCTCAATATCTGTTTTCAATGCTTCTGCCGGGATGTTATCAGGTCCTACTGCCTTGCCATGCTTCAGCTGTTTTATGGCTTTACAAATCTCTTCCCTTGTTGGTATACCACAATCTATTCGTAGATCTCTATCGGCTGGTTCAATATTCGGTGGGTTATGAGGGGCTGGTCTATTTAATAATTCATCAAAGTGCTGCCTCCATCTGTCTCTCTGTTCCCAGTCATTGGGTATTGTTTTTCCGTTCTTGTCTTTCACTGGCCTCATCGGCACACTATAATTTCCAGTCATCTTCTTAATTGTGGAGTATAGATCCTGTATATTTCCCTGCTGGGCAGCTCCTTCTGCCTCTGTTGCCAGTGTTTCTATGTAGTTCCTTTTGTCTGTCCTGATACTCCTCTTTGTTTTCCTATATGCTTCACAAGTGGTCTACGGCTTCATTATCTATTTGGTATTAAGTTGCATCTAGTGCATACAAGCAGCTAAAGGACCATGGCATTACGATATTTGTAAAATAGTATATGTGTCAAGATATGCAATCCTGCAAAAAAAACGAAGTTAAGGCCCCTGAGTTTGTTTATATGCTCTTCAGTGAACCTCATAAGAATGAACTGCCACAACAGTGGCTCTGCATTATATTACTCGCCCATATAAGATTTTGGTCAGCGTCTTTTACGTATTTGGAAAAAGCAGTCCTCAGGTGTAAAAGTTTGAAGACCACTGATCTGAAACAACTTTTAAGAAACCGATCAATGGCGTCTTAACAATCACAATTTTATTATTCTCAGTTCTTCACTTACTGATAAACTGTTACTCTTCTGTTGCTGCTCCTATGATAATTAAAGAGATTTAACGTCATTTAAAGCTAGACAGTGCTGTATAGTTCAATTAAAAAAGGACCATACACCATACTTAGAATCTACTGGAATAGTCCAACTAAAAAAAGGCCATACACCATACTTAGAATCTACTGGAATAGTCCAACTAAAAAAAGGCCATACACCATACTTAGAATCTACTGGAATAGTCCAACTAAAAAAAGGCCATACACCATACTTAGAATCTACTGGAATAGTCCAACTAAAAAAAGGCCATACACCATACTTAGAATCTACTGGAACAGTCCAACTAAAAAAAGGTCATACACCATACTCATAATCTACTGGAATAGTCCAACTAAAAAAAGGTCATACACCATACTCATAATCTACTGGAATAGTCCAATTAAGAAAGGCCATACACCATACTCATAATCTACTGGAATAGTCCAACTAAAAAAAGGTCATACACCATACTCATAATCTACTGGAATAGTCCAACTAAAAAAAGGCCATATACTGTACTCATAATCTACTGGAATAGTCCAACTAAAAAAAGGTCATACACCATACTCATAATCTACTGGAATAGTCCAACTAAACAAAGGCCATACACCATACTCATAATCTACTGGAATAGTCCAACTAAAAAAAGGCCATACACCATACTCATAATCTACTGGAATAGTCCAACTAAAAAAGGCCATACACCATACTCATAATCTACTGGAAGTCCAAATAAAAAAGGTCATACACCATACTCATAATCTACTGGAATAGTCCAACTAAAAAAAGGGCATACACAATACTCATAATCTACTGGAAGTCCAAATAAAAAGGTCATACACCATACTCATAATCTACTGGAAGTCCAAATAAAAAGGTCATACACCATACTCATAATCTACTGGAATAGTCCAACTAAAAAAAGGCCATACACCATACTCATAATCTACTGGAATAGTCCAACTAAAAAAAGGCCATACACCATACTCATAATCTACTGGAATAGTCCAACTAAAAAAGGCCATACACCATACTCATAATCTACTGGAATAATCCAACTAAAAAAAGGCCATACACCATACTCATAATCTACTGGAATAGTCCAACTAAAAAAGGCCATACACCATACTCGTAATCTACTGGAATAGTCCAACTAAAAAAAGGTCATACACCATACTCATAATCTACTGGAATAGTCCAACTAAAAAAAAGGGCATACACCATACTCATAATCTACTGGAAGTCCAAATAAAAAGGTCATACACCATACTCATAATCTACTGGAAGTCCAAATAAAAAGGTCATACACCATACTCATAATCTACTGGAATAGTCCAACTAAAAAAAGGCCATACACCATACTCATAATCTACTGGAATAGTCCAACTAAAAAAAGGCCATACACCATACTCATAATCTACTGGAATAGTCCAACTAAAAAAGGCCATACACCATACTCATAATCTACTGGAATAATCCAACTAAAAAAAGGCCATACACCATACTCATAATCTACTGGAATAGTCCAACTAAAAAAGGCCATACACCATACTCGTAATCTACTGGAATAGTCCAACTAAAAAAAGGCCATACACCATATACATAATCTACTGGAAGCAGCGAAGATGTAGTTCCTAATAAGGATGAGAAAAATACCATGGACAGCCAAGAAAACAAATTAAGAGGTTCTACATGAACTTGGACAAATAAGAGAAATATGGCAGCATTCAGAACACGGCAATCCAGATTTTTAGGACGTGTTTTGAGAAGGAGAAAACTGTAACATCTAGTGACAACGATAAAAATGGAAGGACAAATGGACAGAGGTAGACAAAGAAACAAGATACTTGCCGGACAACAAGAGTGACATGCAGCTTTGTCCAGCACACATCTAACAGAAAGAGCAAAGGGTAGATGGTTGTGGAAATCAATGATTGACATTGACCAGAGTGAGAGAGAGAGAGAGAGAGAGAGAGTGTGTATGTGTGTGTGAGAGAGAGAGAGAGAGAGAGAGAGAGAGCTGTACCTGTGTATACCTTTATTACTAATACCAGATTTACTGTAGGGGTTATTTCTCTGTTGTTTTTTTAAACCGATGTTAATATTAAAGTTTCTAATATCTGTTAATTCTCCAGGATTTGGTTTTCTGGATAACAAACGGGATGTACCACATCCCACACACAGAGGACTTACCCCTTACCCCTACAAGCGGCAACCAGCTTATCTTTTACCTTTTGCCCTTCAACTACTTCAAAGAGGACCCCTCAGTGGGATCACGTGACGCCATCTATGTCGAGCTAAAAGATCCAAATAAACCGGAACTAGGGGTCAGAGTTGAAAGGTGACTATGGAACCTGAAATGAAAGAATAGAAATATAAAGACAGTACGTAAGTTTCGTAAGTGACACTGAACTTTGTACTGCCACGTTTTTACGACAGGGCATATCCAGTAACCTTTTCTTTATTTGGAGACGTAAGAAACTGCAGAATTTTCTGTCTTGGCTAAGTGGTTGATGGTCCTATTAGGGCCAGTGGTTCAAGTCACCGTCATTCTCTTTTTCTCTTATTCTCACATCTAAAGTGCTTTGTATTTTTTCCGAAAGCCAGCCATACACCTCTGTCCTCTGTCACTTTCCTGTGTGCAACAAGCTTGTATTATCTGACAAGTTAAAACATGAAATGTCAGAACTTTTTTTTTGTCCTTAAAGGAATCTGATAAAGGAACGTGCTCATACTATACCAAAAGGTATAGTACAAAGGTTGGACATTTTGTCTACCTCTATTAGAACACATACAGGTCTGTATCCACTCTACAATAATCCATAAACCTCTGTATATATCTACTCTACAATAACCCATAAACCTCTGTGTATATCTACTCTACAATAACCCATAAACCTCTGTCTATATCTACTCTACTATCACCCATAAACCTCTGTGTATATCTACTCTACTATAACCCATAAACCTCTGTGTATATCTACTCTACTATAACTCATACACCTGTCTATATCCACTCTATTGTAACCCATACACCTCTGTCTATATCTACTCTACTATAACCCTTACACTTCTGTTTATATCTACTCTACTTTAACCCTTACACTTCTGTCTTTATCTACTCTACTATAACCCATACACCTCTGTCTATATCTACTCTACTATAACCAATACACCTCTGTCTATATCTACTCTACTATAACCCTACACCTCTATCTATATCTACTCTACTATAACCAATACACCTCTGTCTATATCTACTCCGCTATAACCCATACACCTCTATCTATATCTACCCTACTATAACCCTTACACCTCTGTCTATATCTACTCTATATAACGCTTACACCTCTGTCTATATCTACTCTACTATAACCCATACACCTCTGTCTATATCTACTCTACTATAACCCATACACCTCTGTCTATATCTACTCTACTATAACCCATACATATCTGTCTGTATCTACTCTACTATAACCCATACACCTCTGTCTATATCTACTCTACTATAACCCATACACCTCTGTCTATATCTACTCTACTATAACCCATACATATCTGTCTATATCTACGCTGCTGTAACTCATACACCTGCACAAGTGGGGAGCATCAGGTAGATTAACCCTAAAACGTATGAGCTGTCCAAGTTCCCCTCTACAGAAGCGATCCTTTACTTCTTCTTGCCACAGTCATCTTTCTTTCTATTTTCAGTTTAAACTTTCAACTAACTGTTGCCAGAGAAACAGGGCCTAGCATTTCCAGTAAATCGACACATAACCCAGATTTGTTACAATGCATACTCGCACAAATTAAACTCTACATGCTTGATGACAATTTAACGAATTCTGAAATTAATGTTTCTAGTTTTGTTTTGTCCCCAAACCAGGAACGGTAACAACAGAACACAGTGTGAGATACCGAGGCCTTCGCTAGAGGAAGACGTCGAGCTAGACCCAGAGAGGGTTTTACAGACTCGACCTTGAAGCCAAGTCTGCCTGTTACAGGATGCGTGGTATATATTCAACTCTCAGAGCAAGAAGTCTATACTAAACGTACTACGTTCACATTAACAATACACATCACATACACATAAGCACATATATATCCATAATTGTATACTTATCTATTTTGTACTTCTGCATTGTGTGTGCTTCTGTACATATCTTCTCGACTTTACGTCTTCTTCTGTATTATTTGTAATTCTGTACATATCTTCTCGACTTTACGTTTTCTTCTGCATTATTTGTACTTTTGTACATATCTTCTTTACGTCTTCTTCTGTGTAATTATATTATTGTACACACTGTCTCGACTTTATTTATACTCAATTTACTCTTTTCTCTCGACTTTATGTCTTCATTTATCTGTACTTAATGTACTCTAGCCTCACTAGGCTGCCATTACATGTACAACAAAAGTTAATCTGTACTCAGTAATGCTGTGGTAACAATTATAAACTCGACCACATACAAAACATTACAAACGTCTATCTCGTGAATCATTGGGGTCAGTTGAGATCATAGCTCTTGGCAACCATATTTCTCTCTTACAACAACTCACGAGTTACTTACCAGACTGAGGACTTTTACACGCACCAAAACATTCTGTCTTACCAAAAGGCTCCCCCACCCACACACACACACTGAACAACCGCCAGCTTAACTCCAACGTAGGCCTACAACTGACTAATCTTATTCTTTTTAAGCCTTATATACTACACACCTCCCTGGAGTTTTCCGTTTCTAAAACAAGTCTAAACCTGTTGTTTCCTTGACATTTAAGAATTTCCGTACTTGACTGGCCGTCACGGCGAACTCGACCACAGCCTTGCCCTGCTATAATAAGATTAATCATTGAACATACGAGACCAAAATTTCATACATTTTTTACAGTTTACTTAGCCTTGTTCTTTCATTCTTTTCTTTTCTTTCGGTTTCATTCAGTTTGATACAGCGGTTTTCAATCTATGGTTCATGGACCCTGGGGAGTCCACAGAAGGATTGTCGGGGGACCATGGAACAGCAAAAGGATTAAATAATTCATTCATTCATTCATTCATTTGCATGTCCCTTGCGGAACTCTGCCTCCCTAACAGCACTCCTGTAGGCCTCTCGGTTGCCTGCTGCTGATGCATCCATTTGCAGATCATCAACGATGTCTTGCAGCCATCTTTGCCTTGGTCTTCCTCTCTTTCTTTTTCCCATTATGTATCCTTCCAAGACGGTCTTCTCTAGATTATCGTGACGTTTAATGTGTCCAAAATATTTAAGTTCTCTCTCTTTAATCCTCTTTACTAGCCAACCTTCTTCAATATTGTTCTTGTAGTATGGATATATTTGTTCTTTTTTGTGTCCATGATATTTGAAGAACTTTTCTGTAGCATTTATATTCAAAGGCATTTATGTGTTTCTCAGCTGTTTTGTTAAGTGTCCAGATCTCACAGGCATATGTTGCGATGGGAAAGATGCATGTCCTTAAAAATCTTATTTTTGTGGTTCTGTTTGCTCCTCTCCACAGATTCTTTAGTCGTTTTACTTTCTGAAGAGCGATAGATGCCCTCCTTTTAATTTCCCTCATTGTATCTCCACTACTAGTTAGTAGTGATCTAAGATATTCAAAACTCTCCACTTTTCCAGTTTTTCCTCATTGACATATATTTCAGCTGCCTTGTTTGTGCTTCTGTACATATCTTCTCGACTTTACGTTTTCTTCTGCATTATTTGTACTTTTGTACATATCTTCTTTACGTCTTCTTCTGTGTAATTATATTATTGTACACACTGTCTCGACTTTATTTATACTCAATTTACTCTTTTCTCTCGACTTTATGTCTTCATTTATCTGTACTTAATGTACTCTAGCCTCACTAGGCTGCCATTACATGTACAACAAAAGTTAATCTGTACTCAGTAATGCTGTGGTAACAATTATAAACTCGACCACATACAAAACATTACAAACGTCTATCTCGTGAGTCATTGGGGTCAGTTGAGATCATAGCTCTTGGCAACCATATTTCTCTCTTACAACAACTCACAAGTTACTTACCAGACTGAGGACTTTTACACGCACAAAAACATTCTGTCTTACCAAAAGGCTCCCCCCCCCCCCCACACACACTGAACAACCGCCAACTTAACTCCAGCATAGGCCTACAACTGACTAATCTTATTCTTTTTAAGCCTTATATACTACACACCTCCCTGGAGTTTTCCGTTTCTAAAACAAGTCTAAACCTGTTGTTTCCTTGACATTTAAGAATTTCCGTACTTGACTGGCCGTCACGGCGAACGCGACCACAGCCTTGCCCTGCTATAATAAGATTAATCATTGAACATACGAGACCAAAATTTCATACATTTTTTACAGTTTACTTAGCCTTGTTCTTTCATTCTTTTCTTTTCTTTCGGTTTCATTCAGTTTGGTACAGCGGTTTTCAATCTATAGTTCATGGACCCTGGGGAGTCCACAGAAGGATTGTCGGGGGACCATGGAATAGCAAAAGGATTAAATAATTCATTCATTCATTCATTCATTTGCATGTCCCTTGCGGAACTCTGCCTCCCTAACAGCACTCCTGTAGGCCTCTCGGTTGCGAATAAGATGGCCTGCTGCTGATGCATCCATTTGCAGATCATCAACGATGTCTTGCAGCCATCTTTGCCTTGGTCTTCCTCTCTTTCTTTTTCCCATTATGTATCCTTCCAAGACGGTCTTCTCTAGATTATCGTGACGTTTAATGTGTCCAAAATATTTAAGTTCTCTCTCTTTAATCCTCTTTACTAGCCAACCTTCTTCAATATTAAGTTCTTGTAGTATGGATATATTTGTTCTTTTTTGTGTCTATGATATTTGGAGAACTCTTCTGTAGCATTTATATTCAAAGGCATTTATGTGATTCTCAGCTGTTTTGTTAAGTGTCCAGATCTCACAGGCATATGTTGCGATGGGAAAGATGCATGTCCTTAAAAATCTTATTTTTGTGGTTCTGTTTGCTCCTCTCCACAGATTCTTTAATTGTTTTACTTTCTGAAGAGCGATAGATGCCCTCCTTTTAATTTCCCTCATTGTATCTCCACTACTAGTTAATAGTGATCTAAGATATTCAAAACTCTCCACTTTTCCAGTTTTTCCTCATTGACATATATTTCAGCTGCCTTTTTTGTTTTGTCAGTTGTCATCAATTTAGTTTTCTTTGCATTAAGATAGAGGTTTTGTTCTTCGCTGTTCTTACGGACTGATATAATTAGTTTTTCCATTCCTTTTTGTGTTGTGGACAGTAATACTGTGTCATCAGCATATCTAATCTCTGGTATTTCATAACCTCCAACTGTTATGGCATCGTAATATTCTTTGTCTACATCTTCTCTAACATTCCTCATTATATTTTCAGTATACAAGTTAAATAAGTAAGGCGACAATATGCACCCCTGACGGACCCCTTGTTTTATGTCAAACCAAGTTGTTTCACCATTTATTCTTACTGCTGCTTGTTGGTCTAGATACAGCAGTGAAGTTAATTGTATCAAATGTATAAAATAAAAAATAGCAAAAGGATTAGCTCAATTAAATTTTTTAAAATCTTAGCATCACTTGGGTTCTATTTATTGCTTATTTTAATTAGTGGTCCACAGATGTTCTAAGGCCAGAAAGGAAAGTTCACGGCTATTCTTAGGTCACACACTGGCGCACAGCTTTTATTACGTCTGAAAGGGGGCCCAAAGCTCTTCCTAAGCAGAAAATGAGGTCCTCAGCTTTCTTTAATCAGGAAAGAGGGTCCACGGCTTTTCTTAGGCGGAAAGAAGGAACATAGTTTTTATTATGTCGAAGAAGAGGGTCAAGGCTTTTCTTAAGCCTGAAATAAGGTCCACAGCTTTTCATAGGTCGGAAAGGGGGTCTACAGCTTTTCTTAGACCGAAAAATTGGTCCATACTTTTTATTATGCCGAAAGGGGGACCTGCAGCTTGTCTTAAGCCGGAAAGGCTTTTTGTTGTGAGAAAGGGGGTCTACAGCTTTTATTATCCTGGAAATGGGGTTTACAGCTTTTATTATTCCAGAAAGGGGTCTACATCTGTCCTTAGACCAGAAAGAAGGCCTACAGCTTTCCTTACACAATAAAGAAGGTCTACAGCTTTTCCTAAACCAGAGAGGGGGTCTACAGCTTTCCTCAGACCACAAAGAAGGTCTACAGCTTTCCTTACACAAGAAAGGTGGTCTACAGTTTTCTTTACACCAGAAAGGTGGTCTACAGTTTTACATACACCAGAAAGAGGGTCTTCAGTTTTCCTTACACCAGAAAGAGGGTCTACAGTTTTCCTTACATCAGAAAGAGGGTCTACAGTTTTCCTTACAACAGAAAAGAGGTCTATAGTTTTCCTTACACCAGAAAGAGGGTCTACAGTTTTCCTTACACCAGAAAGAGGGTCTACAGTTTTCCTTACAACAGAAAAGAGGTCTATAGTTTTCCTTACACCAGAAAGGAAGTGTACAGCTTTCCTTATTTCGGAAAGGGGCTGCACAGTTTTCCTTAGGCTGGAAAGGGGATGTACAGCTTTCCTTAGATTAGAAAGGAGGTTATATATTTCTTAGACCAGAAAAAGGGTGTATAGCTTTCCTTAGACTAGAAAGGGGGCCTACAGCTTTCCTTAGACTAGAAAGTGGGTGTATAGCTTTACTTAGACCAGAAAAGAGATGTATATCTTTCTTTAGACTAGAAAGGGGGTCTACAGCTTTCCTTAGACTAGAAAGATTGTGTATATATTTCATTAGACCAGAAAGGGCTCTACAGCTTACCTTAGACTAGAAAGAGGATGTATAGTTTTCCTTAAACAGGAAAAGGGATGTATAGATTTCTTAAGACTAGAAGGGTGGGGGGGGGGGGTTATAACTTTCCTTAGACTAGAAAAGGGGGGGGGTGTATAGCTTTCCTTAGACCAGAAAGGGGATTATAGCTTTCCTTCGACTGGAAAAAGGGCCTACAGCTTTCCTTAGACTAGAAAGGAGGTGTATAGTTTTCCTTAGACCAGAAAGGGTGTGTATAGCTTTCCAGAGAATAGAAAGCGGGTGTACACCTTTCCCTAGACTGGAAATGGGGTGTATAGCTGTCCTTAGACTAGAAGTGGGGTCTATAGCTTTCTATAGTCTATAAACGGGTTGTGTAGCTTTCCTTAGACCAGAAAGTGGGCGAGTAGCTTTCCTTAGATTAGAAAGGAGTTCTATAGCTTTCCTTACACCAGAAAGGGGGTGTAAAACTTTCCTTATACTAGAATGGGGCTCTGCATCTTTCCTTAGACCAGAAAGTAGGTGTATTGCTTTTCATAAACCAGAACTGTTGTGTACAGCTTTTCTTAGACCAGAAAGGCGGTGTATAGCTTACCATAGGCCAAAAAGAGGGTTATAGTTATCCTTAGATCAGAAAGGGTCAGTATAGTTTTCCTTGACCAGAATGGGGTTGTCTAGCTTTCCTTAGACTAGTAAGATAATTATAGCTTTCCTTAGAAAGGGAGTGTGTAGCCTTCCTTAGACCAAAAAGGGAGTGTATAGCTTTCCTGAGACAGGAAAGGGGGTGTACAGCTTTCCTTAGACTAGAAAGGGGGTATATACTTTTCCTTAGACTTGACAGGGGGTTATATCTTTACTTAAAAGTGAGTGTGTAGCTTTCCTTAGACTAGAAAGGGGATTATATCTTTCCTTAGAGTAGAAATGGGGTGTACACCCTTCCCTCGACTAGAAATGGGGCTGTATAGCTTTCCTTAAACTAGAAAGTCGTAGTATACTTTTCCTTAGAATAGAAAGGAGTTCTATAGCTTAGCTTAGACCACACAGGAGGTGTATAACTTTCTTTAGACTAGAAAGGGGGGTCTCCTGCTCTCATTAGACCACA
Organism: Achatina immaculata; assembly: GCA_009760885.1. Taxonomy (NCBI): domain Eukaryota; kingdom Metazoa; phylum Mollusca; class Gastropoda; order Stylommatophora; family Achatinidae; genus Lissachatina; species Lissachatina immaculata. Next base: position 21,404,321 of record CM019696.1, on the reverse strand, counting down.
AAGGTATTGTATAGCTTTCCTTATACCAGAAAGCGATGTATAGCTTTCCTTAGACCATAAAAGACTGTATAGCTTTCTTTATACTAGAAAGGGGCTTTACAGCTATCCTTAGACCAGAATGTGGGTGTATAGCTTTCTTTAGACCAGAAAGAAGGTTTATAGCTTTCCTTAGACTGGAAAGCGTGTCTACAGCTTTCCTTAGACCACAAAGGGGGTTTCAGCTTTCCTTAGACCAGAAAGGGGGTCTACGGCTTTCCTTAGAGTAGAAAGGGTGTGAATAGCTTTCCTTAGACCAGAAAGGGTGTCTACAGTTTTCCTTAGACTACAAAGTGAGCGTATAGCTTTCTTTAGACAAGAAAGGGGTTGCATATCTTTCCTTAGACTAGAAACAGGGTGTATAGCTTTCCTTAGATTAGAAAAATGTCTCCAGCTGTCCTTAGACTAGAAATGGGGTATATCGTTTCCTTACCCCAGAAAGAGGGTGTATAACTTTCCTTAGACTAGAAAGGGGGTCTACAGCTTTACTTAGACTATAAAGGAGGTATACCGCTTTCCTGTAGATCAGAAAGGGTGTGTATAACTTTCATTACACTAGAAAGTGGACGTATAGCTTTCCTTAGACAGGATAATGGGGTGTAGCTTTCCTTAGACTAAAAAGGAGGTGTATTACTTCCCTTAGTCTAGAAAACGGATCTACAGCTGTACTTAGACTACAATGGGGGTCTACGGCTTTCTTTAGACCCGAAAGAGGGTTATATCTTTCCTTAGACTAGAAAAGGGGTGTATAGCTTTTCTTAGACTAGAAATGGGGTGTAAAGCTTTCTTTAGACCGAAAAAGTGGTATACGTCTTTCCTTAGGCTAGAAAGGAGGTGTATAATTTCCTTAGACCAGAAAGAGTGTGACTGACTTTCCTTAGACTAGAAAGTGGGTGTACACCTTTCCTTAGAGTAGAAAGTAAGTGTATAACTTTCCTTAGACTACAAACGGGATCGACAGCTTTCCTTAGACCAGAAAGTGGGCATATAGCTTTCATTAGATTAGAAAGAAGGTCTATAGTTTTCCTTAGACCGGAAATGGGGTCTACAGCTTCCTTAGAACAGAAACTGAGTATATAGCTTTTCTTAGAGCAGAAAGGGTGTCTACAGTTCTTTTAGACCTAAAAGGGTATTTACTGCTTTCCTTAGACCAGAAAGGTTGTATATAGTTTCCTTAGACCAGAAGGGGGTGTATAGCTTTTCTTATATCTTTAGGCCAGAATGGAGGTGTCTAGCTTTCCTTACACCAGAAAGGTATTGTATGTCTTTCCTTAGACCAGAAAGGGGGTGTATAGCTTTCCTTAGAACAGAAAGGGGTGCATATCTATCGTTAGAAAGAGGGTGTATACCTTTCCTTAGACCAGAGAGGACGTGTTTATCTTTCTTTATAAAGGGAGTGTATAGCTTTCCTTAGGCTAGAAATGGAATGTACAGCTCTCCTTATTCTATAAACGGGTTGTATAGCTTTCCTTAGACTAGAAGGGGGTCTACAGTTTTCCTTAGACTAGAAAGTCCGAGTATAGCTTCCCTAAGACTAGACAGAAGGTCTATAGCTTTCCTTAGACCACAAAGGTTATTTATAGCTTTCTGTACACCAGAATGGGGCTATATAGCTTTCCTTAGACGCGAAAGGGGTATATAGCTTTCCTTATATCAGAAAGGGACTTTATAGCTTTCCTTAGACCAGAATGTGAGTGAATAGCTTTCCTTAGACCAGAAAGGATCGTATAGCTTTCTTTAGACCAGAAAGAGGGTGTGTAGCTTTCCTTAGACTAGAATGAGGGTCTATAGTTTTCCCTAGTTCATAAAGGGCGTGTAAAACTTTCCTTATACCAAGAAGGGGGTTTATGACTTTCCTTAGACCAGAAGAGGGGTGTAAAGTTTTCATTAGACTAGAAAGGGGGTCTACAGCTTTCTTTAGACTAGAAACGAGGCATACTGTTTTCCTTAGACTAGAAAGAAGGTCTATAGCTATCCTTAGATCATAAAGGGGGTGTATAACTTTACTTACACCAGAAGTGGGGTGTATAGCTTTCCTTAGACCAGAAAGGGGGTTATAGCTTTCATTAGACTAGAAAGAAGTTCTACAGCTTTCCAGATGCTATAAAAGGAGTCTACTGCTTTCCTTAGACTAGAAAGGTGATCTACAGTTTTCGTAGTTCATAAATGGGTCTATATCTTACCTTAGACCAGAAAGGGGATGAATATCTTTCCTTAGACCAGAAAGGGAATGCATAGCGTTCCTTAGACCAGAAAGGTGGAGTATAGCTTTCCTTAAACCATTAACGGCGTCTATATCTTTCCCTAGACTTGAAAGCGGATGTATAGCTTTCCTTAGAACAGAAATGGGGTGTATAGCTTTCCTTAGAACAGAAATGGGGTGTATAGCTTTCCTTAGAACAGAAAGGTGGTGTATAGCTTTCCTTAGAACAGAAAGGTGGTGTATAGTTTTCCTTAGAACAGAAAGCGGGTGTATAGTTTCCTTAAGCTAGAAAGAGAGTCTACAGCTTTCCCTAGACCGTAAAGGGGAGTGTATAACTTTCCTTAAACCATAAAGGGGGTGTATAGCTTTCCTTAAGCCAGAAAGGGTGTGTATAGCTTTCCTTAGACCAGAAGGTGTATAGCAGTCCTTAGACCAGAGAGAGAGAGAGAGAGAGAGAGAGAGAGAGAGAGAGAGAGAGAGAGTGTGTGTGTATAGCTTTCCTTAGACAATAAACATGGTGTATAGTTTTCATTAGACCAGAAAGGGATTTTAGCTTTCCTTACACCAATAATGGGTTGTATAACTTTCCTTAGACCAGAAAGAGGGTCTACAGCTTTATTTAGACTAGAAATCGGGTCTGCAGCTTTCCTTAAACTAGAAAGGGGATGTGTAGCTTTCCTTAGACCTGAAAGAGGCTCAACAGCTTTCTTTAGACTATACAGGAGGTCTATAGCTTTCCTTAGACTACAGAGGGTGTCTACAGCTTTCTTTAAACTAGAAAGGAGGAGGGTAGCTTTCCTTAGACTATAAAGGGGGTCTACAGCTTTCCTTAGACTCTAAAGGGGGGTTTATAGCTTTCTTTGGACTATAAAATGGTTGTATAGCTTTCCTGTGACTTGAAAGGGTGTCATCAGCTTTCCTTACACTAGAACGGGCGTCAACAGCTTTCCTTAGACTAGAAAGGGGGTCTACAGCTTTCCTTAGATTAGAAAGGGGGTTATAGCTTTCCTTAGATCAGAAATTGGGTCTACAGCTTTCCTTAGACTAGAAAGGGAGTGTATAGCTTTCCTTAGACCAGAAAGGGGGTCTATACCTTTCCTTAGACTAGGAAGGGTGTCTACATTTTTCCTAAGGACGATAATGGCTCATACAATATTTCTTTCTTTTCATTTCTTTTCCTCTCCTATGTTATTTGTGAACCCACATTCTTCAGAACATTAATCATTTGTAATGCGAAGTTACCAGTTAAAGGGACATGACCAAACTTTCTGAAACGCGATAAACATTGAATCTTGAGTTTTTTCCCTTGGTCATTCATCTATTCTTCATTCTGTATACTTCTACGTTCACGTATATATTTTTTATTGCGTATGCAGTTTGTTAAGAGGGTCACTATATGTAACACTTGAAAAAATAATACATTGAAATATCTGCAGGAGGTTTTATGTGAAAACAAAAATGAATATTAATGTGACTTTCAACTCTAAGTGGCAGTGGAGTCCCAGACTCCAGAACATATCCTACAAGAGTGTCCAAACCATGCAGACCTGAGGCGTGAGACATGGCCAGAGGACACAAGCTTGGGGCAAAAGCTTTGGGGCTCCTATCAGGATCTGGAGAAAGCTGCAGGCTTTGCCATATCAACAGGGATCAGGATCTGAAGTGACTTGGCTTATTTTTTTCTTATTTTCTACGTGCTTTTTAGTTCATTTCTCTGCTAATTTTTTGTATTTTTTTCAGAATGAAATTGTCCTCTTTAAAAAAAAAAAAAAGAAAAAACCCAAGGCTTTCGCGCAGTAATGTAACAGAACACACTAGCGTATGGTTAGACGTGGAAGTAGAACTTGATAAAAAATTATGAAGAAAGCATTTTTAGACATGAGAGAAAGAAAAAAAATGACGAGAGAGTTTCCTGGAACTTGAACTAGGTACTTTGTTAGGGCGAGCAACCGCCTAGCCAGGGCATTTAACAGTGCATTCATCAACTTAGCTATCTCGCAACCGAAAAAAAGAGTGTGTGATAGCTAAGACATCAATGCCTGGTCTGGCCGAAAATCGTGACGCTAGGAAAGGATAACGAGACCGCGACACAGAAATTCTGCCGCTTGGATTACCTTTTCTAATCATGTTCATTCATTCCTTCATTCATTCATCATTCATTTGCCTGTCCCATGTGGAACTTTGTCTCCTCCTGAAGGCCTCTCTGTTGTAAGCAAGATGCCCTGCTGCCGATGCCTCCATTCGCAGATCATCGACAACGTCTCGTTGCCATCTTCGCCTTGGTCTTCTTCTCTTTCTATTTGCCATTATGTACCCTTCCAAGACTGTCTTCTCCAAAATCTCACGACAGATGTCCGAAATACTTAAGTCTTCTCTGTTTAATCTTCTTTACTAACCATCCTTTATTGGTGTTGTTTGTAAAGAATGACTACGTATCAAAACAGTAAGAGAACGAACTGAACTCAGCGTGACGATAAAAAGCTGAAGATATGGCTGTGAGAGGTTCTTCTGTTTAAGTTCGCAAGGATCGCTGGCGATGTTAATCAATGGCTGCCGGTGTAAAGCTGGTCCCCCTCTGCTTTGACCTTTCAATGCTAACAACAATCTTTACCTATCCAGGTACAATCATATTACCTGCCCTGATTGTGTGCCCTCACCTTTCCAGATCAGAGCATCAGGTATGAACGTTTGTCACCTGACTACAAAACATCGAGAGTTGCTGACATGTGTCAGTGAGAGCGAGACAGACAAGTCAATCGCCACACCTCTTCCGAACTCATCTCTTTTTGGGCATGGCAATGTTATGCTATCCTCTTCCAATCTGCAGGCAATTTGACATGGACAGCCAGTGCCTGAGACACCAAATCATATCCTGTATGAGGACATCACAGTACAACCTGGGAGGATTTTGCAGATTCGACCTGCCAAAGACAAATCCTGTAGATTTAAAGATCCCTCTAAAATGTACATTTCAGACTAGAGAAAGAAACTTTGAAACTCAGATTAAATGAACCAAAAAACTTACATTAAGCATCATCAAATGAGTGCCCCAGTGGTTTAGTGATTAGTGCATTTGCCTCTTACTGGGAGGTCGATGGCTCAAGCCCGGCCCAAAGCAACCCAGTCACGTCACGCACTTTTAGAAATGGGTCTCCCTCTGTTTCTGGTGCAGGAGATGGGAAAGCTGCTATAACAATGTAAAGGTGTGAACTATCATATTACTGATGAAGATTGAAGATGATTAAATTGTTCTTTTCATCCTAACACATCGAGGTCTTACACGCAGTACCACATTCACTAGATCAAGTCATATGAAAATGTTCACTGCATTATTTAATTATGACAATTAAGATATTCGACTTAGAATTCACAACATCACTTGAAATAAGATGCAATATCACATAAACTTCGTTTGTTTCGTCGTTGAAGCACATAAACATTTGTTCACAATATCATCAAACCCTGTCATATTATGCATGCAGCATTTCGTCACTGTTTTCAACTTCATAATGTTCTACACTTGATACGAGTACATTTCCTAACTCAATATTATATCAGATCTGCAACACGTGGTCAATCAGTTACACGACTAAATCACTGTACTCGAAGTTTCAAAAGTATCAATTCTTCGTAATCACTTGACTCACTTGAAATACATATTCATCTGGCCTAAAATTATTTCTTCAAAACTGCTTTTCCTGAGTATCTGTTGCTCTAATTGTCCATCTATTCCATCTGTCGTTACCTACGTCTTCTTTCTCTCTCGTGTCTTCTCTGGTGTGTGTTCTCCTTCTGCTGTTCTTCTCTGATTGTCTGTTCTTCCCTTGTCTGCCCTCCCTTGATCGTCTGTTCTTCCATCTGCTGTTCTTCTCTTCTCTGTCTACCTCTGATGATCTCCTTCACTTGTCCGCTAGCCTCTAGACTTCCTCTTCTTGGGTGCTTCTTCCTTTGACCTCTGGCCCGGTCTCTATAGTCCTTGTTCCTCCGTCTTCGGGCTCCCTCCTCTGTCTCCTCTCTCCTGTACTTCCGTACTTCTTGGTCCTCTCTTGTCTCTCCGCTCGCCTTTTTACCTGCAAGTCCAGCTTGATGGATTAACCAATAAGTATTTTGGCTCCACCCTTCAGATGTCCATTGGTTCCCATGAGCATTCTGACTGTCTGTCATTCAAACTGCCCCGTGAATTAGATGTCGTAAGTCAGTTGTCAAATAGGCCACGCCTCTAAATATTTAATTGGTCAGCTGGCCGAGTTGATCACTCCTTTATTTAAACACCGTGTGCAATAGCGTCCTAGCGCTAATAGGTGTCGAAGGTGTCAACTCCGTCTATACAATTGTCATTTACCTAAATCATTATCTTGCTCTTTCATGTCGGAGGTTTTATGGTGTCCTCGCTTTTCATTGTGTCTGCCTCTTCTATTCGTCTTTTCTGTTCTATTTATGTGCCAGCGTCCAGTCATACAGTGTCAAGGAATTTTCCTATTTACTTTTTCTGTTGCTATTAGATGTTACTATTATGCCCATAATATATTCATAATCATATTCATTAATAATAATAATAATAATAATTAATACTTACAAGGCCATGCTACACTGCCAGGCGTGGCGCTGACAACATCAGTCTCTAGTATATCGGCAGGTTAAGGCAAATATAGGTCCTAACACCGTATAGTAAGTGCCCCCATGACATGCAGGGCTACGTTTACCCTTCAAAGACCCATCAATGATGATTACCTGTTTTCTTCCTCATTTTCTTACCGTTAATATCGATCTGGTCGAACTTTGTTTCGATCTCTGTTCGCTGAAGCAGGACGCATAAATGTGCAATATTATTTAATGTCTGCTTGATATTTCGTTTGTAAAGTCGAGTTCCAGTCTAGTTATCCAGTCTAGCTTGCATACTCAAGACCGCTTTTTCCTTTACGGAAGAATGAAAAAGGAAAGTCCTTCGAGTTTTTGGAATGATAATTATCAACGTGTTTTTATGTGGGGTTAGCACTGTGTGTGGTTAATCTAGCGTGTACTTTATAGCCACATGGAAAGTGCACGCGTCCTTTCTGATGAAGGTCACAATTGTAATTTGTCCTACCGTACAGTTCAACTATACGCCTCTGTGTATCTATAACTGTGATGGAGGTCTGTGATCTTAAAGAAAGAAAGAAAGAAAGAATTTAGACAAACAGAAGAATAAAGAAAGAAAGGAGATATGTTAAACAGAAAAACAAACATAAGATTCTTAAGAGTAAGAAGAAATAAAGAAAAGGAGGCAGGTATAGAAATAGGTACCTGACTCTTTCTGAAGCTGTGAAAGTAGGGCAGGCACGTGTGAGGAAATGAACACCAGCGCTATATCTTAGAGCTACATGCACGGATTCAAGATGAGAATATCTTTATATACTTTGGAAAATACCGCGTTTTATAAGCTTGTAATTGATGCAATGATGATCTCGAACGCAGAAAAAGAAAGAAGAAGAAGAAGAAGTGATGCTGTCCGTTTTGGCAATCGGCGTCGGGTTTGGCGAACCATAACTGACCAAGACCCTGTCCCACCTCTCCAATGGTGTCCCCAGTAACAAGCCTAGCTTGGGCTAACGGGGACAGGGATCGCCAGAGTCCCCATGGTGGTGGAGTCTGTTAAAGAAGTATTGGACAACCACTGCTTGTTAGCTCCAGGCAGAGACTGAAAAAATAGCCGCCATTATAATAAAGTTTGTTTGTGTTCATTTATATTATAATGTTGATTCGTTTATACTGGTATTTAAATATTGTCTCGAAAAAACGTCTTGCACAAGCACTGTGAGCTCTATTTGCCTAGAACCAGAATTACAAGTTTATTTACACCAGTTGACTCTTGAAAAAATGGGTGTAGAATTTCCATCAGTTCAGAAGAAAAGGCATAAACAACGGATAACTCATTCTTAAAGTACATATCAACTGGACTACACGTGCATTAGTAGATATTCTCTCTCTCTCTCTCAATCTCTCTCGTAAACAGTCGACGAAATATAAGTCGAGTTCTTTCTCTATCTGGATATCTATTCACTAGCTCTCCTAAGTATCTGCATGCCAGTCTAGCTCGCAGTTTCATCACATCAGCAGGACTGTCTGATTCTAGATATCTCTGTCTATTTCGCAAATTCCACTTCAACCAAATCTGTCTCTGTACATCTCCTACCGTATCTGTCTGTAACTGTTTGTCGGTTCCTATCTGCACATCTCTCCTGGATCTGTCTATCTGCGTCTTTCTGTTTCTCTCTGTGTCCTTGGCTGGGTGTCCGAGTGTCTTAGTGTCTTGTCTCAGAAGGTGAAGAAGTTGTTCTTTTTTCAATAGCGTCCGTATATATATGTGTGCGTGTGTGTGCGTGTGTATAAAGGCCCTTTCTTGACACTTATTCTCCACCATAGTTGAGAAAGACGAAGAAGAAGAAACCTCATGTTTAAAGAAACAAAAACGCTAGTAGTGTTCGTGTCATTTCCAACATCTGCAGGTGACCTACTAAACAATGAATCTCTTGACTTTTAACTGGGTCACGCCTGTGACATAACTGCAAACATGCCTGACCTCGGCGCTGACTGAAAGTCAATGATCTACCTTTTCAAAAAGTCACAGGCTTCTCATCATGATAGCTCTTCAGGGGAAAGGGCAGAATGTCAGACGGGCCTGCGTGCCCAATTCTTAACCCTTTTGAAATAAAGATCAATCAATCAATCAATCAATCTTCTCATTGCCAATATTTTTCATTCATTCATCATCATCATTATTATTATTATTTTATGATGCATAAGATTCATGTACACGATGATGATGCTGATGATAACGATAATGATGATGATGATGATGCCGTGCACCTTCCTTTATTGCATATATACACATGGCTGTTGCCTATGGGCCCCGTGACTGGGCCATCATACCTCCGGAGTCCAGGAGGTTTCCCCTGTTTTAAATTGGGCCCCCTAGCAGATAAAAACGGAATGGCTGATTAATAGGGTAGAGGGCCCGAAAATAGTTTAGTATCATCTTACAAAATTGCTCTCAGAAGTACTATTATCCGTGTGCATGAATGTTTTCTTGAATATCATTTCTTAATGTTGCAATTGATAAAGCCATCGAGAAGGAGAGAGAGATTGATTGATCTTTATTTCAAAAGGGTTAAGAATTGGGCACGCAGGCCCGTCTGACATTCTGCCCTCTCTATAGAGAGTGAGAGACAGAGAGAGAGAGAGCACGACAGAAACTGAGACCTAGGGACAAACAGACAGACAGATAGATAGATAGATAGATAGATAGATAGATAGATAGATAGATAGATAGATAGATAGATAGATAGATAGATAGATAGATAGATAGATAGATAGATAGATAGATAGTAGGAGAATAATACAAGGAGAAAGAGGGCAGAGAAAAGATAAAAGGTAATACCTAAAGAGAGAACGAAGCGGGAGAGAGAGCGAGAGACAAAGAAAATTAGAAAGAACATGAAGGAGCGAGCTTTATCTTCAGATGGCCAAGATTTGGGCACGTGGGTACGTCTGACTTCCTTATTCAGTTTTCACTCCCTCTGTTACATTCACTTCAGCACAAATATAAGGCCAAAACTACAGAACTTCGAGTGACAAAATGTTTACATTGAGCCCCTGAATGAGAGCAAGAGGAACACAGAGAGAAAGAGAAAGAGAGGGGTCAGTGCAGTCCAGAATATAGTATCTAAAAAATACAAACACTACAGAGGGTACGGAGTCTCAATAATATCCCAGTTAAACTCAAGACATGGACTTAACTATAGATCTCAACTACCATATGGATCGTGCTGATTTGTACTTTAACTATAGACCCCAAGTGCCATAGGGATTGTGCTGATTTATACTTTAACTATAGACCCCAAGTACCATAGGGATTGTGCTGATTTATACTTTAACTATAGACCCCAAGTACTGTAGGGATTGTGTTGATTTGTACTTTAACTATAGACCCCAAGTACCATAGGGATTGTGCTGATTTATACTTTAACTTTAGACCCCAACTACCATAGGGATCGTGCTGATTTATACTTCGTTGACTCGTGTATTTCATTTCATTAGGTGCCGTACCAGACATCGTGGACGATCTTGCTTCCTCATCTTACACGATCCTTGGTGTTTCCGATGAGTTCATACGTTATTCTCTTTTCCTATGCCACTTGGTCAGTCCAGTGATATATTTTTTTTCTCTCGACCTTTCTTTCCTTCTTTATCCCTTGAATTGTCCAGTCATTACAAGGTTCCCTAGCTTCTGTCTTCTTATGACATGTCCAAGAAGTTTTGATTGTCGCTTTCTTTTCAACTAGTTTTTCGTTTTTCTGAAAACTTCTTTGAGAACCTCTTCGTTTGTTTTTCTGTCTGTCGAGGATATTTGTTGCATCTTTCTCCATAACACATCTCTGTTGCTTTCATTTTCTTTGTCATCTTTTTTTAAAATAAACTTTATTGTCAAAAAGCTATACATGGGTTGAAGCATGACAATATACATAACAAATATGTTTAATCACTTATTATGAAGGTGAAGGCTGTCTGCGGTGTGTTTTACAATGTCATGATGGAATTTCTGGTGATAGTTAGGTCTAAGACATACTGTGTCTAGAAAGTTCTAATACACATCGTATCTAACAAGTTCTAATACACATTGTGTCTAGCAAGTTCTAACACACATTGTGTCTAGCAAGTTCTAATACACATTGTGTCTAGAAAGTTCTAATACACATTGTGTCTAGAAAGTTCTAATACACATTGTGTCTAGCAAGTTTGAACACATATTGTGTCTAGCAAGTTCGAACACACACTGTGTCTAAGTGTACCCAACAAAGAGGTGTATGATTCAATTTTAGCGACTTTGTAAAACTGCACCATACACCTCTATCTACCTTTATTACTAGAACCAGTTTTACCGCAGTCGTCATCTCTTTTATCTACCCAACAATGGGACTGCTAGTAAAGACTGGGACTGATTGTTGCCAGGGATTGTTGCAAGGCGTTTCCCCCTTGGAAAGTGACGCGCCAAAGTCAAAGTAGAGGTGTGCTTTGATTGGGGTAATAAGATTAGGATTAGGGAAGAAGACAGGAAGGATTAGGTGCTAGGATTAGATAGCAAATATTGATTCTGGAAGGGCGGTTACTCGGTTTGGAAACTATCAAGGAGGGGAGACAAGAATACAACATTACGTTGCGACTGCAGTGTTACCTACAGAGTCCATAGATGGGACAGATTTACCTTCACTTTTACAAGATAAAGACGGGGTGGTTGATACGTTCAGGCTAATGGGTCAAGGTCGAACACGCTAGGGCATGCATCACACATTCTGCAGTAACAACAGTACAAGCTTGCCATGTGCATCCACTTTTTGCTTAAAGACGTACAGAAACACTTCTTCGATGAAAGTTATATTTTCAAGCATAGTTTTGTTTCCACAAAAATGAAATGTCTAAATTCTGTCCAAAAATTGATGGGCTCTCTGAGTTTGTCTGAACATGTTCGAGTGATACTATTCAATATATATATGTATATATATATATATATGTATATATATATATTATATATATATATATATATATATATATATCTTTCCCGTGCCGTTAAACGTCACATAGGTCTCGCAAAGTAGTTCGCCAATTTTTCCTGTCTTCGGCGAGTCTTTCAACCTCATCAACGGATTTTATGCCTGTTAATTTGGCCTCTCCAGAGTTTCACGCGATCTGCCTCTTTTTCTTTGGCATGTTGTGTTCCACTTGATAGCTTGTTTTTATATATATATATATATATATATATATATATATATATATATATATATATATATATACTCTTGTTCTTATTGTTATTTCTTGAGTGAGAAGTTTTAAATCTAAGAACTGCAACCAAAGAAAATATAATCTTCTGTTTCTTGTATGTTTTCTTCCCACAGATTTTTTTACATTTAATAAGTCAGTTGCGTCTGCAGGGGTAGTACTTGTGTAGTAGGAGTCATGTATGTTGTATCTCTTGCCTTTGGTGTAATTTATATCTTGTGTAGGTTTTGAAATGTTTGTGTTTAGTCAGTCAGGAAACATTTTGTATCCTCTCTTTATTCTGCCAAGTAGTGACGGTCTTTACTCTGCTTGTAGATGCCTAATGTTTTCATGTGTGTTAAATGTTCATATCCAGTTACACCTTGTATGCAGTGTCTGTAGAAGAGTTGTATGATAGCAAAGTGACGAGGATGTGCGTTGTTTAATTTACAAAGTTTGGTTGATCTTAGCCCAAAAAATAGTAGTCTTTTTATCTTCTTCAGTCGCAATAAACTGTGTTTTTTTTTACCATACCTGTTCGTTAGCAAGTCTTGGAAGGGTACATAATGGGAAAAAGAAAGAGAGGAAGACCAAGGCGAAGGTGACTGCAAGGCATCGTTGACGATCTGCGAATGGATGCATCAGCAGCAGGACATGTTGCTTGCAACCGAGAGGCTTAAAGGAGAGCTGTTAGGGAGGCAAAGTTCCACAAGGGACATACAAATGGCTGAATTCGTTATCATTCATGAATTGTTAAACTCTTCATCTTGTTTCTTGAATTCCCTAGCAGCAGCGATCGCGTTGACCGACAAGATCCGGTAAATTACCCACTAAAAAAAAAAAAAAACCAAACCTTTGGAGGTCTCTGGTTGTCGTAACCGGTTTATAAAAACCTAGTTTAAAAAAAAAACAGCGAAATCGGTTGAATGATAATAGGGCCGGTAGGATGATGATGCTCAATTTGTATGGAAGAGAACTTGCCAGGCGTGACAATGCATCACTGTGTGGGCATCTTACAAAGATTAAATCTTGACGCAAATACACTTGTAGACAAGAAAGAGGAAAAAAAAACAACTTCAATGAACATTTACTTTCCTCTGATGTTTGTAAAGTGTGTTCAAATTTACACTAGAAAAGAAAGAATAAATTACCGTCTATTCTATCCATAAAACCAGTTCATGCAAAGTAAAAGAGGGGTACAACTTGTATCGGTTTAGAAATCTCCTAGCATAAAAATACCTGCCTCGTAGCTCACTGAAGGGAGATTCACTTCAACAGTTACGTGTATTATGGAAGAAAATAACTGCACGAACTGCTGGACTTAGTGTTAAAAGAAAGTGAAAACAGTGACCTCGCCTTGAACAAGAAGAAAATGCAAGTTATGGTCATCTCAAAGAAAAAAAAAACAGTGATTCCTGAATGTAAAATAACAGTAAAGGGCACAATGCTGAAACAGGTGGACAGGTCCAGATATTTGGGGACACTACTGACCTTAGATGGAAGATGCCCTGACAGAGATAAAGAGCAGAATAATGCAAGCCAAAATGATGTTTCAGAAAATGAAGAGCATTCTGTGTAATAAATCGCTGTTATTGGGAGTGAGGAAAAGGGTATTCCAGTGCTACATTGAGCCAATTTTAAGGACGCCCCAGGCACGGTCAGTCACTGATGAAGTACAACGCCAACTGGAAGCCATTGAAATGCGGTTCCTTAGAAGAATGTTGCGAATACCATGGACAGCAAAGAAATCAAAAGAGGGTGCACTAAGAGAGGCTGAAGTGATGAGGCAAGGAATAACAAAAGTCGGAGAAAGGCAATCTAAACTTATATTACACCTTCTACGTCACGGCAAGCACACATTGTGACAACGGGAAAGAAAGATGGAAGAGATCGAGGTAGACACAGAGAGAACGAACGAACGAAAGAACATGCTTTATTTTCACAGGGTTAAGAACTGGGCACGCAGACCCGTCTGACATTCTGCCCTTAATCATCCAGCTTTCACTCAGTCACGGTCATTCAGCATTTGTTAGTGAGCATAATAATTATGAAGACACAATTAAATGATTACATAAATAAAGAATAAACTTATCTCTTGTCAATACACTCCACAATCTGATTTATGTAACAACATGAAATCAACTTACATTCTTTCATTCTGATCTAACAAACTGATTGAAGATCAATACTTTAAAAAATACAACAATCAAGCCGTACTTTACACTAATTTAAACTTTGACAGTATACACGTATATACACACCTACACATTTCATATTCTCGAATACGTGCACATATATATTTACACACAAAATCAAGTACATACCACAAATAAAATTCACATGCACATATATACATATACACACGTATGTATACACATAAACATATGCTGTCACATACGTACACATACACACATAATATATATACATATACTGTAATCAACATACACACACCCATATATATATATATACACTGTAATGCATATACGTATATAATACATCTTCTTCCTTCTTCTTCTTCTTCTTTTTCTTCTTCTTCTTCTTCTTCTCGCACTGCTGCAGATAACATTCGCCTCCATTCCTCCCTCTATTCCTAAATCTTCTCTCCCCAGTTAATGACACCAGTTTCTTTATATCCTCTTCTATGTTGTCTTTCCATCTCTGTCCTAGTCTACCCCTTGGTCTTGTTTCCCTCATCTCTTGTGCATACATCATTTTCGTTTGTCTGCTTTCTTCCATACTTTCTACATGCCCCAGCCAGCGTAGTCTATTCATTTTCAAGACATTTATAATTCGTTGAGATTTAAATAAGCTGTTCAGTTCAGTGTTCTTTCTAGCTCTCCATTCTCCACTGTTGGTATCCTTTATCGGCCCAAAGAATGAATGAATAATCTTTATTTTTAAAGGGTAAAGAATTGGGCACGCAGGCCAGTCTTTCATTCTGCCCTTCATCACTCCATCTTTCATTCTTCCCACACACTTGATTTAGTACAAATATACACATTAAATTAAGAAAAAACATATCAAAAGAGTGTAAGATTTAACTACTACATTCAAAGTAAAAGAGAAGAAGTAATTAACCTAATAAAATAGCACTCACGCACACATACACACACAGACATATACATAAACATTCTTCTTTAGGATCTTGTTCCCAAAGATCTGCAATTGTTGTTCATCATTCTTTGTTGTACTCCACGTTTCTGATCCATACATGACGGCTGGTCTTATTTTGGTTTTGTAGACTTTTTGATGTTTTGGGACAGGATTTTGGATTTTAACAGGTGTTTACAGGTGTGAAATGTGAGAAAAACGCTGGACGGAGTAACAAGATGGCAGGGACATGAGCGCCAGCACAGTTTATACGTGCACTCGAAGAAGAGGATTGGGAAAAAGAATGATCATCAACCCCAGTCGGCATGGTAATAGATTGATAGACGTAGCAAAGAAAAAGGGGGCGCTTTGCTAACTCGCCTCCCCCGGGGGCGCTGACAACCCTCTACGCTACACAATGTCAGTGACAGAAGCCAACCGAAAGGTACGTCTCTACCAGGTAAACCCAAGAACACGCCTTTCAGACGAGATCATGTGACCCATTTTCTTTTCCCCTACTATGCATGTTCCGTTGTCACTTTGGTCATTGTTCGTCTGACTGCACGGCCGCCCTAACAGCCTAGGAGCTCAACAATAACCTTCACTTTTGTGAAAACTACCACGTGACACTACTACCTGTGACTATTTTATCCTGTAGGCAGAAGGAGATATATTCCTGGAGGGAAAAGTGATAGTAAATTTCAGTTTTTAACATTTTAACACTTTTTTTTAACGCTCTTCACAAAGTGAATAACAAGCTTAGGAAAATCAGGTAATTTTTTTTTTTTTGCTTTTTGAAGTGAGTGTTCTCTTCGTAGCGTGATCTCTTCCCATTTGTAAACTGCCGGCCTTTGCTGCTGTTGCTGAGAATATGTTGTTGTTCAGCCGCCTTGTTGGAGCAGGAATGGATCTAGATGACTTGCTCCAAAGAGCCTGAAGTGGGTCCAGCTAAAAGGGGGTCTTTGGGCAGACTCCACTACCATGGGTAACAGCGTGAGTCCTATACCGTGTTAGCCAGGCCGAAGGGCCACGTAGGCCTGATACGGGGGGGGGGGGGGGGAAGAGGCACCACACAGACCTAGAATAGGGTCGTGACCACATCTGGAACGCCAAACCAGGTAAGTGTGCCTTATCTCCAGCGGTATCACTTTGTTCCTGTCCGATATAGGGTAATTTATGGCATGTTACACTTTCACATATGCAGTAATTTAGAAGGTATTGTGATTTGCTAAGAATATACTTTCTTTCTTTTTATCCCTAGCTCAGATATTCTTTCTTTCTTTCTTTCTTTCTTTCATCGCCTCAGATATTCTTTCTTCTTTTCATCGCCTCAGATATTCTTTCTTTCTTTCCCCGCCTTAGATATTCTTTCTTTCTTTCCCCGCCACAGATATTCTTTCTTTCTTTCTTTCTTTCTTTCATCGCCTCAGATATTCTTTCTTTCTTTCTTTTATCGCCTTAGATATTCTTTATTTCTTTCATCGCCTGAGATATTCTTTCTTTCTTTCTTTCTTTCTTTTATCGCCTCAGATATTCTTTCTTTCTTTCATCGCCTTAGATATTCTTTCTTTCTTTCCCCGCCTCAGATATTCTTTCTTTCTTTCTTCTTTTCATCGCCTCAGATATTCTTTCTTTCTTTCTTTCTTTTATCGCCTCAGATATTCTTTCTTTCATCGTCTCAGATATTCTTTCTTTCTTTCCCCGTCTCAAATATTCTTCTCTCTTCTTTCTTTCATCGCCTCAGATATTCTTTCTTCTTTCCCCGCCTTAGATATTCTTTCTTTCTTTCCCCGCCACAGATATTCTTTCTTTCTTTCTTTCTTTCTTTCATCGCCTCAGATATTCTTTCTTTCTTTCTTTTATCGCCTTAGATATTCTTTATTTCTTTCATCGCCTGAGATATTCTTTCTTTCTTTCTTTCTTTCTTTTATCGCCTCAGATATTCTTTCTTTCTTTCATCGCCTTAGATATTCTTTCTTTCTTTCCCCGCCTCAGATATTCTTTCTTTCTTTCTTTCTTTCATCGCCTCAGATATTCTTTCTTTCTTTCTTTCTTTTATCGCCTCAGATATTCTTTCTTTCATCGTCTCAGATATTCTTTCTTTCTTTCCCCGTCTCAAATATTCTTTCTCTCTTTCTTTCTTTCTTTCATCGCCTCAGATATTCTTTCTTTCTTTCCCCGTCTCAAATATTCTTTCTCTCTTTCATCGCCTCAGATATTCTTTCTTTCTTTCCCCGTCTCAAATATTCTTTCTCTCTTTCATCGCCTCAGATATTCTTTCTTTTTTCTCTGCCTCACATATCTCTTCTTTCTTTCCTTTCTCACCTCAGATATTCCTTCTTTCTTTCTTCTTTTCTCATTGCTTTAATTCTCCTCACATTCCTATTTTCCTCCCCTTCCTCATACCCGTATATTGTCCCTTCCCCTCCTATTCATCTCCCTCCAGCAGTTAACGATTCTACAGTGGCTCATATTACCTCACACTTTTCTACAGCTGTTAGCTCTGCTTCTCCACCACCCTTTCCTCCTTGACTAAATGTTCGAAAAATGATCGCCCTTTTGCACGCCTCCTCCAAGTCTGTGCTTGCCAAACTTTATCAATCTGCCGCCCCCTCCCCCTAGCCGCCCCTTTGCCACTCACACATATTTAATGCCCCGCCCCCCACCCTATTCGCTCAGATGGTTCTGGTGACCTCTGGTCACGTTTCCCTTACCCTCCCCCCGGATTTTTCCAGTGTTTCTAGGCTGGGGGGGGGGGGGGGGGGGCTACTGCCAGATTTTAGAACCAGCTGAGTGGTTAGGGCTCTCGTCTACGAATCAGATGGTACCGGGTTCAGTCCCAGAAGTGTGTTTGGTTTTGTTTTTGTGTTTCTGATACACACCAAAAAAGGCCCTCGGGGTTCACCCAGCCTCTAAAAAACGGGTACCAGAGAAATCTGGGAAGGTAAAGAGGTCAGGTGTGATACTGACCACATCAGACTTTCACGTGCCGAAGGTCTTGGAAGATACGGGCCTAATACTGTATTTCCCCACTATGCCTTAATGGCGTGGAAACGGGATTTTTACCTTTACCTTTATTCTAAGCTAAATGTATCCTGGTTCCCAAGATTTTCATTTTCTTTGTTATATTCTATGTGGGTTTGTATGGGATAAATCTGTACCTCCATGTGGGATTTCATTCTTGACTTGGAGGCATATACAGATCTATCTATCTATCTTATCTATCTATCTATCTATCTATCTATCTATCTATCTATCTATCCGTCCGCCTGTCTGTCTCTCTGTCCGTCCGTCCGTCCATCTGTCTGTCTCTCTGTCCGTCCGTCCATCTTTTTGTCTGTCTGTCCGTCAGTCCGCCTGTCTGTCTCTCTGTCTGTCCGTCCGTCCGTCTGTCTGTCTCTCTGTCTGTCCGTCCGTCTGTCTGTCTCTCTGTCTGTCTACTGACTTAATGTTTCCCTGTTTAATTATTTTTTTCGCTGCTCTATTTATTTATGACATCTCCCTGCTCTCTTTCCAGTTCATGTGATATACTTCAGTATGAAAACTTACCATTACTACTACAACTGTTCAGCGGTTAAGACGCTGTCCTATTTGACAATCAGCGAATCATAGCTGACCAAGACCCTGTCCTATCTCTTCTTTGGTATCTCCATTAACAGACCTAGCCTGGCTAAAGGGGCCAGGGATCGCCACAGTCCCCTTGGTGGTGGAGTCTGCTAAAGAAGTACTGCATGTACCCACCCCCCTGCTTTTTTTCAAGCTCCACTCAGTGACTGAAAAAAATAACCCACCGTAACCCGGTCCCAAGTGGGTCTCAACATCTTCATCACATCGCCGGCAAGGAACGGCTACTCGCAGTTCCAAGAAGAAGAAGAAATTTGTTATTATTTTCAATAACATCCGTGTACATATTATGTCATATAAGGATCCTTTCATGACGCACATATATTCTCTAGGACAAGGCTACAATGACAGGAATATTTCCTTTATGTCCTATAGACAATGTGCTATCACATTATGCATGTAAAGCGGCCTCTATCTCGTTGGCGCTGTTCTATCTCGTGGGCTCTGTTCTATGCTCGTGGGGCTGTTCCGTGCCCGTGAGGCTGTTCTATGTTTCTGAGACTTTTCCATGCTTCTGGGGGTTTTTCGTGCTCCCGAGGCTAATCCGTGCTAGTGAGGCTGTTCCATGTTCTTTAGGCTGTTCTATCTTCCTGAGGCTAGTTTATGGCTCATAAATTGTTCTTTATTCCTGAGGCTATTTCTTGGCCCCATAGAGTGTTCTTTGTTCCTGGGGCTAGTTTATGGCTCAATTCTTTTTTGTTCCTGAGGCTATTTCTTGGCCCATAGGGTGTTCTTTGCTCCTGAAGCTATTTCATGGCCCATAAAGTGTTCCCTTGTTCCTGAGGCTATTTCATGCCCCATAAAGTGTTCCCTTGTTCCTGAGGCTATTTCATGGCCCATAGATTGTTCTGTGATCTTGACACTTTTTCATGTTTCATGGATTGTTCTGTGTTCTTGAGGCTATTTCACGGCCCATAGATTGTTCTGTTTTCCTGTTTCATGCTTCATAGATTTTCTGTGTTCCTGGGGCTATTTCATACCCCATATATTTTGTGTGTTCCTGGGGCTATTTCATGCCCCATATATTTTCTGTGTTCCGGGGGCTATTTCATGCCTCACAGACCAGAAAGTACTTCTGCGACACGGTGTACCACAAGGAGGAGTCCTTTCGCCTACACTATTCCTTGTATTCATTAATGACCTGGTCAAGGAACTTCCCTATGGAATCAAAGCAGCAATGTATGCAGATGATCTGGTCATGTGGTGTACAGATGAATATGCGACAGTTGCTACACAGAGACTCCAAAGAGCAGCAGACATCTTGACATCATGGACAAACAAATGGTGTGTAAGTATCAACACAGAGAAATCAAGTACCACTCTGTTCACCCTCTCATCTAAACAGAAAGCAGGTAAGATCTTTGTAAATGAAATACCCTTAAGGATGGACAACCAACCCACTTACTTAGGAGTGACTCTTGACTCAAAACTGACTTGGAAGCAACACATCAACAGTGCAGAAGCAAAAGCCAGAAGAAAACTAGCCATATTAAGAAAATTGAGTGGGACTACATGGGGAGCTAGTGAAAGAATCCTCAAGAACGTATATCAGCAAAGTATTCTACCACATTTAGAATATGGCTCAACATCTTGGTGCACAGCATCAAACACTACGCTGCATAATCTAGACAAGGTTCAAAATCAGTCACTACGGATTATCACAGGTGCCATGAGGTCCACACCAATAGTAGAAATGCAGAAAATAGTTGGTGTTCAAGCGCTAAAGGAACGTAGAGACACAAAGGTCATGACCATGGGAGAAAAATTCCTTAGCTCTGTAAGCCATCCCCTGAAGGAGAGATTCAATAACTTGGCATTAGGACGGCTTAAAAGAAGCAGCTTCATTCATCAGGCCAAGCGTATGCGTAAGCTGATACCTGACCTTCCAACTGTAGTCACTCCATTATCATCTGTACCAGAGCATACACCATGGAAAGAAGCAGATTATGCACAAATAACTATTCAGACTGAAGTGAAAGGTGTGCAGAATGGTGAGATGCAGAGCAGTCTTGTAAGATCAGTAGCCACACTTAGTGTTCTAGATGACAAATATCCATGTGACACCTGGATACGTGTGTATACAGATGGATCTGCACATAATGCCATAAAAAATGGTGGGGCAGGAGCATATATTGAATATCCAAACAACACCACTGACAAGATTTCCATTTGGTAAATACTGCAACAACTTTGATGCAGAAGTTAGGGCAATTATTGCTGCAGTTGAAAAACTATCAGACTCCAGAATTGATACATGTCCTGTAGTAATTCTCACAGATGCAAGATCAGTACTGGAAGCTGGCGGTAGGCTCCAGGATGTTCTTTCTTTCAATTTATTATTGCTTTCGATGCTGTGTTGGCTCTGTTCTATCTCGTGGGGGCTGTTCTATGCTCGTGGGGCTGTTCTATGCCCATGAGGCTGTTCCGTGCCCGTGAGGCTGTTCTGTGTTTCTGAGACTTTTCCATGCTTCTGGGGGTTTTTCGTGCTCCCGAGGCTAATCCGTGCTAGTGAGGCTGTTCCATGTTCTTTAGGCTGTTCTATCTTCCTGAGGCTAGTTTATGGCTCATAAATTGTTCGTTAGTCCTGAGGCTACTTCTTGGCCCATAGAGTGTTCTTTGCTCCTGAAGCTATTTCATGCCCCATAAAGTGTTCCCTTGTTCTTGAGGCTATTTCATGGCCCATAGATTGTTCTGTGATCTTGACACTTTTTCATGTTTCATGGATTGTTCTGTGTTCTTGAGGCTATTTCACGGCCCATAGATTGTTCTGTTTTCCTGTTTCATGCTTCATAGATTTTCTGTGTTCCTGAGGCTATTTCATGCTTCACAGATTTTCTGTGTTCCTGGGGCTATTTCATACCCCATATATTTTGTGTTCCTGGGGCTATTTCATGCCCCATATATTTTGTGTTCCTGGGGCTATTTCATGCCCCATATATTTTGTGTTCCTGGGGCTATTTCATACCCCATATATTTTGTGTTCCTGGGGCTATTTCATACCCCATATATTTTGTGTTCCTGGGGCTATTTCATACCCCATATATTTTGTGTTCCTGGGGCTATTTCATGCCCCACAGATTTTCTGTGTTCCTGAGGCTATTTCATGCTCCATATATTTTCTGTGCTCCTGAGACTATTTCATGCTCCATATATTTTCTGTGCTCCTGAGACTATTTCACGCCCCATAGATTTTCTGTGTTCCTGGGGCTATTTCATGCTCCATAGATTTTCTGTGTTCCTGAGACTATTTCATGCCCCATAGATTTTCTGTAAACTAAGCATAAATATAAAAATCAGGATATTTAAGAGTAATGTTCTAAGTGTACTACTCTATGGAAGTGAATGCTGGAAAATCACCAAAACCATAGAAAACAAGTTTAATTCTTTCCAGACCAAATGTTTACGAAGAATTAGACAAATATTTTGGCCAAACACCATAAGAAATAACATCTTATTAGCAGAAATGCAGATGAAACCACTGACAACAATTATTGAGGAAAGACGCTGGCCATGATTGGGACATGTGCTCCGAATGATTGACAACTCACTACCAAAAATAGCACTAAGATGGACACCACAGGGGAGCAGAAGTAAGGGTAGACCAAAAGAGACATGGAGAAGAACAACAGAAAGGATGTTGAGCAATAGAGGGCTCACCTGGGCAAGAGCAGAAAAAAAGGCGAAGGACAGGCATTTGTGGAAAATCCTTGCGGAAGCCCCATGTGCTCTGGGCACTTAAGGTTCAGAGAGAGAGACAGATTTTCTGTGTTCCTGGGGCTATTTCATGCTCCATAGATTTTCTGTATTCCAGAGGCTATTTCACACCCCATAGATTGTTCTGTGTTCATGAGGCTATTTCACGCCCCATAGATTGTTCTGTGTTCATGAGGCTAATTCACGCCCCATAGATTGTTCTGTGTTCATGAGGCTAATTCACGCCCCATAGATTGTTCTGTGTTCATGAGGCTATTTCACACCCCATAGATTGTTCTGTGTTCATGAGGCTAATTCACGCCCCATAGATTGTTCTGTTCTTCTGTGGCTATTCCATATTTCAGGAATAGCCATTGTGTATTACAAGCACTGTGCTCTGTCGTGTATTACAATCATCGTGCTTTCTTGTGTGTTATAGTATAGTGATCTGTTGTGTATCGTTAATACAGTGTTCTACTGTGTTTATAAGGAGAGTGTTTTTATACGTTATAAGTGGAATGTTCTTTTGTGTATTGTAAGGGGAGTGTTCTCTTGTGCGTTATAATAGGGAGTGTTCTTTTGTGCGTTATAAGGAGGGGGTTGTTAAGTGTGTGTTATAAGGGGGAATGTTCTGTTGTGTGTTATAAGGAGGGGGGGTGTTCTGTTGTGTTATAAGGAGAGTGTTCTGCCGTGCGTTATAAGGAGGGGGTGTTATGTTGTGTGTTATAAGGGGGAATGTTCTGTTGTGTGTTATAAGGAGGGGGGTGTGTTCTGTTGTGTGTTATAAGAGGGAGTGTTCTTTTGTGTGTTAAAATGGGGAGTGTTCTTTTGTATGTTGAAAGGGGGAGTGTTCTGTTGTGTGTTATAAGGGGACGTATTCTTTTGTGCGTTATAAGGAGGGAGTGTTCTGTTGTGTGTTATAAGGGGGAGTGTTCTGTTGTGTGTTATAAGGAGGAGAATTCTCTTGTGTGTTATAAGGGGGAATGTTTTTCTGTGGGTTAAAAGGGGGGCTTTCTGCTGTGTGTTATAAGGGGGGGGGGGTGTTCTGTTTTCATGGATCATTCATTCTTCAAAAAAAAAAAAATCAAAGCCTAACTCCCTCGGTGCATTATTTAAGCAAGAATGTCCAACAACTTCCTGATGAAAGCATTTCAAGTGTCATAAATTCAACCAGATTTGGAGTGAAGAAAACGTTCTATACTTTGGTCCGGGCAAGAGCGGTCTTCGTTTTAAAGTAAATTTTGCACTTTCTGTCCAAGTTTGGTTGTCATCATCATCAGCAGCAACAGCATCGCCTTTCTTTTACTTCCTTCGAAGCATCATAGGCCATGAATAAAGAGTTTTCAGTCGTTCCTGCCACTTCCTTGCACGTGCGTCACTTGTCTCTAAGCACAGTGATTATTTCCCTTCTCCAGACTTATCTTGGTCTCCTTTGATTTCTGTTTCCCTAAGGATTTCATGTCAGCGTCTGTCTTGCTATGCTGGTGTCGGGTTTCCTCAGTGTGTGGCTAATCCACCTCCATTTCCTAGACATGATTTGTTCGTTCCTAGGCTCTTGTCTTGCCCTTTCCCAGACCTCCTCGTTACGGATCTTGTCCTAATGTTTTAACGTTTAAAATTCTCCTCAAGCAGAAGATCATACTCTTCTTTTGTCTTAATAATCGCCCAAGTCCCCGAACCGAAATAGTCGGATAGTCTTTACGTTTGTGTTAAAGAACCTAATTTTGGTTCTTGTTTTGATGTTCTTTGATGCCCATATTTTATACAGTTGGATAAATGAAAGTTAGACTGATGTTTCCTGCAAAACATGTTTCTGTCTGCAAGTAGAGTACCGTGTTGTTCAGAATGATGATCCAAGGCAGAGAAGGTTTAATATCAGAGAACATTAATTCAGCCATAAATGACTTACTGGATCTTAAAGATGTGGTTGTGTGGTACAAGTGATAAACTCATTTTATTTCGTTACTTGCTGGTCTGAATTTTCTCCTCTCTTTCCTTCCTTACACTTCCGGGTCTTATTCTTTTTGTTGCTTTTTTTGTTCACTTCTTTGTTTTCTTTAATTTTTCACAACGTTTATGTTCTTTTTCTGTTTTTCTTTTCATTCTTTCTTTCTTTGGTCCCTATTTTCTTTCGCCTAACAACCTGGACACAAAGACAGTCGTGAACAGTAAATGAACTACCGTATAAACATTTTTTTTCAACACTTTATCTGAACGTGAGCTTTGACTTTGCTATTTGTTTTGACAGGTAAGTCTGCACTTTTTTCGGACTCCAGTGCAAAAAAAAAATATGTCCACAGGTTAAACAAATCAGAAAAAAAGAAGAAAAAAACATCTGAGTCATTTAACGCTAGAAATTTCAAATATCTGGGGCAGTTTTTTAATCCTTTCTAAATAAGGGCTGTTTGTTACCTCAAGACTGCTATAACAGGAAACAAAGGAATGCAGGTGGTGTTTTATTATTTTAGATGTTGATAAAAGTCCGGATTGTTTTAAATCATCCAGTTTCAACCCGGATGTAGTTCCAGGTGCATAGGACTGGCCTGAATCTGTCTTGTCTTGTCTTGTGCTATCTCCTTAGTACTGCGATGCTGTAGAGGTGTTGAGGCACAGCATCGTATCGGTGTTGGAACAGGTTCATTCATTCATTCATTTGCATGTCCCTTGCGGAACTTTGCCTCCCAAACAGCACTCCTGTAGGCCTCTCGGTTGTGAGCAGGATGGCCTGCTGCTGCTGCATCGATTTCCAGATCGTCAACGATGTCTTGCAGCCATCTTCGTCTTGGTCTTCCTCTTTTTCTTTTTCCCAGGTTATGGGCATCAATTTTTTCAGTCCCGGAGTACAACTCAAAAGCAAGGAGTGTGCAATGCTTTTTTCTAGCAGGCCCCACCACCACGGGGACTATGGCGATCCCTGCCCCGCTAGCCAGGCTAGGCCTGATACTAGGGGTACCAACGGAGAGGTGGGACAGGGTCTTGGTCAGCTTTGGTTCGCTAATCCTGACGCTAGCATATCAGCTATGGTTCGCTAATCCTGACGCTAGCATAACAGCTATGGTTCGCTAATCCTGACGCTAGTATATCAGCTATGGTTCGCTAATCCTGACGCTAGTATATCAGCTATGGTTCGCTAATCCTGACGCTAGTATATCAGCTATGGTTCGCTAATCCTGACGCTAGTATATCAGCTATGGTTCGCTAATCCTGACGCTAGTATATCAGCTATGGTTCGCTGATTGCCTAATAGGGCAGCGTCTTCACTCCCGTGCTCCCAAGACATAAGACATCATGTGAACCTGTATATCTGTTTATATTGTTCAGGCTGACTTTTCTTATTTGTTTATATTGTTCAGGCCCCAGGTGCCTACTTTTCTTATTTGTTTATATTGTTCAGGCCCCAGTGGCTGACTTTTCTGTACGTTCTGTTGTTATTTTAAATATAAAAGCTGAAAGGCCATGGGGTTTGTTTTCTTACTGAAAGTAAAGCTGGCTCATACCGTCAGGTCTATGAGAGTCGAAGATGGTCAAGACCATGTTTCACCAGTGCCATCAGTTAGAGGCCCCGAACGGCAAAGAGGGCAGCGGTCGTCATGGTCGCCAAGAACACAATCTGTCTGCTGAGAAGTGTTACACCTTCGCTCCCTGTCTGCCAGCAGCCGTAACCTACTCCCCATGCGACGCCGTGATTGTGCTCCAGCACTTTCACGCCATCGGGTGGAAAGAACATCTTACTCGAAGCTCCTGGGAATGAATGGATGAATGAATGAATGAATAATCTGTATTTTTAAAGGTAAAGAATTGGGCACGAAGGCCCGTCTTACATTGGAGATAGAACATTGGGAGATAGAACAAGAATATGAACAAATACAGCAGTGATTATATATATCTTTTTCACACTTGCAGACAACCTACACAACTTTATGCTCGTATAATTCTCACTCTTCTCGCCTTCTTGGCAGAGTCTCTACAGTTTCAGACTAAGTTTTTCTCTCCGTCAGTTTGTTCCAGACGCCAGTTTGCATATCACCTGGAGCAAGAAGGCAAGAAGGTTCGAATCGACAGCTTGAACACGAGGACTGCAAAACATTCTCGATTCGTGCATTCAGGCGCTGATTACACATTAACTTCGTTGATTATAAGTGTTCCCTCATTTCCTTCCAAGGAAACAAAGGCAACTTTCTAAAGAAACAAAATTCTGACTGTTTCCTATCGCTGGTGAAGTACTTTTATAAATTTTCTAAGAAACATGTGGTTTTCTTGTCTTTGCACAGAATTACTCTAGAAAAACTTTCTCCATCTGAAGCCAGTTATTTTGGACTTTTCGTGCTAACAATTTATGAAATTTTAATACAAAAAGGCACAAAAAAAAACGCTTGAGAAAACATCCACCAATTAATATCTCAAAGCATGTTTTTATTATGTATGTACAGAAATTAATATTAAAACCTGTAAGGTGCACCAGCGATTTTATGAACATCTCGAACATTTACACAACTTTTGTTCACGGTTGGCAAATAGATCCTTGACCTTGGGGAACCTGTCAAACCCCGTGCTGTGCTTTAGATAGTTTACCTGTAGGAGAAAAAAGCATGTCACGTGTCACAGGTGATGAAGTAGTGAAGTGTGTATCTTCAACATCCGTCACTACCTTCTCATTCCCTCCTTTAAAAAAAAAATAATAAAATGAAGGTAACCACCTTTCAAATGTCGGTCAAAAAAAGACCAGGATGCTTACCGTCTTGTTGGCGGGATCTCGGAAACTTTTTAGACTCTATCAAGAAGGGGAGAAGCATCTGGTCTGTATATTAAGAAATGAAAAAAAAAAAAACATACAGTAGACACCCCTACATCGCCTTGACTTGGACACCCCACGGGAAAAGTTGGACACCCCAGGGGGAAAAGTTGGACACCCCACGGGAAAAGTTGGACACCCCACGGGAAAAGTTGGACACCCCAGGGGAAAAGAAAGAGGGGGCAGGCCATTTTGGGGACATGGACTCGTACAACACAGGACAAACTACAAGGAGGAGGAGGGAGAGACATGGTATCACGGCTTGCTCAAGACAAGACTGGGTGTGGAACTTTTGCTGATGTATTATGCTCCATTGGGAGAGCAGATGACGAACCACCATTCAGCCGATGAGCCTTGAAGGGATGCCTGATGTACGGCAGCACGGCTCCTGTTGTTGTAGTTTTATTAAATTTAAGTTAAACTGAAAATTCCATGGAAACGAAAACTTGCATATTCTCTATAGTCGATGTCACGATAACTTTGAAGCCAGACCATAGTGTCGGATAGAGAGTGATTTATAGTGGCTTGATGAAGTCTCAAACTGGAACCAAAAAAGTGAGCCCCCTCCACTATACGAATCACGCAAAGATCCACACCGTTATCCAGGTGTGCGTCAGCCGTTTTCTAGGATCAACACCAACGAAGGAGGCTAGAGTCCTGACCAGGTGAATTATGCTGATCACGTTCACAGAAATGTCTTCTTGTTTCATAATTAAAGGCAGATGACGTCCTACGTATGTTTCTGCGTTGTATACTCAACGTGGGCTTTCGTTTCTGAAAGAGTGAATAACTATTGCTATGACTCATTCTTGACGGCTTGACTGGTTCAGTGGTTAGGCACTCGATCTACAGTACTAATTCGATGGTTCAAGTCCCGGCAGTGGGATTTTTTTTTCTGGTACCACCATGCCTAAAAGGCCACGGAGTTCACACAGTCTCTAAAAAATGAGTACCAGAGAAACCTGGGAAAGCAAATGCGGCCTGGTGTGATACTGACCGCGTCATATTTTCATGTGCTGAAGATCTTAGAAATACAGGCCTGACACCGTACCCCCATATGCCTTAATAGCACGGAGACGGGGGTTTTGCCTTTTTTTTTTACCTTTATGATTCATTCTTACATCACATAGAAAAATAACAGCCCAAAGAAATCAGGAAAACAAACTCATGTAACAATACCATATTTTTCTTCATCGCTAACATAGCAGGGCGAAACTCCGAGAAACTAGAAAATAAAAGCAGCGATTTATTTATTGTGCGCCTTATAACATTTTCTGCCGGACAAAGTTTTTGTGTGCCTGGCCGCGTCGCTTAGAAAGAACATTGGTAAGCAGTTATTAGGAGTAATGTTGAGAAGTAACTTTTTTTTACAGTGCCACTTTAAATTTTTGAGGCAATGGTTCTCAAGTTTTTAGACCCCTGAATCAAAAGAGAGAGAGAGAGAGAGGGAGAGAGAGAGAGAAAGAAATAATGCTCAGGGGCCTGTTCCTCTCCACGAGTCCCTTAACCCTCCCCGTGCTACTTAATATTAAACTAAGAATCTTTTATACATTTCTGGATGGTAGGGGTTAGCTACACGGACCCCTCTGTGTGACCCCAAAAGACTTGATGATTTAAATGATTTTACAACACAGGCCTTCACAATGACTGCTTCTTGCGAAGTAAACGAAGCAATAACTCTGTGTGAAGAAAGTGGAGTTATTTTCTATAGACAATGCGTCCTAACTAGGGTAAAGGTCAAATCCCCGTTTCCATGTCACTAAGAAATATTGAGGATAACGTCTTAGTACCGTATTTTCCAAGACCTTCGGCACAGGAAAGTGTGATGTAGTCAGTATCACGCCTGGTCGCATTTACCTTTCCAGATTTCTCTGGTACCCATTTTTAGAGGCTGGGTGAACCACGTGGCCTTTTTTTTTGGTGTGGTAGTACCAGGAAAAAAAAATCCCCACTGCTAGGACTTGAACTGGTACCATCGAATTAGTAGACTGAGTGCCTAAGCACTTGGCCCAACTGGCCCAAATTAACAAAGAAGGCCATAGACTATTAACAAACTGGAAGCTAAAATCGCAAATTTATGATAGCTAGACCTTCGTCTATTGTGTCTTCTCGTTGAATCATCATCGTCATCATCATCATCATCAGATGCCGTGCCCATGGCGTTGGCTATTATGCTTCTCCAGAGTAACGATCCTTCATGCAGGCCATCAGCTCAGTTGCTGATCTCCTCTCACAGCATCCCGTCAGACTGTCCAGTATCATTTCTCTTGGTCTTCCTCTGGATCTTCTTCCCTCTATTTTTCCTGTTGTAAAAAAAAATTGTTGAAACAGCTTTTATTTTTTTATAGCTAACAATTTGTGCACAATAGTCCAATTATGATGCAAAGAACAACGAGTGTTTACTAGCAATTTGTTTGCTGGTTGATAAGAACACTAGGACAGTCAGTACTTGAGAAGAACAATATGAGAGTCAGTACTTGAGAAGAACAATATGAGAGTCAGTACTTGAGAAGAACAATAGGAGAGTCAGTACTTGAGAAGAACAACAGGGGAGTCAGTACTTGAGAAGAACAATAGGACAGTCAGTACTTCAGAAGAACAATAGGACGATCAGTACTTCAGAAGAACAATAGGAGAGTCAGTACTTCAGAAGAACAATAAGAGAGTCAGTACTTCAGAAGAACAATAGGAGTGTCAGTACTTGAGAATGACAATAGGAGAGTCAGTACTTGAGAAGAACCCTATGAGAGTCAATTCTTGAGAAGAACACTAGGAGAGTCAGTACTTGATAAAAACAATAGGAGAGTCAGTGCTTGAGAACAACAGGACAGTCAGTACTTCGGAAGCACAATAGGAGAGTAAATACTTGAGAAGAACAATAGGAGAGTCAGTTCTTGAGAAAAACAATAGGAGAGTTAGTACTTGAGAAGAACAATATGAGAGTCAGTACTTGAGAAGAACACTAGGAGAGTCAGTACTTGAGAATGACAATAAGAGAATCAGCACTTGAGAATGACAATTGGAGAGTCAATGCTTGAGAATGACAATAGGAGAGTCAGTACTTGAGAAGAACAATAGGAGAATCAGTATTTGAGAATGACAATAGGAGAATCAGTACTTGAGAAGAACACTAGGACAGTCAGTACTTGAGAAAAACAATATGGCACCCAATACTTGTGAAGAACAATAGGAGAGTCACTACTTGAGAAGAACACTAGGAGAGTCAGTACTTGAGAAGAACAATAGGAGAGTCACTACTTGAGAAGAACAATAGGAGAGTCACTACTTGAGAAGAACACTAGGAGAGTCAGTACTTGAGAAGAACATTAGTGTCGAGGTAACATTTCTCATGAAAGAATCTCAGATTGAAGCATTCGTGTATTCACACATGTAAAGTGTTTTGTGATCAAAGATTATATTTCTCTCTTTATTTTTTTTACACCCAGCTTGAATATTCCCCCCCCCCTCCCCCTACTCCCCCAACCCATTGTTTCTTGTATTTCACACCCATAATGACCGTTAAAGGAGACAGGAATGAACATTTGCGCGAACAACCGACGATAAAAGCTTTGGTGGAAAGGAGAGTGTTCGTGACGCCATGTAGAATGACCTGATTCATCATGGCAGGAAAAACCACGGTTAGAGCATCAGGCCTGGAATACTGATTAGTAAATTAGCGTTCTAATTAATCGGTCAACATAACCAAATTTGTGTTCAACCTGGCTGTCAAGGCCTAGCTACCCAGCACACTGGGAAAGTCCAGGCGCGAGGTCAGTCAGTCAATCAGTCATTTGCATGTCCCTTGTGGACCTTTGCCTTCCTAACAGCTTTCCTGTAGGCCTCTCGGTTGTAAGCAAGATGTCCTGCTACTGATGCATCCATTCGCAGATTATCAACGATGTCTTGCAGCCATCTTCGCCTTGGTCTTCCTCTCTTTCTTTTTCCCATTATGTACCCTTCCAAGACGGTCTTATCTAGATTATCATGACGTTTAATGTGTCCAAAATATTTAAGTTTTCTCTCTTTAATCCTCTTTACTAGCCAACCTTCTTCAACCTTCTTGTAGTAGGGATATATTTGTTATTTTTTGTGTATTTGAAGGACTCTTCTGTAACATTTACTTTCAAAGGCATTTATGTGTTTCTCAGCTTTTTTGTTAAGCTGTAGCATAGCCTTGTAAGTAATGATTATAGTATTATGATTATTAATGTTATGATTATGACTGCTACTAGCATTTCTGTTATAAATTGTTATTACTATTATTATTATTATTATTACTGATACGTAGAAAATAGATCAGAAACGATGGAAGATTTGAGAACTGGTGGGAGAGAGGTATACTCCAACGACATAATATTACGACACGACGGTCATAGGAGTAATCAGAAGAGTAAATACTTAGAAATACTGGACGCTGACAATGAATACGGGCAAAAAGAGGATTACCTCAGATAACAATAGTACAGAGGAGACAGACACAATGAGAAGCAATGGCATAATAAAAATAGAGAACGGACTAATCCCTGAAACACCCGACATGAAAGAGATAGTGGACTTAGATCATGATAATACAGCGGCCATAGATAGCGAACCTCGTGGGAAGGAATCCTCAGACTTTCAGAAAACAAAAATGAATCTAGAGAAGTTAAAACAGCTCCATGTTAAGGCTGATGTTGTTCATATTGGAGGCAAGGGTTCTGCCAGAAGAAAGAAGAAGGTCATTCACAGAACTGCTACCACAGATGACAAGAAAATCCAGTTCTCCTTAAAGAAGTTAGCTGTCAGCA
The DNA here is from genome assembly GCA_009760885.1 of Achatina immaculata. Lineage (NCBI taxonomy): Eukaryota > Metazoa > Mollusca > Gastropoda > Stylommatophora > Achatinidae > Lissachatina > Lissachatina immaculata. The sequence continues at coordinate 21,372,304 of CM019696.1, read as the reverse complement.
GTATTCCAGGAATTGAAGAGGTGAACATGATCAAAGAAGATGGTCAAGTGATCCATTTCAATAACCCTAAGGTCTAGGCTTCCTTGGCTGCGGATACTTTTGCTATAACTGGTCGTGCTGAGAACAAACAGATTGCTGAGATGCTGCCTGGTATATTGAACCAGCTAGGGACTGAGAGTTTGAGCAGCTTAAAGAAGTTAGCATCCACTGTTGCTAGTGTTGCTGACAGCAACAAGCAGACAACAGCTGATGTTGATGATGATGATGATGATGTCCCAGAACTTGTTAAGAACTTTGACGAGGCATCAAAGGATGAGGACGTGTGAGGGTGTTTGTAGCGCATTATAGAATACATCTCTTGGCACACACGCACCCTGTACAGATAGTCTCCTCATATCACCAGAGCCAGTGAAGTGGCAGTTTTGTAAGAACTGACTTGTTTTGCTGTTCTATGACAGCACGTGCTTTCTTTTCTGATGGACAACATCAGTCTTATATGTGCTTGAGATTTAATTTTTTTTTAAATGAGAAGCAAGGGCACAATAAAAATAGAGAACTGACTAATCCCTGAAACACCCCACATGAAAGAGATAGTGGACTAAGATAATGATAACAAATAGACGGATTTAACGCAAGCGACCAGTGAGTCATGTTTACTAACCTTAGGAAATTTGCACACAGTCTTGAAAAAAAAAGGGAGTGGACTGATTCATCCAAAAATCCAATCAGGGCCCAATCAGTAGGTTTGACCACTTAGAAAGATTTAGATGTGTGTCCTATTGGACGACTGACTTATAAGCCAGACATGCAATTTTAAGAGGGAAGACAAGAGGAGACAGGAACAACAGAACAGAGGAGAGAAGAACAGAAGAGCAGAAGAAAGGACAGAGAAGACAGAAAGAATGTAGCATAACCTTGTAAGTAATGATTGTAATTGTTATTATTATTATTAATGAATATGATTATTAATATATTGTTGGCATAACAGTAACATCTAATAGCAACAGAAAAAATAAATAGGAAAATTAGAGCAAGGTAGAAACACGAACTCCTATGACACTAGTATGACTGGACGCTGACACAAGTAAACGGAAAAGAAAATATGAATAGAAAAGACAGACACAATGAAAACCGAGGACGCAATAAAACCTCCGACATGAAAGAGCAAAATAATGACTTAGGTAAATGACAATTGTGACGGAGTTGACATGTTAGACACCTTTTAGCGTTAGGCGCTATTAGGACGCTATTACACACGGTTTTTAAATAAAGTAGTGGCCAACTCGGCCAGCTGACCGGTTAAATACTTAGAGGCGTGGCCTATTGGACAATTGACTTACGACACAGAAGTCACAGAGCAGTTTGAATGACGGACAGTCAGAACTCTAATGGGAAACAGTGGGCATCTGAAGGGTGGAGCCAAAATACTTATTGGTTAATCCATCAAGTTGAACTTGATAGACAGGAGAGGACGAAAAAGTACGGAAGTACAGGAGAGAGTAGACGGAGGAGGGAGCCCGAAGACGGAGGAACAAGGACGCTCAGTGAATAGTGACCGGTCCAGACGTCAAAGTAAGGAGCACGAAGGAACCCCCAAGAATAGGAACTACAGAGGCTAGCGGACAAGTGAGGGGGATTGTCAGAAGTAGACAGAGAAGAGAAGAACAGCAGACAGAGAACAGACGATCAGGGATCAGACAACAAAAGGAGAATCAGGTAAGAACATCAGAAGGGGAACACAGATCGGAAAGATAATAGAAGAACAGTAGAGCGGAGATAACAGAAACACAGAAGAACAATCAGAAGTAGTATTAGACTGAAGATTTGTTTCAAATGGCTCAAGTGATTATGAAGATTTGATACTTTTGGGACTTGGAGTAAAGTGATTTTGAACGAGAAACTAGTTGACCACGTGTTGGAGATCTGATATAATACTGAGTTAGGAAATGTTCTCGTATTAAGTGCAGAATATTGTGAGGTTGAGAACATTGAGAGAGAAATGCTGCATGTAGATTATGATAGAGTTTGATATTGTGAACAAATGATTATGTGCTTCAACGATGAAACTAACGAAGAATATGTCATATTACATCTTAGTACTAGTGATGTTACCAACTGTTGAATCTGATACCTTGATTGTCAGGATTAAATAATGCAGTGAACATCTCATCGGACTTGCTCTGATCTAGCGAATGTGGTAAAGTTTCGTGAAACCTGTGATGTGTCAATCAAAGAGCATCTGTAAGCTTCAATCCTGTAGAACTGTTCTATAATATGGAACTATTCAGAAATATATATGCTGTATAAATATCAATATCATAAAAAGAGGAGGGCAACGACAGATTGAACAGATGGACAATTAGAGCAATAGATACTCAGAAAAAGCAGTTTTGATGAAATAGTTTTAGGACAGACGGAAGACGTGTTTCAAGTCATTCAAATGAGTATGAAGATTTGTTGCTTTTGAGACTTTGTGTAAACGATTCAGACGGGGAATTAGTTGACCGCGTGTTGCAGATCTAATATGGTACAGAGTTTAGAATTCTCTTCGTTTTACATGTAAAGTATTATTAAGTTGAGAACACTAAGAAATAACGCTAGATTTTGTGAACATTTGACCATGCGCTTCAAAGAATTGTAGGTTCTATTGCATCTTATTCCACGTGATGTTATCAGTAATAAATCTGATACCTTGCTGGTCAGAATTAAATGAATTCAGTGAAATTTTTATCGGACTTGGTCTAGCTAATGTTGTAATGCTTGTGAATCAGGAAACAGGATTGTGTGTGAAATTAATGTCCACATTAATCAAAGAATACCTGTAAGCCTCATTACTATAGAAGTGTTGGGCAATATATAATTCACAACCTTACTTTGTTATAAAGTGTCCAGGTCTCACAGGCATATGTTGCGATGGGAGAGATGCATGCCCTTAAAAATCTTATAATTTGTAGTTCTGTCTGCTCCTCCCCCATAGCTTCTTTAGTTCTTTTACTTTCTGAAGAGTGATATGTGTCCTATTTTAATTTCCCTCATTCTATCTCCATTATTAGTTAGTAGTGATCCAAGATATTCAAAACTCTCCACTTCTTCCAATTTTTCCTCTTTGATACATATTTCAGCTGCTTTATTTGTTTTGTAAGTTGTCATCAATTTAGTTTTCTTCGCATTAAGATATAGGTTTAGCTCTTCACTACACTTACTGACTGACATAATCAGTTTTTCCATTCTTTTTTGTGTTGTGGACAGTAATCATCTTCTCTAACATTCCTCTTTATATTTTCAGTGTACAAGTTAAATAAGTAAGGCGACAATATGCACCCCTGACGGACCCATTGTTTTATGTCAAGCCAAGTTGTTGTTTCACCATTTATTCTTACTGCTGCCTGTTGGTCTAGATACAGCAGCGATTTTAATTTGTAATTATCAGACGAGAAGATACAAGAGATATGTGGTCACGGTTTAAATGGTGCATATTTTAACATAAATTAAATTTTTGTAGATTATGATTGGCATTTTAGTATGGAAGTAAAATTGCTATACTTCTTCCGTTCCTCTTTGTTTTTTCCCTTTCTTTCTGTTACTTCTATCTATCTATCTATCTATCTATCTATCTATCTATCTATCTATCTATCTGTCTGTCTGTCTGTCTGTCTCTCTGTCTGTCTCTCTGTCTGTCTCTCTGTCTGTCTTATCTGTCTGTCTGTCTGTTCGCCGGCCCGCCCGTCCTCCTGCCTGCCTGCCTGTCTATTTGTCTGCCTGTCTGCCTGTCTGTTTGTCTATATCTATACAGTCTTTACTCTTCTGGTATGAAAACTAATCTAAAACTAAATTTGTTATCTTTCTTAACTAACTAAAGTTTTTCTGATGCACATCAAAATTCTCGGTCTCTGTTACAGTTAAGACATATAGAACAACAGCTAGTGTCAGTATTTAGAACATCAGAGAAATATTACCTTATAATCAAGGGTAACATCGTACAATCGCCCATATGCCTCTTCAACTTTGTTAATTTCACAACCTACTGTTCCTCTGAAGTACTGATTCTCCTATTATTCTTCTCAAGTACTGACACTCATATTGTTCTTCTCAAGTACTGACTCTCATATTGTTCTTCTCAAGTACTGACTCTCATATTGTTCTTTTCAAGTACTGACTCTCCCACTGTTCTTCTCAAGTACTGACTCTCATATTGTTCTTCTCAAATACTGACTCACCTTTTGTTCTTCTCAAGTACTGACTCTCATAGTGTTCTTTTCAAGTACTGACTCACCTATTGTTCTTCTTAAGTACTGACTCTCATATTGTTCTTCTCAAATACTGACTCTCCTTTTGTTCTTCTCAAGTACTGACTCTCATATTGTTCTTCTCAAATACTGACTCTCCTTTTGTTCTTCTCAAGTACTGACTCTCCTATTTGCGTTAGCGCGAGGACACGTTATATAGTTACACTAGTTTGTGAGCCCCAAAGATTCTCGATATTTTCTAATTAAGAACTCAGCAGAAGACCTAATGTGACTAAATGACCTTGTATGGTATGCGGAGTTAAATTACTTTCTTGGGTTATATGTAAGGCGGGTCTAATTACTCCGTTGTGTTGTGTTAGTTGCAAAGATACAGTAAAAAGTAGGCAAGGTTAAATCTGAAGTTTATGTGGCTTTGTATGTCTAGTTCTTTTAAAACTAGAATAGTACTCGCTGTTTGGATACTTCCTTTGCTAACAGGTATGTGGACAGAAGGACGAACAGAGACACAACAGAAATGAAAGCAAAACGCAGTCTTCTTCAAAAGTGCCCGCACCATTAGACGCTGGCGTTTGTTTCTCCACAGATCTTGGTCCTGTTAGTTGCCATCAGCTCATTTTGGTGATTTGTTTTTATCGCGTCGTCGCTTTAGATAGTTCATGGATATTTTTTGTTTGTTTGTCCGTCCCCTACCTCTCTTCCCATTTATCTTTACTGTTATTATGACGTTTTCAAGCCCCTCCCCCTCCCTTTGTCACTATATAGTCCAATGAATGATGACTGCTGTTTTCATTATGGAATTATTTAGGTTTCTTTCTATATACTCTTTTATTAGACATTCCCTATTTGTCATCTTAGCTGTCTGTGGTACTCTTAACGTCCCAATTAAGAAACTGCATCTACGTTGTCTAAAAAGTGGAGAATTTTAACTGCTCCTTGATAAAATGTTGACCAGTGTCATCACTACACTCCGGCCAAGTCCTAGTGGGCTACGTTCTTTTTTCTCTTTGAAGGAGTGTCACAGAATTCCTGTAGTTTCTAGAATGGCCGAAGCGGGTGCCTGAGTTGCCGGTACTTCTCTGATGATCTGATGAGTTGTTTTGCTATTTTCTGCTATGAGACAGAGAGTTTCCTGCCAGTTGCGAAAATTTTACAGTCTGCGACAGCGTAGACAGAAATAATTCTTTCCAGTAAGACATGACCCCTTATTATAGATTTCGCCCCACTTTATCTATCTATCTACCTATCTATCTATCTATCTATCTATCTATCTATCTATCTATCTATCTATCTATCTATCTATCTATCTATCTATCTATCTATCTATCTATCTATCTGTCTGTCTGTCTGTCTGTCAAAAGAAAAAAATTACAAATGCAAATACTGATAAATTATAAATATATACAACACACTAAAAAAATATAGGTGTGATCATACAGACAGTAATATTAAGTAGACATGGTCGTACACACACTAAGAGAAGCAGACATGATCGTAAAGACAGTAAGAGAAGTAAACATGGTCGTACAGACAGTAAGAGAAGTAGACATGGTCATACAGACAGTAAGAGAAACAGACATGATCGTAAAGACAGTAAGAGAAGTAGACATGGTCGTACAGACAGTAAGAGAAACAGACATGATCGTAAAGACAGTAAGAGAAGTAGACATGGTCGTACAGACAGTAAGAGAAGTAGACATGGTCGTACAGACAGTAAGAGAAACAGGCATGATCGTAAAGACAGTAAGAGAAGTAGACATGGTCGTGCAGACAGTTAGAGAAGTAGACATGGTCGTACAGACAGTAAGAGAAACAGACATTAAAGACAGTAAGAGAAGTAGACATGGTCGTACAGACAGTAAGAGAAACAGGCATGATCGTAAAGACAGTAAGAGAAGTAGACATGGTCGTGCAGACAGTAAGAGAAGTAGACATGGTCGTACACACACTAAGAGAAACAGACATGATCGTAAAGACAGTAAGAGAAGTAGACATTGTCGTACAGACAGTAAGAGAAACAGACATGATCGTAAAGACAGTAAGAGAAGTAGACATGGTCGTACACACACTAAGAGAAGCAGACATGGTCGTACAGACAGTAAGAGAAGTGGACATGATCGTAAAGACAGTAAGAGAAGTAGACATGGTCGTAAAGACAGTAAGAGAAATAGACATGGTCGTAAAGACAGTAAGATAATTAGACATGGTCGTACAGACAATAGGATTAAGTGGAGATTGTCGCACAGACAGTATGATTAAATAAACATGATCGTATGGACAGTAAGATTAATAAACATGATCGTATGGACAGTAAGATTAAGTGCACATGGTCGTACAAACAGTAAGATTAAGTCCACATGGTCATACAGACAGTAAAATTAAGTAGACATAGCGGTACAGACAGTAAGATAATTAGACATGGTGGTACACACAGTAAGATAAGTAGACATGGTCGTACAGATAGTAAGATAAACAGACATTGTTGTGCAGACAATAAGATAAATGGAAATTGTATTACATGTACGTATATAGATAGATAAAGAATAAAACTGAATTCAGACCGTTGGTGAAGAGGCAGTCGGTAAGATAGACAACTACAGACTTTTACAAAGACAGGGAAATAAATTCCAGCTGTAGTCTCCATTCCTTCTGTCCCTCTACATACATAGAGAGAGAGGGAATCGACCAATTTTGTTTTGTATGCACAAGCGTCTACAACGATCCTTGCACACATCACCGTGTCAGGCAAAGAATGTATTCAGAGGCGGGATGAGTTATCAGATAAAACATTATAGACGTGATAAACAGACAAATAAAACTTTTGTCTACTATTTTATCGACTATGATCTTACACACGAAGGTGTATCAAATGAACGTTTAGAAATTGCGAATAAAATTTTGAAAAGAACGAGCAGACATCCCTTAGTAGCGCCATCTGTTAGTATCTAGGTCAGTGACGCCAGTAAGCAGATAGCGTCATCGTCGCTAAGCAACAAGCCGAGAATAACGCATGTCAAGATGGCGACTATGTTGCAGGCACACTTAAATGGAGAAATGCGCTCTGTCATTCGATTCTTGCTAGCCAAAGGTCTGAACCTCTGGGACAAACGCTGTGAAATATCTGCGATATATACGTCCAGGAGTGCATACGCAAGGCTCTAGTCTACAGCTGGGTTACAACGTTCACGAGAGGCATAAAAAGCTTACAGGACACCGACCGTCCTGGACAAGCACACAAGAGACGGAGTGCACCGATGCATCAGACGTCAGGGCAAAGTTGTTTTTGTTTTCTTACCAGCATCCAGACGCTGGTTCGCAGGTGGCACAAAAGCTTTGCAAAACAAGAGGACTTTGTAGATAAATAAGGATGTTATTATCCCTTTGCTACATAACAGATGTGAAATTCACATTTTTAACTCTCATGTGATTCACCCTTGTAATTCACACAAACACTTCAAGTAGAATGCACTGTGGGGAGAGGGATGGGAATGGGTAAGTCTGTCTCCTAATCAGTGCCTGCACGGCGAGGCATATTGGATTACACTGTGCTTACGGTTGTCAGTGAATAGATACAAAACTTCTTATCATGTCCGATCAACCCGCATAAATGCAAGTTTCCCTTGAATCTAACAGCCATTATAAAAGAGAAGAGAAAACACTAACTTTCCGCCAGGAGTAACATGATGATGATGATGATGATGATGATGATGATAACATAACTGAATATATGTCTGTAAAGAGAATTTTCGCCATATATTAAATTATCCAAACATCTGCACGTTCCTAAATGGAGAAATTGGTTGGACAAACAAAAATGAATGAGAGAAATAAAAGCATTGGAACATGATCTCGTTGGATAAACGATATGTCGAATCTTGGTTCAGGCTAAACGATCACCATTCATGTTTAGGAGAGTGTTGGCATACAAAGGGTTAAATAGTAAGGAAAAAAAACTGTTCTAATGAAATAATTGCTTGTTTCTGGTCTTGTATAATGAATGTAATGCTTGGACGCTTGATTCTAAATACAGGTGACTATTCAGGTCAGTTTAAGAATTAGAAAAATGTTTTGGCCAAACACCATAAGAAATAACATCTTGTTGGCAGAAATGCAGATGAAGCCACTGACAGCAATTATTGAGGAAAGACGCTGGCGATGGTTGGGACATGTGCTCCGAATGACTGACAACTCACTAGCAAAAATAGCACTAAGATGGACACCACAGGGGAACAGAAGTAAGGGCAGACCAAAAGAGACTAGAAGAAGAACAACAGAAAGGATGTTGAGCAATAGAGGGCTCACTTGGGCAAGAGCAGAAAAAAAAAGGCAAAGGACAGGCGTTTGTGGAAAACCCTTGCGGAAGCCCCATGTGCCCTGGGCACTTAAGGTTCAGAGAGAGAGAGAGAGAGAGAGAGAGAGAGATTCTGATTATTTTATCATTATATTCTGATTATATTGTCATTATACTCTGATAGCAAGGAAAAGAAAAGGTTCTTGATAACCTCGAGATGATAAGGAAAAAAAGGCCCCCCCCCCTTGTTTACTCCTCGCTGGATGTGTCACAGAAAATGTCTCGTATTTGGGAGGGGCCACATCCGTATGTGTCAGTCAGTCAAAACCTCGTTAGTACAAGTCCTGGCGAGTGCAGCACTACCAAGTGTCGAAAATGAAAAGATTCGTGTCTTATTGTCTTCCTGGCTGCCCAGTCCTACTTGTGTCCAAGGGTTACATTCACAGTCATTCTTTTGCGGGTTTTTTCTCCTTCTTTTGTTTACTTCTTTTGTTTTGTTTACAGTTTTTTCGAGGCGAATCGTACAGCACTGATCTAGCGCTTTGCTGTGCTCAGACTGATAGTGTTGTATGTTTAGACTTCGAAAAAATCGCAGACAGTATTTTAGACATGAGACCAGTGATCGCTCTTGGACCCATCGAAACCAGTAAAATTGAACCTGACTTTTACTTTGCATAAAATACTTTCCAAAATACCAGCTTTTTCAGTACAACACTTGATACCGTATACTCCCCCCCCCCCCCCACTAATGGTTTCATGCTGTGGTGTAGAGGTTAGTGTACTTGCATGTGGATCAGAAGGCCCCTATTTCGATTTCGCACTCGGGCGGAATTTTTTCGGTCCCACTGGCACTGGGATCTATCCAGTCTAAAAAAATGGGTACCCAGAGTTTCAATATGGAAACAAACAAACAAACAAAATAGTGAGGCAAAGTGATGGCATCCCTACTTCAAATGCTGTAGCGACCTAGAAATGTGAAGGCACTAACACTTCATACCCCTACTACGACATGTGAATGCTGCGAGACTTGGAAAATTAAACAAACTGTACAAAGTTTAGCGGGGATTAAATCCTAGGGTGTTGCTTCCCTCCTTTGCTGGGAGATTAAATCTTTACAAAACGTTCATATGCTGAACCAAAGTCAAAACTTTGCGGGTTCGCCTCCAAGCAAATTGAGCATCATCATCATCCTTCTGGCCCGATTATTCTCCAGTCGATTTCATTCGTTCCTTTTTACTAGGTTTGTGATAATATAAACCAGTTACATTAACCGACAACCTCAAAAATTTCTCTCTCTCTCTCTCTCTAATCTGTATTTTACCCAGTTATAAGCACACAAAACCAAGCTAAGATTCATTCATTCATTCATTTGCATGTCCCTTGCGGAACTTTGCCTCCCAAACAGCACTCCTGTAGGCCTCTCGGTTGTGAGCAAGATGCCCTGCTGCTGCGGCATCCATTTGCAGATCGTCAACGATGTCTTGCAGCCATCTTCGTTTTGGTCTTCCTCTTTTTCTTTTTCCCATTATGTATCCTTCCAATACGGTCTTCTCTAAATTATCATGACGTTTAATGTGTCCAAAATATTTAAGTTTTCTCTCTTTAATCCTCTTTACTAGCCAGACTTCTTCAATATTAAGTTCTTGTAGTATGGATATATTTGTTCTTTTTTTGTGTCCACGATATTTGGAGAACTCTTCTGTAGCATTTACATTCAAAGGCATTTATGTGTTTCTCAGCTGTTATGTTAAGTGTCCAGGTCTCACAGGCATATGTTGCTATGGGAAAGATGTTGGTAGATGTCAGGTATATGTTCTGCTGCAGGTAGATGTCTGGTATATGTTCTGCTGCAGGTAGATGTCTGGTGCGGATTCTGCAGCGCGTTTTTCTGCTTGGAAAATCGTCCTGCCACTATTGCACTAATCAATCACTTCACCTCCTATCCCATCCTTTCTTCACTTCACTTCCTATCCCATTTTTTCTTCACTTCACCTCCTATCCCATTCACTGTGCAGATCAACTCTAACAAAAGTTGCAGGAAATGCCAGAACTTGGGTTGGCAAGAACCTGGCCTTCTGGTCACTTCCTCTGGATTCTTTTTGTCAGGGTACATCCACCCAGCCTTTAGTTCATTCAAGTCGCCCACTGTGTGAAAAGCATCCAAGATGGCGGCTAAAGAGTTTGTCTTTACAGTTCAGGCACAAGGCAGCGATAATTTGAACAGTTAGCTACGGTAACACATCCTGCAGAACTGTGCAGGCAAGTACGAGATGTACTAGATGCTGAGAGGTATATCTGGTCCAAATGAAACCGTCCAAGGAGCTAAGCTCTACTGTTCTGTGATAGTGGGAGGTAGGATGTAGCACAGGTAACCGGATTAAGCTGGGAGCGGGGGGAAATAGCTGGGGGGTGAACGCAAGTGGGAGGGGTGGGGGGGGGGAAGATAGTTTGGACGGGCACGTGATCTGTGCTCGTGCTCCGTAATGTGCCGTAATCACTTCCTTTTGGGCTCATCTTAAACGCGGCCTTCCTGGAGGCCAGTTACCACCTGTTGCGACACTGACGACTGGACAGGCTCCACCTACTGCTGGCTTAGACGGAAGCAGTGATTCCTCTCGTCGGTACAGCTTTTGAAGTGCTTCTGAACTGTCGGTACAGCCTCCCGCGGGTAATCTGGCCTGTCCGCCGGGTTTGATGTTTCCTGAAGAAAGTGGAGACTATTATCATCTGTGGTAGGAACCCACTTTGCTTGTGGCAGGAGTGGAGTCTTAAATGCCTCGCTGTTGGTCTTCTCACCCCGCGAGCGGATGGCCGGGTTGGAGAGAATCTGGATCATGTAATTGTGGCTGTTCACAGAGTTCCCACCGTGACAGTGATTGCGTCTACGTTACGTTCACGCCCACGTGAAATCCTCGAAGGTCCTGGTCTTATGGTTACTTGAGGTGAGTAGTTTCGGGGGGTATATAAAACATCGTCTACTCGATATAGAGTCCGTTTTTACAGGCTGGGTGAACCCTGGGGCCTTTTTTTTTTTTTTTTGGAATGTACCAGACCCCTGCTGGGACTTGAACCCAGTACCACCGGATTAGTAAACCTGGTGCCTAACCATTCAGCTAACCAGGGCGCCGCTGCTTTGGGGCTAAGTTCAAAAGGTTTATTTTAGTACTAGCACCATGTGTGGCGTGTATGACGGGTTAATTTGGGATTATAACTGTCTTTACGTTTGTGGGAGAGGTCAGCACTGAACTAGCCTGTCACACGTAGTTTTCCGTTTATATTGTATTTGTATTTATGTTTATATTGTATTTATATACAAATAAATATGTATTTCTGTTAAAGGTCGCCAGGTTGGCTAGAGATGTTGCTGTTAGTAAGCTAGTCTGTGTACTGAACTTTTTCATGACTGACTGTACTGTTTGTATTATTGATAACGGAGGCATGGAGATGCTGGAAGTGTAAAAAACGTTGTTAGAGTTTAGTAATTAACATTGTTAGAGTTTAGTAATTAACATTGTTAGAGTTTAGTAATTAACATTGTTAGTTTAGTAATTAACATTGTCATAGTTCAGTAATTAACAATGTTAGAGTTTAGTAATTAACATTGTTAGAGTTTAGTAATTAACATTGTTAGAGTTTAGTAATTAACATTGTCAGAGTTTAGTAATTAACATTGTCAGAGTTTAGTAATTAACATTGTTAGGGTTTAGTAATTAACATTGTCATAGTTCAGTAATTAACAATGTTAGAGTTTAGTAATTAACATTGTTAGAGTTTAGTAATTAACATTGTTAGAGTTTAGTAATTAACATTGTTAGAGTTTAGTAATTAACATTGTCAGAGTTTAGTAATTAACATTGTCAGAGTTTAGTAATTAACATTGTTAGGGTTTAGTAATTAACATTGTCATAGTTCAGTAATTAACAATGTTAGAGTTTAGTAATTAACATTGTCAGAGTTTAGTAATTAACATTGTCAGAGTTTAGTAATTAACATTGTTAGGGTTTAGTAGTTAACATTGTTAGAGTTTAGTAATTAACATTGCTAGAGTTTAGTAATTAACATTGTTAGTTTAATAATTAACATTGTTAGAGTTTAGTAATTAACATTATTAGTTTAGTAATTAACATTGTCATAGTTCAGTAATTAACATTGTTAGAGTTTAATAATGAACAGAGTAAGTGTAGCGGGGGGGGGGGGGCTCTTGTTGTCATGCCATGCATTGTGATGGTATGACAATGTGACTCGGCTTGGGAACGCGGCTCTTGTCACTCAGGCCAACTGCTGCATGTTCCCTGACAGAGATGGATCAGACGGCCAGTAATACACGCCGTAGTCACAGATTAAACCTCAGATCCTCCCACATACAGCCACGCCCTCCCTTCATCCCATCTCAATTCTACGCAGGCAGTACAACAAAAAAAAAAAATCACTTTATCGAAGGGACGCAACCGTAGATATTATTACAGTTATTATTATTATTGCATGCTGTGCCGGATATCGTTGGCGATCGTGCCTCTCCATCTTGTGCGATCCTTGGTATTTTCAATTAGCTGAAATACTTCTCTTTTTATGCCACTTGGTCAGTTCACTGAGAATATATTTTTCTCTTGGCCTTCCTCTCTCCTTTTTCTCTTGAACTTTTCAGTCATTTCTACAACTTCTGTCTTCTCGTGACATGTCCAAGAAACTTTGACTGTCTTTTTTTTCTTATAATTTTAACTAGTTTTCTTTGTTCTGAAGCTTCTTTTTGAGGACCATTTCAACTTTTTCCCTTTGCTGTACGTGGTATTTGCTGATATATCTCTCTCCAAAACCACATCTCTGTTGCTTCCAGTTTCTTTGTAATCTTTTTTGTTGACTGTCCAAGTTTCTCAAACAAGGAGAAATATTGGCTCTTTAGAGCACAGTAGGACTGCTCTCTCCAATTTTAGGGACATCTTATTTGTTGGTATCTGCAGATGTAGTCACTGTATTCAAAGAAGAAGAAGAAGAGAAGAAGAAGAAGAAGAAGAAGTAGGAGGAGGAGGAGAAGAAGAAGAAGAAGAAGAAGTAGAAGGAGGAGGAGAAGAAGAAGAAGAAGAAGAAGAAGAAGAAGGAGGAGGAGAAGAAGAAGAAGGAGGAGGAGGAGGAGAGAAGAAGAAGAAGAAGAAGAAGTAGAAGAGGAGGAGGAGAAGAAGAAGAAGAAGTAGAAGGAGGAGGAGAATAAGAAGAAGAAGAAGAAGTAGAAGAAGAAGAAGAAGAAGAAAAAGAAGAAGAAGAAGTAGAAGAAGAAGAAGGAAAAACATAAAATTAAGCCCACAGAATTAAGTTTCTCATGACCTGTCACATATGCTCTTGAACAGCTGACATCTAGTCCATATGACAGACGTAAGACAAGTCGGATCTTAATGCCATCTACCTGACGTCTTTCGTATATATATGCAGGTTTTACTTTTCTACTTCCGGTGAGAGGTTTTGTATTCTAGTCTGAAACACGACAGAGATCACTGGGATCAGTTTAATGAGAATTTGGTCTAAACTTCCAAGTAGTTTCACTTCAACGATACAGGAGAAGTTGTCCAGTCCAGCCGTTGATTCGTTTAAAAGATCACACCTTTATAAGTCCGCATTCAGTGCCACGGTAAAAACAGAGCAAGAATGATCCGCTGACTTTTTCTATTTAAATTGTTATAATATCTAGTGACCTGGGATTGCGTGTTTTCCTCCATACACAGAACTGACTTTATTGTTCTGCCGGAAGGTAATGTTGAGATGTATCTCTGTAACGGCTTGCGTTTCAAATCCGTTTGTCTGCAGTTTGTTACAGAACGTTTACATATAAGTTCTGAGCCGTGCGTCTAATTTTATATTTTCTTCTCTTTTATCTGTCTATCTATCTATCTATCTATCTATCTATCTATCTATCTATCTATCTATCTATCTATCTATCTATCTATCTGTCTATCCGTCTGTCTGTCTGTCTGTGTGATCTCTGTATGTCTGCCTGCTTGCTTGCCTGTCTCTTCATCATCTTTTCATCTGTCCCATCGACTTGCATATAACGTTCATAACAATGTCGTAATATTTATTGTCCAATGTATCCTAACTTCATAGATACATTCAATTATTCAGAAGAAGATACTTTGCATATATATATATATAAACTAATGTTATTTTTGTTTTCTGTTGTAAGTTTCCCACTTTTTCTATTACTTTTAAAGGCGTGAGTTGATCAGAATTATCCAAGAGAAACAGAAATGACTTGTTACACTGTGTAGCAGTTATGCCTACTGGCCTGTTTTAACGTACTGATTATTTTAATCTAATTTGCTGAACCTTGATTTGACAAGGTAGCAAGAGTAGGCAGATTGTTTCCCTTTACTTTCAGTCAGTTTCTTGACGATTTTCTGAAGGAACCAACCCGTAAATACACTGAGAGGTACAGGTTCTACCTGTTTTAGATTCGCTGCTATTTATTTGAAATTTCGTGGCTAGCCTTTATATCTGAAGGTCATTTATCATCCCCTACCTGGTGGACACATGTAGAACAAGGTCGCTTTCCACTTTAAATAAATGCGTTATCTTCTTCAGTTAAAAATAATGCATGGGGCATGTTAGGGTGTTGTTCATGGGCTCATAGGGAGCAAAGACGCTGTACGAGCAGGCCGCCAACTACCATAGCTGACATGTTAGCCTCAGGGTTGGCGAATCACAGCTGACCAAGACCCTGTCCCACCTTCTCCATTGGCACCCCCAGTAACGGGCACGGATCGCCGTTCTTCCCCATGGTGGCGGAGTCTGCTAAAGAAGTATTGCATATCCACTGCTTATTTTTGGTAGCTTCCATCAAAGGACTGTAAGAAATAGCTGCATGTTTCGCTCTCAAGCCAACGTGATGCTGTGCTTCAACATCTTCACGGTTTTGGCTGCAGAGAACACCAGTTCTCAGTTCCAAAGAGGCTGAATACAATTATATACGATAAGCTAGTACAAAAAAAGTATATTATCATCATCATGTTCCCTGTCTGTATCACTGACGGTAAAGCCTCCTCACAGATCTCGATCCTTGATACTTTTCGACACCTCAGTAGCTGATTCTTTATCGTTACAGTGTATGTGACCTTCTCACTTCTTATTCACTTGTCTCTCTTTCCATTTATCTTTACTGTTGTTATGATTTTTAAAAAACAACAACGTAATATGGCTATTGAATATCACTGTAGTCCCCCAACAGAAAGAAAATATTTGAGGAAACATATCAACGAGCTTTATGTGCTGATATTTGAAAGCTTTTTTTCCTGTTTGAAAGTACCCAATAACAAAATAATAATAATAATAATAGTAACCGAGCATATATGGGCCACGTTACGATAAGAAACAGGCAGAGAATCACAAAGCAGCCATCAAATGGGAAACATCTGAAAAAAAAAAGAAGAAGAAGAGGTCGAACGTGAAAGACCCTAAAGAGAACACTGACAAGGGAGGCTAAGATGACCAGCCATCAAATCCCTTGATGATGCTGATAAGCTCGCTGAGAATAAAGATTCATGGTGAGGCACACTGGTGGGGGGGGGAGGGGCCTATGTGACGCTTGACGGCACGGGGAGCATGTAAGCAACATTCGCTCTAAGCACACAATCTTGCGACCACGAAATGTTATAGACCGCGGAATACTACTAATAACAATAACAATAATAATAATAATGCTACTTTAATTTTCACTTTTATTATCTTATTCTGCGCTATGGCACGGTGGAAACAGAATAGAATATTACTAAATGAGTTTGTTTTAACAATTTTTTTTGCATTTCGACCTTTTTTCCCTATGAGAACTTGTAATTTGACATTATGGCGCACGTTTACACACAGAATATTTCTGATAATATAGTTGCACATGTGTTGAAAATTCTGCGCACGACATGCTAACCTTAGAGGGAACATTGGATGTAAGATGTAAGAAGTCCAAAAACTGTAGAAGGTACTATTTTTATTTTGCAGATACAAAACGCTCGGAGCTATTTGGAGTTTCTGAACTGAATTAGGTAAGTCTGGGTTATTGTGACATGAAACACCTGAATACTAAATACTTCCTCTTTATCTGCGCCATAAAAGTGAAATTACGTGAAAGCACCTTTTGTTGGAGCAAGACAGCGAAGGACGCTTTCTTTCTTTCTTTTAATCTCAGTAATTGCAGTCACGACATTCTCTTTTTCTTCTCGACTGTGAGTTTTACTAGCAAATGTAAGTTGTATGAATGAGAAGGGAGAAGACCTATCTATCTATCTATCTATCTATCTATCTATCTATCTATCTATCTATCTATCTATCTATCTATCTATCTATCTATCTATCTATCTATCTGTCTGTCTGTCTGTCTGTCTGTCTATCTATCTATCTGTCTATTTATCTGCCTGTCTGTCTATTTATCTCTCTGTTTATCTGTCTGTCTATCTGTCTGTCTATCTGTCTGTCTATCTGTCTGTCTGTCTCTGTCTATCTGTCTGTCTGTCTATCTGTCTGTCTATCTATCTATCTATCTATCTATCTATCTATCTATCAGGGTTAGTGAACCATATCTGACCAAGACCCTGTCCCACCTCTCCGTGGCACCCTTAGTAACAGGCCTAGCCGGGCTAACAGGGCAGGAATCGCCATAGTCCCCATGGTGGTGGAGTCTGCTAAAGAAGCATTGCACACCCCCTGCTTTTTAGCTGTACTACGGGATTGAAAAAAAAATGGCTGCCATAACCCGCTCCCACGCCGATACGATGCTGTGCCTCAACACCTCTACAGCATCGGCTGCGAAGAACAACAGCTCGCAGTTACAGGGAGATAGAAGACACACACACACACACGCACGCGCGCACACACACGCACATACAGACATATATATATATATATATATATATATATATATATATATATATATAAGTAAATATTTGCACGTTCTAACACAGTTCTTCCGAACATGGCTACACAAAGAGTTACCAGGGCATGGCTCCTAGGTTGGTTTTTAGCGGTGGCAAAATCTATGTCGACACCGGAAAACTACGTCTACGAGAAAGGTAAGTCCAGGTGAGATGAGAAGATGGTTTGGTATATGTACGTATATCTAGGAGATACTGTGGATTCAGTCCAGGTCGCTTTAAGTCTACTTTTTGGCTGTCCTGTGCTATGTACATGAGTTATCCTTCTTGTTGTCTCTAAAATTCTAAAATCATGTCTATACTACTGTCTATGAACTCTACACTAATCTAGGTCTTTAAAACACACATACTGCACACACCACACACACATACCATACACACATACAGTTTACTGTAAAATTACAAGTACTCTACCCGTAATGATTAATACGTATTTTAAGGATTTGTCCCGGAAATTGTATTACTTGAGTCACGACGTCTAAATGTCCCCTATTTACGAAAAAGGTAGGATGCCGTTTTGTTGGCCAACCTTGGTCTGTCGTCCCTTAAAACCGTGAAAATGCGCCGTGAGCAATCATCTGAGGACGACCTGGTTAGCTGAGTGGTTAGGCGCTCGGTGTACTGATCATGTGGTAGTGGGTTCAAGTCCTACCAGCGAGGACTGTTTCTGGCACCACCACACCTAAAAAGACCCAGGTGTCCACCCAGCCTCTAAAAATGGGTACCAGAAACATCTGGGAAGGTAAACGAGTCCGGGCGTGATACTGACCACATCACACTATTATGTGCCGAAGGTCTTGGAATTGCGGGCCTAACACCGTATCCTCAATATTGCTTAATGGCGTGTAAACGGGAATTTTTAAAAAAAAGTAATATAAAAAGTATGTGGTCAAACTTAAGAAATTCTATACGAAAGAAATGGAACGTCAAAGCTAAAAGACAGTAGAATTCTTTCCATTTCCTTTCTTCCATTATTATTTGCTATGCACGTCGTATATGTAAGTATAGACCTTTCTCGTCTTTTCCTGTTTCTTTGTCCAGCTCCATGGTTTTGGTCATTATCTTGCCTGTTTCTTTGTCCAGCTCTATGGTTTTGTTCATTATCTTGCCTGTTTCTTTGTCCAGCTCCATGGTTTTGTTCATTATCTTGCCTGTTTCTTTGTCCAGCTCTATGGTTTTGGTCATTATCTTGCCTGTTTCTTTGTCCAGCTCTATGGTTTTGGTCATTATCTTGCCTGTTTCTTTGTCCAGCTCTATGGTTTTGGTCATTATCTTGCCTGTTTCTTTGTCCAGCTCTATGGTTTTGGTCATTATCTTGCCTGTTTCTTTGTCCAGCTCTATGGTTTTGGTCATTATCTTGCCTGTTTCTTTGTCCAGCTCTATGGTTTTGTTCATTATCTTGCCTGTTTCTTTGTCCAGCTCTATGGTTTTGGTCATTATCTTGCCTGTTTCTTTGTCCAGCTCTATGGTTTTGTTCATTATCTTGCCTGTTTCTTTGTCCAGCTCTATGGTTTTGTTCATTATCTTGCCTGTTTCTTTGTCCAGCTGTATGGTTTTGGTCATTATCTTGCCTGTTTCTTTGTCCAGCCGTATGGTTTTGGTCATTATCTTGCCTGTTTCTTTGTCCATCTGTATGGTTTTGGTCATTATCTTGCCTGTTTCTTTGTCCAGCTGTATGGTTTTGGTCATTATCTTGCCTGTTTCTTTGTCCAGCTGTATGGTTTTGGTCATTATCTTGCCTGTTTCTTTGTCCAGCTCTATGGTTTTGTTCATTATCTTGCCTGTTTCTTTGTCCAGCTCTATGGTTTTGTTCATTATCTTGCCTGTTTCTTTGTCCAGCTGTATGGTTTTGTTCATTATCTTGCCTGTTTCTTTGTCCAACTGTATGGTTTTGTTCATTATCTTGCCTGTTTCTTTGTCCAGCTCTATGGTTTTGGTCATTATCTTGCCTGTTTCACAAGATTGCTCAAATCTCCGCTAGTAACACCCACTGTGAAAAACAACAGACTCGGCCATTTGGAGAGGATGGAGGAGGATAGACAAACAAAGACAGCTTAGACAGAAGTGACGAAAGGGGATAGACCTAGAGGTAGACCCAGACAACGATGGCGAGACAGCTTTTTTATACGGGGCTCTTGGAATCGACAGCTGGCAAGGAAAGATCAAGAACAGAGAGGAAAGGAGACGTGACTTGTCTGCAGCAGTGAACCTCAGCGCCTAGGAAAGCTGCTGGATGAATTCGACAGTTGTTCAAAGAAGAATAAGCAGAAGAAGAGACATCAATCTCGCTAAAAAGACACCAAGTCTCGTGACTGAAAAGGCTGACAGACTACAAATGTCTGCCGTGTTCCAGCCTTTATAATTCCAGAAGGGGCACACAGTGCTTTTTTCTGTCTTTCTAAACAGACTGTCATCTGTCATAATCTGTCATAATAAGACAGAATATGAAAATATGAAGTCCAGTCCTGCCAAAGCGACTGGGCGAATTACTAGTGATTCGGCTTCTCACATTGAAAGTACAGTGCGTTCGGAAAATAACTGTGCACTAACCCAGTATCGATTCCAGTATCGTTATGATATCTTAATGACTGCGGTATCTAGTCACATTCACCTGCGTACGTTAGTGTATTGAAGCTTGCTGTTATGTAACATTCACTATATTCAGTCTGTCTTTGTGTATTTAGTTGTTAAGCAGCGCAGCAGTTGCCGAAGGGCGAATTATTTAAATCTGCTTATTCACGGTGGTTCTTTCACTAGAGGGGCGTATTTTTCTTCTTAAGCACGTATTTCGAGAAGGCAGTACATACACTGATTTAGTGCCGGAGCAGTTTGTTGAAAAACTCCCAGGAACACCCATAGCTCATTGCAATGCAGTTTATAAACATCCAGAAATTTCGTGAAACAGGCTCATTGTCAGATGCACACCGTAGTCGGAGACCATCTAAACTTAACGATGGGAAATTATCGAACATTTCAGACTCTATGTTTTGGGGTCTATCAAAGGCTTTGCGAAAGCTGGCACAACGGAAGGTATCGGGCTTGCAACAGCACATAGAGCGATCAGATAAAATTTGAAATTCTTCCAATATAAAGTAACAGCGGTCAAACATTTGCTACCGGTGGACAATGAAAAACGACTCGGTTACTGTGAATGGTTTACAAATTTCATTCAGATTAAAACTGCTAATATTCTTGATGTCACCTTTTTTTTTTTTTACAGATGAGGCCTGGTTTCGCATCTCGGGCTATGTTAACGCACAAAGTACACGATTGTGTTCGTCGGATTAGCTTATAATACGTAACATTTTTTAATCAACTCGCATAATCGGCGACTTCAGCCACGGCAGGTAGATGTGGCTAGATACCACAGACATTAAGATATTACTGTGATACTGGAATCGATACTGGGTTAGTGCACAGTCATTTTTCGAACACTCTGTACTAGGATCTACCCCTATTGTCGCCGCCTTTCAGTGTAAAGAAGGATTTTAGATGATGCTCTCTCATGCATGATCTATGCTGGGATCATTTGCGAGGAGAAGATCAGGGTCCAGCACCTGTGGGCTTGTCTAGAGTGCAGTGACTATTCCAGAAAATATGATACAGTTTAATCATTGTCACTGAATTTATTTTCTGTCGCTTATTTCATTTGCTGTCACTGAATTCTCTCTCTCTTTTCTCTCTTCTCTCTCTCTCTCTCTCTCTCTCTCTTTCTCATCTCTCTCCATCTCTCTGTCTTCTCTTTCTCCTCTCTCTCTCTCTTTCTCATCTCTCTCCATCTCTCTGTCCTCTCTTTCTCCCTCCCCCCCTCTCTCTCTCTCTCTCTCTCTTTCCTTGTCATTTTAGTTATTTCATTTTCTGTGAATGACTTTATTGATCTGATGAGAGACGTATCTACAGCTCCCGTATACTGGCACGATGTGGCTCATGAGGAGCTGGGCGTGGCTCTTCAAGAAAGACAGATGGGGGTGGCCAAGAATGTGATCTTGTTCCTTGGTGACGGAATGGGAATTTCCACAGTGACCGCTGCAAGGATATTGGCTGGCCAGATGATGGACAAGAACGGGGAGGAGTTTAAACTCAGTTTCGACAAGTTTCCTTATACCGGATTCTCGCGGGTGAGTGAAACAAAATCCGCTGGTGGAGCTTCCTCCGGTTTCGCTGTACCACCCCCTTAGTGCCACTTGAGCCCCTTAGTGCCACCTGATTGCAAATCAATTATGAGAACTTATGAAAACGAAGAAATGTTTTTGCTCTATTCTAGATATTTCAGTATTTAATTTTTCGATGATATGAGATGATGAGAATACCGTGAACAGCCAAAAAAAAAAAACACACACACACACACACACACAAACGGAGAGGTTCTAAGTGAGGTTGGACAAATGGGAAACTGACAAAATTCAGAAGACCGCACTCCATATTTGTAGGACGTGCTTTGAGAAAAGTTAGACTGGAACACCTTGTGATAACAAGAAAACTGGACGGGCAAAGACACAAATGAAGACAAGGAATGGAAGGTACTTGACAGATTAAAAGAGTGACATGGAGCACAGCCCAACATACATCTTGTAGAAAGAACACAGGACAGGTGGTTGTGGAAATCAATGACGACCAAAGCCTCTTTGGACCAGGAAGAGAGATAACCAGGAGTCAAGTAAATCGGTGAGTCTTGGTTTTAGTCGTGGTAAGTGAAACAGTGGTGGCCTAGGTACCTGAGTGGTTGGGGGCTGGCTCTACTAATCTGGTGGTACCGGGTTCAAGTCCCAACAGTGGGGATTTTTTTTTTCTGGTACCACCACACTAAAAAGGCCCCGCGGTCCACCCAGCCTCTAAAACTGGGTACGTGAGCTATCTAGGAAGGTAAAGCGGCCAGGGCGTGAAACTGACAACATCACACTTTCATGTGCCGAAGGTCTTGAAAATATGGGCCTAATACAGTATCTTCAATAAGCCTTAATGGCGTGGAAATGGAGATTTTGCCTTCAGCTAAGTAAAAAGTTCGGAACCATCTAACACGTACGCGAATGAGAAGATCCTCGCTGGCTGCTTTAAACGTGTCGTGGGAGGGGGTGTAGCGAAATATATATTCAGAAAGTGAGTAGGACCTAGGCCAGTCTTGATTACCTTCGATCTTTACATAAAACCTGTCAGATGTGTGGCAAGTGTACCAGGACCTTCATGTGGTCATTAAATTAAGTAGTCAGCTCAAATGCGTATAGTAATGGCGGTTAAGCACTGTCCTTTATTCGTAAACTGTACAGATAATGTTGAAAGTCCTTGCCAGGTTGACAAAAGCATTGAAAAATGAATTCTTTGTTCTTTTCACTCGTAATCCATCAGCTTAAGAAGAGTGGAGATCATGCCAGTGGTTGAACGCCGTGTCCAACAACTGCTTATATCATACTATATTTGCTTCTTTTTTGTTTGTTTTTTTTCCCACTGAAATGTGCCATTGGAGAAAGATGCAACACATATCCCGAAAGACCAAACAAAAAAGACTCATGGATAAATTATTTGAGAGATTGCAGAATACGGACAAGGAAATGAAAATTCTTTTGAAATATCATGCGAAGAGATGTATTCAGAGAACCTGACAATCACTGGAAAACTCAAGGGAAGAAGAAAGAAAACGAGAATTAGAAACATCTAGAAGAACTGATTAAGTGGTACCAGAAAATAAATGCAGTCTGATTAGAGCTACAAAGGACCACACAAAGTTGAGGAGAATTACCAGGCGAGTCTAATCTTTCGCCGTATGGTGAATCAATAAACTTACAGCTTTTATTTTGAATTCTTTCACTTGTTTGATTTAACTTTTTTTGTTTTCTTCTGCGTTTGATAGACTTACAACACAGACACTCAGGTCACAGACTCTGCCGCCTCGGCCACCGCCTTCCTGACCGGAGTCAAGACAAACCAAGGACTGCTGGGACTTAGCGGGTCCGCCACTAGAGGGATCTGTAACTCGACCAAGGATGCTGAAGTCAGCTCCATCTTGCACTGGTCCGCAGCCGCAGGTTCGTGGCAAGGAGTGCTCACGCACAGTATATCACACAAAGAGTATTATCCTTATAAGGTATCAGGAGTAATTATCCTCATTCCACACAACTTGCCTCAGGAAGATTTTGAAAGTGTAAATGTGGTTACTGGGCACATACAAGAAATAACAGAGACCTACTTGTGCAATGTGAACTAAAAGATATCATCAACGGTCCTCTGTACTCTCAATGGAGCATAAGACATCAACAAAGGTTCTCCAGCCAGTACTGTCCTGAACAAGTCGAGATATATGACTTTTCCTGCTTTATTTAGCTCTTCCTCCAGCATGCGTCTCCATGTCCCCAATGGCTTGCCCCTCTTTTTCTCCCTTGAGGTAAGGCAGTTTAGGGGTGTCTTGTTCTTTCCTGTCGTAGTATATGGCCCAGCCATCTCCATCTTCGTCTTTTACCCTCTTTAGTACGGCCCTCGCCGGCTGCTCGTTTGATTCTTTACTCGTTCGTCATGTGTTACTCCCAGTGTATTCTTACTTTTTTTTTCTTAGGCATCCTCCTTCAAATCCTCTCAGTCTACTCCCAGTTCTCTGACTGGTTCTCCGTGGACTGGTTCTCCGTGGACTGGTTCTCCGTGGACTGGTTCTCCGTGTTTCGGCTGCATACACTAAAATGGAGGGAACATTGGACTGATTAAGATATACTAAAGGTAAAATTTTTGTTTCCATACCATTTACTGGTATACGATGTTGGGCCCGTATCTCCAAGACCTTCGGCACATGAAAGTGTAATGTGGTTAATATCGTGCACGACTTAAACAATATATATATATATATATATATATATATATATATATATATATATATATATATATATATGCCATAATCGCTACAACAACAAAAAACAAAAAAAAAAAAACAAAACGATGAAGACGGATTGGTCATGTGCTTCTCTGCAACATCGCTAAAAAAGGAATGCAATAGACACCTGAGGGAAAAAAAGAGAGGCCGACTAAATACTACGTGGTGGAGAACTGTAGAAGCAGAAATTTGTAGCATGGCAGCACAGCTGGGGCATAATACAATGCAGACTGTGAGAAGTTTGTTGCTGATGCCGTTTCTAAGGACTGTTATTGCCAGAGGTGGGGTGGAGAACTCGCTCTCCGCTCCAACGGCGTGCGTCTCAAATACCTTCTGGCAGTCAAGTCCAGCTTCTGGCCTTCACGTGGCAGAACTGTTTAAACTGACAGGAGAAGGGGCGAAGGAGAATATCTGGTGCCTGAAAACCAGACACTTAGGGTAGATGAGAGGCACGTTTGGTAGCTCATCTACCGCTGCTGGCGAGATTCTTCAGCTGCCGTGTGTGGAGCGGTGCTCCTCCCGGCCAATGAAGAAAGGTGCAAATGGGGTTGCCGCTCCCCATCACATTGCGGAAAAGGTGGTAGAAAGAATGAAGCGAAGCAAAACAGTCAAATCATGGCACCTCTGGTCTTGAGGTTGGCCACGTCCTAAATGCACTCATATCGAGTGAAATGCCTCAACTGGGTTAACTCAGAGGTTAAGACACTGCTGGCGAGACTCTTCGGAGCCGCGCGTGGAGTGAAGCTCCTCCCGGTAAAAGAAAAAACTGCGGGAAAGAAGTAAATGTTGCTGAGCGGCGCCGATGTGAAAAGGTGAAGGAAAGGAAAAGTGAAGTTTAATCGGTATATCCAGTAGTATCGCTGCGAGAGCTACACGTACCATGGCGCCTCTGCTCTAGAGGCCAGCCACGACCGAAATACACCTACACTGGTGAAATATGCCTAAACCGGCATACACCAGGGATGAAACTTGATAGCTAGGCATGTCACGCCACCTTCGCTCTAGAGATCGGTCACGCCCGATATACACCCATACTGGTGAAATATGCCTAAACCGGCTCACACCAGGGGTGAAACTTGAAGGCTACACATGTCACGGTACCTCTGCTCTAGAGGTCGGTCACGTCCCAAACACGCCCATACTGGGATAATACGCCTAAACCGGCTCAACCTAGGGGTGGAAGTCACTAGTGACGAGGATTCGTCCTCCTGGATAAAAGCTCCATCCTGGTCACAACTAGGAAGGATAGCGGCCACGACCACAAAATGCTGAAGTCGGAGACACTGGACCTGGGCAGTCTAGACAGGCAACCACCTCTCACCCGACGGAGATGTATGCGTATCCTAATCACGCTGAGGTTTTCCGGTGAGAAAGTCCAACTCTGGCCTGTGTGGGCTACCACCTCTCATCCAGCGGGGATATACTGATATCCAAAACACGTCGAGGTCTTCCCGTGAGAAAGTCCAACTCTAGACTAAACTGGTGCAACGAAAACCACGGTGTCATGCAATCCCGCTTCTGAGACCCACCAAGAATACAGGCTCAAGCCGTGCGATACTCTGAACCTCTTGTCGTCCTCTCGGGGATCTCGTGTGGTCCTTTCGGGGACAACATAGGAGACCACGGGACTTAACGAGGACCACGGGCGTAAATTCAGTAGGATCACAGGGCCGTCTTGGTGGTAGAAGCGAACGAAGAAGAAGAAGAAGAAGTTGCTGCTGCCCAGAACGCCAGAGGGCGTAGTAGGTACTGGTTGTTTAGCCGATGGCCAAGCAAGGACATGGATGGATGGAAAGGTATCGAGAACAGGTATACAAGCTAAACTTTAGAAAGAGCAAGTGATAAACAAGTAAGCAGTATTTAAGCTTGCATTCTGCGTCGTCATCCATCTCCTTGGTACCTGGAGCACTCAATGTTTTCTAGGTTCATTGTTTTCTAACTTTTTTTTTCAACAAAGTTATCATCCTGTTCCACGTCCAAGAACATTTGAAAAATACATAACTGATGAGCAATTAATGGAAAATATCAAGTTTTTATTTTATACTGAAAACAAAAACAGTAAGAACTAATTATCTTTTTATGTCTTATCAGGTAAATCTACAGGTATAGTGACAACAACAAGGATAACTCACGCCACACCTGGGGCAGCCTATTCTCATTCAGCAGATAGAGACTGGGAGTCTGACAGGTGAGTACTGATAGCAGCAATAATAGTACTAGTAAAAGTGGCAGTGGTAGTAGTAGTAGTAGTAGTGGTAGTGGTAGTAGTAGTAATAGTAGTGGTAGTGGTAGTAGTGATATTGCTCGTAGATGGCGTAGTTAGTAGTACTAGTGGTGGTGGTCGTGATCGTGGTGGTAGTAGTAGTAGTGGTGATAATAGGAGTTGTAGTGGTAGTGAGAGTAGTTGTAGTAGTACTAGTAACAGTAGTGGTGGCAGTGAGAGTAGTAGTGTTAATAGCATTAGTGATTATGCTAGTGGCACCAGCAGTAGTAGTGGTAGCAGAATTATTAGCAGCATTAGTAGTTGCAGAAGAAGAAGAAGAAGAATGATGATGATGATGATGAAGATGATGATGACATTATAAACACATGTAGCTTTACCCAAACTCTTATTTAGAGTCAGTCACAAAACATGTGCTCCGTATGTTTCACTTTTGTCTACTTCAGAGAGATCCCAGAGTCCGAGAAGGAGTGTGAAGATATAGCTCTACAACTTATAACTAGGAACAGAGATATCAATGTGAGTTATTTTATCTATCTATCTATCTATCTATCTATCTATCTATCTATCTATCTATCTATCTATCTATCTATCTATCTATCTATCTATCTATCTATCTATCTATCTATCTATCTATCTATCTATCTATCTATCTGCCTGTCTGCCTGTCTGTTGTCTATCCTGCCTGTGTCTGTCTGTCTCTCTGTCTGTCTGTGATCTAAGTTGTCGGAAGGTGATAGAGAGGAAGATCCAAGACCTCCAAGAAAGAGAGAGAGAGAGAGAGAGAGAAAGCGAGAGAGAGAAAGAGAGAGAGGGAGGGAGAGAGAGAGAATTTACAAATATGACCACAAAAAAAGTAGACACGGAAATGAAACTTTAACCCGTACAGCAACCTGTACTTATGTGATGAAGCTATAAACAAGCCCTGCAATAGCAACCGCCCAGGCATGCGACAACCCAGACATCTGTAAGCCCGCGGGACAAAGCAGCTACATCCTGTCACACAACGTGTCCGTCTGCTTGCCACCATTTTTTGGCGTAACAGTTAAAAGTTGCTAAATTAACGTTCATAACAAACAAACGGAAAGATTTGTACGTTAATGAGCTAATGAACGCACGCAAATCTGATTAGAACTTTAACAGAAAACAAATAAAGCAGCCACCATTCCATGTCACGAAAGGAGGACTGAATAATATCTTCACAGTATGAAAAATAAATAGAAAGAGAGGCAGAGGAAGGGCAAGATCACGGAGAATCTAAAGTGATGGCCTGACAGAAAGTTTTGAAAAAAAAAAACACGTAACTAATAGGACTCAAGGAAACAGCATGATCGCCAAAGTCTCTCCGCATGGCACCTGATGATGATGATAAGTGAAAGGTATGGTATGATAAAAAAAAAAAAAAATATATATATATATATATAGGCTTACTGGCAGATCAAGAAAATTATATCGACAGTCAATTATACTGACTGCTTCTGTCAAACCTGCGATAAAAACATTAACAGCGGCCTAAATAGCACACAAAGCGACCGTTCTTATATCCATCATATAGTTTATGTTTACTTTGTGTTAACGAAAGAATTAGTTCGCAGTGTATTGTAGTGTTTGCATTATCAATTAGTGATCACGTTAACCAACACTTACCAGTAAATCACCGACTGAACAAGAGAAAAAGCGAAACTTTTGGGGGTTGTCGGTTACCATAACCGGTTTATATTATCAAAAGCCTAGTTAAAAGCAACCAGAGAAATCAGTTAGACCAGTTGTTCCCAACTGATGTTCCGCAAATGCCTGTGGGGGTTCTATTGACAAAAACTCAAAGTCATTTTTTAAAAAATGTTCAATGTGAAATGTTTAACAAGTGAAGTTTCGATGAATCCAGTGAGAAGGGAAAAGAGGCATAACTTCTCTCCCCACCACATTTAGCTTGGTTAGCTGTCACGCATTTCATATTCCGTTCATTTGTCAGAACAAGTAGGAATGTTAATTGCTGTCTATTTTTTTTCTTAACTACATTATTGTGATTTCTAAAATTCACCAAGTTTGTCCTGTGTGTTCTGTATAGCGTTTACTCACTAACGGGTTGCCAACATTTTCTGAAAAGAAAAATGCATTTAAAACACATAGCTACCATACAGATATGACATTTTTCCAAAGTATGTGAGTCAATGGCCTGGATTTTGAAACAGCAGGAGGTCCGCGGACTTTTATTATTTGGGAACCACTGGGTTAGAGAATTATAAAGGAGGCAAATAGGTCGATGTCTAGGTTGCATGGTGGGGAATCGGCCAGCTTTGATTCAGAACATGAGCATTTTGTAAAGATTAAAAATCTCTGAAAATATGGTAACAACAAACATTTCACGTGAACATTTTGACGTGTGTTGAGTACATTTCAAATAAAATTATAAAGTACTGAATGTTGTATTGAGAGAATCGGTGTTTCAGAAAGTACTTCATGGGAAGAAACAACACAAGTACAGCTGTACCTATTTAAAAAATCCTAGCGACAGCACTGATTTTATATGTTGGGGTTTGAGTGCTTATATGGGAATATAGGAAAGAATACGTTGTTTTCTGACGAAGCCACAAGATCAGTTATCACATCATTTGTCTAGTTTCTTAGTGAAACATGCCCGGACCGTTTTCCAGCGACTGTCTCAAGCTGCCAAATAGATGTTTCTTATCCGTTTCTTACCTGTATGTTTGTCTTCTTCTTATATAAAATCAAAACGATCAGTGTCATCCTTAAACAGGTAATAATGGGCGGTGGCCGGGCTTACTTCTATCCTGAAGGCTTCGCTGATCCTGACCCTGACCCAGCCTACAACACCACAAAAGCCAGTAGACTAGACGGCAGAAATCTCATTCAGGTAATGTAGACTAGACGGCAGAAATCTCATTCAGGTAATGTAGACTAGACGGCAGAAATCTCATTCAGGTAATGTAGACTAGACGGCAGAAATCTCATTCAGGTAATGTAGACTAGACGGCAGAAATCTCATTCAGGTAATGTAGACTAGACAGCAGAAATCTCATTCAGATAATGTAGACTAGACAACAGAAATCTCATTCAGGTAATGTAGACTAGACAGCAGAAATTTCATTCAGGTAATGTAGACTAGACAGCAGAAATCATTAGGGTGATGTAGAACAGACAGCAGGAATCTTATTCAGGTAAGGCAGACTTGACGGCAGAAATCTCTTTCAGGCAGCGCAGTCAGCATGCTTAAGTATGCAGCCTTAACAACTTTACTATACATTTTTTATACTATACTCATTAAAATAGATTATTTCCTTCGTACTTTCAATGACACGAATTTACTAAGGGATACAATGATGCATGTATCACATGTTTCTAGGAATGGATATCGGACAAGGAGACCAGAAAGCTGAAATACAAATTCGTTTATGACAAGAGTGGACTGAATGAAGTAGATGTTAGAGAGACAGATTTCTTGCTGGGTAAGTCTAATCTATCTAATCTATCTGTCTGTCTGTCTGTCTGTCCTTCCGTCCATCTGCCCATCCATCCATCCATCCATCCATCCATCCATCCATGTGTCGTCTGTCTGCCAGTCGTGCCCCGTGCTTGTGTATTTTCTACAATGGCCACTTCGTGACCTAATGTCCGAGACTATTTAATACATGGTCATCTTCCACCTGCTTTTCTTGTCACTGCCCAGGTCTGTTCACACAAAGCCACTTGTCTTATGAAGTTGACAGAAACAGGACCAAGGAACCTTCCATCTCTGACATGGTGGAGAAAGCCATTGGAGTTCTCAGCAAGAACAAGAACGGGTTTTTTCTTCTAGTGGAAGGTATGTTCGCCAACCCAGCAGGTAGATTACTTTGTTCTGACAGGCAGATCTGCTGAGAAGTAGGAGTGACTACGATAGTGCATTTTATCGATTATTTTCGTTATTGACTGTTAGTACAAACTTTCGAGCAATAATATAATCTTTTTTGTAATACACGGATATACCTTTTCTTTGTGGAGTTATTTATATGAAAGTGAATTATTTTTTAATTAATTCTCTTTCTTTCAGGCTAAACTGGTTTTTTTAAACATTCTTTTCCTGTCTAATTTTGTTTAAAATGACGGCTTATGTGTAGGTGTTATTCACAATTTCATTTGAAAAACATCCTCCTTTCAGTGTGATGTTTTTTTTTTCTTAAATTTCTTTATATTGTGATTTTATTTGAAAATAATGAATTATATTGTAACTGATGGATAGCTTTGATAGACGGCGTGAATTAATTATATTTTTACAGTGAATGTATGTAAAGCAGACATTTGTCATTGTAACCTTCGAGACAAGGTTCAGATACAAGCCTTGTTTCTGTGTCTTCCTTTCTGTTCATTTACCGTGTGCATTTCCTGCACTGTATTTTCTCGCCCGTTTCGTGGGACAGCAAGGGTTAATGCTACTCTTTTGTCTGCCAAGTGTTGTAGAATTCATGAAAAAGAAAGAAAGAAAAGAAGAAAAAGGGTTACCTTCCAAAATAATATCTTTCAGAAGTTGTTTTTTTTTATTTAAAAAAAATGATTCACACACAGAGAGATAGCATATACAGCACATACCGAAAGACATATTTCACAACTTGATAAAGGTGCCACTTTGTAAATCCATATGTTCTTTGTTAATATATAACATGGCAAATCTTTTCATACATTTTATCTCTCCCCCCCCCCTCCCGTCCTATAAATACCAGGTGGGCGTATAGATCATGGTCACCATGACACAACAGCATCTAAAGCCTTGCATGAGGCGGTCGCAATGGCAGAAGCTGTGGAACTGGCCACAAAACTGACCAGCCAATCGGATACCCTCATCGTAGTGACTGCCGACCACTCCCACGTCATGAATATTGCCGGATATCCATCTAGGGGCAACCCTATATTAGGTATTCTTAGGTACTTTCTTATAGAAAATATACTATCCGGATGTGTCTGATACACTCTATAATAAAGTTTGTTTTGGTCAGTTCAGAACCTTTTTGATATGCCCTATATAATAATGATGTTTCTTTTGGTCTTTTAAGAACTTTTTTATATGTTCTATATAATAATGATGTATCTTTTGGTCTTATAAGAACCTTTTTGATATGTTCTATAATAATAATGATGTTTCTTTTGGTCTTTTAAGAACCTTTTTTGATATGTTCTATATAATAATAATGCCTATTTTGGTCTTTTAAGAACTTTTTTATATGTTCTATATAATAATGATGTTTCTTTTGGTCTTTGAAGAACGCTTAGAAACAATTTTAAATATATTTATATTCAGAATATATGTTCATCCTTACTTTCTATGCGCCATAATTAATGTTAGAATAAGAAAGTAGTTTATACACCTTAACATAGAAAGTAGTTATACAATTTAACATAGAAAGTGGTTATACAATTTAACATAGTAAGTGGTTATACAATTTAACATAGTAAGTGGTTATACAATTTAACATAGTAAGTGGTTATACAATTTAACATAGAAAGTAGTTATACAATTTAACATAGAAAGTGGTTATAAAACTTAACATATAAAGTAGTTATACAACTCAACATAGAAAGTAGTTATACAACTTAACAGAGAAATTATTTATACAATTTATCATAACGTCAAATGATTCAATATTTAGGGACAGGTTTCGCTAGTCTGTTCACGTAGGACATAATATCTGTTATTCCAGTCTTCCAGCACCTTACATTTAATATGTAAGAATTAGAAAGTAGCTATAGACTTTTGTATATTTCATGCAGTCAGGGTAAGATAGTCGCCCTTCACATTTTGAGGGATTTTTTTTGTTGATTTCTTTTCTCAAATTATTTGTTATGTTATTCCTGTATGTCTTGGTTGACCCATCCATACATAGCTTTTCTGCCCTCCCTTTCCACATCTTCTTCATTTTCCTCAAGTTTTCCATTGATTGTCTCAAGGTGTTTATTCGTATAATGTGTCCAAACAGTTTTAATTTTCTCTTCTGTAAAAAAGAAACTAGATATTTTAAACTGTGTAAGTAGAAAGATTATCCTAGAATGTTTTGTAATGTTTGATAATATACATTATACGTTTCCACTTAGAAGCGTACAGAATGGGAATGTAGTGTGGAATATGTATTGTCTGATGAAGGCACAAGCCAAAATATCATTAGTCCAGCTGGGTAGTGAAATATGCCCCCTCCCCCTTACAGCTTTCATTCTTAAGTTTCTGTTCCTGTCTAGGAGTTGTTCAGCATGACGGGCAGCTTGACATAGAGAAGTCGCTGGACATGATGCCATATACAACCATTGTGTACGGTAACGGGCCGGGGTATAATTCTTCGAGGCAGAATTTAACATTTATCGATACGGGTGAGTTAGACGTAGTATTTGTTTCCTGTGCTCTGTAGTAGGTGTGTTACTGTATGCAACCTTTTCTTCGTTATATGATGTTGTTGCTGCTGCTGTTGTTGGGATCAGCGTTAGCGCTGTGGATTAGACACTCGCCTACCGACCAGGTGACCCGGTTTCGATTGCCACTCACCACGGAGGGGGTCAGACCGTGGCTCGAAAAAAAAAACTGCCGGAGTTCACCCAGCCTCAAGAAAAGAATAGGGACCAGGGTTAACGTTCTGGGAAGGAAGAAGAATGACGCCACTAGCTACGGAGTTGGTGCTGATGGCGACACAAGTAGACAGTTTCTGGTCAGTTGCTGAGTAGGCAGTAGAGCGGTTTGACCATGTGCAATGACGCTGGTTCACAACTCATATCTTTACTTTTACCTGTTGTTGTTGTTGTTGCTGTTGCTGTTGAGGTTGCTGTTGCTGCTGCTACTGCTGCTGTTGTTGTTGTTGTTGATGTTGTTGTTGTATCTTCCTAGACCTTGGAGCATGACATCCATTGCTACTGACATCTTGAAGATTTTAGAATATTACAATCATTTTAATTCTGAAACTGAGTTATTGACCGTCTCTGATTACCTATGTTCTAGGATAGAGGACTTCTTGTCTCTGAGAATAGATAATATCTGCCGCTCAAGGCAAAGCATACAGCCGTAAACTGTACTAATAAGTATCTGCATATTCCAGATATTAAGATATTCAAATAAAAATTCTTGACGGACAACGAAAAAAAAATGTAGACCAATGGCTGATATTCTTACTGAGTGATTGACATTATTATTGATTGTCTGATTGTTTACAGAAGATAAAGATTATGTGTTCCAGTCGGCCGTGCCCATGGATTCGGAAACACACGGGGGTGAGGATGTTGGCATCTATGCCACAGGTAGTTATGATGATGTTGTGTTGTCACTGTCAGGTAGTTATGATGATGTTGTGTTGTCACTATTTACTTCTTTTTTTGGAAGGAAGAGTTTTAAATGTTTCACACAGTCTGTCATATTTATAAAAATTGTTCCAATCAAAAATTGTGACAAAACTTGTCAAGAAAACTGCAGACAGTGACTTGGAAGAAGAAATAAACTCTCTCTGATCTAGGGCCATCCTTTGAGATGAAACTGTCACGAACATACGCTTGATCAAGTCACCGAGGACTTGGGGGGGGGGGCCACGTCTCTGAGTGTTCATGTCTTGTCTTGTCTTGTCTTGTGTCTCCCTGGAGCTGGTGTTCTAATGTAGCCAGTGCTATGAAGCTGTTGAGGCACAGCATCGTGTTGGCTTGAGGCATGGCACTATGTCCACTTGAGGCACAGCACCATGTCCACTTGAGGCACGGCACTATGTCCACTTGAGGCACGGCACTATGTCCACTTGAGGCACGGCACTATGTCCACTTGAGGCACGGCACTATGTCCACTTGAGGCACGGCACTATGTCCACTTGAGGCACGGCACTATGTCCGCTTGAGGCACAGCACTATGTCCGCTTGAGGCACAGCACTATGTCCGCTTGAGGCACAGCACTATGTCCGCTTGAGGCACGGCACTATGTCCGCTTGAGGCACGGCACTATGTCCGCTTGAGGCACGGCACTATGTCCACTTGAGGCACGGCACCATGTCCACTTGAGGCACGGCACCATGTCCACTTGAGGCACAGCACCATGTCCACTTGAGGCACAGCACTATGTCTGCCTGGGGGTGGGTCATGGTGGGAGCTGAGTGGAGCTAAAAATGGATATCTGCAGTACTTCTTTATCAGACTCCACCACCATGAGGACTATGGTGATCCCTGCCCCGTTAGCCAGGCTAGGTCTGTTAATGGGGTATCAAGGGAGAGGTGGGACAGGGTCTTGGTCAGCTATGGTTCACCAACCCTGATGCTAGTATGTTAGCTATGGGTCGCTGATTACCAAAACGGACATCTTCCCCCTCCCCCCCCCCACACACACAAAGTATTTGTGTCTAAGTTCTGTCATATTCTGCTCTATCAGTTTGCAAGGATGTTCCAGGTTTTAGAACTTGCTCATAATGTGAAAACTGTCCTTGACCAAAGACTTTCTAACAACTGTCCTTGACCAAAGTCTTTCTAACAACTGTCCTTGACCAAAGTCTTTCTAACAACTGTCCTTGACCAAAGTCTTTCTAACAACTGCCCTTGACCAAAGTCTTTCTAACAACTGTCCTTGACCAAAGACTTTCTAACAACTGTCCTTGACCAAAGACTTTCTAACAACTGCCCTTGACCAAAGTCTTTCTAACAACTGTCCTTGACCAAAGTCTTTCTAACAACTGTGCTTGACCAAAGACTTTCTAACAACTGTGCTTGACCAAAGACTTTCTAACAACTGTCCTTGACCAAAGTCTTTCTAACAGCTGTCCTTGACCAAAGTCTTTCCAACAACTGTCCTTGACCAAAGTCTTTCTAACAACTGTCCTTGACCAAAGTCTTTCTAACAACTGTCCTTGACCAAAGTCTTTCTAACAACTGTCCTTGACCAAAGTCTTTCTAACACCTGTCCTTGACCAATCTTTCCGGCAACTGTAGTTGACCACTGTTTCTAGCCTTGTCTGTTCTAGTACCATGACTCTTAGCTCCCTTCCCATCTTACAAGAATCCACTTTATTTGAACAATCCACCATCCTGCCGTGTCTATCGTAATAAACTGCCTTCAGAGATACATTGCTATGATGGCCCCTTCACCGATATTTGATCCCTGCTCACCTGCCAGGTAAATTGCTTAAATTGTTCTCTAATGGTCACTAACAATGTTCAAACTATTTCGTATTTCTAATCCCTATAATAAAATATCTTAATTACAATGGCAACTTTGCTATAGATGATGATGATGATTATGATGATGATGATGAACGTTGATACACTGTGGACTCGCTTAGTCCACCAACAGCCATAACTATTTTGCAGTGCAGTATTCCTGTATGCCTGGCCCTGTAGCCAGGTTGTCCCCACTCTTTGGAAGCTTCTCTTCCCCCCCCCTCCCCCCCACAAAACATAAGTTAGTGAAGTCAAGAGTTTCTACAGTCAAACTCTACAGCAAGTCCAGAACACCAAAAAATTTCTAGGTAAGAAGACAGCTCACTATCGACTAGACTACTCTTTTCACAACAAATTAACTACTTTATTCTTATGTCACAGGACCCCATTCTTTCTTGTATTCTGGGATACACGAACAAAGTTACATTCCGATAGCCATGGCCTACGCCTCGTGTGTTGGACCATATTCAGATGGCAAGAAGAAGTGTGCGAGTGACAAGAAGGCAGATCCTCCGTCAGCAGAATGTGTAAGTTATTTGTTAATAAAAGGATACAGATTTTGTAGATCTGAAATAATTACTAGTTGGACACATGGAATATTGAGACATATGGAGTCTTTAGATTATGGAATCTTGGACACATGGAGTACTGGGACATATGGAATCTTTAGAATGTGGAATCTTGGGATATGTGGAATACTGATATACCTGGAACACTTTAACTGATTCTAGCATAGGTTATCTCATCTGACTAGTAGCTTAATATGTTCACAATCTTCAGACAGCGGAAATGTGAAGAAGAGGGATTGATATATTCCTTCGACGGAGGAAAAAGCAAAGAAGAAAAGTACTGAAACACCAGAAGATGAGAAATAATTTCAACATAATAGCCAGGAAAGGTAAAATATCTCAAAATAAATAGTCATAATACAAAAAATGGAAACCTTACTAGGGGGGGGGGGGTGGTGGTGAAGGAAAAACGAGCAAGAGGAAGACAATAATAACAAAATAGATGGGTGGATAATAACAAGAGATGAGTGGAAATAACAGGAGATTGGTGGACAATAACAGAAGATGGACAGGATTCATCGTGACAAGTTGCACCATGAAAACACTGAACAACCAGTTGCAGCCAGTCTTCCCTACGGATAAACTAGATGGAGATCAGTTGCAGTCAACCTTCCCTGCAGATAAAACTAAATGGAGATCAGTTGCAGCCAGCCTTCCCTACAAAGAAATTAGGTAGAGATCAGTTGCAGCCAGCCTTCCTGTGAAGAAACTAGGTAGAGACCAGTTGCAGCCAGCCTTCCCTGCAAAGAAACTAGGTAGAGATCAGTTGCAGCCAGCCTTCCCTGCAAAGAAACTAGGTAGAGATCAGTTGCAGCCAGCCTTCCCTGCAAAGAAACTAGGTAGAGATCAGTTGCAGCCAGCCTTCCCTACAAAGAAACTAGGTAGAGATCAGTTGCAGCCAGCCTTCCTTGTGAAGAAACTAGGTAGAGACCAGTTGCAGCCAGCCCTCCCTGCAAAGAAACTAGGTAAA
This sequence comes from Achatina immaculata, assembly GCA_009760885.1. Taxonomy (NCBI): domain Eukaryota; kingdom Metazoa; phylum Mollusca; class Gastropoda; order Stylommatophora; family Achatinidae; genus Lissachatina; species Lissachatina immaculata. The sequence continues at coordinate 21,335,093 of CM019696.1, read as the reverse complement.
GATCAGGTGCAGCCAGCCTTCCCTGCAAAGAAACTAGGTAGAGATCAGTTGCAGCCAGCCTTCCCTGCAAAGAAACTAGGTAGAGATCAGTTGCAGCCAGCCTTCCCTGCAAAGAAACTAGGTAGAGATCAGTTGCAGCCAGCCCTCCCTGCAAAGAAACTAGGTAGAGATCAGTTGCAGCCAGCCTTCCCTGCGAAGAAACTAGGTAGAGATCAGTTGCAGCCAGCCTTCCCTGCAAAGAAACTAGGTAGAGATCAGTTGCAGCCAGCCTTCCCTACGGAGATGACACAAGATGATAATATCCAAATTAACTTAGCTATTTGATTCTAATATAGCTAATTTTGATCATTTCATTTTATACATATATCCAGTATAATTTAGTTATTTGGTTTAATTCTAGCTTTTCTTGATATGCTCAGTGCTGATATGTGAAGAATACTTGAAATGTTTGATTCTTATGTTTGTCGTTATTTTTATATTCACCTTCACCCCTTTGCATTTACTGGCATTTTTCTTTTCAGATAATGCAGACCATATTTGTTATATACATTTTCTTTTTTTTTCTATACATTTTCTATATTTTTTTCTATACATTTTCTATGTATTCCAAATGCTAATATTTCTAAGACTGAAATAACGAAGGCATAAGTACATTCATTTCTCGCTGTTGAAGACTGGTGTTTTGACTCTGACTGGAGGTGCCCTACTTAAGCCAGCTGTAGAAATTGGTACCTGACTCTTCCTGGAGCTGGGGAAAGAAAGGAGATCAACTGTGGGTCTGATCTCACCACCTTCTAGTGGGTCAACAGAGCAGTAGATATGTAATAATCTACACCATGTTCAGTATTTTATACATAGATGTGAGACTTCGCTGGGTTTCTTTTTAGTTTTAGCCAACAGATTTACCTTCACTTTGAGCATGGAGGTGGAGGTGGAGGTAGGTGGAGGTGGAGGTGGAGGCAGCACCAGAAGTGATTTCCTGGTTGGTGGAGCAGCACGACTCGCATGGAGGTCATTGTAACAGACTCCCAAAACATGTCACGGAAAATCGAAACGCATTTCTTTCACAGGGAGTGGGTCCAGCTTCCAGAAGACTCTCGGTTATCCAGTTTGACGTGGATCTACAGTTCAGATCATGTGAGAGTCAATGGCAATGAGAAAGCGGACAAGTGGTGGCACGGCATCAATTCAGGGAACCCTAAGAAAGGACAAGGAGAAGAATGCAAGAGCCACCTCGGACAGGCTGCCTATGGAGGACGACATCGGGTTGAATAACGACAATCACATCAGGAGGATGATCAAGCTGGGGGGAGAGGGGAAGTGGACGTTTTTCCCAGAATGAAGTGGTTTAATGCGTGTTACCCAGAACCAGAGCGTGACTGGCTCCATCAGCAGAAGGCACGCTTCACTGGGTGTTGGAACGGAAGGCGGAGCACGTATGGGAATGCCCAGAGTTTGGGGGGTGCCAGTCTCTGATTACAGATATTCCTTCACTGTTGTAGAAAATATTTTAAAACTACTGTTTCTTTTTTTTTCTAAATGATTTCGCATTGTAGGTTTCCAAAACTTGCTCACTGTTTTCTCTTTAGAGATAAACCATCTCTATTTGGTAATTCACTTAACAACTGCAGTGAATAAACACATGATATAAGCGAATTATACATATATATGTGTCATTATATATATATATGTTAGTAGTCTGTATAAGTTTTTTTTGTTTTTTTTTAATTCTTGAAGCCTGGGAAAAACTCTGGAGTGGACATCTTTCTGACATCCAGCACAGCCATGTTGGTTTACAGTCTACATCTTTTGATGAAGTTGTAGAAGTTTTGATAATATGTTCGTCGGCTTTGGATACTAGGACAAATAAGAAAACGAATGTAAACCGGAACAAGTAAACAAAGTCATGTATATGTTAACCGTTGTCTGGGAGTAGTGACAAAGTCATGTATATGTTAACCGTTGTCTGGAAGTAGTAACAAAGTCATGTATATGTTAACCGTTGTCTGGGAGTAGTAACAAAGTCATGTATATGTTAACCGTTGTCTGGAAGTAGTGACAAAGTCATGTATATGTTAACCGTTGTCTGGGAGTAGTGACAAAGTCATGTATATGTTAACCGTTGTCTGGAAGTAGTGACAAAGTCATGTATATGTTAACCGTTGTCTGGAAGTAGTGACAAAGTCATGTATATGTTAACCGTTGTCTGGAAGTAGTGACAAAGTCATGTATATGTTAACCGTTGTCTGGAAGTAGTGACAAAGTCATGTATATGTTAACCGTTGTCTGGAAGTAGTGACAAAGTCATGTATATGTTAACCGTTGTCTGGAAGTAGTGACAAAGTCATGTATATGTTAACCGTTGTCTGGAAGTAGTAACAAAGTCATGTATATGTTAACCGTTGTCTGGAAGTAGTAACAAAGTCATGTATATGTTAACCGTTGTCTGGAAGTAGTAACAAAGTCATGTATATGTTAACTGTTGTCTGGAAGTATTAAGTGTGGATTTAAATGAATGATGTTTGGTTACTATCTATAATTTTCTTCGTCGTATGTCCTTAAGCAACATAAGTACGTGCACGCCAACCCATAGGTGGTCAAAGAGAAATAACCACAAAATTTCTGTACTCGCAAACTTTTGAAACGTCATTAAGTCCCTTCTATCGAATTGCAGTTATATTTTCAAGCCACAGATTCATGCCATTTTTATTTCTTGTACTAACTATACTTTACTTATGCTTGTTAACTTAGTTTTGAATTTGACCCACAAATCCATATTTTACTGGATCAGGTGGGGATGGGTAATTCTGGGTACTTTGAACACTCTTGGAGTTTGTGTACTAGGGACTCCATATCTTCCATCAGTGTAGAGAAGACAATGCGAAGATATTGTACGCGCAAGAGGAAGTGTAAAAATACTTAAATAAACTTGTATTTGACATAGAAAAATAAAAGTCTTTTTTTATATTTCTTACTGTGTTTTGTTCATATAAATAAAGCAATGGAAGGTACTTACAACAGAAAGGTTTAAGAAATCTAAAATTTATAATTATCACAAAAAAATAAATGGCATGCAGGAATTGAATTGCACATTCATTATCTAATCATATTATACATGGTTTGTGTCATCGTTCTCTTCATTCACATTAAACTTGATACTACAACAGCTTGGATGAGTGCGTGCAATGTTAAGGGCTGCTCATCTCAGTTGAGTCCATTTGTATTCATATAGTTTTGCATGAGTGCTACTTTAGAAGAATAAAGTGTTTTAATAATCGCTAGGATAGAAGATCAAGGCTAAGATAATCTGCATTACTTATCATTAGGTGCCAGGCCTGTTGAAGCTGGGCTTCTCTTGTCTTTGCTGTCTGTTGTTTTAATCAGACTGATTGCCCTTCGTTTTCTGCACCTCTTGGTCAGCCCATTTTTATACTTTATAACTCTCTCTCCTCTCTCTCTCTCATGTTATCATTCTCCTTCTCTCTTTCTCTCTCACATTTTGTCCTTTCTCTCACTCTATCATTCACCTTCTCTCTCTCTCTCAGGTATTCTCCTCCTCCTCCTCTCTCTCTCTCTTGTTCTTTCTCTCTATTTCTCTCTTTCCCTCTGCTGTCCTCTCTCTCTCAGGTATTCTCCTCCTCCTCTCTCTCTCTTAATCTTTCTCTCTATTTCTCTCTTTCCCTCTTCTGTCCTCTCTCTCTCACTCTATAATTCTCACTCTCTCCCTCTGGTATTCTCCTTCTCATTCTCTCACTCTCTTTTATTCTCTTTTCCATTCTTTATCTCATACTCCCTCTCATTCTCCCTTTCTCTCTCATTCTCTCTCTCATTTTCATTTTCTCTCTCTCTCTCTCATTCTCCTTTTCTCTTTCTTTCTCTCTCGCTCATTCTCATTCTCTCTGTCATTCGCATCTTCTCCCTCTCTTGTATTCTCCTTGTCACTCTTTCTCTCTCTCATTCTCTTTTTATCTCTCGCTCATTCTCATTCTCTCTATCATTCTCCTTTTCTCTCTCTCTCTCTCTTGTATTCTTCTTGTCTCTTTTTTCCCTCTCTTGTATTCTCCTTGTCTCTCTTTCCCTCTCTTTCTTTTTGTCTCTCTTTCTCTCTCTTATTCTCCCTGTCTCTCTTTTTCTCTGTCATTCTCTTTTTCTCCCTCTCTTGTATTCTCCTGGTCTCTCTCCCATTCTCCTTGTGCCCCTTTCTCTCATTCTCCTTGCCTTTTTTTATTATTCTCTCTTATTATCCTTCTGTCATTCTCTCGTATTCTTCTCCCCACTCTCTTACTCTCTTTTTTTCTCTCTCTCAGTCTCCTTCCCTGTCTCTCTTTCTCTCTCTGTCATTCTTCTCTCTCTCTTTTTTTCCTTCTCACTCACAGATCCTTGTACGCTTCATCATGGCCAGTCTTATCAAGATATGCCAGGACAACTTTCTTTCTTCTTCTTCTCTTGTGTTTGTATTGGTGGTGCAGTGCTCAGTGCACTCACTTGTCAACCAGAAGGTTTCTGCTTCCATTTCGCACTTGGGTTGACCAGCACCGGGCTTAACCCACTCCAGAAAAATGGATGTCTGGGCCTTCTCCAGGAAAAAATTTAGGCAGCGAGGACAATGGCTGGTATCCCTACCTCAAATGCTGTAGTGGCCTAGAAATGTGAAGGCACTAACACTTCACACCCTTACTACAGCATGCAAATGCTGCGGGACATAGATTTTTACGTATTTGTAAAAAATATTAGAACTTGAAGTCTCTCATGAGAAGACTGAAACATTACAATGTCTGGAAATGTACATTCCAAAGGGCTATGAGAGAGAATTTCCTACAATCCACACTACTACATGGTATACAGCCCACACTACCACGTGGCATACAACCCTCACTACCACATGGCACACAACCCACACCACCACATGGCATAAAACCCTCACTACCACATGGCACACAACCCACACCACCACATGGCATAAAACCCTCACTACCACATGGCACACAACCCACACCACCACATGGCATAAAACCCTCACTACCACATGGCACACAACCCACACCACCACATGGCATAAAACCCTCACTACCACATGGCACACAACCCACACCACCACATGACATTGAAAACATGAGGACAATATCTTTGACTGTATATTCCATGAAACCTCAGCACAGAATAAACAATAATCAAGGCACTTGATAGGGATGGATTATAAGGATTATAACTGCCAGTTACTACTCGTAGTATTCTCCGTTTTCACTATCAGCACATTACGATTAAGTTTCTCACTTATACTTGATCGTCTTACTTTCTCACTTATACTTAATCATCTTACTTTCTCACTTATACTTGATCGTCTTACTTTCTCACTTATACTTGATCATCTTACTTTCTCACTTATACTTGATCATCTTACTTTCTCACTTATACTTGATCATCTTACTTTCTCACTTATACTTAATCATCTTACTTTCTCACTTATACTTGATCATCTTACTTTCTCACTTATACTTCTCCCCACTCTCTTACTCTCCTTTTCTCTCTCTCTCAGTCTCCTTCCCTGTCTCTCTTTCTCTCTCTCTCTCTCTCTGTCATTCTTCTCTCTTTCTTTCCTTCTCACCCACAGATCCTTGTACGCTTCATCATGGCCAGTCTTATCAAGATATGCCAGGACAACTTTCTTTCTTCTTCTTCTCTTGTGTTTGTATTTGTGGTGCAGTGCTCAGTGCACTCACCTGTCAACCAGAAGGTTTCTGCTTCCATTTCGCACTCGGGTTGACCAGCACCGGGCTTAACCCACTCCAGAAAAATGGATGTCTGGGCCTTCTCCAGGAAAAAATTTAGGCAGTGAGGACAGTGGCCGGTATCCCTACCTCAAATGCTGTAGTGGCCTAGAAATGTGAAGGCACTAACACTTCACACCCTTACTACAGCATGCAAATGCTGCGGGACATAGATTTTTACGTATTTGTAAAAAATATTAGAACTTGAAGTCTCTCATGAGAAGACTGAAACATTACAATGTCTGGAAATGTACATTCCAAAGGGCTATGAGAGAGAATTTCCTACAGTCCACACTACTACATGGTATACAGCCCACACTACCACGTGGCATACAACCCACACTACCACATGGCATACAACCCACACTACCACATGGCATACAGCCTACACTATAAAATGCCATAGAGCCCACACTACCACATGGCATACAACCCACACTGCCACATGGCATACAACCCACACCACCACATGGCATAAAACCCTCACTACCACATGGCACACAACCCACACCACCACATGGCATAAAACCCTCACTACCACATGGCACACAACCCACACCACCACATGACATTGAAAACATGAGGGCAATATCTTTGACTGTATATTCCATGAAACCTCAGCACAGAATAAACAATAATCAAGGCACTTGATAGGGATGGATTATAAGGATTATAACTACCAGTTACTACTCGTAGTAGTCTCTGTTTTCACTGTCAGCACATTACGATTAAGATTAATAAAAGAGTTTTCTTATTTTAATCATTGCATGTTTTCATAGAAGAGCTGGAGAGACAAAAAACCTTGTCAAAAAAATAAGAGAGAGACAATGTACTTTCATAGAACATACAATGAGAAGAGGGGGCATTGAAAATATTATAACAACAGGAAAAATAGAAGGAAGAAAATCAAGAGGAAGGCCAAGAGAAATGATACTGGACAGTCTGACGGGATGGTGTGAGAGGAGATCACCAACTGAACTGATGGCCTGCATGAAGGATCGGGTACTCTGGAGAAGCATAATAGCCAACGCCAGTCGGCACGGCACATGATGATGATGATGATTATGATGATGATGTTTTCATAACTCTCTGTGTACTGTACTCATATCTCATGATATGAACAAATAAACTGAAGTGCCACTTTAAAACATGTTGTTTAAATATTGTAGTTAGTGTTGTTGTAACAGTAACAAAAGAATTTGTTATTTTTGTTGTAGTATTTTTCTTTTAAATATTGAAAAAAAGAATGACAACAGATGTGACTATACAAAGTATAATGAGGCATGTAAAAGTATAAAGAGTCTAAATATTGTGAATAAGAAAATTAGTAATATAGTAATAATAGTAGTAATAATAATAGAAGTAGTAATAATAGTAGTAGTAATAGTAGTGGTAGTAGTAGTGGTAATAGTGGTAGTAATAGAAGTACTAATAGTCATAACAGTTGTAGTGATAATAGAAGTAATGGTAATAGTAGTAGTGGTGGTAGTGGTGGTGGTAGTAGTGGTAGTGGTAGTAGTAGTAGTAGTGGTAGTGGTGATGATAGTAGTAGTAGTAGTAGTACTGGTAGTAATAGTGGTAGTAGTAGTAGTGGTAGTAGTAGTAGTGGTGGTGGTGGTGGTGGTGGTAGTAGTAGTAGTGGTATTAGTAGTAGTAGTAGTGGTGGTGGTAGTGGTGGTGGTGGTGGTAGTAGTAGTAGTGG